>CM060250.1:60994875-61632375 GCA_030684275.1 Acipenser oxyrinchus oxyrinchus
AAAGTGCTAAATATGGTTAGCATCTACAGTGCAGAGTGTTTAATACCATACTCGGGAAAGAGACTTGAGACCACCTCAGGGGGGAGTCTCGAGTCCAGTTCTAAATTAGATTGTCAGAAGTGTGGACGCAGTTTTTTGTGTATCCTCCAGTGTCCCAAAATGCTCTTTTGATATGTTTGGCACGTGGACATTGCAAATACAGGCACCAGAAGGATTTAGAATGACTACCAATATAGCTTCACTGTAAACAATTTTTGAGGCTTATGTTGTAAAATGATGGATCGTGAAGCGACGCATGTTGGATTGCATTTATTGGACAATCAAGGCACTTATTGATATCTGGAGCGATGAAATAGTTAAAAGAGAACTTCAGAGCTCAAAACGAAATGCACACATTTATGATAAAATGCACCTTGTGTTTTTAAGAAACAAAGCCATTATGTTCTTGCTAAGAAGTGCTATGTCTTTGTGGGCATGGGCTCCATATTTGTGTAGTTGTAAACATAGTGCATGGTGGGATACTATCACATTAGGTCCCTCTGTTCATAGCACTGCTAGAAACTGTAACCGAATAGTATTTGCATGCATTAAGCCTGACTAAACATGAAATGTTACTTCAGTATGGCTGCTTTGAGCTGGATTTATTAGAACGTTCGAGTACGGTATGGTTACGTCATGTGGACAGGGCCTTACTGTGGCCCAAACCACAGAAACCTTCAGCACAAGACACAACACATCTGTTCCTACTTTATCAATACTCCGGGAGGTACACATTGTTGGCTTTGGTAGCAGTCAGTGTATTACCATATTGGCCACATTTACAAAGCTTTGTTATTTAAAGAATGTGTTTTTTTATGTGTGTTTTTATAAATAAACTAGAGTTTGGTATCCATGAATCTGTTCTGAACTGTTGTTGGCTTCAGTTAATGAATATCAAAATTTTAAAACACATTTTGAAAACAAATACTGTAACATTCTTTTAATAATTTATCATGAGTTAAAGCTGATCAATATAGTCGCCAATTCGTTTTTTGTTATTTTCTCCCCAATTTAATAGTGTCCAATTATTTTGTTTAGCTCAGCTCACTGCTACCCCCCCTGGCAAAGGAATAGACTGGACTCGAACCGGCAACGTCCAGACTATAGGGCTCATCCTGCACTCTACGCGAGTGCTTTTACTGGATGCACCACTCGGGAGCCCTTCTAAGCAGGTTTTTAAATTCTTTTTAAAAACTTCAGTGTACAGTATGGGTTTCAACTTTTAAAAAAAAATTTAATTAGAAATCTGTTTTTCACAGCTTTTAAACAAACTGACATTGAGTTGAGAGTCCATGCTGTTCGAATCTGATTCAAGTTCACAAAAATATCAACTTCAGTCCAAATACTTGAGTCTAACTGATAACCCTTATGATCTACTGTTTCATAGGTAAAGGTTCACTGCTCTACTGCACATAGTTTTTCACCAACATAGGTTTAAGCTGATCAAGTCAAGCAGCCATTGAACCACCCTCTAAAATAAGAGACTGCACAATAGCAGGCAGTGTTATTTTTACCCCATGGCAAGGTATTACCAAGTGAGGGGAAGGGAAAATCTCTTATTTACACTCTATGACCCTACCCTAATGTATTAATAATAATCCCAAGTGAATAAAGCTTCAACATGGTGTCATTAGCACATTTGGTAATTAATATTACAATTTTGTTTTTTTGACAATCATTGATTTGCTTTGAGTTCATTTGCAAACACTTACAGTTCTTTAGTGGAATATTAATTAACATTGATTTATACTACATGTAAAATCTAAACTTCAACTATGATCTGAATTATGACAAAGGTGAGATTAGGCTAAACTATAATCTTTTTTTCCATTTCACTGAAGCAATGGTTCTTGTAAAGCAATATCTACCATTGTTATGTTGAGTTCACAGCAAAAGTGATGAAATCAGTAAAATGTAATTGCTTTGATAGGAAATAACTGAAGTGTTCATTCAGTGGGGTATTTACTCAAGGCATTTCATATGTAATGTTAATGTAATCCTCTTGTAATGAATGGGATTGCTTTGATATATGCTTTAGCATATATTACTTGTCAGAATATATTTGTATTTTAAGCACAAACCCCGATCTAGAGGAGCAATGCATTATGTGTATTAGATGTATACCTGCAAAATCATAGCTGTATAGGGGCCACATATCAAAGCGAGTATATCACTTATCAATCTGCTTGCTAACAAAATATTTTGATAATTATTCTACATTTCACAAAACAATATTTCAATAATGAGCAGTAGGGCTATAGTTTTGTTTTTGTCCAATTATTATACTATTAACGCTGTAGATGTTATGATACATTTCTGTATCATAATAATCTTTCGCTGATCAAAAGGTCAAAATGCTGACCTTTTGAAAACATTAAAGGTTACTGTCCTTACTTTAGTAATACATTTGACATTGAGTTTATAGCCAGGGACTGTATTAGTCATATATGTAGTATGGTGACATCATGGTCTGGTTACTGTAAACTTAATTCAAAGAAAATATTTGTTTGCTACAAAACCACAGTAAAACTAGCCATTAACAAAATAGTGGTGGAAGTTTTTAAAAATAATAACATATAGGCCTATGTTTTTTCAAGGAAAATATGCTTTTCTTTAAGAAAAGGATAACGACATCTCATATTTATTTATTTATTTATTGCATTTATAGTGTGCTTTTTATACAAAAGTATTGCAAAATACTGTGCAATACATAGCAGAAAAAAAGAACAAACCACAATACATTTGTATAGCATGTCACACAAACAACTGCCACAATCAGGCCATTTAAACAACATATTTTAACAGTAAACACATAATACAAAAGCAGCAATTTTAAAGTTACATTAAAACCCACTTTATAAGCCATTTTATAAAAGTGACTTGAAAACAACAACGGTCCCAGCTTCCCTGACAAACGAAGGCAGAGCATTCCATAATTTAGGAGCTCTACAAGTAAAAATCCTACCTCCCGTGTTGCTTTTGTTGACCCTAGGAATAACCAGCAGCCCTGCATCCTGTGATCTCAGAGTGTGGTTTGGAAGATACAGGGTCAGTAACTCCTAGCTGCTAATCCATTCAGGGCCTTGTAAATTAACAGCAAAATCTTTAAAGTGTAAAGATGCCAAACAGGGGTAATATGTTCACTTTTCCTGGTTTTAGGCAAAATTCTAGTGGCAGTATTCTGAACAAGCTCCAAGTGGGATACCACATGTTTTGGGACACCAGAAAAAAGTATATTACAATAATCAATTCTAGATGAATCAAAGTCATGCATTAGTCTCTCAGCATCAGATACAGAAATAATTGGTCTAAGTTTGGCTATATTTCTCAAACGGTAAAAAGATAATTTAGTAACCAATTCTTGATGCCTGTAAGGCAAGTAGCTATTATTATTATTTCTTAGCAGACGCCCTTATCCAGGGTGACATACAATTGTTAAAAGATATCACATTATTTGTACATACAATTACATTATTTTTTTACACATTATTTTTACATACAATGACCCATTTATACAGTTGGGTTTTTACTGGAGCAATCTAAGTAAGGTACCTTGCTCAAGGGTACAGCAGCAGTGTCCCCCACCTGGGATTGAACCCTCTGGTCAAGAGTCCAGAGCCCTAACCACTACTCCACACTGCTGCCCCAATAACACCCAGATAGAAGAAATTCATGGCTTTAGGGACAAATATAGCTGGGTATCATTAGCATAGCAATGGAAGTTCACTCCATGTCTGCAGATAATGTCACTTAACGGTAGCATATATAATGAAAACAACAAGGGACCTAGAATGGAGCACTGTGGAACACCACAGACAACTTCCGATAATGCTGATTTTACCTCCCCAATAGAGACAAACTGAAACCTATCAGAGAGATAAGATTTGAACCAGGAAAAGACAAGGCCACACACTCCAACTCTGCTTGCAAGACGATTCAGTAGGATGGAATGAATGGTCTACAATATCAAAGGCAGCACAGATCTAGAAGAATTAATACTTTTTTAAAATGTATTTATTTATTTATTTATTTATTTATAAATTTAGTCGTTGCCAATTATTTTTTTTATTATTTTCTCCCAATTTGGAATCGCCAATTATTTTATTATGCTCAGCTCACCGCTACCACCCCTGTGCTGACTCGGGAGGGCGAAGATGAACACACACTGTCCTCAGAAGCGTGTGCCGTCAGCCGACCACTTTTTTTCACACTGCGTGCTCACCATGCAGCCACTGAAGAGCTACAGCCTCGGAGGACAACGCAGCTCTCGGGCAGCTTACAGGCAAGCCCGCAGGCGCCCGTCCAGACTACAGGGGTCGCTGGTGCGCGGTGAGCCGAGGACACCCTGGCCGACCTAACCTCCCTCCCCCCGGGTGGAGCTCGCCACTGAGCTGCCCCTGGAAGCTCCCGTCCTCAGTCGGCAAAGGAATAGCCTGGACTCGAACCCGCGACGTCCAGACTATAGAGCACATCGTGCACTCCATGTGGAGCGCCTTTACTGGATGCGCCACTCGGGAGCCCCCTAGAAGAATTAATACTGATGGAAAGCCCGAGTCAGAGCTTATCAGCAGATCATTCACAACTCTGACAAGGGCCGTCCCTGTGCTATGTGCAGCACAAAAACCGGACTGAAACTTCTCAAATATACCATTAAGAGTTAGAAATTGTTTTAATTGAATTGCAACAACTTTAATTTAATTGCAACAACTCTCTCTAGAACCTTATCAAGAATGGTAGGTTGGAGATTGGCCTATAGTTATTGAGGTCCTGTGTTTATTAAGCATAGGCTTTACCACAGCTACCTTAAGTGCTGAGGGAACTATACTGAAGGAAAGTGAACCATTTATAATTTTTAAAATGTGGGTATTAACAACACCAAGAAAATATTTTAATAGTTTTGTAGGAATAGGATCAAGAGAGCATGTCATAGCTCTCATAAGCTCTCATAAGCTCTCTGTCAGTTCCTGTAAGGTAATCAAAGAAAAATCCCAGCATAGTAGCCTTAATAGGTGTAGTTGATTAAATTGTGCTGGAGTCCACCTTAATAGAGAGAGTCTGTGGAATCTCATTTCTGATGTCATTGCAGAAGTCATTGCAGCTGTGAGAGGACCCAATGTCAAGGGTAGGACTATTAGGGGAAGGATTCATTCATTTATCTAGGGTAGCAAAAAGAAATCTAGGATTATTTTTATTTGCTTCAATTAAATTAGAATAATATGATGATCTAGCCAATGCCAGAGCCTTCCTCTATTTAACCAGGTGGCCCTTCCATGCGATGTAATGAACGTGCAATTTAGATTCCCGCCATATCCATTCTATTTTACGACCCTCATATTTCATCTTACGAGTTGTATCATTGAACCACGGTGAGCTTTTTTTAAAAGACATTCTCCGAGTGTTGATTGGCGCTACAGTATCTAAGATACCAGTCAAGGTGGTGTTGTAGGTATTAACCAGCTCATCTACCGTTAAGGACTCAGGGAGTGGTAATGAGCTCAAGACATCAGAAAGCTTAACAGCAGTTGAAGAATGAATCACTGGGATTTAAATGTACGGTCCACAGTCTTTGTAGATACTGGCAGATTCACCTCAAAAAGAATGGCAAAATGATCACAAATAGTAAGATCTAGGTTTATGAGAAATTACCAGATCTAAAGTATGGCCACGATTATGCGTCACACCTTACCCAGGTTTTCATCCAGCACTAGGACGTCATTACTCAGTGCTTGGAATCTATTAGCTAGATCAATCTCCTCTCTACAGTATGTTGAGACTGCTTATGCAATTATATGTTTTACACCTGCCAGTACATTTAAAAAATGTTTAAAAATTATAAGTAATATTACAATATCCAAAAATCATAAATATTTCATCATTTAAACAGCAAAACCAATCAGGAAGCAATAGTTTTCCGATTTTATAAATTAGTTTTTAGTTTTCAACAATGCTGGCAGAAAACACAGAATGGTCTGTCTGAATAGCAAGACACACACAAAAATAAAAGTGCAAGCAATTCAATAAGGTGGAATGAGATTTAAAGATTTATGTAAAAAAAAAAGCTCTATTCTTGCAAATGAGAAAATCCAGACTTAACGCTGCTAATTAAACACTGATTGTAATATGCAGTTTACAATATGCAATAGAACCTGTACTAATGGTCACTTGATTTTAGCAGTCAACTGCTATAACAAGTCAGTCAATTCCTTAATGTGCTATATATTTTACAATGCCTGTGAGTGACAGAGATACCTTCAATAAACAGCCACAAATGTACTTCATTACCATATGTGCTTTGTAGAATTTGTTTCCATGGCTGGTGAACTGTAAATTTATATCAATGTATTTTATTGGTAAAGGTTAATGAAAGGCAATTTTTACCAATTTCTGTACATTTTAATCATTAATTTATCCCATGAGAGCTGAATACACACATAGGGTCATTTTTATTTGGTGTAGACCATGCTTACTCTACAGTTTAGTGCATCAAGTATAATTTCTGCTGTGGAATTCAGATTCACTGAAGAATATGAAACTCTTTGATAACCATGTTTGATTGTAAGTCCTCATTTAGCGTTTTAAGAACATATGAACATAAGCAAGTTTACAAACGAGAGGAGGCCATTCGGCTCATCTTGCTCGTTTGGTTGTTAGTAGCTTATTGATCCCAGAATCTCATCAAGCAGCTCCTTGAAGGATCCCAGTGTGTCAGCTGCAACAACATTTGTCAGCTTCAACAACATTAGTGTCAGTTTTATCCCATATTGACCTTTTCACTTGGAGCAGCAACCAGAGAGAAATCCGTGGGGGTTCACAGCCACAACAGTGCAATCTGAAATCCCACAGGACGCATGCTGTTACAGTGTATTGTATACCTTTATCTATAATTCCTTATTCATTTTTGACGTACAAAATCTTCTCTTGAAAATAACTAATTGAATATACAGTTGTCCCACGTTATACCCCCTTTATAATGCCACCCTCGCATACCGCAAGCTATTCTCTCTGAACAAATGTCACCAATATAAAAACAGTGCTATTTTTACCCGTTATATCGCCACCCCACTGTCCGCCATCTACCAACTTCCAATGCCAAGCAAACGTAAATATAAGCATTGTAGTTTCCCTCATTGGAGCACCAGTTGTTTTAATTGGCCAATTAAAACAACAAAGTTATGCAGTTAACCTTTGACTCGCTTTCCTAGTTTGTTGTTAACTGAACATTCATACCAATGTCATCAACACTTCCGCTCCCAGAGCAAAACAGAAAGTACAAAATGACGAGTCGACCCTACATTTAACACCAGAGCAAAAGAAAAAAATCTGCATGCATGCATCTGAAAAGAAAGCAAGACATTGCAAATGTTTTACTGCCTAAGTGAGGCATACTGTTACTTGAAGGACAATTGGAGACATTGTAATGGTTACATCGCAAATGTTTTCTCGCCTAAGTGACGCATACTGTTAATCGAAGGACAATTGGAGACACTGTAATGGATAAAAACAAATGGCTTACCTTGATGGAACAGGTCGATTTGTTTAACCTGAAAAAGGCTTGACGCAGTCTAAATAAGTGACTTTTAAAAACCACAGTAATAAAAAAGTAAACTGACTTAAACTAAAGTATCAGTTTTGTAAACAGCAGAATATTTTTTTAACTTCTTTTCGTTTAAGAAAAGTGTTTGTCTGTACATATTCATTTTTTTTTTTAAAACTTCTTAAAAAAGAATGCTGTTGAGCTTAAACTGATTTGTGAAATAAATATATGGCATCGTTCAATGGGGGATAGTATTCAGCAGGCTTACAGTTGTGCCACAAACGTTCAAATGACCAGTGCAATAAAAAAAAAATTGTACGCTTTGTTTTTATGGAATTGTTGTTTGGGTGATTTGACGCTAAATGTTTATTTATTTATTTTTTTAAGTATAAACTGTTCTTCAAAAGTATCCATGAATGTTTCATAGTACTTCATAGAACTAGTACTGTAGTTTTAAAAAAAGATTAATGTTTTATTAAAATGGCCTGGAGATACTATAATTGTATAACTGAAAAAATAAAACATTTGAATTTATCACAAACATGGAAAGTTGGGTGTGTGTGTGTGATTATTTTTATTATTATTATTTTTTTTTTTTTTTGTAACCCTCACTATAACGCCACCCTCACTTATTGCCCGTTTTTGCCTATGGCCCATACCAGGTGGTATAAAGAGGGTTGACTGTACTTAGATTTTTCTATAACGTTTTAAAAGCCTTCTTCAACAGATACTTTAAAGAGTGTGTTTTTGCAGAGTTTCAGGCTTTAACCTGTGTTTTGGTGAGAATATTTCCCGTGACTAATTGTAGTAGGTACATGTCAGCAAAAACACATTTCAAACACTGTTCAAACAGTGTGATCAAATTGAAATGCATAACTAAATAATTATTAATCTAGAACCATTACTCCCTGTGGCAAACTCTCTTCGAAAAGGGGACTAGCCTGGCATATGTCTATACTAATATGTGGATGTCAAAGATGTAGAACTGGGCTGCCACAAGCAGAACCCACATTGTGTCCTGCATGTAGATATACAGTAAAGCATTGTAGAATAATGTTTGAATGTAATGATTTGCAAGGATGATCATTTTCTCATTTGAATGTCAAATCAGACAATGTAAAGAGAACTGAATGTATGGGGTGTGAGGCAGATCAAGCAAAGTGGGCTTATCGGGAATAATTAAATGGGAAACTTTCTAGCAGTGTTCAGGTTTTCTGCAGATATCAGGTGTTTGAAACTGTCACCCACACTTGTGATACTGAGAGCAGAACCGGACAAAGACTTTCAATCTTGCTGGGAGCACTCTGATATCCTGGATGCAAGCTGGACACTGTGATTAGAAGACCATTGTTAAAAGTAACTGTTCAGGGCAGTAATATTATAATATTGTAAAACTGTACTGGTTTAGAAATGGTTAAACAAGCAGAAATATTATTGCAGAAATCTATGTTGACCTAAAATGAGAAGATTGAGCAAAACTATGACCTATTTTAATAACCTTGATAGGGCCTTGTGGCGGGGTGCCCGCCCCCTTTTATGTATATGTATTATTTTCATTTGTATTATCATTATTATTATTGTATTGTGTTTATATGCGGGCATTTTATTATTTGAGACCGGCGAAAAAGCCGGTCTTATATTGTATAGTTGGCATGGATGGGGTTAAATCCCCATCCCTATAAACCTTGTGGGAATGTGGCTGGAACCTCAATAAGGTAATTATTTGATTAATGGGTTATTAAGGCTCCAGCCACAGAATATAAAAGGACTCACTCCAGCTCATAAAAAGCTGAGGAAGACGACGCGAGAGCGAGAGCGAGAGCGATCCATATCCATTTGGTAAGATTCAAAGGTACTTGTTTTTGTGAAATACAGTTTGTGTTTGTGTTTGTTTTCTTTTGGCCAATGTGCCCTTTTCTTTTGTGTGTTTTGTTTAAAGTGTTTTTTTTTTGTTTTAATTATTTAATAAATATACTGCTGCAGCAGATTCAGCCCTGTACCTCCATTTGTTTGTGTACTGCTTCCTGGACACTTACGGGAAGCATCCCTGCAGTGAAGCAGTTGATTGATTTGGACCCACAGCTATTGCTTGTGAGCTGTGCACTACCCTCTTTTGAACCAGTAAATGGAACCTGTTTTAGATTAATTCAATATTTAATCATTCTAAAAAACATTCTAAAAACCTGTAAAAGCTGTATCTAAAAAAACTATAAAGAAAATGATTTGCAGTCATGGTATGAGGAAGAAGCTTGAATTACTGAGGTTAAACTCTAACAGAGAACAATAATCAGAAATGACAGGAAGAAAATTAGTGACAACAGAGCTTTTTTGGTGCACGGCTGGATGATATTAGATAATAATTGAAAATGTAGCTTTAGATAAAAAAAAAAATAATAATCTACGTTATTCATGGAGGACATCCTAAAATCTCAGTTCAATGTGAACCAATGTTAAAGCCACAGTCAAGGACAACACAACAATTTCCTTGTGGGGGCTTAACTATCAAAAGTGCTTCTTTTATTATTATTTCTTTCTTAGCAGACACCCTTATCTAGGAAGACTTACAATTGTTACAAGATATCACATTATTTTTACATACTGGAGCAATTTTGGTAAAGTACCTTGCTCAAGGGTACAGCAGCAGTGTCCCCCACCTGGGATTGAACCCACAACCCTCCGGTCAAGAGTCCAGAGCCCTAACCACTCCACACTGCTGCCCTTAGATAGTGTGCATTGCATGACTGAATTGTTTACCTGACATGGTGAATCCAAGAGTTTTATGACAATATAATTTAAAAACCTGAAAAAAACCATCCATGAAATACTGCAAGAAGCCTGTCAGTATTGAGACCTCTTTTTTCAACTTTGAAGTGTTTTGCTTGGAGGTCTATGGCATAATTACAGTACACACTTGTGTTGTTTTAATTTTTAATCTGACCAAGAAACTTCTAATGTAAGAACATATTACTGATTGTTCATAATTCAAACAATAAGGGCATGTAGTTTTGCATTGGTCTTTACTCAAAGTGGTAAGGCTCAAATGAGTTAATCTGACCTCATTAGGTCCCATTTACTGGTAAATTGAAACTTGTTTACAGGCTAGTGCTGTTCAACTGTAATGAGTTTGCCTGCGTGCAATATATTGCAAATATGTAATTTTCCAAGCGGCTTACAGTACATTACCTAATGCTGGTTATTCTTAGTTCTCTCCAGTCATTTATTCCTGTCATCATATCCTTAATAATCTCAAACTGTGGATATTTGATAGATACCAATGTATAATTAACCAGGTTTGAGTCTTTAATGCCAATATTTACCGTTTCATTTCTTTGTCTTACATTTTTTGGGGGTCCTGCCAATGGTAATGACTTACTCTTTTTACATACAGTGGAACAGTTGCTCTGACCCCAGTATGTTCTGTATTGCACTCTGCCTCAGAATGTATTTGACAGTTCTCCTAGATAATAATTTCATGTTCATTAAAGTGCTGTCATTTGGTTTTTATGATTCATGGGCTCCAGCAGTGGTAATGAAGGCACAGTCTAATCTGATTATTTTAAATGTCATATTCTGGAAGAAACTAACGTAGGGAAACATTAATGGCAGGTTTTGTAATACAGTCACTTGTTAACCCTTTAACTTTCATCAATTTTCTCAAGCTGCATATTTTAGATGAAGTCATTTCTTCCTGTGATGGAACTGGCTTGAGATTTTTTTTACGGTTTAACTTCCACCTCATATATCACACTTTTCATATTCTATTCTCTGTCCCTAAAGAGCACATCTGCTAGTGCCATCTTACTGTATATGCCAGAGGTTCTCAAACATTTTGGAGAAGGAACATGGAGAGAAAGAGGAACATATCTAAGAGACAATTGCGATGCGTATTTCAGTTGAACAAGCACAGCACTTGTTTTGTTTGTTTATTATTTGTATTGGCCAACAAGCCTTTTTGTTTTGTAAAAAGTCTTTTGTTTGTTTGTTTTATTAGTTAGTTAATAAAACTAGCGCATTCGCGACTCACCCCACAGTCCGTGTGTGTCCTATTTCCTGGTCTGGTGACATCATTCCACCCAGCCATCCGTGACAAGCAGTGAAAGAAAATGTTTAATGTATATAATCTGTAAGTCTTGCAAGGCCTGTCTCTCACCACAGCAGTAAAATAACATATTTCTGTTTTACAAAAGAGAAGTTTCTAGAATTTCCTTGGAACCTTCAGGGCAGCCTTTGCAGATCCCCATGGGTCCCTGGATCCCACTGTCAGAACAAATTTTACTGTCGTGACGTCTAGAAACAAGTTAGATTTTGTTTTCAGTTACCAGACAGTGTGGGTAAGCTATTAAAAAGACAAACATAATGCTTGGTTACATAGTCAAAGAGGAAGTAATGATGAGGTCTTGTGTAATGCACTGGTGAGACCTTACTGAATTTAATTATGGTCCCCACAATACAAAAAGGACATTGTGGCCTCGGGGAGAGTCCATTGAAGAGCAACTAGACTAATCCCAGGGCTTAAAAGAATGCTTTTTGAAGATTTCATTTTAATGAAACGGAATGTTTTTAGTCTAAAACAAAGAAGGATTAGGGAAGGCTTGACTGATGTTCTTAAAACCTTAACAGGGGATGACAAAGTTAACCATAGCCAATACTTTAAGCTCAGCACAGAGACTTATGCCCAGTGATGTAGTCCAGCCGGAACACGCCAGAACGCTGTTTCAGTACTGTTTGCTACAAGCAGTGGTGTAGACGAGCCAGAATTGGCATAATTAATAGGCCAGTCAAGTCAGACTCGCGTCGCCATGTCTGATTCAGTCACTAGTCCTCTTGATGCAATGAAAAGAGCATTAGGAACAAACTACTTCTTTAAGAAGGCTATAAATGCTGACGAAGATGACAGCAACAGTTCATTGACTATGATTGTGGATTTACTCTGTTTATTCTACCAAGCAATAATCACAGGTACGAATACAGAAACATTCTATATACCGTTTTTTCATATAAATGGGTTCACTAAACATGGTTGAAAAAACAGAATAATGTTCGCTCAATGTAAAACCCAACATGGAACTGTGAATAATTAAGCTTGGAAAGTTGTGTAGTTGAGCTGTAGTCGATCAATTATATGGTAATTACAATTACACAGGTGTGCCAAGGTTCAACTAATATTACAATTAAAATTACAAGCAAGTAGTGCCAGGCAGTGGAAACAGGGCATTAGACAGTGTTGGTGTGCACTTGCATCAGTGATTGAATGTGGTTACTGTCCATTGGAATAGTGACAAGATGTTCTGGAGAGTGACAGTTAAGCTAACCAGTATCGAAGATAGTGAAAACCTAATTTTGAGGGGTTTACAAAAAATATCCAACTGGCATTTGTAATACGGGTAGTTTAAGCTCGGTTGCTCACTTTTAATACACAAACAAGCAAAAGACATAGGACAAGTAAACAGGCACAAGGGCCAAAATAAAAGGTTTAAACAAAACAATACAATAAGTGACTGTAGGTTGGGCATTCACTTTTACTACAGTCTTCCAAACCACAGTATACACACATTTCCAAACTCACCTACACACCAACCTAAAAAAAGGATTTCCCCCTCCTTAAATACCATGTAGCTGGAGCCTAATTAAACATTTTTCATTCAATTAAGGTTCCAGCCACATTCTCACATGCATTATGGCAGGGAGGATTTTAACCCCCTCCCTGCCAACCCTATAATTCCAACACACATACAATTTACATTTAGTGCTTTCACCCGGCCAAACCGACTTACATCCTTTTTTCAGTTTTTCAGTATGAATGCGGCTTTTGGCTTCCATGTTGCAGATCATTAAAAATCTTTCCACATGATCAATGTCTGGTACCAAAGCTGGAATCAAGATTAAGGCTTAGCGTGCTGTCTCCAGACTGTAGGTTACATTCAGAAGACAGTATGGTTTATATAAAATGTTCCTGCACATACAAATTTTAATTTCACAAAGATGTACAGGGCTACTCGACCTTTTAGGAGGGAGATTGCTTTGTGTCCTAAAGTGCAGTGCTCTTTTCTGGTGTGGTATTTGGACAGACTTCTCACTGATTTCTTGATGCAATGTTTCAAATAACGTCAGTGACTTTCAGCTTAAAGTGTGATGCTCAAGCGAGGCTTATTTATTTATCTAAAAGCTTGTGGGTGATGGGATGAAATTAAAAATGATCCTGCTTGTTACATTTCCAAATTTGTTTTTAATGAAGGTCAGTTTACTGATGAAAAGTTTTATGTCATTGTGACAGGGTGACTGGGCGGTGACGTCAGGTCAGAAGCAGGAACGGAACAATACTGACACCAGGTACTGCAGTTCAAAAGAAAGAATCGGCTGGCTGCCATTTTATTAACAAAAAGAAATAAAATATTTGAACAGAAAACACTGCTCACAGAGCAAAATAAAACAGGTAAACAAAACAAATCTCGAACACAAAATAATACATAAACCATACAGGTCAGGCTGGGCAGTCGCTGTCACTGTTCCTGTTCCTGTTCCTGTTCCTGTTCCTGTATTGTATTCGTTTATTTAGTTTTAGCTCTTGCCTTGGCTCACTCGTTCCTCCTCTGAACTCCCACCGCGAGCTGGAGCGCTGCAGGCTTTTTATATTCAGGTGACCATCTCCCGATTAGCAACAAAATTAATCACTTAATTAATTCGGGAGATGGCCACCTTTTGCACGAGTTTACTAATTAATGCTGTGGATGGGGCTTCCCATCCACACGACTAAACAAACTAAAACACACGGCTCGCCATCATATTTATAAACAAAACAATAACACGGCTGTACGCGTCAAATAAATACATAAATAAAATCATAATACTAATAATAATAAAATACAAAATAACACGGGGTGGAGGGGGAAAACCCCGTCCTAAAAATAAATAAACATAACAATGTACAGGGCATCTCGCCCTGTTACAGTCATTCTCCAGGCTTACACATTGCATGTCTACTGGTTTAAAAGAGTTTACCAGCCATGCATGACCACAGTTTACATTACTGGGCTTTATTACACTTTCCTGCACTGTTACCTTGGTAAACTTGTAAAGGTTCATAAGGGTTAGCATCTGAAGAAGGGAAAGGAAACCTTATGAAATGTGCACCGCAGATGTAAGTTTTGAAACATTGCATCCACTATCTTCTATGACTGCAGTATTAGCACATTTCAAAATAATCACTGGCCAGTGAGAATGTTCTGAACAGTACAGCCACAAAATGTTCTGTTCTAGAGTAAACACCCACACACAGTTTGATCTACCGCAGTCATTTTCTGTGAATCACTGTATATCAGCTGACAAAAACCTGTTTAGACGACTTTCACATCCTCTGTAACCATTTTACAGGAAGACTACAGTTTTTTCCAGCTGCACTGAGAATTGGTTTAGCATGCTTTTTACTACTTCAAAGAGAAGAAAAAATACAACAGTGTATTGTACCACTGTATTAAATTTATACAAGGCGTGTTTTACAGCATTTTTTTATAATTGACAATGTATACCTAGTTACTGTCCTATAAGAGGTATATAAAACAAATAATAAGTCTACATATGATAACTTATCTCAGCAAATTACTATTTTTTTCTATTATGTATTATTAAAGTAGTACCAGTCTTTGTCCATTAAATAGTATTGCTGTGACCACTAGAAGACCAGTATAGGCTATCACAATTTACCACCATTTTGCTGGTAACAATGTAGCTAAGGATGACAAGCTTTTGCTCCAGTGCAAAATTCTTAGTGAAATAATAAAATAAAATTAAAAAAAACTGCTACTGTTTTAGGAGTAGACATATGCTCAGAATGTTCATGTACACACCTAAGTTGTATTTACATGTTGGTAAACATTAACTTTTTATGTTTAAAATAGTAGAGCAAACTTAGGAGTAAAAGCATAGTATCTACTGTACAAAAAGTGAAATGTTAAAAGATAAACAAGACAGATTATTAGAGCTCCCATTTTCAAATATTAGAGCTCCCATTTTAATGTCAGTGAAGAAGCTTGACCTCTTGATATAACATATGTTTATACAGCTGGGCCATTTATTCTGAGTTGGGTGTTTGTCAAAGTGACCACATGTAAGATATTTCACATCGCTGAGTCCTTCATGGCTAGTCAAACTGCTTCCTGTAGCTGCTAGCATTCATATACTGATAAACATCTGTATAGTGGTGGATAACACATGATAGCAAGCAGTATCAAAGAGCTATCAAGATTTTAAAAATGGCTGTTCTAGTGTGCAGGGGTTTGAGATCTGTCCTCTAAATCACTGGAGGAAGAGCGATTAAAAAAAAAAAAAAAAACATAACAAGTGCTCTGGCTTTTTTGTTCCATACTACATCATGAATCATTATTGCTGTGTTACCTGTTTGACAATGTGGGCAATAACCCTTACACTATCAGTGCACTGGAGCGGACATTTTGAAAAGAGCTTTGAAACAGGGTTTAAAGTTATAAGGGTAAAAAAGGATTGTCAGGATGTCAACAATGAAAAGAAAAATTACAAATTTAAACAGTTGTAGCAACACGTGGGGATGTATGACGTTATATTTTTCAGAGGGAAAGGTTTATTATTTAACAAAATTTGTTTCCATAGAGGAGTACTGTACAGCAGCATACTTGATAAGTCTTCATTTGTTTTCAGTTTTATTTTTTTATTTTTATCAGCCTAAAATTGTATGCGTACAGTGAGCTTTTGAGAGGCTATTTATTTTAACATACTTAACAAGTCAGTGAATGCCATGTAGTATCATATTAGTATAATTCTGTAAAATAAATCCATAAAAATGTTTAGTAAGCAACTTTATCTGCTTTTTGTATCACTTTATATCAGAGTGAATTTCTAGGACATACAGGTAGCGGACAAAAAAATGGAAACACCAAAGTAAAGTCACTTAATAGGGCGTTGGGCCACTATGGTATCCCGCTCTGTGGAGTTTTCGGCGGACCGTTTTTGATGAAACTGGCTGCTCACGCCCCAGGTTGAAATTTGCAGTCAATTGATCTGCAGTTGCTTGCCTGTTTGGCCTTGCACTTCGAATTAATGCACGGATATCACAATCCTGGAGTATGCGCTTCCACCCACTGTTGCCCTTTGCTGATGATGTCTTTCCTACGGAGTTCCATGCCGACATCACCTTAGACACCGTTGCTCATGAAACATCAGCAAGTTGAGCTGTCTTGGTCACTGAAGCTCCTGCCAAGCGCGCCCCAACAATCACCCCTCTTTCAAAGTCACTGAGGTCTCCTCTTGCATCCATGCTAGCCATAATTATAGGCAACCAGGCCTGTCCAGCATTTTTATACATGATTCTAAGCATGCTGGGATGTTATTTGCTTAATTAACGCATGAGTCACACCTGTGTGGAAGCCCTTGCTTTCAATATACTTGATGTCCCCATTTTTTTGTCCACTACCTGTATGTTATACAGTACTTATGTCACTTATATATATATATATATATATATATATATATATATATATATATATATATATATATATATATATATATATATATATATATAAAGGATCTAATAAACAGGGAAACTTATTGTTTACCATACTAATATGTTACTTCAAGAGCAAGCACAGAAGTGATACCAAAAGTAATTTACAGTACCAAGATAAGCATACAAAAGAAATTATAGTAGAATTGATTATTGATCTGTCAGCAAGTAATACAGTGCAGTATCAAGATGGTCAAATAA
This sequence comes from Acipenser oxyrinchus oxyrinchus, assembly GCA_030684275.1. NCBI lineage: Eukaryota > Metazoa > Chordata > Actinopteri > Acipenseriformes > Acipenseridae > Acipenser > Acipenser oxyrinchus. The sequence continues at coordinate 61,012,182 of CM060250.1, forward strand.
TAATACATTACATTACAAGACTTCATTAACAAGTGTGTTATCTTTTTTATACAGAAGAATAAGTTGTTTGTTAGCAAGGCAGCTCTTAAATCTTAAAACCAACAGATATTTATACAGTGCTTTTCTTACTATTGATAATTCCAAACGTTTTAGTTTAAAGGTAAAAAATACTCCTAACTAAATAATAAGGACTTAGCCTATTTCTGTTTTAAAAATGTGCAGTGAATGGGGCATCCCTGGTTCATTTGTTAAAAGATATCCACAGATGGTGGCCACAGCTGAATACTCTAGTATCAGACAACTGCATTACGTAGTTGGGTACTGCCAGTATTGGATGATCTCAACTTTTGGCCATGGCTGTAGGAATGTGCCTGACAACCATAGTGGTCTTTGTATGTCAACAGTTTTTAGATTAATAGGCATGACAGCACTGTCAGTTTGTATTCTGAAGGAAAGGTGTGGTCTGACTAGTTCATCTGGTATGTATTATGCTATTATGCTGGAGTCAGCATAAATCATCAGGGATGCCAATGGAAAGAGAGTTCCAGGAAGTCAACCTGCAATTAATGAACACGGGAGGATGTGAGGTTCAAAGGTTGTAAAATAGCTGCTATGTGGTCATGGGATGACATCTGGATCACAATATTACCCATATTTAAATTAGAAGAAGTTGGGGGCCAGATGGTTGTCATTGTGGATGGTGAAACATCAGCTTGACCACCTTTCCTGGCCAACCACCAGTACCTTGAACCAGTACCAGTATCAACAGTGTTAGCTGAGGAATCAGGCAGGACTTGGATCAGCACATTCCAGTCCATAGGGATTGACTGAGATCACAAGTCTATGCCATTAGCTTTAGCAGTGGACTGCTTTTTTTTAAAGCCACTTTTGATGAATTACATTTTCAAAAGAGATGACACCTGTAACCAGGGGATTGTACATATGGTGTTGCCCACTGATGTGTGTAATGTACATGTTTTGCAAAACTCCAGAACTCCGGTGCATTATGCAATCCAGTAAACTCACGTTTCGAACTGCAGCAATCTAAACTTACTTTGCCTCAGATTTTCAAAGTGTTTCAAATGATCTGAAAGATATTCAAATGATCATTATTACCTTAAACACACTGTGACAAGTTTGTCCATTCAATCAGCCTGGGTAGACTGTAAAATAATATATTCAGGGTCATTCAGGGGAAGTGATTTTATAGGTTTTAGCATACTGTTACCTGCTGTGTGCTGTCTTTTCTTAATGCTTTTTTCAAAGTTTCTGATTTGCCAGTGAACTAAAGATTGTTGCCAAAGGACAATATTTTTTTGTTTGTGTCATTTAATGGCATGGGCTTATGCTACTATAGTATGTGACAACTACCTATCAAATGTAGTTTTATTTTATTTTATCCAAGGTACATTGAAATGGTAAGTCCCTTTTAGGTAAGGTCTAGGTTAGGACTCAATATATTTTACCTCCAGTGTTTGGGAGAATGATTTTGCACTTTGTTAGGTGGTTGTTCAATGTCATTCCATATTATGAGGTCATCTTTCTTACCTGAACTCCAGAAACAGTTACATAACTAAACCAATGATGACACACAACTAAATCTGTTTATGCTGTAGCATTGCAAGGGTTACAAATCTAACTGTCTTCCTTGACAGTTATTTCTACTATAGATACTGTACATGAATAATAATTCATAGGGTGTCCGCTGGGGCTGTAAGGATAGAGCAGAGGAAGTAGAAACAAGCTGTTAGTAAGACAGTATCGAGCAGAGGACACTCGGACAAGGATAGAGTGACGAGCCCATAGCTCGGAATTAGGTGTGGGCTTAGAGAGGCCCGGGCTTGAAGTTAGGATAGAAAAGAGATCCCGACCGATGAGTTCTCCTATAGCCAAGGACAGAGCGTGGTCGAAGGTCACGTTCCTGAGGATCTGAAAACATATAAAAGGGTTCTGCTCAGCAGAGGCACTTCTCGGGGCGATAGGAATAGTCCAAAAGCTTAGGACTGAAAGGAGAGATAGTAAAGGGTTCCCTGACTGGTCTGGTGCTGCCCTTGCATGAGGTGAGGCACAGGCCTCCGAAGCTGGGAGCGGGAAGGAATCCCACAGGAACCTGCAACATAGAGAGATGGGTTAGTGTGGGACTTGGGCACTGAGAGCGAAGCGGGCCACGTCCCGGCGAAGGGAAGGCATCACGTGGTGAGGTAGAATAGCCGCATGAGCTGTGCAAGGATAGTGTCGCTGGTGGTCCCCTCTGACTCACTCGGTGAGAACCCCCTAGTGCAAGGACGAGGTAGATCGGCTGACCTGAGATTGGGGGAGTGGATCCGCACTTACCTCCCCAAAAGATGGACCCCCGGCTCCCCGTAGAGACCCTCACCGTGAGAGAAACAATAGAGTCGTGTCAGTGCATAACATAAAAGAAACAGCTGGAAAAGACAGGAAAGGAAGGGACATACAAGACAAACTGTAGAGGTTAAAATACTGTTATTGTGATATGGCTGTGTGATTACCTGCTGCTCAGTGGAGAGGAATAAAACCCTTCCTAGAAGAGGAAAATCACTGGTGGCCTTGGCGGTCAGGTAGCCCCCACTCCGGGCATGCTAGCTAGTCTTTGATGGTCTATTGCTATGTCGGTAGGGGATGAACGTATGTATGAGTTGACTGCTGCGGAGGACCAGCGTCCCATGTTTTTAATTAAATGAAGATTAACGTTGGCTTTAGCTGTTGAGGTAGCTGCTCTGATCCGAAAAGAATGTGGGGAATGTCGGGGAGAGAGGCCGGTTCTGGAGACAAGAGTGGTGAGATGAGAAGCGAACCAATAACGAGATATAATGGTGCGGGAGGAATCGATAAATAATGGGTCTGAGGAAAGGAAAGGTTGTTTAAGGGAGAAATACCTTGTCATGGAGGAGTAGGGGCAGATTGGTGAGTCGATTTTTGATAACTGCATGAAATGACCTTGATGGAGTTGGTCAGTTTTGGAGGTATGGAGCCAGATGAGAAAGTGCGAATCAGGAAACTGGAGAAGGTCGCGGGAACAAATGTCGGATACTGGGAAGCTTGAAAATGATGGAACTGTAAATTCTGAACATCTTAGAAAGCCTAAGAAAGCAGATAAGCACAGTACTTCCATGACGAGATCCTTGAAGGGGGAAAAACAGCCTTTCAGAAGAGTCGTGATTAGGGAGAGCAGGATTTCAGTTGAGATGGGTAAGCGAGAGGTGGAGACCAGAGGGGAGCTCTTGAGGATTCCTCAGAGCGTTAGACGAAATGCAGGTATGGAGAGGAGGGTTGGAGAGGGAACTGATCTTAAGTGGTATGAGTATTGGATGTCCGAGATATATGATTTAATTGTTGAGGGAGCTAGATGAAGAGAATCTCTTGTGTGAACAATGAAAGCTAAGATGCAGTCTTAGTTGAAGGGGATGGGTTGAATGTGGTTTGGGGTGCAGAACGTTGACAAAGTTGACCAGTGGTGTAAGACGATCTAGTAGTTGGGGCACGAGCTGCGGCCATGTAGCATCAGGCGGATTGTAGATTGGAGATTGATGGGTTCAGTCGAGCAGGAGCAGCTGGAAAGGTGGGGTTTCCAGGGGGATGGGGATGCTGAAGGGACCAGTTGTTGGAAGCTGGATATCTATAGGCAAGAAAGAGCGTTGGCTGCATTATTATGTGTACCAGGAAGGTGGCGGGCTTGAATTATAAAATTGCAAGAGACTGAAATCCAGAATAGCTGTCGAAGTTAAGGGCTCATTAAAGAGAGAGGAGAGTTTAGAGGAGTTTGTGAACGAGAGCGAATGCTACCTAAAACAGAGAACAAAAAAGGTACTTGTTATTCAGAAAGACCATGATTATTTGAGTTTGTTTTTTGTTTTGGCCCACATGCCCTTTCTTTTGTTTATTTTGTGTTTTCTTCAAACTGTTTATTTTGGTTTAATTAATAAATATACTGCACCAGCAGTTTCAGCCCCGTACTTCTCAGTCTGTTTGTGTTGCCTCCTGAACGCTGACGTCACCAACCACACACCACTCTAGCCATCACTGTGACGCTCCTCGTTATGTTTAATCAATTGCTGATTATTTGTGAACTTGTCAAGCCCGGTTCTTGGGTATCAATGTTTGCCAATATAGTCTTCTAGTTATGTGCATGGCTTTGATTTTAAGCCACTAAAACCAGTATGTGACTTTTTTTTAAATACATTTACAAGCTGCCCTAAATTCCAGGTGGTCTATTATGTTAGTGTATTTAAAAAAAAAAAAAATGAAAACCAAATTGGATTGCTGCTGATTTTGGTAGGTATTCATTAAATCTGCTCCAAACAGATGTGCCCCTGTTTGATTAGGGAGTAGGAAAATTTAGTTTGACACAAATGCCACAACCCTGCCATCTTTCCTTCACCTGCTTTGTGCTAAATTCCCTCAGTGAACAGTAGCAGATGTGCACAGAGATAGCGAGATGACAGTGCCCATGTCACAGACACAGCTGTAACTCTGACTGCAGAAAATCATTATGATCAGATGTGCTGTAGTGCCTCTAGTCATGGGAAACAGGAATTGCCAGTGGCTGCCAGCAGATATTGGACTCTTCATATTTATAGACATTTGTGCATGCTAATGATCTTTGCTGTTATAAAAGTAGCTTGCTTACTTGATTTCCTGGTTAAGCTATCAGGTGCTTTATGGAGCAAGCAGTAATTTAACTACTACAGCAGCACACAGGTATGAAGATAAAAAACAAAGTTTGATATTTTTAGCCTGAGGTCAATAATAAACTGTTTCGCCATCTGTTAGGTGAGAATGATTATCAGTTTGCCTGAGGATTTGTTTCATGGGCTGGTTAAACACTAAAGTTTCAGTATAGGCTGTTGAACAGTTGCATAAAGAACCTTATATTTCCCCTTAGTTTTCCCCTTAATTATTACTTGTGTTTAAGTGGTATACTGTATCTGATATGCAAGTGCGGTGTATCTGGATGATGAGAAACATTTTGACTTTCAGAGTCTTTAAAAAGTTTTTTTTTTTAAAAAATCTGATTTAATGAGAGCTTTATTTAATTTTGAGAAGTCACTATAATGTGTTGATTGATAGTGATACAAAATGAATCTAAATAACAAGAACAACATATTAGGCAAGCTAAATATGAAATGTAGTGCTATTTAGTATGGTTGTGTGTTCTGCTTCCCATTGTAGCATTGTGGTGTCTACACACCGGACATGATGCGTTTGTCTTGCGATAAAATGGTATTTTCGCTGCGACACTACCTTTAACACCAGTGGCAACAGGGGCGTGTGATGTGATAGGTGACTCTCATCTGATTAAGTCCTGTTACCTAGACCCCTGCTGGTAAATATACTGATTTGTGTTTGTTGTATTGTTTTGATTTTAATGTATTGTTTGAGGTTATTTAAGAACGGTTGATGTTTATTTTTTGGCAGCGTAGATGGGGTTCCCTTTCAATTCGAAGATGACCACCAATTACATTACTTATGGGATATGCCTGCCCATTGGGTAGGTATCGCTGAGCACTCTATACCAGAGCTGCCGATAGGCCCCTTCCTGGGATGATGCACTCGGTCCCGCCTACCGAGGGAATAAAACTGTCATCCCAAAGAAGCCATTTCTCTTTTTCCTTCTCACGACAGTACGGTATGACCTCTGTGCTGAGCTGAGCGTATTGATGGAAAAGAGCTCCTCGAGTCGATTGTATTTCCCTTGCATTCATGCTGAAAGCTGGCTCACCACTTTCCCGGAATCAACGACTTTGCAAAGACAGAGCCTTTTGCCTTTCTGTCTTTCAGGGGCCTCCTCGGTGAGTCAGGCCTTGTAAACAAACAGTGTGCTCTCCCCAATACTATCTTTCTACCATGGTTTTGCTGTCTGCTTCAACTTGCCTACTGCAGCTTTGGCCCTTGTATCCCCCTGGTGCATGCTATGCATTGACGAGGTGTATGTGAGAGGGTAGGCACAATTGCATAGCGGCCCTCCCGGTGCTTCGGTACCGTGGTGCACGCATAGCCCTTGGTACTTAGGTATCTCGGTGCACAAGTGCTCAGTGCATACGGCACACGGTGCCCAGTGCTACAGTGTCAGTGCACAGTCACAGTGCTGCACGGTACATGGTGTACATAGTGCTCTCGGTACTTGGTGCACGCGGTGCTCGGTACGCACGGTGCACACAGTGCTTTGTGCCACTGCTTCACTAGTGCATGGGCATACGGTGCTGCACGGTATGCACAGTGCACAAGGTTCAGAGTGTGCACAGTGTTCAGTACCCCCTGCTACAGCGCTAGTGGTGAGCGCACAGCGTTCGCACTTTTAATCAGTGCTTGAGCGCAGTGCAAGCGGTGTTCAGTGCACAGCCCATACACAACACCAGGCCCATGTCAGGCAAGTCGGGGTTCCACACCTGCACGGCCTGCAATGCGAATATCCTGCGGTGTTTGGGCGTCCAGCATGCCACCTTGGCTCTCGAGAGGGACGTTGCCTGTAGCATCTGGGAGGATTTTCAGCCCCGGGTGAAGGAGGCTAGGTTGGAGAGGGCCCAGGACCCCTTGCTGGACATCCCCGATGCGCGAGGCCTCCCGTGAGTCGCCTCCCCATCTCCACAGGCAAGAAGGGTGAAGCGTTCCATGCAGGCGAGGGACACCATCCAGTCTCCGTTGCAGCCCCAATTGCCATATCCCCCCTCCCCCAGGGGAGTTCAGGGTGGATGGGAAGAGGCATCCCAGCTGGTGCAAGAGGACACGCTTTCCATAGTGGCCTCTGGGGAGGGGGCCTCCTTCTCCTCTGATATGCAGGTAGGCAAACCCCCTGCTGAGGAAGAACCTGGCTTTGAGGTAGCCTCCGAAGCCAGCGCTCCCCGTTGTCGTAGCTCGGTTTCGGCACTTATGGGACATGCTGCAGCCTTCCTGCAGGTCCCCTGGATGCAAGCGACAGAACCACGCACATGTTCCGGACGCAGGTGATGGCTTCTTGCCCTCAAAAGTTCCCGGCCTTCCCAGATTTCATGGAGGAGGTACACTCCTCCTGGGATCGTCCAGCCTCAGGTCCTAGCGTGCTAAAGCAGGCCACACCGCTTGCCTCTCTAGAAGGCGCAGAAAAGCTTGGCCTAGCGGGATTCCCCCCCGGTAGACTCCACCATCACAGCCCTGGTTAAGGCCCTGCCGGTGGGTGGGTTGGCTAGAGACCCGGCGTGCCTGAACCCTCAATGCAGGGTGACGGAAATGCATCTCAAGCGGGCTTATGTAGCAGAAGCACAGGCAACTCGTCTGTCAAACATGGTGAGTGTGCCTATATCCCCAAGACATACCTTTGGGCCAACCGTGGATGAGATCTTACAGAGATCCCACCGGAAACACGAGGCGTCCCGGCAGGTGGCCATATTGCTCCCTCCCCACGCTTCCACGTGGGGCAGATCGAACTGCTGGCAAGCTCCTCAGACGCGGACTATCACCAGAACAGTTCCAGTCCCCATGGATCTGCTGGGTGACCTAAGGCATCACCTACAAGGCACGCCAGCAGCAAACAACCGGGCCCACCCGGCAGGCAAAGGGAATGCAGGACATGGCCTGCCCACACACCAGATTCACAGAAGGTGTTTCCAGGGCCAGCACCATAAACAGCCACCCCAAACTGCCCCGCCATAGCCTCACTAGCCCGAGGAGAGCCCCTGAAAGCTGGCGGCCTCAGACCCTCTTTTCGGCACAACAGCTGCAGTACTGGTGCGCTTGACTCCTGAATGCTCGCCACCGTGCAAAACGGATATGCGCTTCAGTTCCGCTCGGGACCTACTCACAAATACTTTCGTGACAGACCCTCTTCAGGCCTCGGTACTTCAGAAGGAAGTGGCTGCCTTGCTGTACAAATGAGCCATACGTCTCATAGACCCCACCTCACACGGAGAGGGGTACTACTCGAGGTATTTTCTGGTACCCAAAAAAGATGCAGGCTTTTGCCCCATCCTAGACCTGAGGCTCCTCAATGGGTTCTTAAAAGAAAGGATGTTCCAGATGCTGACGCACCGTCATATTCTCCAGTCTGTCTGGCCGGGTGACTGGTTCACCACCATGGACTTACGGGACGTGTACTTTCACGTTCCCAGAGCACAGGAAGTATCTCCGCATATCTTTTCAGGGAAGCGTTTACGAGTTTGCTGTGCTGCCATTCGGCCTCTCCCTAGCTCCTCGTACGTTCGTAAAGTGCGTGGACGCTATCCTGGCGCCCCTGCAGCTGCAGGGGATCAGAATAATAAACTGGTCGATCTGTTCCCAGTGGCGAGAGGGAGCAGTGGCCCACACGGCGGTCGTGACAGAGCATCTGGTGATGCATCAACAATGCAGAGTCGTCTTACACCAGTGCAGTGCACAACGACATGGGGCTCCGCTTGACTCCAGTACGCGGCGCGCATACCTGTCGGATGACAGAGTTGCAGCTATCTAGGGTTGCCTCTCACTGCACCCGCTACAAGTGTGGCTAAATGCTTTCCACCTCAACACCAAACGCGGCAGACACCGTCGGCTGACTGTGTCTCACGCGTGCTCGGCAGCCCTACGATGGTGGAGGACCACCTCTCACCTGCGCAAAGATGTGCGAATGGGAGTAGTGTTAAACCGCCAAGTGGTGACGACAGACACCTCCCACTTGGACTGGGGGATGGTCTGGGAAGGCAGAGGAGTACACGGATCCTGGCCGGACTGCTGGACATCCCTGCACATAAACATGCTGGAGTTGCAAGCGGTCTCCCTTGCTTCTCCACCACTTCCTCCCAGTGCTGTGGGGTGCACATGTGTTGATCTGGATGGACATCACAACCGTGGTGGCGTATGTCAACCACCAGGGTGGCCTACAGTCCCCGGGGTTGCATCGCATGGCCTTCAGGCTATTGACATGGGCTCAGAGGAACTTGCTGTCCCTACGGGTGATGCACATTCCTGCTGCAGTGAACTGGGCAGTGGACCTCCTCTCCAGTAAGGGTCTGCATCCGTCAGAGTGGTGACTCCACCCTCAGATAGTGGAATGCATTAGGGAACGGTTCGGCAGAGACGACGCATTGCCCCCTGTGGTACTCCCTCCACCGCTTAGGTGGTCCACTCGGCATCGACGCCCTAGTGCACGAATGGCCCATTTCCTGCCTATACTGGCTGCTCCCGGCCTTTCTCGAAAAGGTCCGGTTAGAGGAAGCATCAGTTCTCCTAGTGGCCCCCAAGTGGCCCAGGAGAATCTGGTTTTCGATCCTGTGCCAGCTGTTACACGGCCAGCCCTGGGAGATCCCACTGCGCATGGATCTCCTCAGTCAGGTGAAAGGCTCTCTTTGGCACCCGGAACCGGGCAGGTTCCGGCTATGGGTCTGGCCCCTGAAAGGGGCCGCTGGTTAGTTGCAGATGCGGTTGTGGGTACATTGCAGAGCGCTAGGGCAGACTCCACTAGGTCCTTGTACACCTATAAGTGGAGATATTTTTGGCTACCCGATTTCTTAAAGACGCTCGGCAATTACGCCCTTCTAGGAGGGCTGTTCTCCCTGAATGGAGCCTTAATATTGTACTGGAGGCTCTCACGAAGGCCCCATTTGAGCCCAGGCACTCCATAGAGTTGAAGTACCTGTCTACGAAGACAGCCTTCCTCTTGGCTATTACCTCCGCTAAGCGGGTCAGTGAGCTGCAGGCACTGTCTGTGCACAGTTCTTGCATACTTATTTGGGAGGATGGCAGCAGGGTATCTCTGCGCACCAACCCTGCTTTCCTCCCCAAGGTGATCGCAGCCTTCCACATTAATCAGTCTGTGGAACTGGAGTGAATTTCCTCTGCCCAGTATGGGCATTGAGATGCTACGTGCATAGGACAAGAGCTCTGCTTCAATCTGACCAGCTCTTCGTCTGTCACAGGACACGGACCCAAGGACAGCCCCTCTCTAAGCAGCGTCTGTCACATTGGATTATGGACACAGTCTCGACTGCGTATAATGGTGCTGGCTTGCCCCCACCTGGTAGAGTAGCTGCACACTCCACTAGAGGGTTGGGCCCTCTTCAGAGGGGCCTCGATGTCTGATATTTGTATGGAACCAGCACAATACTTGTTTGCTGTTTCGTCCAGTGTTTGTTAGTGTCTGTTTGTTTTGTCTGTCTGTTTTGGCCAACGCACCATTTTCTTTTACAGTGTTTTTGTCTGTTTAAACTGTTTATTTTACAATAAATGTGCAATAGTACATTTTCATCACTCACCATTCCTGTCTGTGTTCTGTGTTCTTCTGGGTCTGACGTCACTGCTCAAGCCATCCTGTGACACTTCTGCTTTGAATCCTTACACATGCCCCCAGAAGCGTTTGTAACAATTATAGTCTCTATCCCCAATAGCTTAAATATTCTCATTGGGAAAGTCACCTAGAAGAAAAAGGCAACATCAAAATACCTATAGAAAGAAAATTATATTCAGTATTTATAATGCATATCCGTATTCTTGTTAAAGCAGCACTGAGGTACTGTAAATGGAAACAAATTAAATTTCAGTCTACCAAAATAAACATACCACTTTTGACTCCTAGCCTCCAAAAGACATTTCAGATTGCATTTGGATATTATCTGATTAACTGTTGATTTTATGTAAATGTATTAGCCTACTGTTCCCCATACATTTTAGCCTACAGTCGAATCCATTTAATGTCACTTCTGTTAATGTCGCACTCCGCTTATTATCATCAAATTGAAATGCCCCGGCCCGAATATAATGTAAGTCAATGGAAACAAACTCCTGATTATATCACTTCTGTTACTGTCACACTCTGGTTAATGTCAATCAAATTTAACAGGCATACAGTTCATTTCACCCCGACTTAATATCACTTTCAACTGGAAATCTATGACCAACTGTATTTTGGCACATTTGGCAAGCCTTGCGGTCACATGATCATTGCACTTACATCGCGTAACTCTTTGGGAAATAAGACGTTGTGAGTTTGTCCAGTATATGGATTGGAACTAAATAAAATAAGTGTACAGTATATTTATGCCATACATATTAGAATTTTGCACACACATCTGTGTGTTCTGATTCACTCAGTCCTTCACTGCTTCGCTGGTACATGCCGCATCCAGTCGTGGAATCGCTGTCACAACCCTCGCTTCCTTTCTGCTCTGCGCTCTCGATTGCCCCCATTTGCAGAAGCCCTTGAAAGGGCTGGCAGCTGCCGTGGCTCTAGGAGGGCTGGTTGCACCAGTTGTGGGGGCGGGCATGCTCAGTGGCAGTGGCGGTCCTGCTCCAAACTTCACCACCCCTTTCTCCAGGTCCAGCTGCCCTCTCGCTTGTTGTAGGAAATCCAGCCTGATGATGCACTGGTCTTGGATGTCAGTGACCCAAACCTTGTGTTCAAAAGTGGCTCCTCCAAATCGCAGCTGTAACAGTCCTCTCCCTCTCATCGGTGACAGATGTCCGGTCACGGTCCGTAGCTGGTCTGTCATTGGTCCCATCTTGTGTTGGCTGGTCTTGCCGGCCCACTGGAAAGTGCGGGGTCGAACCAGGGTGACGGTGGACCTGGTGTCGACCAGCGCGGTGCAGGGCATGCCCTCCACCTTGCAGCTTAAATGGAGGTGAGCCTCAATACTGGTCCTTCGACAATAGCAGGTGCAGTACAGGTCACATCTGGGTGGGGGTTGGAGGTTCGGGTTGATGGCTCCCATTCTACATTGACACGCTCCTATTTCCCGCCCGATGGCTGGTCAGGCTTGGGTCGTGGCTCCTACCTGAGGCAATGGGTGTGGATGTGGCGGGGTCATCCGCATCCCCAGCAGAGGCGGTGGGCGGCTGATGGAAATGGGGTAAGTCATCCCAACATGGCTTGTTGAATAGCCATACTCTCACGTAGAACCTCTGCCAGTTGCATGGCAGCCGGCTCAGCCCCCTCTTGAACGGCTCCCCTCAGCACTGGTTGAGCAAATTGGAGCGCGGACTGCAATGATTTGGGCTTGGTCAGCCGTAAGTATTTGCGGAGGACCCCCTGTCCCATGGCTTCAATAAACTGGAACCGTGCTTGTTCATCTTGCTCCCGGGCTGTGGCATCAATATATACTCAACCAATCTCCCTCTCCATGCCAGTCACTAGTCGGGCCAGGTTCTTTCCCGCCGCCCGTTCTCTTCTTTTGAATCTGACTCGCAGTAGCTCCGGTTCTCCCATGTTGCCAAACTGATGTTGGAGGGCGGCAACTAAAGCTCTGTAACTCCTTATCTCTTCTTCAGCCAAGCTCAACAGTACCATTTGGGCATCCCCTCTCAGCAAGCTGGGATTGGAACGCTTTCCAGCTACTGGTACCGTCAAAGCTGGGCAGTTTTGCAGCCTGTTTTCCCATCACAGATGCTCTGACAGCAACACTGCATACGAGGTGTCTGCTATATAAACAAATAATAATAAAACAACTGCAGCAGACACCAGGTGTTCTTGGTGGATAGGTTAGGAGACAATCACTGTATCTTCCTCATTGCACAACAACTATGCAAAACTAGTGTGCTTTTAGACTCTTGCTATTTTAACGTAAATACATTATTTATTACATGCAATTGTATTCTCTTACTGTCTGGAATATTTCACCCGGTTACAAAAGCAAATGTGAAAGGAGTAATTTGAGTCATGTTTCAGAATTTTCGATTTAAGTGTCATGATTTATCATGAAGAAAAATATGCATATATATGACCTTTACAAATATAGTAGGCTACGTCATACAACAGTTCATAGATCCTGAAGACTAACTCAAAAGAGAAAGCTATTTTACCCCATTAAAGTCTTCATGCTAAGGAGGAAATGTAGTCATTTGTGTCTCAGTGATTTGCATGTTATTACTGGGTCCGACACATTGATGATCGAGCCCGATCCTGCAAAATGTAGCCCATCTATGAAAATGACAGTATTGCAAAGACTGAGAAAGAAATTACAAAGGAAGAGAAAATCAAACAAGGCTACCACAATCTCTTACAAGTATTAAGCACTAACTCGTGCGTACGAGATACTACCCTTATTTTAATTCACACCATGTCCCTTTAGGGGTTCTGTACACACACACATATAATTATAAAAAGCTTTTTGATTGAAACTTTTTTTATTATTATTTGGGGATGAAGGTGTAGAATCTAATGAGATTAAACTGCCTTTCATTATTTATTTGAAGAAATGACGCATGACTTACACAACAAATATTTAAATTTGTATATTGCGGCTCTCTTCATCAACATATTTGCTCTTAGTACATACAGCAAAATGTATGCTTTGCGAATTGTCGCAACAAAAGCAATACAGGAGGTAGGGCTTTTTCCGAAATTATGGAATGCTCTGCCTTCGTTTGTTAGGGAAGCTGGGACTGTTTCAGTTTTCAAGTCAAGACTAAAAATGCACTTTTATAAAATGGCTTTCTTATCTTAGTGGGTTTTAATTTAACTTTAAAATTGCCGCTTTTGTATTATGTGTATACTATTATTTAAACATGTTATTTAAATGGCCTGATTATGCCAGTTGTATATGTGACATGCTATACAAATGTATTGTAGTTTGTTCTTTTTTTCTGCTGTATACTGTACAGTGCTTTGTGATACTTTTGTATAAAAAGCGCTATATAAATGTAATAAATAAATAAATAAATAAAATAAAATCATGTAATCAAATAAACAACAATATCATATTGCAAAAGTCTACCAGAAACCACAATAGTAGTACTTCATTAAAATCTAAAAACAGTATTTCATGTTAGATTTCGAAATGCCACATTTTCAATTTGTCAGTTTTCCGTTAAGACTACAAATCGGTATGTAATTCAATATTTTAATGTAACATTATTAGCAGTTTTCATTTTACTTTATGAGTAAAATTAGTTAATTCTATGAGGTGATGCAAAACGTTTGGCCATAGCTGTACTTTAGTTTTAGTGCCTTGTGTGTGCACAATACTGAGCCTGATTCCCTGCATGCAGTGACTGGACATAAGTCATCATATTATGTATGATATGGTAAGGGCTCCTGAGTGGCACATCCAGTAAAGGCGCTCTGCGTGGAGTGCAGGATGTGCCCTATAGTCTGGACGTCGCCGGTTCAAGTCCAGGCTATTCCTTTGCCGACCAAGGACGGGAGCTCAATTGGCCGAGCGCCGCCCGGTGGGGGGAGGGCTAGGTCAGCCAGGGTGTTCTCGGCTCACTGCGCACTAGAGACCCCTGTGGTCTGGCCGGGCACCTGCGAGCTTGCTTGTAAGCTGCCCAGGGCTGCGTTGTCCTCCGACGCTGTAGCTCTGGGTGGCTGCATGGTGAGTCTGCAGTGTGTAAAGAAGCGGATGGCTGACAGCACACGCTTTGGAGGACAGTGTGTGTTCATCTTTGCCCCTCCCAAGTCAGCGCAGGGCTGGTAGTGGTGGGCTGAGCCTAAAAATAATTGGACACTACTAAATTGGGGAGAAAACAATAAAAATAATTGTCGACCACTAAAAAAAAAGAAAAAAAAAACTTCTAGAATCTAACAGCATTCTAAAAGCATATATACCTTTTTTAATTATTTGTTTTATTTTTTAAATAACTTGGGTATTCAAGCTTTGTGAATAGGGTCCATTTATAGCAGTAATATTGTCCATATCCAACCAAATTATAATTATGAACAATTGGTAATTACTGGGTATGCTTCTTTCAATATGCAACCTTTATAGCATTGCATCAAGGCCAAGACGAAGTCATACAACTAATATGCTTGCCTGCTGTTTGGCACAACAAAATGATCAAAATAAGTACAAACCTCTACATATTTTCTCCATGGTTTGTTTCTCTTTAGTCCCCACACTGGATGGCAAGATTACAGCCCTGGCGTGCCAAAGATCCCCACAGCCTGTATAACGGTGAATGATGGCACGCATGGCATATCGAGGCACCAAGATAGTGATTCATCAGCAGTTGAGAGCCAAGACTTATCCAGATGCTGACTCCTACAACACAGTGGCAGAAATTGTTGGCAGCCTGTTCCCAGAACTGTTGGCAGTCTGTTCCCAGAACAGGTCTGTGCGCATTTGCTTTAAAAACAAAATAAGGGCTTTGGTACGTATGCAGTCAGCATAATCCATACTGCTAGTGTTTCCGTTCAGTATCAGTTTCATCTGTTCTTTTTTAGGAGAGTCATTTTATTTGGTCAGCATTTTCCTTATACTGGAGAATGTATTGCTTTTCTTAAATGCTTTCTTACAAGCTTCATATTTCAATGGAAACTTGTAAGTCGGCTGTTGAGACCAAATGTATGATAAGAACTGATCACCAAATTCAGCTCTGAATAATCCCTGCAAACAGCTGGTAAAAAAAAGGTTTACGGAACAGACCTTTTCAGGCATTAAATAGATTAAATCTAAATAATGGCATACTTATTATATGGTATAGCTATGGCAATGCCATAAACTTTTTTGCCAAGCAAACTGAAAGCAGTCCTAGGCAAGTAAAAAAACACATGCAAGAAACTTTTGATACCATGAAATATAATATTAAAGAGAAATTATACAATTTATTAAGAAGTCTACCGAGTATAATACAAAAGAGAAATTAAATAATTGATTACAAAGTCGACTGAGCAACTGGAGAAACAGGATTAAAAGTGAGAAGCTTTTTCTGTGATTGAAAAATATAGTATTAAAATACGAACAGTAGGCTAGAAGGAAAGGTATTACAGCTGTGTGCAGCTCAGTTGGTAAAGGGCAGTGAAATCAAGCCACAAATACAACAATTCTAAGCATGCAAAAAATATACAGTAGTAAGGAGGAAAATGCAAAATGTATTTTTAGGTCAGACATTTGTTATGGGAAAGTAATTAGTTTTCTCCAAATCGTATACGGTAGGCTTCTTAATATGATATACTTAATGGAGTAGCGCTTAACCCTTCTTGGGTGGATTTGCAGTCATTGACCATTTCTACTATTCTCCTCTTCTCATCTGTCATCCTAGTCTGATTAGTACTGATTTGTTTTCAGACACACTCCACTGTGTTTTGAATCTCTTACGAGGGATGCTTCTGGGCTTCATTAGAAGTGCAAATTCCAGTCATGGTGCAACAGGGTGTGAAATAGTTGGTAATGCAATTTAACTTGTGAGAAAAGTAACATGTTAGTGCATGAGGCAGTGTCTCTCCAAGTTGCAGTGTCAAAGCAGTGGACAGGAAGTCTTGCCATTCAGATAGTGTACCAGTTTGAGCCTGCCAAGTCTATTTCCTGTTGTTGCACCTAAATTTTTTTTTTTTTTTTTGTTTGTTTTCTGTAGATCAGTAAAAAATAATCTCTGCTTTTATTGCACAGTGAACTTCACTAGTTCCAGGATGACATTTTAGTAATAGCGCCACTATCATTATAGTGGATTTCAGTACCAAGTACTTTAGTACCAAGTACCAAGCTGCTTAAACTATGACACTGTAACTGTGGAAAGCTGAGATATATATATATATATATATATATATATATATATATATAGCCTATATGATAGATATATATATATATGGAATGCTCATTTGTTTAATTTAATTGTATTGGGCTTTATTGTTTGATTGTGTTACTTTATTGTTTAATTTAATTTGTTAGTTTTGTTATTGTTTAATTGTATTTTGCTTTATTGTTAATCAGTTCCATTAATTGTTTTATTGCTTAATTATTCCCTGCACCTGGAGATCATTATTAAATTATAACCAGGTGCAGGGTATAAAAGGGGAGCAGTCAGTTTGCTCGTGGCTGCTGAGGAGAGGGAGGCAGAAGAGGTGCTCTGCTTCCAAGCAGTCGTGAAGACGGAAGTTCCAGAGAGTGTTTAGATATTTGTAGCGGGTAAATGGCTGAGCCGTCCTGCGGGTTAGTTAGGTTCCTGGGTGTTTAGTCGGTGCTCAAAAAAGAGCAAGGTGTTTGTTAGGTTTATTTTGTTTATTATTAAAAGTGCACGTAAGCGCTGAACCTCCAATTTTCTGTGTCTGGGTCAATTTTTAAAGGGACAAGAACTGTGAGTGGTGCGATTGTGTTACTATATATATATATATATATATATATATATATATATATATATATATATATATATATATATATATATATAGGGGCACTAATTACAAATGAATCCTATGATCTTTAACACAGGTGGGGATAGACAGTTAGTTTTATTATTATTTATATTCATTACAATTGAAATTAATATGCTCATAAACCAAATTCAGAGTATGAAAATGAAATGAAATGCATGGGCTATTCTGGATCTTAAATGTCTTTGCCATCTCAGTGAGATGAAGCACAGTAGTAAAAAGCTTAGAGATAATGTGTAACACTGTATAATTATTTCCCTCTTTAAACCTTAGTAAACACATCTGTGACCAGACGCAGCATTGAATTGTAATAAAAGAGTATTCAACTATCACATCAACACTATTTCAAACCAGTCCATAGTAAACACTGTTACGAAGGCTACCTTTTCAAATCCTTTCCTGGCTGCCACAGCACAGATGTCCTATTTAATGTTGTAGTTCTTGCAAATCTAAACAGCCACCCAGTCATAAGAGGAACAAACTCTGTACCATATCAGACTGGGTCTCTGCCGTCATCAGTTAAAAAAGGAAGTTTTTGAAAACAAACTATTTGATGGTATAAATAACATATGTTACTAAGGTGAAATGTGGTGAATAGATATGCACAGTCAATGACCTTGAGATCTCATTTTGGTTATGTTTGTTATTTTCCATCCACACTGCAGTTCCGAGCTGTTTCACATTGACTTCGATCTGCACGTTACTGTGCAACTGGAAATAGAACAGAGTGGATATTAAACCACAAGCAGCAAGGTTTTGGGGCGCTCTAATGTGTTTAATCACAATGATTACATTTTTTAAATAGAACTACAAAGTTCAAAAATTGCTGGTGTTTTCACTGTTTCATGTTTCTAGCAAATTTGTTATTCATAATATTGTCCAAAAAAAAACAACAATTTGTTCCGGAGCCAGCTGCCCAATAAATGTACTGTATTCACAATGATTAAATTCAGACCCGTTGGTTTCACATTTTACACTACCATAGCAAAAGTACATGGGGTTCTGGCATTCAGTGCTCTTTCCTGGGTAGCAGTTACCCAATACCTGGGGTTTACAATTTCCCTTTGTAGCGAACGATAGCTTCAGAAAACCTACTGTTTAATAAATTAGGTTTGGCTATCGTCATGTACAAAAACACTAGTTTTTACTGGGCTGATATTTAGACCTTTGGAGAAGCTAGAACTTCTTTTCAGAAGACACTTTTCAGTTGTGTGACAGGTTGGCTGTAGTAGGTGACGTCAGACCAGGAAGTAAAGGCAACACGCACAGCAACTGCGGTTAAATATGAGACGCTAAGGCATTTGCAATTTATTAAACAATAAATACACTTTAAATAAACACAAAACAAAAGGGCACATTGGCCAATGTAAACAAACACAATAGCAGAACACAAAACGAATGAAAATGAGTACCCTTCAGGAAGGTGAGTAGGCAGGTAGGGTTTGTAGGATAGCAATCGTATTTCCAGTCTCTCCAATCTCTCCAGACAGACACGTCTCTGTTCTCCACTCCCCTGCAAAAGCCATGCGTCTCCATTTATATGCAACCATCTCCAGATTAACAACAATCAATCAATCTGGAGATGGTCGCATTTCACATGGGTTTAAATCAGTCTGTGTGATTGTCAGCTAATTCAATAATTACTTATTCTCACAAGAGGTACAACAAAATAAACAATACAAATGGCAGCGACTTTTCATCTGCGCTGCAAATAATAACAATACAGGCTTTCCGCCGTCATATATAATTGAATAAATCATAATAAATATACATAGGGGGCAGGGCTCCCTGTCACAATAACTTCAAAAAGCTAAGCATACTAAAGAAGGCACTAATCGAAACATTGGTTTGCTTGACGAAGTTTTACCTTAAAATGTTATTTATTTTAACCATTTTCTGGATGCAGTGAGTGTTGAATCCAGGATATTTATGTCTGACTTAATCTTCAAGTAAAGTTATCTACATGTTTGACAATGGCATATAAAAACCAATACTGATGAATAAAGGGGCAGTACTTGGTATGATCTCAAAACACATTCCATCTATTCCCAATAGACTTGCTTTGAAGGGATTGGAGTTATTATAGCTTTAGATTTACTGTGAGTAAGCTGTAGGCGTTATTTAGTTATGCATAATTATTAAACAGGGTTAGATTTTAAGAGATTTTTTTTCTGATTTTCCCACAGACAAGTGCAAGGCAGATCACTGGTTGTCTGCAAACAAAACTGATTGTCCGCAACACACACACAAATATATATATATATATATATATATATATATATATATATATATATATATATATATATATATATATATATATCATATTACAGTACATATAAATGGAATTAACAATATGCAAATGTACAGTAAAAAAAAAAAAATAATGAAACTTGTACGGTAAATATTTGTATTCATGTCACTTTAATTGAATTTCAGGAAAGCCAAATAAATGTAAAACATGCTGAACTATTACCATTCATCCAACAACAACAAAATAAAACTCCTGCTTAGATGTACCATCACCAGCGGGACACTCATTTACATCCCATTTCAGTCTGAATGAAACTGCAGCTTGATTGGTAAGACACTAGAGGTATGTTGCTGTGTACTTTGCAGAAGTGGAGTTCACTGGTTCCCAGCATCTCTATGATCTTTAGCAACTGTTTACTGCATAGATGCCGGCCGACACACACCAATACAGGAAGTGTCAGCTTTCATTATAAAACCACTAGAAAACTACAGACCACCAAATACGTCCACATTTTTGACTGTCCCGGGCAAACGAACAAGCCTTAAAATCAAAACCTGTTCAATGTTTAATTCAGAGTCCATTTTCTTTCTTAAATAGGACCTAATAATAGAGAAATAATCAGTTAGCTATGGGACTTTAGCATTGATAGATCCTTAACAAGGTATTAGGTGGAATTTAAATAATTAATTTGACTCATTTTTCCTCCAGTGAGAGTGGTTTCCATATCACCATGGTAACAGACACAGAATTGCCTTTCTTTCTTGAGTAGCATTGTTTCCAGTGTGGCACAATGGGTGGTCAGTTTAGCATTATTAGCTATATAAATGCTTCACTGTAAAACTGTAAAACTCAGACCTGTTATGTGAACCTATACTAACAAGCTGCATTCTTAGCCAGAATAGGCATGGTAATTGTAAATGATTTTGTAAAACAGCCACAATCGCTTTTTCAGCAGCTGACATATCATAAGAGGTTTGAGATACAGACTCAATAATACCAGTCACTTTGTTCCTGTGTCCTAATATAATACTGCTGCCATATCATGGTAATGTGACCAGTATGGCTGCCAGGTTGAGGTCATAAAACTTTTTAGATTTCCACACGAGAGACAATAAAGTTTGAGGTATTAGGCCCTATTCTGGGCTTCACATCTTTCCGTTTCTTGTCAGTTTTTTGTTAAGTAACTGGAAAACCACAAAGCGGCATGTCATGTTAACGTAACATTATTCAGCAGGCTTCATTCGACTTTATGAAGCAAAATGTGTTAATTCTATAGGGTGATGCAAAAGTTTTGACCAGAGGTGTATATTTTCCATTTTATTTCAAGGCATTTATCAGGAGAAAAGCATTGGAATGAAAATGTTAGGTTTACTAAAGGCACAAGAACCAGACAATGCATTATCAGATCAGTACAGTCTATGATATGATATAATATATGTAATTGCAGCACCTGAGGCCAGATTCACAACAAAGTCTGTCAGATATCAGCTGGCATTGTTTGTGAGAAATGCAGTGTTTAAATGCAAGACTAACATTAGTGACACACTATTTCTGGAGACATAGGTGTCAAAGATAAACTTTTTTTTCTTAATAGTTTGAAATCTTTTCTGTGTTCATCAAAAACTATTATTATTATTATTATTATTATTATTATTATTATTATTATTAGTAATATTATTATTATTATATTTTTTATTTTTTACTGTATCTAGATATATGTATATTTATATACACAGAAAACCGCTGGTTTGGACTTTCCAATTGCAATGCTCGTTACTTATATTTAAACGCCCTAAGTCTGAAGGAAGTTAAACCCGGTCAAGTGTCGCTGCAGATGCTGCCCTTAATGATCTCAAATAGAGAGGTGTGCTAACTCAGTCGAGGACAAACAAAAACAGCACACCCGCGCCATTTCCATGTCTGACTGTGAATAAGAGGGTCATGGGATCTGTGTAGAGTTCACATTACTGCACACCATTGTACACCCCCACAGATGTTAGTCATATTCACAGTCTGGTGGATTGTTCCATTGTCTGTGAGCTATGTGGTTTTGTACATATTTGTCAAATATATTATATTCTCACTTGCTGCTATTTTTAAAACACAAAACAGGATGGGAAACACTTTATATTCAGGCACTGCTTATTAATGTTTTATAAATATATAATAGATGTGTAATAACTACGTTATAAGAGTGCTAAAAAAACATTATAGACGGTTGATAACCATGCGATAGCCATAGACGGAATTACATTTAAACATCCCAAAGTACAATAGGTGGCTAAAAACTGTCCCGTTTATAAAAAAAATGTAATTCTGTTTATATAGTTATTATATATTTATAAAACATTAATAAGCAGCACCTTAATATAAAGTGTTACCAAGAGATGTTATCAATCACAATTTCTTAGTACTTTAAATATCTGGGGGCTTGAAGTCCCTATAAAGCAGTGGTATTCAAGTACATTCACTGGATGGCCAGATAAGGCAATCTTCAAATCTTGTGGGGCCACAGAGCGCTCATAATGTGCACATTACAATGATACGATTTCTGATTTCTGATTGCCATTTAATAATAAAAATACAAAAGTAAATATATTCATCACTGTAATGTTATTAAAACTGTATGCTATTAATCTTAATTTTATTAAAACTATGAAATTAAAATGGACATCTAATTTCCTATCTTTTTGTTTAAAATTGCACCGTCTTTTGTTTTCGAAAAATGACTGCTAAGCAAGCATGCAAGTTAAGTAATGAAATCACATCAATCAGTGGCGGAGGTATGGCAAATCCCCCCCCCCCATAGTATAGTAATAAATGTTATTAATATGTAATACGTGTTAAAACAACCAGCACTATTGGTGTGTCTGTTTGAGATAAAATAAGTTAAAATGTACTCAAATTAGGTTCAGGTTTTTCAATATAATATTACAGATAATATCCGAGTTACGCGTAAATACGTAAACTTACACACACACACATATCTATGATTTAATTCAACCATATTTGATGTTTTATTTATTATTTCTTTAAAGGTTATGCATTTAATCACACACAGATCAATGTAATGTAAAGCATCCAGAGATGATACATAACAAAAGCAAGAAAAGTATCAACATTATGATTAAATCCCAATAAAAAACACACAAATGTATTTTTGTTTTTACTCTGTTCACTCTGAATCGTGAAAAAAAATAATTACTTGACTCTTAGTACTACGAGGGGTGGGGGGAAAATTTGGCATATAAGAACATAAGAAAGTTTACAAACGAGAGGAGGCCATTCGGCCCATCTTGCTTGTTTGCTCGTTAGTAGCTTATTGTTCACAGAATCACATCATGCAGCTTCTTGAAGAATCCCAGGGTGTCAGCTTCAACAACATTACTGGGGAGTTAGTTCCAGACTACAACAATTCTCTGTGTAAAAAAGTGCCTCTTGTTTTCTGTTCTGAATGCCCCTCCCATTTGTAACCCCTGGTCCTTGTTTCTTTTTCAGGTCAAAAAAAACTCCCTTGGGTCGACATTGTCGATGCCTTTTAGAATTTTGAAAGCTTGAATCAGATCGCCGCGTAGTCTTCTTTGTTTAAAACTGAATAGATTCAATTATTTTAACCATGTCGTATGCGTTGCAATTATCCATTGTCGATGTTGCATCTTCAAAATGTTAGACACGATCTCCCTTTCCTAAAACCACGCTGACTGTCTCCCAGTATACTGTTACTATATAAGTAATTTTCCATTTTGGATCTTATTATAGTTTACACAAGTTTACATATAATAGAAGTCAGGCTTTATTGGTCTGTAGTTACCTGATTCGGTTTTGTCTCCCTTTTTGTGGATCGGTATTACATTTGCAATTCTCCAGTCTGTTGGTACAACCCCTGTGTCAAGAGACTGTTGCATGATCTTGATTAGTGGTTTGTAAATAATTTTGTAGATAATAATTTCATCCGACCCAGGGGATTTGTTTATTTTAAGAGCTCCTAGTCCCTTTAACACTTTTGCTCTTATGCTAAAGTTATTTAAAACTGGATAGGAACAGGTCGGCATGTGGGGCATGTTGTCCGTATCCTCCTTTGTAAAAAATATTTGTCTACTTTTGGGATGTAATTGTTTTGCGCCTCTAGTACTACGTTTTTGAAAGATAGCTATGCTTTTTCTGTGGATGTGTTCTCTATTTTGCTCCAGTCTACTTCTGTTAGTCTCTGCTTCATTCCCTCATAATTGGCCTTTTTAAAATTGTAAACCTTAGCTTTAGTTACTTTTGTGGTTTTAAAATGCACTTCAAATGAGACAATGTTTTGATCTGAGTTTGCCAGCGGTTCTCTGACCTCTGTTTAAGTTATTCTGCCTTCGTTATTTGAAAAATCTAAATCAAGGTATGCCTCCCCTCTAGTCGGTGCATTGACAAATTATGTTAGGAAGTAGTCATTTATCTTTTCTTCCATTTCAATTTCGGCTGTCGTGCTCCCCACCGGGTTTTCCCATTTTATATGGGGGAAGTGGAAATCCCCCATTAGTATGGCTTCTCCTTTGCTACACACATTTCTAATGTCATTGTATAACAAATTATTTTGCTCGGCATCTGAATTTGACGGTCTATAGCATGCCCCTATTATAATGCCAATTGAATTTTTGTCCATTATTCTGGCCCATATTTATTCTGCGTTGTTTTTTTTCTTCCAGATTTAACACTTGGGCTTCAAGACTATTTTTGATGTATAAGCACTACCCCTCTGCCTCTTCTGTCCTGCCTGTCTTTCCTATACAGCGTCTCCATCCCTCTCAGATAACCAAGTTTCTGTAACACCTATTACATCATAGTTACTTGTTAGTGCAGTAGCTTCAAGTTCTAACTTTTTTTGAGACTTCTAGCATTTAGATAAATAAATTTAATGGCTATCTTACCTGAGTTGTTGCCCTTGTTTTGATGTGGTCTCCCTTCTGTTTTTTTGTTTTCTCCTCCCTTCCTTTCTAGTTTAAATGCTTTTGAACCTCCTCAAGGATCCTTTCTCCGAGTAGATTGGTTCCCTTTTTGTTTAAATGCAGTCCGTCCCGCCTATGTAGATAGTCCTTGTTGTAGAATGTACTCCAATGTTCAAGAAAGATGAAGCCTTCGTATACTCCTTCAAACATTTTGTTTCTGAGACTTCTAGCATTTAGATAAATACATTTAATAGCTGTCTTACCTGAGTTGCTGCCCTTGTTTTGAAGTAGTCTCCCTTCTGTTATTTTTGTTGATTTCTCCCCCCTTCCTTTCTAGTTTAAATGCTTCTGAACCTCCTCGAGGATCCTTATATGCTATGACTTTCCCTGTTGAGGAAGAAGAGGGGTCCAGAAAAAAAATTGTAGGGGCTACACCCCACTTTGTGAGGGCACGCATAAAATACATTCAAATCATTTTCTCTGTCAGAAGTGGACCAGGGTGAACAGCAAGCATTTAAACAGCAACCTTAAGAAAAGAAAGAAGTTACAGGAGAGGAGTAATTGTTTGAAGAAGTCCCCTTTCAATTCAAAGACAATCAACAACAATACTTTTGGGATATGCCTGCCACAGGTCAGGAATTTACTGAGCATTTTATGTCAGAGCAGCCAATAGGTCCCTCCGGGGAGTGACCTCCTCGGTCCCGCCTCAAGCGTGGACATAGTGTGGGGCCAACATAATGCACTAGTGCACGCTTGGGGACAGGTCCGGTCTATTGAAGGTAAGGATGTTGACGCTGTTGGGGCGCTAGTATTTCCACATTTCATTATCAAGGGGAAATTACTGTATACGGTAAACCTAGCCATGGGCACAAGACAGCCTGTAACACAATTATTGGTTCCCCCGTTTTGTCAGCCCGAGGTCATGAGGCTGGCACATGATATCCCTTTTGCGGGGCACCTCAGAGCTGACAAAACAAGGGAAGGGATATTGGCTTGATTCTATTGGGTAGGACTTCATACTAATGTGTCGAAATATGTAGCCACATGCCCAGACTGCCAGCGAGTAGCGCCAGGTTGAGTGCGCCCTGCACCTTTGGTTCCACTGCAGATTATTTCTACTCTTTTTGAACGCATTGCAATGGACATAGTGGGCCCTTTGCTTCCTTCTAATTCCGGGTATACGCATATATTAGTGATGGTAGATTATGCAACGCGATACCCGGAGGCAGTTCCATTGAGGTCCACTAGTGCAGCTGCAATGGCCACCGAGTTAGTACAGATTATGGCTAGAGTAGGGATCCCCAAGGAGATTTTGACTGATCATGGAACTAACATTTTGTCTAAAATGTTACAGCAAGTGTATAAAATACTAAAAATGTTTGGTGGAATGATTTAATCAGACCTTAAAGCAGATGCTGAGACGTTTTGTAACTTAAGAGCAAAAACATTGGGCATAGCTTCTTCCCTACCTCCTTTTTGCAGTGAGAGAGGTGCCACAGAGTTCGACAGGGTTCTCCCCCTTCGAGCTCTTGTACGGCCGACAGCCTCACGGCATCCTCGATCTGTTGAGAGACGGGTGGTAGGAGCACAATGGGTCATCCAAAAATGTAGTGAAGCATGTGCTCCTACTAAGAGATCGCCTGGATTTGGTCGGTCGTTTGGCCCAGGACAACCTCAAATCGGCTCAGCACCAGCAACAGCAGCATTACAATAAAAATGCACATATTCAAACCTTTCGACCAGGAGAGAAGGTAATGCTGCTGCTTCCCTCAGAATCGAAATTTAAGTGGTTCAGGCTATAAGAAAGGTGAATTATGAAATTTGACAGCCCGATCGCCATAATGAATGTGAAATTTATCATTTAAATTTATTAAAGCCCTAGCAGGCAAGGGAGGCTTTATTTATAGCCCCAGGTGATGTAGAGGATGATTTTAGTGCTAGGGGCCCCTGTCCAGAGACCCCTAGCACTAAAATAATTTTGATGGTGGAACAATTGGTTCCAAATCAGCAACGGAAGCTGCGTAAGCTTATTGAGGAGTTCAGCAATGTTTTTTCTGACTTGCCCGGCAGGACTAACTTGGTTCAATATGACATTATCTCTCTCTCAGGTGTGACAGTATGAGAGAGACCTTACCAGATCCCAGAAAGTCGATGAAGTGGCGTTCGCAAAGAGGTATGGGACATGCTCGAACTTGGGGTGATTGAGCCTTCCAGGAGCGAGTGGTGCAGTCCAATTGTCATAGTGGCCAAGAAAGACGGCACCAACCACTTCTGTGTGGACTTCCGGAAGGTAAATTCTATTGCCAAGTTCGATGCGTACCCTATGCCTCGGGTCTATGAACTTCTAGATAGACTGGGAAATGTGAAGTTTATCTATACTCTGGACCTGACAAAGGGATACTGGCAGATTCCCTTAACCCGCAGTTCTAGAGAGAAAAACGCCTGAAGGGCTGTTTCATTTCAAAACCATGCCGTTTGGGCTACATGGTGCGCCCGCTGCCATTCAGAGACTGATGGACCAGGTTTTACGCCTACATCATGAATATGCAGCAGCGTATAGTGATAACGTGGTGATTTACAGCTCCACCTGGCGAGCGCATTTGGCTAGGGTCGCAGTCATCTTGCAGTCTCTAAGGGCAGCCCGGCTGAACAGCTAACTTGAGAAAATGCGTGTTTGCCAAAACAGAGACTCAATATTTGGGATTTTTAATGGGGAATGGAAGGGTGAAACCTGTTGTCACCAAAATCCAGGCTTTAGTAGGCCTTAGCGATCCCCAAAGCCAAGACTCAGGTAAGGTTGCTACTGGGAATAGCGGTCATTCCCGGCGCTTTATCCCTGAGTATTATTATTATTATTATTATTATTATTATTATTATTATTATTATTATTATTATTATTTATTTCTTAGCAGATGCCCTTTTCCAGGACGACTTACAATTGTTACAAGATATCACATTATTTTCACATACAATTACCCTTTAGTCAAACTCACCAAAAAGAGTGCACCAAATTTAATTAAATGGTCAGTAGAGTGTCAGGGGGCATTTGATACTATTAAGCAAAGACTCTGCCAGGCCCCCACTCTCATCACACCTGATTTCACAAAGAGATTCATACTCCACACCGATGCGTTGGATGTGGGTTTAGGTGCGGTCTTGTCCCAAACGGTTCACAGGTTAGAACACCCGATATTGTATATCAGTAAAAAGATGAGCGCAACTACTCCGTGGTCGAAAAGGAGTGTTTGGCCATTAAATGGGCTACTCACTCTTTACAATACTACCTGCTGGGACATTCATTTGATCTTGTCACAGACCACGCCCCACTCAAGTGGTTAAGCACAATGAAGGATAGCAATGGTATCTGGCATTGCAGCCCTTCATGTACCACATGGTACACCGTGCGGGGAAAGACCACCAAAATGTGGATTATTTTTATCGGGAGGGGGAGTAATGGGAAAGGTAGATTCAGCTGAGTGTTCCTTCGGCTCCACTCTGAGTGGTGAGATATGTTATTATTATTATTATTTATTTCTTAGCAGATGCCCTTATCCAGGGCGACTTACAATTGTCAAGATATCACATTATTTTTTACATACAATTAAATTATTTTTTGTACACATTATTTTTACATACAATTACCAATTTATACAGTTGGGTTTTTACTGGAGCAATCTAGGTAAAGTACTTTGCTCAAGGGTACAGCAGCAGTGTCCCCCACCTGGGATTGAACCCATAACCCTCCGGTCAAGAGTCCAGAGCCCTAACCACTACTCCACACTACTGCCCATATGTAACAGAAAGACAATTATTCTTGGTGGTAAATCTCTCTCCCGACCTGTGAAGGCGCTAAGTAACAGGAACAGAGTACTCTGGACTATTTGGCCTGACACTTAATTTCTAGGGTTAAAAGGAAGTCGGTCATTTAGAAAGAGGGCGGAGCTTCGGTGCATTAACTCATCGACCCGGAAGGGAAATGATGTGGCAACCGTGGATTGATGGAGCGGCTGCCAAGGGGTCATGTGTGACGGTAAAAGTAGGGGGTGAAGCGTCGTAATCTGTTCCTTCGTTTTGGTTAGAGAACGACCTGGAAGGACCTGTGTTTTGTGAGGAGAAAATCGTGAGTGTTTTGTTTGTTTATTGTCGTGTCGGAATAATACTGTTTGTGGTTATTTAGACGGCTAAACACGATCCAGGAGCTGTCGCTAAAGGCCAGCACAAACCTGGACAACACTGCACTTTGTTTGCACTAAAGTACTGTATTTTCACCACGAGCACTAGAGCATGCACTGTGGATGGGCGTTTGTGTTTGTGTATGTGTTATGTGTGGGTGAATTAAAATTGGACTGTTATTATTTCGGGTCCAAACCGCAGATTACAGATAAGAAATACATGCCGCTGTATTGTTTCTCATTGACATTGTTATTATTTACTGTTGTTAGCCATCCGGCATTTGAATTACAAAATACAACCATTAAGCAACATTGCACCTGGATTATAATTGCCTGTCTGTTTATTGATCACCTGCCTACTTCTTCCTGAAAAAAACCTTAATAAAAAAAAAATCATGGCCCCAGGACTGAATTTATCATTGCTGTGCACTAAGTTGTGTATGTGTGTGGGCAGGTATTACTATCAATGTGCAGACAAAATTTTAGAAAATGTCCCCACAAAGATAGTAACTCCTGAAAAAACAGCGTTGTGGGGACGTCCCCACTTTGTAAAACATGTTTTTAAGAACTAAATATGCCTTCAAAAAAAAAAAAAAAAGGGCCAAAATATATTGTCGACTTTCACCCTGTGTGGAATTTTGTCTGACTGGAGTTACAAATAGTAAATAAAAATATAGTGAGACTCAATGAGAAGTCCCCACAAATATAGGAATGCAAAAGTGTATGTGTGCTCTTACTCCAATTCTGGTTCAATGTGTTATGTTAATCATTTTGTGTCAATCATAGCAGAGATTTCATGTACAAAATAAATAAATGTAAAACTGGATTTGGCCTGCGGACCGCCAATTGAAGATCACTGCTATAGAGTATCGATTCATTGGGAAGAGGCAAAGCTGGAGAAGCAGCAGGTGCTGTCAAATAACCAGCATACATACACATCCTAATATACATGTTCTGCCTTTGGAGGGTTGCCTGTAACACATGGCTGAAGTTTAGCTGTGCTTTACCAGTTTTAGTCACCTAATTCCTGGTCTGTTTTAAAAATGAGGCAAATGTACGACCCCATTAGAGTCAAATAGTCTGTGTAGACACTGTACAGACCGGTCTATTTATCCACAGTACGTACTGCCCTGCAGACTTGGCAGATTAGTGAAGTGTACAATTCAGAAAGGTCTGTTTGGAAGGTGACCTCCCTCCTTTACCACTGATACTGTTCTATGGCGACATTGAATCCAACTTCTCAGAGGGACAGATGTGTTTTTATATGCCGACCAGTTTTACTTACTGGGGAGCCAGCAATGACTTCATTCATTTGAGTGAATAATTTGGTCTGTGGTTACCATGTATTTCATCAAAACCATTTATATTTTGCATGCATCTTAAATCAAGTATGTTAGGGTTTGTTTTGGTTTTTGAAGTACAGCCATCCGTAACATGTAGTATAATAGTGTGTTGTAACCAGTAAGCAACTGCAGATTCCAACACTTATGATGAAAGACTGTTTAAATCAATACCTGTCTGCACTGTGCCTGACTGCAAGTGCCATCGTCCCTCATGTTTCATTAGGACTTTCCTCACACTGAAATTTTAAAAAAGAATATAAACATCCAAATTAGCATTTCATTTCTTTAAATATAGTATTTTGCTGTGTAAGTTCTCTTTCAGACTAATGCACTCTACTATTCCATCTGAAACCCCTCAGGCAGGACTGGAGCTGACTTCCAGTTCATCACTGTTTCCTGGTTGCCCTAACATGTACTGTTAATCCCGTAACCTAACTGCAGTATAAAAGCTTTGGGCTGGAAAACAAAAGTGTGTAATAAAACTACTGAGTACAGCCATGGCCAAAAGTTTTGCATCACCTAGAATTTTAGCATTGAGACCTAAAGTATATTGAAAACTACAAGGTGGTATGTAATTCAATGTGTTCAGTATATGCATTTGACTTTATGAAGCAAGATTAGTTACTTCTATAGGGTGATGCAAAACTTTTGGCCATAGCTGTACAATAACTACAATTTAGCAGTAGTTAGCAAGTGTGATCTCAAATAACAAAGTAGAGCACCTGATATTTGAACCCATTTTTTGCACTCTATTATAATTATTATAGTTTAACCTAGTAGACAACATTATTTTGCAAATACCTTTTGCAACAATGATGACATTTTTCTCCCTTTTGATATTAGATATTAGAGTGTTTAAATGAAAGGCTTTTTTCTTTTTAAGCCAGTTCAGACTAGAACTGTGTTTGACAGAGAGAGAGACATAAGGATTAATATGTATGATCTGAACAGTAGTGGATCTTTATACTGCAAAAACATATAAACCTGCTTTTCACAGAGTTTGCATTATTATCTTAAAATTATGGTAACTTGTATGTTCCAGATTTAGACATAAAAAGTGTAATTATAACAATTGTTATCTATGATGCAGTGACTGACCCTCATTTTTAATCTGTATGAAGAGAAGCAAGATAATTAACAAATAACACTTTTCTTAATAAAAGAGCAGCAAGCAACATTTTCCTCCCATCATTAGCTATTAAAGCTGAAGGATGCTAATGATTCTGGAAATCGTATGTAGCCCCACTTGTTATTAGCAGTGGAATAACCTTTGTCATCCTTTAACCTGTATTATAACAAAGTGATTTGGAAGCACTTAATGCTTCTGTTATTATCAATCTTATCCTAAGATGTCTACTGTAGCTATGCCTAGTTTGCTTGTACTTTAGCTAACACTCAGCTTAGGTAAGAGACAGATGTTTGCATTTTTAGTGTAAGACGTTGTGACGGGCAGAAAAGGGTCTTGTCAGAAATTCACCATGCTAACAAAAGGGATCGCTGAAACCAGGTGAGAGCTTTCCTTTACCAGGATTGCATACTGTTTGGTACTGTGATCAGGAAAACCACGGAAGGACCACCGTGTGCAAATATCTTTAACAAGTGTGTTACATTTCTACAGCTAAAACAGGATTGAGAAAAACCTGTTCTGTAAATAAAAAATCACTGTAAATAAACGTGCACTAACGTGCTTACCCCGTGCATTGTTGTTGACGTCGCGTTATTTCCACGGTACCCAGCCACAGATGTCTTATGTGTTAATGTTCTGTGTATTGAAGGTACAGTAATGTGTGATGGATAACAGTAAACGCAAATTGCTATCTATATAAGTTTGTACACAGAAAAGGATCCCACATCTCACTTTGCAATACTGACTGGTTCCGCGTAATTTATGTCAGGTGAATTTGGCGCCATTTGTCTTTGTGTCTCTGCATCCACAGTGGTGTACCTATTGTGTTGAGGATTTGTGTTCTGGAATCTTGCCCATTTGGGAGCTTGCTGAGTTTGTCAGAGCTCATTCCACCTTGGATTTCACAGCATTAATCTTATGTACTTATCATATAGGAATATTTTTATTATACTGTATAAATGGGTAATTGTATGTAAAAATAATGTGATATCTTGTAACAATTGTAAGTCGCCCTGGATAAGGGCGTCTGCTAAGAAATAAATAATAATAATAGAAGTCAGGCTTATTGGTCGGTAGTTACCTGGTTCGGTTTTGCCTCCCTTTTTGTGGATCGGTATTATGTTTGCAATTTTCCAGTCTGTCAGTACAACCCCTGTGTCAAGAGACTGTTGCATGATCTTGGTTAGTGGTTTGTAAATAACTTCTTTAAGAGCTCCTAGTCCCTTTAACACTTCTGCCTCTGTTATGCTAAAGTTATTTAAAACTGGATAGGAACAGGTCGACATGTGGGTCATGTTGTCCGTATTCTCATTTGTAAAAACTTGTGAAAAGTAATCATTTAATATATTTGCTATTTTTTTTCTTCGTGATTTTGCCATTTGTGTCTCTTAGACATTTAACCTCCTCTTTGAATGTTCTCTTGCTGTTATAGTATTGGAAAAACATTTTGGAATTGGTTTTAGCCCCTTTAGCAATGTTCATTTCTATCTCTCTCTTGGCCTTTCTAACTTCCTTTTTGACTTGCGTTTGCAGTTCCAAGTACTCTTTCTGTGTACTTTGTTTTTGGTCCCTTTTAAACGTTCTGTAAAGTGCCTTTTTTCACTGAATATTTGTTTTAATTGATCTATTAAACCATTTCGGTCATTTTGTTTTAGATTTAGATTTGTCTACTTTTTTTATGTAATTGTTTTGCGCCTCTTGTACTACATTTTTAAAAAACAGCCATCCTTTTTCTGTGGATGTTTTCTCTATTCTACTCCAATCTACTTCTGTTAGTCTCTGTTTCCCTCTAGTCGGTGCCTTGACAAATTGCATTAGGAAGCAGTCATTTGTCATTTCCACCATTTCAATTTCGTCCGTCGTACTCCCCACCGGGTTTTCCCATTTTATGTGGTGGAAGTTGAAATCCCCCATTAGTATGGCTTCTCCTTTGCTACATGCATTTCTAATGTCATTGTATAACAGATTATTTTGCTCGGCGTCTGAATTTGGCAGTCTATAGCATGCTCCTATTATTATGCCCTTTGCATTTTTGTCCATTATTCTGACCCATATTGATTTGGAGTTGTTTTCTTCGTCCAGATTTAACACTTGGGCTTCAAGATTTCTATGTATAGCGCTACCCCTCCACCTCTTCTGTCCTGCCTGTCTTTCCTATACAGTGTAAACCCACTAATATTATATTTGTCTCCATCACTCTCAGACAACCAAGTTTCTGTAACACCTATCACATCGTAGTTACTTTTAGTGCAGTGGCTTCAAGTTCAAACATTTTGTTTCTGAGACTTCTAGCATTTAGATAAATACATTTAATAGCTGTCTTACCTGAGTTGTTGCCCTTGTTTTGATGTGGTCTCCCTTCTGTTTTTTTGTTTTCTCCCCCCTTCCTTTCTAGTTTAAATGCTTCTGAACCTCCTCAAGGATCCTTTCTCTGAGTAGATTGGTTCCCTTTTTGTTTAAGTGCAGTCCGTCCCGCCTATCTAGATAGTCCTTGTTGTAGAATGTACTCCAATGTTCAAGAAAGATGAAGCCTTCGTATGCTCCTTTGCAAAGTGCAGTATCCCAGAAAATACCACAGTTTTGGTCTTGTCTTTTAATTTCCTTCCTAGCTCTCTGAATTTGTTTTGCAGGGATCTTGGCCTGTCTCTTCCAATGTTGTTTGTACCAATGTGGACGACTACTACTTGTTCGTCTCCTATTCGTTGTAGGAGCCTGTCCACGTTCACAGTGATGTGCATGACAGAGGCTCCAGGAAGGCAGCACACTGCTGTAGTATGGGGGTCCAAACTGCAAACTGAACTTGCTGTGTTACTCAATATGGAGCCCCCAACAATCATGACCTCCCTTCTTTTTGCTGCCTGGTCAGCACTGTTTATAGGGTCCTGGATGTTGTTCCTTTCATTCTCTTGATGTTGGTTTTGATCATCTAAATTTTGAAGTGGCTCAAATTTGTTCGATGTTTTGATTTCTGGTGGTTATGTTTGACGAAGTTTCTTTTTTTACCTGCTTCTGCCTACCTGAACCCAGCTGCTTTGACCATCTTCCATCTCCCTGGTGGCTTTCAGTCTGCTAGGGGTGCTGACTTCCATGAATTCCATGAATTGTGGGTGTGTCAGCTCCTCAAGCTCCTGTTGCTGTCTCATTTCCTGCAGCTCCATTTCTAGGATACTTACTAGTTAAGTCCTGGATCGTGCAGCACTTTACACACACTTGGTTGAGCTCTACTGGGTTTTCTCTGATTTCCTGTATAAATTATTGCTCATTATACAGGAGAGATCGGAGTTTGCATCTCATTATAAATAGATTCACAACGCCGCAAGTCAAAATTTAGAACTTCCGGAAGTAAAGATTACAATGTAATATTAGTGTTGCACAAACAGACCCCGGGCACAGCGAAAACAAACTCAAAATGTAATCTAAAAGAAAGTGTTCCCAAAAACGGAAAGCATGAATAGAACTAAGCTTGTTTCTATATATATATAAGTTTAACATGGTGCATATGCACGGTAATTCTGCACCCTAACCATGCTTCCCTACATGCTTTCAGTGCTTTAATTTAATTTAAGAATATTGCAGAAAACTTTTGTTTCAGTCTATGTATATTTTAGTTGTATAAAGGAAATAAGTACAGTAGCTTACATACAGCAGGCTACGGAGGTAAATACTTTTTGCTGTGTTTCATTTGTCTATGCACTATGTCAGTAACTTTAATTTCTAACAGGTACTGTACAGTATTATTGTTCAGCCAACACCTGCTCCCCGCTGTGCTGTAGGAGGCACTGCACTGTGCTCCGACTGTAGGCAATTTGAGAAAATACTGAATATATGTGAGCTCTGTCCAGTTGTTCGGCATGGATTTTGGTATCAGAGCTTTAGTTTCTTGCACTGTCCATGTAATTTATGGTTACCATGTTTGCAGAGTGAAACACTTTTCTTTTATTTTCTTCAATTCACTGAAGCTGCACTAACAAGCTGCACTAAGCAGTTAAAATAACAGTATGTAATAATACAATAATACAGTAACTTAAAAAATGTATTGGGTGCAGATGATAACAACTACGTATTTTCTTTATATTGTCATTTCATAACATGTTAAAAAAAAATAGATCAGCTATTACCATTTAAACGTGATAAACAGAGAATCAGAATGATTAAACAAAACAATCCATACAGTTGTTTATTTTATTTTTGAATGGCGCTAACACAACCAAATAAATTACTCTGCTGTATCTTGCTGAGCACACCGATGCAGTTTTGTATTTAAAAACAAGGGACAATTTCACAATTTTACTGTTTCTGATGGGACTGAAAATTAAGGCTGTTTTTGCTCTACTTGCTTTCAAATTACGCGTAAAATGTTTACTTCCGAGTGGGGTTACCTTCTATAGTTCATTTTGATTATGTGAAGCATCTCGTGGTTTCTGTTTGATATTTTTCCTACCTAAAAGCAATTAGAAGCAATTAAAATGATAATAAAAAATAACCATGAAGTCATGCCTGAATATGTTGATTATTATAGCTCGATACAAAGATGGTCCTTAGTTTTCGGTGTTATTTTATTTATGATTAATTTATTTATAAAGCGATATTAAAGCCATATGTCTTATCTAACATATGTTAAAGGAGTTTCATTAATACTTAACGGAAGGGCCCAAGTTAAATCAAAACATTGACTCACTGTTAATGTATGGAGATTCACATTTAGTGAAATCGATACGATATTAAAAAATACAGTACAAATCCATAATACTTTAGTTTTACCATTGTTAAGACAACTTCAACTACAGTATACACTGAAAAAAGAAACATATAAAATAAAGGCAAAAGCAATAAGGTTACAGATGCAACAGTCAAGAGCGTCATGACGAAATGACGAAAGTCAATAACCCCGCCCGCGGCCTGCTTCAGCCCCGAGCCAGATTCAGCTATGTTATTGGGCCGGAGTTTCACGGTATGGGTCAGTTCCGGTCGGGTATAGTGCCAGTGTAAAAGCACCTGACCCGCAAACCAGCAGCAAACTGGTGCCCTAGGCCCTAGCAGCCTCCAAGACCGTTACAGCTGGCTGCTGCCAGAGGAGGTGTTCAACAATAGCCGCGTAGGCTACAATAGGTTCCACCGACGACGCAGAGGCAGAAGCCTCAGGACAAGCCACAAGCCAGGCAGCAGCCCTAGGGGGTGTGCTGCCACAGGCCCAGTCCTTTTTCAGGGAGACATCTGGAATATTGGCGTCAGTGCACTACTGAAATCTGGGTGCTTACTACCATTCAGACCAGCTACTCTCTGCAGTTCAAGCATGGGCCCCTCCCTTTCGGGGCGTGACTGGAACATCATAAGATGCCGTGGTGGTGTCTCAGGAGGTAGTACCTCTGCTGCAAAAATGGGCTAATCGCATAATAGGCCCCCTTGAGTTGGAGGAAAGGTTCTACTCCAAGTACTTCTTAGTCCCCAAGCGGGGTGGTGGCCTGTGAACGGGAGAGAAGGAATCTGAGCTGCAAATCTATCTCCCAACCAGGAAGGGTGCTAAGTAAAATTGGTGGTACGCCTTCACAGGGATGGGCTGATTCGATGATAGGATAGAACTAGAAGTCGGCCCTCCTCAGTCACTGACTCATTGTTTGCCCCTGAGCAAGTCACTTAACCTCCTTGTGCTCTGTCTTTCGGGTGAGACGTAGTTGTTAGTGACTCTGCAGCTGATGCAAAGTTCACACACCCTAGTCTCTGTAAGTTGCCTTGGATAAAGGCGTCTGCTAAATAAACTAATAATGATAATAATAATACAGAATTCTATGGGGATACAGAAATTCATGCAACACCGGGATTCAATTACTAATTAATTATTCACTTGAATCCCAGCATGTGAACTAATTTGTGCATTCCCCATGCTTACATACTAATACACATTTTATCTGCACGTGAAGTGATTGTGCAATCCCCATGCCTAAATACATTTTAAATCACTCGTGCTCCACATAGCCCCATTATTATTCTCACTTACAATTACATCTCACCCGAAAGACGGAGCACAAGGAGGTTAAGTAACTTGCTCAGGGTCACACAATGAGTCAGTGGCTGAGGTGGGATTTGAACCAGGGACCTCCTGGTTACAAGCCCTTTTCTTTAACCGCCTATATCCTATAGCCTATAGTCTCCTTATATCCCATGTACCAATACCTTTACACCAACATTAACACACCACACGCAACATATAACACAAAATATGCACAGGGGCGGGTCACACTGCCACAGTGACACACACAATACTGTGGGTTGACAGTGTTGAGGGAACCAAAGCAAGAAGAATCTATTCTGTATAGATTGTTTATGATTGTTTATAGAGTCTTTTGAAACATTAGGAGGCTGTGTGGTCCAGTTCACTGAATTCTGTTGAGCTCCTAGGTGTAAAAAGGTGTGGTTGTAGGAACAGGAACTCACCTTCAGTTGTTCTGAGGTGTAGTTAGAGAGTTGTTGCACTTAACTGTAAAGTACAAATAAGAATCTCATCCCATTCTTTTCTCTGCATATTTGTGCAGTATAGGGGTACGGTTGCAGGCAAACTGCTTGTCAGATAGTATTACAGCATTATCTCCATGGGTTACATATCCACAGAGATGGTACAGTATCTTGAGTGCATTTATACAATTGTGATGGAAATTGGTATGACTAATTCTTAGGACAAGTTATTGAGTCTATCAGAATCTATAGCATGATTCACACAGGATTAAAAATCATGTGTCTTCAGAGTTGGTCAAAAGCACAGGACATCTAGTAACCTCACAGACGTGGATTAGTTTTCATCAAGAAAATTTGGTTAATTCAGTATGAAAAGCGATGTTGTGGCCAGAGAAGGCGCTTTTGTGCATGATTTGTAAACAGTGAACTGGGTGTAAATAACTAATTTCATTGTACCTTCTTTTCCAAAGGCCATTTCGTCCCTTGAGTGATATGTTTTTCCATACATATCTTCAAATGCACCATTCAAAGCATCAATTTTTTAATAGGCGGCAATTATATTTTGTAGTTTCCTCCGATCCCTAATTTGTTTATTCCCAATTGTTGTGTTTTACAGAGCTGTAGAATCTTGGGACAGATCTATCAATTTTAATATTGTATTATGGTTTATTGTAAAGTCTGGTGTTGCTTTGAGGTGGGTACCCCGGAAATGCTGTATCAATTCTAACATAACACTGACATAGTCGATTTGCATGGGAGGAAAAAGACACAGAAGTTTGAAATTTTATAGAAGGTCCCAATGTCCTGTGAAAAAAAAAAAAATTTGGATGCACCTCCTGAGAATTATCTTTGGATAAAAAGAAATGGATGGTTCGCACAGGGCTAAATGTCACCGTTGTCTATAAAAATTCAGAAACCACCTGCTTACGTGGTGATTTTTAGTTCTGTGCGAATCGGGCTTATGTCGTGGTGACCAGGTTTGGGGCTAATTCCTGTTTTTCCCTTCTAATTCCATTTTCAATCCTTTTTTAAAATCAATTCCCATTCAAGTCCTTGGTTTGGAGTGGTTTGGTTTCAAATAATTGATTTCAAACCAATCATAAACAAGATTAATATCATGTTGAAGTCTATTGGATCTGTTTCTGGGTTTCTAATTGTTTTATATAGCATAGTGTCATCAGCAAACATAATAATACTAGTATTTTCTGATAATAGCAGCCAAATCATTAATATACAAATTAAACAATAAAGGGCTCAAAACAAATCCTTGAAGATTGTTAGATATCACTGGAAACTTAGAAGTGGTTTTGATTTTTATAAAAATTGTTTGTTAAACTACCAGAAATTGTGTATTTTAGTCTTTGTTGTATTAATTAGTGGCTAATGTTAACTACATGCTTGTACTTAACATGTTTTCTTAAATGATCTTATATTAAGTGTAGGGTGCTGTAAATACTGTGTGTGCAGGAATGTAAGGTTGGCAGAGGTGGGGTTAAATCTATCCCTGCCAGCAATCACAGGTGTGGCCATTCCTCATGTAGGTAACTGGTGCTAATTGGGGAGTGGCCACATACATATGAAGAAGGATAAATCCTTTGTTTGTTGGAGGGAGTTAGGTGAATGTTTTTGACCTGTGTGGCGAGGTTAGTGAACCATATAGTGAAGGTGAATGCCCAGCCTATATGATGTTGTTTTTGTAAACCTTTTGTTTGGTGTCTTTTTGTTTAATAAATGTGCACTTTGCCATTTAAATGTCACCTTCTGTCTCTGTCGCTAATTCCTGCTGGTAACATCTTGACCCGTAATGCTATCCTGTCACATGTGGTGCCAATGCTTTTATCTGCGACTGAGGTCCAGTGGTTAAAGAAAAGGGCTTGTAACCAGGAGGTCCCCGGTTCAAATCCCACCTCAGCCATTGACTCATTGTGTGACCGTGAGCAAGTCACTTAACCTCCTTGTGCTCCGTCTTTCGGGTGAGACGTAATTGTAAGTGACTCTGCAGCTGATGCATAGTTCACACACCCTAGTCTCTGTAAGTCGCCTTGGATAAAGGCATCTGCTAAATAAACAAATAATAATAATAATCCTACTTAAAACACCCCAGAAGGCCATTATTACAATTACAAAAGAAAGTGTTGACATTTGGTCAGAAAAAGGTACTATCTTGAATACAGAGTATTGTTAAATGTATTGTTCTCTATGATAGATGAAATCATTGCCCTCTATGTGAAATACTGTATCCTTTAATCTTTGCAGTTGTAGTTGGTGCTTATATTTAAAATGACTTTTTTCATTATTCAAGATGGCAAGCATTTGGTAGGGCTGACACTAATAAAGTGATTTTCTTTTCCCCAAGTGACCAATATCTCATTTAGTAGACATGTGCAAGAACGATCTATTTTATTGTGTAGTTTCAAACTTTCATATTGCATAGAAATGTTTTACATCCAGGGTACTAATTTGAGAGACATGTAGTCTCTGTTTATGCCCTCTGATAATCCTGGCTCTCCTACTAAATCAACTCCCCAAGCTCTGATTGGCCCATGACTTATCCCACCCCTCTCGTTATCAATGAGACAGTTTCAGCACTGAAACCCCAGTGACGTCAAAGAATGGCAAGCAGCCAAGAGAAAGGTTTCTAAAACCCTGATTTCAATAAGCGTAAAAGCAGCATGTATAGAAAATGTCCTACAGTGACATCCGCAAATTAATTCCATGATTAAGGACATTTTGAAGAACAGCAGGGATTGATGTTAAAATGTCCCAAGATTGCTGTTGATACACACAAGCCCTTGCAAAAATGTAGCACTAGACCAGTAATACATTTTTTAGTGGTTGCTGTTTTTGTAATAATAATAGTGTTTTGTAACTTTGTTGCAAAAACATAACAACTACTAAATTGGCAAAACTTTGCAGTACTATATTTGAATAAACGGGTGATTTTAATGCTAGGTTTGCATGAACAGGTCAGTGTTTACCACTCCAGAATCTGGCAGTTTGAGCTTCATGCATAAATTACAAAGATGAATTGTCAACATCGTATGCAGTGAATTGTATTATAGGGTTGCAAACAACAGGGTATAATAACACTGCAATTACTGAAGAGCTTCAGATTTTCAGGAGTGATTAAAGTGAAAGCTCAGAAGCTTGGCTAAGTCAAAGTGACAGTATGTTGATTGACAGACTGTAGGTTGGTAAATCCATAGTGTTTTAGGTCAAGTATGTGGTTAGTATATTATGCAACTGAGAATGAAAGCACCATCAAGTTCTGTATGTAAAATGCCAATTTAGCCACACCCTGCACAATGTGGATTTTTCCATTCTCTTTTTTTTCTTGGTAAGCACTAGACTTCTGGTTTTGAAAGCATTGTATTCCAACTAGGACCTCATGTTCAGCTGCCAGATTTTGTAATATACTGCACTTTACACTTTCTAGTGTCCCTAGATCATGACCATAGCTGACAATGGCTCCCTTCTCCATGGTTGATTTAGGTTAAATATTTAATTTGGGATCCCTTGTGAAAGAAGGATCACAGTGGGGAAAAATCAATAATATCTGAAAGATTGTGATGGTCCCATATGTGACTTTAACAGGGGGATTTGTTACATGTGTGGGTCGTCACGGGATAATAATGATGCAGACACAAAGCACTGGTGTTGACACGCACATATTTAATAAACTACACAGGGCCGATGCTAGGGTACTAACAAGGGTAATCCTAGTGCCGGATTTAATAAAGAAAACAAAACAAAGCTAAAAATAAAAATAAAAATAAAAGATGAGTGCTAGCCTCACTAAAAGAGATGTCCCACTCCAGGAACCGGTGGGGGTGGGGGCGGGGGGGTGGTATGTGTTGCATGTTATACTCCAGGCCTTAGGTTATCTTTGGATAACATGACAGGTTTATACTGTAATCTAGATACTCCATTTATTTGATTCAAATTTACAGGTTGGGGAATGAACACACAATGTGGCTTGCCCTTACTGAACTAAACAGTCTCAATTTTCAAATTTACACCATAAAGGTTGCAGGTCAGTGTTTATCGTTCTGTGTTGGGTTTTTTTTTGGTGCTATTTTTATAATACTGGTACTAAAATACGGCAGCAGTGTGGAGTAGTGGTTAGGGCTCTGGACTCTTGACCGGAGGATCGTGGGTTCAATCCCTGGTGGGGGGACACTGCTGCTGTACCCTTGAGCAAAGTACTTTACCTAGATTGCTCCAGTAAAAAACCCAACTGTATAATTGTATGTAAAAAATAATGTAATTGTATGTAAAAATAATGTGATATATTGTAACAATTGTATATTGTCCTGGATAAGGGCGTCTGCTAAGAAATAAATAATAATAAAATGGGGACACTGCACACGGTAATCATGTTTTGTGTACGATAAACGCTTCATAAATTATTTCTTTTCTGATTAATATATATATAATGTTAGCGCAGTGAACATTTTTTGCAATTTGTTTTTTTGTTTAGATTTTTCTTTAGCTGCTACAGCGTCTTTTAATTTCATTCTTTACCAATTTTTCTTATTTGCAGAAAATTGAATTTAATTCACACAAGTGTTAATAACAATTTTAGCTCTCTAGCAGGGAATTTGCCAAAAACATTACTGTGACATTAAGCAATTTACCCCAATACTAAATAGCTGGAGTACAGAAAGTAAGAATCTTGTGAAATGATACTCTTTTCATAATAATGAGCTGCTGTATGCCTTATACTGTAGATTACAGTACCAGTACTTGCACACCTACTTCATATTTGTTTTGGTGCATTTAAGGCAAATCCAGTGTTAAGTTTTAGAATACAATTCTTAATGCTTTTTTTAAAATGGTAATTATGAGTCTGATAACCCTGTAGAATCTATAGCTGAGAAACAGGAATAAAATCATAAGAAATACGATGTTGGCTGCTCTTACTGCAGCGTGTCTTGAAGTAATCCTTTATTCTGATTGATGAAAAGGGATATCTGGGTGACTGGGATACGAAGGGGTGATCTGAGGCAAACAGCTTTAAAATAGAAGGCTGTTACATTTGTAAATAGCCCCAATGGTTCTGAATAATGAAAGGCAAAATCACAATAACAAACACCTCTTTTGAATTGGAAAAGTGGATTACTGATGTTTACACTGCCACCTCGGACCTAAGCCAACGTTGCATCTTTGAAGTAAGTGTAAAGTCATTTAAAAAATATTTACCGGGTTGCGACCCTCCCTCCGCCACCACAAAAGAAAAAAAAAAAATACTGAAGATATGATTAGCAAAGGGGGCCGGTTGTACTAACGAGATCAAAAAATAGGCCACGTTTTACTAAACATTTTAAAACTACTAAATAAACAATTACCATAATGAACATTATCGTAATATGTTGCTTAAAACATAATAACACAATATATTAATAATAAAGTTGAGCTAAAGATGAGCTATTATCTATAAGCAACAGTAACACGTTTGTAACACTTGAAATGTATTTGCTTACAATTGTAAGTCGCCCTGGATAAGGGCGTCTGCTAAGAAATAAATAATAATAATAATAATGTTTGAAGTTTGTGTCTCGCTGTCTGTAGTAGCTCGGTGTTGTTTACATTATTGTCAGCATATTTTAAGTGATTGGAAGCTGAAATAACTTTTAAAAACACCCTTTTCTTATACCAATACAGTACCATTTTAATAGCAAAACGGTATTTATCTTATGTACCGGTATTTAAACTGTGGGGAAACCATATTTTATTCTTGTACCTACTCTCATTAAATCTGCATTATGCCACACTCGCTCTAGCGTTCAGAGACAAAGGCCAGGCCTCATTTACAAAAGGGCACACAATTAGAACTATCACAATCAGAACTATTATTGCAGCATTTAAAAAGTAAAACATTCACTGGCGCCTGTGACAAACAAGAAGGTGATCCTTCACATATTCAAATCCATTTATACAAAGTCTCCAAGCTTTCTTAAAGATCTGCGTTTCCCTCGTTTCTTTTGCATTTGTTATGCTCTATTAGTAATCAGGCTATTAAATTCAGTGTCCATCAGTTCTGGCAGATTTTACTGTACTTGCTGAAGCGGTTTCCCACTGCTATTTTTTTTTTTTTTTAATGCAGCCACCTAGCTAACAATTTCATATTGAGGGCTACAGTGAAATGTATCTTTAAATTGGGACTTTAGTGAAGACTTAGTGTGTGTACGTGGGTACATTAATTATTGTAGGTAGTAATTCATAGTTATTTAATCACTCACAGGCTATAACCCCCAACTCCACAAACCAGCCAGCATTTTTGTAAATATCAACACATGTAATGAACAATAAAATAAATATTTTATTTGCGTCAGTGTCAATTTTAGGCGGAGCTTTGTGGTCGGCAAGGTGACACAGCTGAGAGAATTTTTTTCCTGTCACCCAGTCTGGTGCTGTCAGTGTCAGTTTCTCAGCACACAGTACAGTCAGTAGTCGCTCAGTAACGAGGTGCATCTGTAGCAGCGTTTACTAAGGTGCCTTTGTTTAAAAAAAAACAAAAAATATTTTTAAAAATTCTAAATTTATAACAGTGTTTATTTTTTTGGAAAATGCAGTTTAAGCCTGATATTTTTAGCAACCCCAACTGTTGTTGATTCCAACTTAGGCAATTCACATAAGGACTATTAAGTTTACATCAGGACCAAAAGGTACCACAATTGTACTGGTTTCTAACCCTGCTAATGTCATGATATTTTTGTTAAATGTGGTTAGTCACTTTTCCAATGGTCAGGACTTTAATTTTTTTTTTTTTTTTTTTTTTATATATACACCATATCCTATTCAAATTGCTTGTTACTGTTGATAAGCACTTAACTGAAAAGCTGTTTGAAATGACAAGGTGCCAATTAGCTTTCCCATTCCTTTTATACAGATACTAGGATTATTCCACCCAAA
This sequence comes from Acipenser oxyrinchus oxyrinchus, assembly GCA_030684275.1. NCBI lineage: Eukaryota > Metazoa > Chordata > Actinopteri > Acipenseriformes > Acipenseridae > Acipenser > Acipenser oxyrinchus. Next base: position 61,056,408 of record CM060250.1, read on the forward strand.
ATCATACAGTAAAGTGGGCAACGATATAGTTTGTTTTCTGCATTTGTATCAATAAATGTACTTTAAAAAAAATAATAATCTAGTATCCCGGTCACCAAACGTCAAGTGGGTCAGTGGTTCCACAAGTCAGTGAACAGAAGAATGTGGAATTGGGGGTGTAAGTTTTAGGCAGATGAGCAGATCAGGAGATTGTTTAAGCGATACAACTGATATGTTAATTTTTACTAGTATTTAATACAGAATTGGGACTTTTCAATGAAAAATCTCTTCCTGTTTTTAGCTATTTATGGTACGGGAACGGGAAAATTGCAATGTCGGACCAGGTCTGACATAGGACCGCAAAGGGTTAACAACACTGCTGGGGAGTTGATTCCAGACCCTCACAATTCTCTGTGTAAAAAAGTGACTCCTATTTTCCGTTTTGAATGCCCCTTTATCTAATCTCCATTTGTGACCCCTGGTCCTTGTTTCTTTTTTCAGGTCAAAAAAGTTCCCTAGGTCGACATTGTCAAGAACTTTTAGAATTTTGAATGCTTTAATCAGATCACCGCGTAGTCTTCTTTGTTCAAGACTGAATAGATGCAGTTCTTTTAGCCTGTCTGCATACGACATAAACCCGGGATAATTCTGGTCGCTCTTCTTTGCACTCTTTCTAGAGTAGCAATATCCTTTTTGTAACAAGGTGACCAGAACTGAACACAATAGATGAGGTCTTACCAATGCATTGTAAAGTTTTAACATTACTTCCCTTGATTTAAATTCAACACTTTTTAACAATATATCTGAGCATCTCGTTGGCCTTTTTTTATAGCTTCCCCACATTGTCTAGATGAAGACATTTCTGAGTCAACATAAACTCCTAGGTCCTTTTCATAGATTCCTTCTTCAATTTCAGTATCTCCCATATGATATTTATAATGTACATTTTTATTGCCTGCATGCAGTACCTTACACTTTTCTCTATTAAATGTCATTTGCCATGTGTCTGCCCAGTTCTGAATGCTGTCTAGATCATTTTAATAACGTAATATCTTTTAACAATTGTAAGTTGCCCTGGATAAGGGCGTCTGCTAAGAAATAAATAATATTAATAATAATAATAATAATTATTATTATTTGTTTATTTAGCAGACGCCTTTATCCAAGGCGACTTACAGAGACTAGGGTGTGTGAACTATGCATCAGCTGCAGAGTCACTTACAATTACGTCTCACCCGAAAGACGGAGCACAAGGAGGTTAAGTGACTTGCTCAGGGTCACACAATGAGTCAGTGGCTGAGGTGGGATTTGAACCGGGGACCTCCTGGTTACAAGCCCTTTTCTTTAATCACTGGACCACACAGCCTCCTATAACAATTCTAAATTTAAGGTCCAAGGAGTCTGTGAGATTGTTATTGTATCGAAGGTAGCAGGCTAATAGCTTCAGCACAAATCCACAGTTGCTCTAAGATGGGGCAGGGTGATGTAACTCAAAAAGCAAACTCAAAAGGTAACTCATAATAATCGTTTTGAATGACCTTTGCTGCTGCAACAGTGTTTGCCAGTCCTCCTATTTTTGTGTTGTCTGCAAGTTTAACAAGTTTTCTTACTATACCAGAATCTAAATCATTAATGTAGATTAGGAATAGCAGAGGACCTAATACTGATCCGTGGTACACCCCTGGTTACCTCGCTCCATTTTGAGGTTTTTCCTCTTATCAGTACTTTTTGTTTTCTACATGTTAACCACTCCCTAATCCATGTGTATGCATTTCCTTGAATCCCAACTGCGTTCAGTTTGAAAATTAATCTTTTATGCAGGACTTTGTCAAAACCTTTCTGGAAATCTAAATAAACCATGTCATATGCTTTGCAATTATCCATTGTTGATGTTGCATCCTCACAAAAATTAAGCAGGTTAGTTAGACACGATCCCCCTTTTCCTAAAACCATGCTGACTGTCTCCCAGGATATTGTTACCATATAGGTAATTTTCCATTTTGGATCTTATAGTTTTCATAAGTTTACATATAGTCCCGCCTTGCGTCCTGTGTCTGCTGGGTTAGGCTCCGGCTCACCGCAACCCTCTATAGGATTAAGCGGTTACAGATAATGGATGGATGGATGGATGTTGTTATGAACCTTGAATCCAGGTGTATTGATTGTTATGCATTTAAAGGGGAAGTCTTATTGTGCTTTGTAAGAGCAATTATAAAGGTACAACATATCCCTTTGCAATCTCAAATATAAAATATTATTATTATTTATTTCTTAGCAGACACACTTATCCAGGGCAACTTACAATTGTTACAAGATATCACATTATTTTTACATACAATTACCCATTTATACAGTTGGGTTTTTACTAGCGCAATCTAGGTAAAGTTCCTTGCTCAAGGGTACAGTAGCAGTGTCCCCCACCTGGGATTGAACCCACGACCCTCCGGTCAAGAGTCCAGAGCCCTAACCACTACTCCACACTGCTGAAACACTTTGTGACATTGAGCTCTCAAATTGCACACAACATGACATTGCAATATGATAGACACCCAGAAGAATTTTATTTCCGTTCCTAAAACCTTTGTGGACGCCTGAACTATGACCAAAACAACTTGTTTCATCTAATATAGTTCCCTTTTCATTAATTCAGCCACTGTCAAGCCCCAAATCAGATTGTATACATGTTTTTACTGTGACTGTGTGGGGATCCAATGCTTTTCAATGGACTATTATAACCTATGGGGTAAGCTGCTGTTTTCTTATCTCACAACTACAGGGACTTGGAAACTGACTTCTTATTGTTACTGTATATTATGTCAGCAACGATGAAACTATCAAGCATAACGCATTGAAAAGTTTTAACTGAAGCCCCACAATGTGGACTTTGTGTCTTTTTACAAGTTAGTATTATGATACAAAGTCCTACAATACCACTGTATGGTTTGTCGTCTTCTGTGTATCTTCGGGCTGTGTAGCCCCTGTTGTGCTGTTTCCAAAGATATTTTACTCGCCTACTTTACTGTGCGGTAGCTGAAAGGTGGACTCCTGTGGCTAGAAGGCATTTCTCTTATCTGCTTCTAGGTGAGGATCTGCTCCTGGCTAGGGACTGATCTCTGTACTTTTCTATTCAGTTAAGCTACATGTTGTGCTATTTATATCAGATTTTAATTTGATTTTCATATTTATTTTTTTCCATCTGTAAGTTTTCTTGACCCTGATGTTAGCATTATATTTTTTCTTGTCCTATGATTGTCCTTGGGTTTTAGCCTTGATCTGGGCACACACACAACTGGTACATCTGTTCCTCACTTTAGTTTATAACAGGTGGCCACCCTATGTGATTACGAGAGGGTGAGCCTCTGCAGTAAATACCATAGTTGACATACTTTAAAATAAAATGGTTGGCTGACCAAGACAAATAGGGATGATGCGAGTAGCCAATAACACATTAACTGTTCTCTCACATCACGGTCCAAGTACAAACAGCTTGTATAGCTTGTATTGCCAGACATGTCCTCCAAAAAATAAAAACAGTAGCTGTCCTTCATGACCCATAGTGAAGGTCTGCTTCCAACAATATAAGTATAAATAGATATTTGTACTGGAACTGTAGGACAACAGCTGATCCCAGTTGGAAGAGGAATCATTTCTTCCAGTAGTATTATTGCACACATGCTAAAAAAGTTGAACTACCCTTTTGCACCCATTTTAACATTTTGATATGAAAAAAACCCATCTACTCAGCAATCTCCCCTCTTTACCTGTGTTGTAAATTGAACAGTTGTGAGTGTTAGTTTTTCTAATCGCTCCATAAAAAAACATAATTTGTGCAAAGTAGTTATTTATTACCGTCTGCAAATGAATGAATTCCTAGTTATTTAAAACCAACACCCTCTGCAAAAACCATTCACAATTTTCAATTTTTTTGTAATAATGTAATATTAAACTATATAAATATTAGGGGTGTGCCTGATTCTGAGCAAAACTAAGTATTCGTAATGAGTGTGGCCATTTTCCAGGTACAAGTAATAAACATGTAATTTGGAGTATAATATAGTATGATATAGACTCTGACACAGTGGAGCTAAGCGTCATTCTGTGTTGTGTGAGGAAGATGGTACATTTGGCTCAGAATCAAACTCTTTTCAGAAACATATTCTGACAAAACCCAGTGAAATATTACATTCTTAACAGTTTTTTGTTCTCTTCTTGTTTTTATTCTTGTATTTTATTGATTCAATTACAGTATTACAGTTTGTCACTGAATACCATACACCCCACTTCCTGCATGATCTGATCAAATGTTCCTGCAATTCTTGGCAAAAATGTCTGCAGTTTTCTATTGGCATCGGTTATATGTTTGTAGCTACAGTACTTTATATCTTGAGAACTTTGTTTGGACATTCCTTACTTCTTGATGCGATTAGAATAGTGTTCTGGGGTAATCAAGCCTACAGAATCACCTGCCCAATTAGAGTAATCTAATTGGACATATATTGCAAGAATTTATTTTACATGTTGTGTCTGTGAGATGACCATCATTTTCATAGTATTGACACATGAGTTTGAAGAGACATTACTGTAAATGTTCAAATATCAAAATTATGTTTTTTTTTTTTATATATATATATATATATATATATATATATATATATATATATATATATATATATATACTCAGACTTCTCTGAGATTTTGTATGGGGTACACCTGACCCTGTCATGTATTCTGTTATACATGTATGTATGTATTGGTGCACAAGGTGTGTGTATGTGTGGGGAATATAGAGGTGGCAGGGAAAGGTTAAAATCCTCCCTGCAAAAACACGTGGGAATGTGGCTGGAGCCGTGAATTGAATAAATGATTAAATAATTAATTAAGGCTCCAGCCGCAGGTGTATAAATAAGGTGATCACTGGTGTTAGCGTAGTTGGTGTGGTAGAAGTAATGTTGGTGTTAGAGGTATGTGGTGAAGTGTTTTTCGTGTGCTGTGCCGTTCGTCCTGTGTTATTTACGTCTGTGTTTTGTGTAGTCCTTTTGTTTTGGCCCTTGTACCTTTTATTTTGGCCAGTGTGTTTTGGTTTATGTTTTGTACCATTCTGTTTTTTTTAAATGTTTGATTAAAAACCACAATAGTGCATTTTAAACTTACCTTCTCTGCCTCTGAGTCTCTTCCTGATATCTGTTCAGGAATGAAGTCACAGCAGACATTGATTAGTATTGACCCAATTTGTTTTGTCTGTTTAAAATGTTTGTTGTTAACCATTGTTTTGGCAGCAAGCCTTTCAAAATCTTAGACATGTCGTAAAATAAAAATGTATTTCAAGTTGAACCTCTTTAAAGATTATGTTTTTGATTGTGTCAAATAGGGTGCCGTATCAGAAGGCTGTACGTGCAAGCTGCTGCAAATTACAATGTATTCCCTGTAAGATTTTGTGTTAATCTTTAAGTCTTAATGTAAATTAGAAATAAACAAAGTCACTTATACATGCTAGTCTGGAGCTCTTTCACAAAAGCCTTAATACTGTCTGCTTCATAAATAACTAACCACAATATATTGGTTCACATGTATAATGAACCCAGCTAGTTTTATCTTGGGTTTAGTACAGATCGATTGAATGCTCCTGCAAAATGCATCTCCTATAGTAGCTAATTAAGGTTTAAGCTACTCTGCTGTAGACCCTTTGCTGTTTTGTTTTACTATAGCTGCCTTTTCACTGCGTCTTTTTAATAAGCTGTCCTTTACTCGGCAGAAACTACCGAAACTATGTGTGGCATTCTGGAGCCGTGCGCAAATTAGCCTCCTTTATTTAATTAATCAGAGTGAAGCTTTGAGAATTTGGATTAGTCACACGTTCAGGAGGTCTTGTCATTGCTGCAGGACATATTTGGAATAATGCAGTTCCAGAATTTGTGGACCACTACGGCAAGGACTTTACTAAAGTAGGATTTTTTTGTTGTGACTCCTTCACATAGCATCTTACAATAGCAGCTTAAACTGTATATGTTCCTTTCCCATGGAGTAAAAGGTCACACAATCCCCACAGACCTTTAGACACTTATCTCAGATCTTTTTCAGGAAAGAAATCTGGTAGACAGACAAAACGGTTTGTTTTATTTCTCTTTAAAAGTGTATTTAAGAACTGAAAATTAAGGTAGTTCTGTTTTATATCAAAATATTCTGGAAAAGCTGTTTCGAAGTAATCTGTAATAGTTATTCCTAGAACCTCTTATTCAGTCTGCATATTTTCTACAGTAGGTCTGCAGAGATGAAAGAATAGTACAGTATATGTAGTGTTCTCATGCTTCCGGTTTATTCCGAATTTTACCGAAAAATTACAGGATTTGTTTTTTAACTGGACATCATACTGATTTATACCTGATTTTTGTCTATTCAGTATTTTCTCTGTACTATTTTCTAGGAAATGCACAATATTTTGATTAAAATGCTGTTTTATTTTAACACCGATATTCTAATGAGCAGCCCTACACTATAACCTAGGATACAGCAGACGTTTAGATGCAGGGGATCAAATAACGTTCAAACGTAGTTCTCTGTCACTTCACAAACACATTATTACCTGATTATGTTGGTTAGTGTGGCAATTGCTGGGCATAGTAACTACCAGCTTGATCAAAAACTAAATTGAAATATAATATTTTTAGTGGATGAGGAATGGGGAGAAAACATAAATCAGTTTATGAATATTCAAAAGAAAACAAATGTTTCGAAGTATATAAAAAGCAAAAATAGCAGAAGTGGGTCAGATGAGGCAGAGGACACATAGCTCTGTAAATACTGCTGCACTGAGGTAGATGTTCGTGCTGACAATAAAAGAACATACTGAAAAATAAATAACACATTAAACTAAACCAAGAAAGTGAACTGAGAGACAAGCAATGCATTTGTGCGGCTTTTAAATGCGCTTTAATGAAAAGAGAGCACAGAATGACTGTGTTAATGAGTTTGTCAGAGCTCTGTGCTTTGCTGGACAGACACTGTTTATTGCAGAGAGGTATGTATTGGTGACTTTGTGCAACAGTACTGTCCATCAGCTAAAACACTGCCGACAATCTTAATCGTAAATATTTGACAGAAAATGGTGATGCTTTAGTTGGTAAGCTTATGGAGAGCATTGATGGACATGTCCAGTGTTATTTTTGACGCATCTTCCGATGGCTTGCACCGCCCACTTCTGTCAATTTTCTTTTCTTTTTATGAATAAACCTGGCTTGTTTTGTGGTGATGTCATGATAAAAATGAAAGACACTATTCGGCCATTACTAATGTTAGGAAAAAGACCATTATTCGTGCATATTCTAATACGAATTTGTATTCGGGAACACCCCTATTCTGTAGATCCTATTTCCGTCAGCACAGCGATTGCCCAAAAATTGCAAAGTACCAGCTGACTTGGGATGTGGCTTCTACTTGCTCAGATTCTGCTTCAACATACGTGCCAGGGACATTAAACTTAATCAGAAACCAGAACTGCTACGCATCATATTCCACATGTAAAGTGTGTATACTGATATTTTTTCCCCCGATTTTTACCAACGTTTCAATTAAAAACTATTTATTACCGATTTTATCCCTATTTTAATATATGTAAAATAAACGCCGAAAAATTCCCGGAAAATGTTTTTAAAGATAAAAAATGAAAATGCGGAACACTAAGTATATGGTAGGGACCACCTCTCATGCAGCAGCATTGTCTTAAATTTGTCTTGTTTCATTTTTTGGTTTGTGCTGGGTACATTTTAAACATGTGTTTGTTTCTTCCGGGGAAAATGAACTGAAACGTAGGGTGACTTTGGTCTGGAAACTCCACAGCATTTTCTGTGTGTAAGCTGCTGTGGAATCTTTCTTCTCATTGTAATTTTGCCCTAGCCACTATAATTGCATGTATTAGTGTGCTTGACAGATACGGTCCGGAGTGAGAATATGGATGCCGCACAGTTAATTCAAATACATTTTACATTGTTTTGGGAACCTAGGGGCCCAGTTTATAAAGATGGATCTTCATGAAACTTCATAATTGTAGGAAGTGAAATGAACTAGGCAATAGAAGTAGTTTAAACTCTAGCATTTGACATATGTGATAACTTAATATGGACCCTATGCTGTACAATGACAGGATTGACAGACCGCCAGTCTTCTGTTCCGGTCCGTCGTGTCGTGAAGGGAGAGGCAGCTCCTGCTTCTCTCCCTCAGGTGATGGTGGAGGCAGAGGCAGCTCCTGCTGCTCTGCTCCTGGTGAAGGCGGCAGGGGCTCCTCCCCTTCTGGCTGCGAGGCGGCAGGGCTCCTCCCCTTCTGGCGGCGGCGGCAGGGGCTCCTCCCTTCTGGCGGCGGCGGCAGGGGCTCCTCCCTTCTGGCTGCAAAGGTGGAACCATCAGGCATGCTCCCTCTGCTGATGGCGGCGATGGAGGCGGAACCAGCAGGCATGCTCCCTCTGCTGGTGGTGGCGATGGAGGCAGAACCAGCAGGCATGCTCCCTCTGCTGGTGGCGGTGGGAGCAACCCACAGTCCTCCCACGGCGGTGGAGGCGGCACCAACAGGTATTCTGCCTCTGCTGGCGAAGGTGGGAGGGGCAAGTCGTCCTCCCACGGAGGTGGAGGCGGAACCAGCAGGAACTCTTCCTCTGCTGGCGGAGGTGGGAGCGACAAGTTGTCCTCCCACGACGGTGGAGGCGGAACCAGCAGGAACTAACCCTCTGCTGGCGGAGGTGGGAGCGCCAAGTCGTCCTCCCATGGAGGTGGAGGTGGAACCAGCAGGAACTCACCCTCTGCTGGCGGGGCTGAAGCGTCACCCAGTCATCCCAGGGCGGTGGAGGTGGAACCTGCAGGTATTCTCCCTCTGCTGTCGGAGGCGGGAGCGACATGCAGTCCTCCCAGGGAGGTGGAAGTGGAACCAGCAGGTATTCTCCCTCTGCTGGTGGGTACCTGGGTTGTGGACATTCGGCCTTCCCCCTCTTGGGCTGTGGATGCACCGACTACCCCCTCTTGGGCTGTGGACGTTCGGGATCCTCCCACTCAGGCGCAGAACATTCGGGCTCCTCCCACTCCAGGTCTGTGTCCTAGAAGACCTCCAGCCAGTGGTGCTCCTCATGCCCGTACTGCATGTAGTTGGTGCACCACTCCTCTTCCTCTCGTTCCTTCTTTCCTCTCTGCCTCCTCCTCACCTCTGTCTGCATCTCTTCCTCCTGCCATATGGGGAAGGTGCCAGGGGAAATGTGCCATGGCTCCCCACAATTAAAGTACCACTCCTCCCCTGACAGGCAGGTAAGGCAGACTTGCTGTGGCTGTTGCTGCTGCAGCGGCTGCTGTCTCCTCATCCTCCTTTTTCCTCTCATCCTCCTTTCACTCCACACACAATTAGAAAAAACGAAAAAACGAAAAAAAAAACTGCAATACCCCTCTTCTGCCTGAGTCTAGGAGGCGCTGGTGATCCCACGCTGCACACCACGTGTGACAGGGTGGCTGAGTCGTCTGACATCAAGGCAGAAGCAGGAAGGTAAAAACACACCAAGTACTGCAGTTAAAGGCGGCGTTTGCCGTTTTATTTTTAAATACTACAAAAATAACTAAAAAGTTCAAACAGAAAAACTGTGCTCGCAGAGCAAAATAAGTAAATAATAATAAATGATCCAGGTCAGGTTGGGCAGTAGCCTTCACTGATCCTGTATTCTCTTTCAGTTTCGCTTTCACTCTCTCTAGCCGCTCTCTCCACTCTAACACCCACCCTGAGTGCCGAGAGCTGCAGGCTTTTATATTCAGATGACCATCTCCTGATTAGCAACAACATTAATCACTTAATTAATTCGGGAGATGGACACCTTCTGCACGAGTTTATTAATTATTCCTGGCAGAGGACGAGCACCAATCTCACCTCTGCCAGAACACGTTTTTAAAAATAAACAAAGCCGCACGCCGGTTCGCCGTCATATTTACAATAAATAAATCATAATACAAAACACATCACACGGCGCCTCAACGTCATAAATATAATAAATAAACCATAATACAAAACAATAAATTACACAGGGGCGGAGGGGATGACCCCGTTCTAAAAATAAATACATTCATTTAATCAGCAGGGCTTACTACCGCCCTGCTACAAGGACATAGAAGTATTTTCCCATATTGTGTGCCAGTCAGGAGAACATCCTAGCTCCCTCAGTTCCTGCTCCCATAAATTACAAGCCCCAAGGATATTACATTTTTGGGATATAAGACTGTGGCGGAGTGTCCCGCCCCTATTTATTATTATTTGTGTTTTGTTTGCGGCGCAGTGAAAAGCGCTGCGTCTTTTTATTATTTATATTTAAACACCTCGTGAGGATGCATGACTGATCAGCTACTGATTATTTAACTAGCTGACAGTCATGCATCCTTACCAAACGCGTGCAGACTGTGGCCGAGGGGTAATAAGATAATTAACAGCTAGTTAACCCCTCGGCCAGAGTATAAGAACCTGCAGCTGTCCATTCTGCGTTGGTGGAGTGTTGGAGTGTACAGAGTATGGGGAGCGGAGAAAGAGAACGAGAAATAACGACATAAAAACAATTGCTAAAACGTGCTGGATTAGCCAGCACGTCACTTACTTGTTTGTCTGTTTATTCGCTTGGCCCTCGTGCCCTTTGGTTTCTGTTTTGTTTAAATCTTTTGTTTTCTTTGTTTATTAATAAATACACTGAGTGCCGTTGCACTCAGCTTCACCCGCCCATCCATTGTTTTGGTTTCAGTTACTTCCTGGTCCGTGACGTCATCACACCTCACCACTGCGAGCCAGACTGTCACATATGGTGTCCTGCGTGGGACAAACAACGCCTCCACAAGCTGGACCAGGAAAGAAAAAGGACGTTTTTCTGTTTTTTCAAAAGTATTTTTTTGTGTTTTTGGAAAAAAATAAAAATAAAAAAATGGGGAAGAGTAGCCGGAGGAGAAAGCAGCAGCAACAACAACAGCAGCAGGCGGTGCAGCAACAGCAGCGGGTCCTTACCATGCTGGATGTCTGCCTCACCTGCCTGAAGGGTGAGGAGTGGTGCTTCACGGTTGGTGAGGTTGGGCACGTGGCACCGGACCAACCCCCTCCATGGCAGGAGAGGAAGGAGCCTGAGCATCCAGCAAGGGTGAGAGAGGACCCGCATCCTCCGAGGCGGAAGAATCCCGTCTCCTTTGAGGGGATCTGGGACTGGCTGGTGGAGCCTGAGAGGGATATAATGGTCGCCCTCCCTGCTGTGATCAACCTCCTGTGGGCGAGAGATGGGGAGCGCTGGGAGGCCTGGGAACAGAAACACCAACCAGCATCCCTCCCAGACATCGCAGCCATGGTGCTCAACTACCTGGCTGCAGATATGGGAGGGGCCCCGCTGCTGTTTCCAGCGCCAGAGGGAGAGGAGCCATCACTGCCGTCTCCAGTGCCAGAGGGAGAGGAGCCATTGCTGCTGTCTCCAACGCCCGAGGGAGAGGAGCCATTGCTGTCATCTCCAACGCCAGAGGGAGAGGAGCCAGTGCTGCTGTCTCCAGCGCCAGAGGGAGACGAGTCATCGCTGCCTTCTCCAGCGCCAGAGGGAGAGGAGTCATCGCTGCCTTCTCCAGCGCCAGAGGGAGAGGAGTCATCGCTGCCTTCTCCAGCGCCAGAGGGAGAGGAGTCATCGCTGCCTTCTCCAGCGCCAGAGGGAGAGGAGTCATCGCTGCCTTCTCCAGCGCCAGAGGGAGAGGAGTCATCGCTGCCTTCTCCAGCGCCAGAGGGAGAGGAGTCATCGCTGCCTTCTCCAGCGCCAGAGGGAGAGGAGCCATCGCTGCCATCTCCAGCGCCAGGGGGAGAGGAGCCGTCGCTGCCGTCTCCAACGCCAGAGGGAGAGGAGCCGTCGCTGCCATCTCCAGCGTTAGAGGGTGAGGAGCCCTCGCCGCTGTCTCCAGCACTAGGAGCAGAGCAGCAGGAGCTGCCTCTGTCTCCACCACCACCAGGAGCAAAGCAGCAGGAGCTGCCTCTGTCTCCACCACCACCAGGAGCAGAGCAGCAGGAGCTGCCTCTGTCTCCACCACCACCAGGAGCCAGCAGCAGGAGCTGCCTCTGTCTCCACCACCACCAGGAGCAGAGCAGCAGGAGCTGCCTCTGTCTCCACCACCACCAGGAGCAGAGCAGCAGGAGCTGCCTCTGTCTCCACCACCGCCAGGAGCAGAGCAGCAAGAGCTGCCTCTGCCTCCGCCACCTCCACCAGCAGAGGGTGAATGCCTGCTGGTTCTGCCTCAAACGCCGTGGGAGGACTGCTTGCCCCTCCCACCTCCACCAGCAGAGGATGAATGCCTGCTGGTTCCATCTCAAGCGCCGTGGGAGGACTGCTTACCGCTCCCAGCTCCACCAGCAGAGGTTGAATTCCTGCTGGTTCCGCCTCAACCGCTGTGGGAGGATTGCTTGACCCTCCCACCTCCACCAGCAGAGGGTGAATGCCTGCTGGTTCCGCCTCAACCGCCGTGGGAGGACTGCTTGCCGCTCCCAGCTCCACCAGCAGAGGGTGAATGCCTGCTGGTTCCACCTCCACTGTCATGGGAAGGACTGCTCCTGCCCTGCCTCGTACCGCCCAAGGATGCCTGCCTCGCACCGCCCAAGGATGCCTGCCTCGCACCGCCCAAGGATGCCTGCCTCGCACCGCCCAAGGATGTCTGCCTCGCACTGCCCAAGGATGCCTGCTCCGCATCGCCTGGGGCTGCCTGTTGCTCCGCATCGCCTGGGGCTGCCTGTTGCTCCGCATCGCCTGGAGAGCCACCAGTTATAGGGTACGAGGGAGAAGTGGAGCCCCGCTGCCGCTCCATGGCTAGGGGCTCCCTCCCGAGTTCGCCCGGAGGGTCCGCTACTGCTGCTGCTGCCGCCGCCTCCCGAGGGTCCGCTGCTGCTGCCGCCGCCTCCCGAGGGTCCTGTTTTGCCTGGGGTCACTACCAGTCCTGCCATGCGGCAGGAAATACTGTGGCTGGAGCCCCATGAAAGGGAGCTGCCGCCACGGAAAAGGGGGAGGTCAGGAGACCAGCTCCCCAGCCGCACTTTCGCGGCAGGAAATACTGTGGCTGGAGCCCCATGAAGGGGAGCTGCCGGCCATGAAGAAGGGGGCAGGTCTGGAGACCACCCCAAAAATTTTTGGCCAGAGGAGCCGGCCTGTGCGCTGGCCATTGGAACGCTACGGCTGTTTGGGTGGGAGGAGGACATCCCACCGTGGCCGCCACCTTTGGCCCGTTGCTGCCCCTGTTCCTGCGCCTGGACTGCTAGCCGGGACTTTAGGGAATAAGGGGAGGTGGCCGAAAAGGCCATGTGTGCTGCGCAAGGGGCATGTGTGGCGGAGTGTCCCGCCCTATTTATTATTATTTGTGTTTTGTTTGCGGCGCAGTTAAAAGCGCCGCGTCTTTTATTATTTATATTTAAACACCTTGTGAGGATGCATGACTGATCAGCTACTGATTATTTAACTAGCTGACAGTCATGCATCCTTACTAAACGCTGCAGACTGTGGCCGAGGGTAATAAGATAATTAACAGCTAGTTAACCCTCGGCCAGAGTATAAGAACCTGCAGCTGTCCATTCTGCGTTGGTGGAGTGTTGGAGTGTACAGAGTACGGGGAGCGGAGAGAGAGAACGAGAAATGACGACATAAAAACAATTGCTAAAACGTGCTGGATTAGCCAGCACGCCACTTACTTGTTTGTCTGTTTATTCGTTTGGTCCTCGTGCCCTTTGGTTTCTGTTTTGTTTAAATCTTTTGTTTTGTTTGTTTATTAATAAATACGCTGAGTGCCGTTGCACTCAGCTTCACCCGCCCATCCATTGTTTTGGTTTCAGTTACTTCCTGGTCCGTGACATCATCACACCTCACCACTGCGAGCCAGACTGTCACAATGTTGGACAAAATACCACGTGAAGGTTGATCTTCCTTTAACCACGTTGCCATGGGGTGTGAAGAAAGCTCTATATTCCACGGCACTCCATATGCTCGTAGTGCTGACCTAAGTCGTAAATACATAAAGTATGAAAGACCTGGGAGGAAATGGTTGTCTTTAAGATCCTGGAATGTGCGAAGGCCAGTGTCATTAAATATATCATTAAGAGTGTGAATACCCCAGGCGTTAATTATTATTATTTATTTCTTAGCAGACGCCCTTATCCAGGGCGACTTACAATTGTTACAAGATATCACATTATTTTTACATACAATTACCCATTTATACAGTTGGGTTTTTACTGGAGCAATCTAGGTAAAGTATCTTGCTCAAGGGTACAGCAGCAGTGTCCCCACTGGGGATTGAACCCACAACCCTCCAGTCAAGAGTCCAGAGCCCTAACCACTACTCCACACTAACAATTTATAATTACTCCAAACCGGAGATGATTTAGAGAAAGAAGAGGAATACCCAATATGTTTCTCTATGATAGACCATATTCTTAACGAGGGATATGATAGGACCAAATCTAAGGGTAGCTGTTTTAAGTTTAATGCCAGAGTACGGCAGATCTTGCAATCTATGTGGCTTCACTAATCTTTCCTCTATCTGTCTCCAAGGTACTAAGGAGTTATAGTCCAACCAGGTTTTCAGTGCCTTCATCTGAAAAGCCCAATATTACAGCTTCATATTGGGAAGAGACAAACCTCCAAGATGTTTGGGACGCTGAAGAGTAGTGAGATGAATACAAGGCCGTCTACCTCCCCATATGAACCTGGTTAATATTGAGTTAATTTCCTCAAACATTTTTCCTCAAGTTTTTTGAAGGAGGTGAGATAGGAAGCATAAAAAACGAAAAGTTTAGACAAGGTAGGACATTCATTTTAACTATAGAAATGTTCCCTTGTATAGAGAGTTGGAGTGAGGACTATCTCTGTAAGTCTACACTTATTTTCTGTTTGAGCTTGGAGTAGTTGCTTTTACAGATTTTTGAAAGGTTAGGGGCAATGTCTATGCCCAGGTAAGTAAATCCAGTTGTATTCCAGTTTAAAGGTAACAAGGAGGGTAATGCCAAGCTTCTGGCTGCTGAGTTCAGAGGCAAAAGTGCAGATGTTGACCAATTAATTTTGTAGCCAGACAATCTTCCAAAATGACAAAACAAATCCATAATTTGAGAAATTGAATTTGGAACTGTATTTGTTTATTTAGCAGACACCTTTATCCAAGGAGACTTACAGAGACTAGGGTGTGTGAACTATGCATCAGCTGCAGAGTCACTTACAACTACGTCTAACTACGTCTAAAGTGAGATATGATGTTTGGTGCCTTTGATGTTTATTGGAGATATTCTAGACTCTTTCTTGATGGCTTGTGCTAAGGGTTCAAGTGAGAGAGCAAACAGAAGAGGGGACAGTGGGCACCCCTGTCTAGTCCCTCTCTCTAGAGGGAATGGATGAGTATGTAAATCCCCAGTTTGAACCACTGCCATGGGAGTGTTGTATAATGTTTTAATCATATTAATAAAGTCAAGGCCAAATCCAAAGTGTCGAAGAACCGCCCATAAGTAATCTCATTCCACTCGATCAAAAGCCTTCTCGGCATCCAAAGAAAACAGAGCAGAAGGTTCGTGATCAGATTCAGCAGCGGCAACTATGTGGAGAAAACGTCTAATGTTATTTGAGGCCAAACAGCCTTTCAGAAATCCAGTTTGATAAAAACCAATCAAAGTGCCTACAACAGTTTCTAATCTCGCAGTCAGAGCTTTGGCATATAATTTAAGATCAGTGTTAATGAGGCTTATGGGCCGGTACGATGTGGTTTCTAGAGGGTCTTACCTTTTTTAATAGGGAGAGATATCAATGCTGTCTTCTGGTCTCTGTGGAACGAGCCTGTTTTCAGAGCATAATTAAATGAGTCTCTAATGAGGGGGCCGACCGTGTCGCAAATTACCACCAGGAGTTCAGGTGGAAGTCCATCCAGCCCTGGAGCTTTATTTTTTTGCATAGATAAAAGGGCTACTTTGAATTCTTCAAGCGTGAGAGGAGAGTCCATATATAGACTGTGTTCATTGGAGAGTTTGGGCAAGTTTAGGTCTTCCATGAAAGATGCAAAAGCAGTGCCCTCCATATTGCATTCAAAGCTGTACAGTCGAGAATAATAAGTTCTAAAAGTATCACTAATTATTTTGGGATCTGAAGAGATTAACCCTGATTTTGCTTTAATAACTGAAATAGTGGCTAGAGATTCATTATTTTTCAGTTTTGAAGCAAGGAGCTTGCTTGCTTTTTCTCCTTCCAAATAATATTTTTGCCTAATGCATGCATTATGAATTCTGCTCTGGCTATCAATAACGTATTGAGTTCCTTTTTAAGTAATGACAAGCTTCCTGCTGCTTTATCAGAGAACTTGAGTTTTTGTTTATTTTCAATTACCATAATTTGTTTCTCTAATGCAGATATTTTTTTTATTCCTAGACGAATTCAAATGTGAGGCAAAGGCAGTGCAATTTCCTCTTAAGAAACATTTTGTCTCCTCCCATAAAATTTGTGGATTAGCGGCCGAACCTGAATTAAACTGCAGAAACAAAACATACGGCGCACGGCTCTCGCCGTCAAATTTACACAATAACTAATTACAAAAACAAATAAATTCAAAACAATAACCTGCACAGGGGCGGAGGGAGAGACCCCGTTCTAAAAATAAATAAACAAAATACTGTACAGGACTCCTCGCCCTGTTACAGATGTATATCAGTAACTTTTAGATGGGTCTCTTGGATTAAGGCTATTGAAACTTTTTTGCGACGGAGAAATTCGAGACATTTTGTGCGTTTTATAGGGGAGTTAAGACCTTGCACATTCCACTTTATAATATTAATAGTAGTCATTATCAGTTTGCATAATAACAACTACTCGGAAAATATCCCAGTACCATATGCAAAGTAGAGCAGATACATAAGCATGAGAGTGAAGAGTGACATTGAATACATAGAAAACAAGACTGATTGTGCAAGCTCTGAGCAAAGAAACAAAACAAACAAACCAACAGAAAAAATATTGACAGATATTCTACAATCGTGAACACACTCAACCGCAAAAGAATGCAGCTAGCCTTACTCTCTGGTTGAGACAACAACACAAATTTTTTATGAGCCTTGACACTATGACCACAATGCAGGTCTGTGTGTCTCACCAATCGCTAAAGTTAGGCATCCTGAACCATTAGCTAACTACCCTGTATGAAAGATAAAAGAGGCTTTGCAATTCAGAAACCACTATGAGAAATAAGTGCCTTTACGCTGAAAACAAAACCAGAAATAAAATCAGGGATGTGGTCCATAGCTTATAAGTATTTTACCAACGAAATCAGACAGAAAATATCGTTACTGTAGATCCATCAAATCGAATTAAGTACATGTAAAGTTCAGTTCACCAAGGTATGTTCCAGTGCATCGTCGACAGACAACACTTCAAAATCAAGCCTTCTGCTGTGATGTCGTTCGCTGGTCAGGTCAGTAGAATTTGCCATGGGCACTGAATCTTCGGAAGTCTCCATGTGTGCCAAAATGCAAATATTTCAAAGTTCTCAGGCTCGGGTTGGGTTCGGATTTGTTTGGTCGGATTTGTTGGATTAAGATCAGGGTTTAAATTTAGGCCCGAGCAGACCTCTAAGCTACAGTACATAAGGTATATTGAAACCATGAGCCAGTATATTAAATAAGAAGATGCATACTGTAATACATTCTACTGGTATGCTGATACTGTAATATCAACAGTCAGGGAACAAAGGGAAATAAGAACAGCAGGTCACACAAAGGGTTTAATACATTTTCCTGAGAAATATGTTGGGCAGACATTGAATGTTAAACCCTGTTGCTATGGTACTGTACTGTACATTACTGAATTGCACTGCACACCCAGTAGCTAAAGGTTTATGTTGAGTAGAAAGACCAATAATAATACCAATAATAGAATGATACATTTGTTATAAGTGCACTTCATACTGTAGCGTATACAGTTTTCATATCTGCTCTGCCTAGGAATTCCATCAATGGGGTGCATAAAAGGAAAAAGGGTCTGGTCCATCATTTTCACTTCACTCAGCTATGTCTGAGGCATTTCCTGAGTTTCCTGAGCGAGCCATTGTTTTTCTTCTTCTAAGTCACTGAATATTGCAGTCGAAACATACAGTATGTGTAATGTTTTTTACATAGTAATCAAGTGGATACCCCTGCACACTTGGAAAGCCAGGGCATATAGACCTATATGTTTGTTTCTTTCAAACCTGAACATTTGAGACCTATATTTGAATGGAAATATTTATGGAATTACTTTGTTCACTACTTTAATCCCAGCCTGATTTCAAATGTAGAAAAAATTGGCAGATATTTATTGTAATATTTTAAGTCTGCAGTCTGCCCTTGGCACCCTGACTATTAATATTACCATAATATCCAGACTACAGCACTCTCCTTTGTGGGCCCTATTGAGAAGACTAGAGTTACCAGATTTCCAGAGTGAAAAACTGGGACATTTTTTTCCTTTCAGTTCATTAGCACCATAGCAACTCTGAAGCAGTTAAAATGACTATATATAATAATACTATCATCATTAAAAAGTTAAACATTGGGTGTATTTATTGCAGATCATAACAATTCATTGTTTTATTTATATTGTCATCTGACCAAAACATTTTAAATGTACAGAAAGCCGGGTTCAAAAAAAGAGATCAGCGTTTACCATTTAAACACATAAAAATAAAATTGTTTATTTTATTTCTGAATGGTGCAAACTCAGTGTAATAAATTAGTCTGCTGTTAACTTCAGGTTTGTAGAACAAAACAATGAATACAGTAGCAAAACCAGGGCGATTTAACAAAAAATGAAAGCTGAAAACTGACGTCTGGTAACCCTAGATAGGACTTTATCCTGGTAATTTAAAGAATATTAAAAGTCTGATTAGATTTATTAAATAAAGTTTTATTGTCATGAAAAAAGCCAACATTAGCATATGGTAGAGTGGGTACTTTTTATTTGTTTTCTAATGAAAAAACATGAAAATAACAGCTATTCTATATGTCAGCTTCAAATGATCTGTTCTACTTAAAACAAATAAAAATAAACAGCAGAGTTATTGCTCTTACAAAAGCAAAATTGATACTTTGAAATAAGAGTAGTTTTCTGTGGAATTTAGGGGACTAATTTTATGTGGCTATATTCTTAACAACATCTTTGACAACCTCACTAAAAAGTGCTTTATAGGTACGTAGGGGTATTGTAAATTTGAAATAAATATATTTTTTAAAGGTTTACTTGTTGGTAACATGATAAGTCTTCTTTGATTGTCCATCAGTTTCTGTTAGGTATGGCTATGTTGGTGGAGGCCTATACAAGAAATGTGGTTTATGTTCATTGTTCCAGCTCAATACGACTATTATTAAGTGATTTTTTTTCTGGAGATAACCAGGACATGATGTATTTTATTAAGTGAAGGGAGCTTGTATGTATTTACAAATTTCAACCTTTGGACATTAATGATACAGATGTTCACATATGTTTTACTTCATGTTTATTAACTATTTGGTCTGATATGACATTCCTTTTGATTATAATTTGTTTTTGTTCACAAAAATCCCATTTCAAGTCAGGACAAAGTATTTAAATTATACTGGAATTCAGCCACATCGAAAGATCTTTAATGTCCACAGAGTAGTTAGGAGCTCAGTTTCTAATTCTATTCAAGGATTGTACCAGTAGGACAGAACTCCTGCCAGATTTGGGTATTGATTAAGTTTTGAAATCTAGTATGTATATACAGATATATCATTAACTGCAACTTGGCAGAGACGCCCTCTTCAGGATTGCCCATCAATGTTCTGGATCAATGCCTCGTATGCAGACAGGCAAAAGAATTGAATCTGTTCAGTCTTGAACAAAGAAGACTACGTGGTGATCTGATTCAAGCATTCAAAATTCTAAAAGGTATTGACAATGTTGGCCTTGAGGGGACATTTTCGACCTGAAAAATGAAACAAGGGTCACAAATGGAAATTAGATAAAGGGGCATTCAGAACAGAAAATGTTTTACACAGAGAATTGTGAGGTTCTGGAACCATCTCCCCAGTAATGTTGTTGAAGCTGACACCCTGGGATACTTCAAGAAGCTGCTTGATGAGATTCTGGTATCAATAAGCTACAAACAACCAAACGAGCAAGATGGGCCGAATGGCCTCCCATCGTTTGTAAACGTTCTTTTGTTCTTATGTTCTTATGGATCTTGAAGTTCAAAGCATAGAATATATATATATATATATATATATATATATATATATATATATATATATATATATATATATATATATATGATTTTTATTCTCATTTGAGAAGTGCAAATTTCAACCCTGAAGACAAGTGCCCTGTGGATTAAAGCACTCTTTTATTCCACTGACTGAGTCACAGGGTTAGTTAAATAAATAAACTACTGTGATGGATGCATTCTATGGCTTCCTCGTCATTGGGAGCATGTAGACAATGTGCATTTCAAGATGTCCAATTTTGATAAGCTTGTGATTGAAAGGACACCAAATTTTCAAACCACACTGACAAAATGTGATTTTTTAAGGGAGAGCTCCGCATTGGCCATCTGATCTAACATCACCACCATTACCTAAAACCTGGAAG
Organism: Acipenser oxyrinchus oxyrinchus; assembly: GCA_030684275.1. Classification (NCBI taxonomy): domain Eukaryota; kingdom Metazoa; phylum Chordata; class Actinopteri; order Acipenseriformes; family Acipenseridae; genus Acipenser; species Acipenser oxyrinchus. The sequence continues at coordinate 61,076,999 of CM060250.1, forward strand.
AAACTAAGCTCTATAGTGTCCAAGTTTGACTACTGAAGTAGCTGCTTACTTTATGTTAAACAAGAGGTCAAAGTATGCAAGTTAGCCTAAATTAGCCAACTTTTCCTGAGTTAGGATTCTTGACACAAACCGGCCTCCTGGAGAATGATTTGAGAGTGCAGGTGTTAACCCTTCTACTACGGCGCAGTTAGAAATTGTTCATATATGAACGATGATGTAATGGTGACAGTAGACACCCATTTTAAGCCTTTTTAAACAACCATTGGTTGCTTACCAAATGACTGACATCTCCAAAGGCTCCAACAACCAATCACGGATGGTTTTATATACTTTCAAAATTAAAGTAAAGTTAGATAGACAGAAAGCTGGTCTAATGAATTTTATTTAATTTATTTTTTGTCGGAAGATTCGGCGATCACAAGTACAAGCTTACCAGAAATCATACTAAATCATCCAAAATGTTTATAAACCCAAAAATAAATAAACAAAATGTTAACTGTAGTGAAATATTTACAGTATACACTTCAGGGATGACTCTCCAATCAAAATACATTTTACTAAAGCCCCAGGCCAATAGAGATGTCTTTTATTATGAGGTGCAGCATTTCAGTATCTTAGGTTTTGGTTTTGATGATTGTATATACCACGATTTTAAAGTTCAGCATTACCAAAGAGCATACTAAATTGCTTTACATAACCAAGAATGTTTACTGAGCCGAAAGAGAAAATATTTTTTTACAGAAAATATTGATGAAATGATAATTGATGGCAGACTTCACATTACGCACCCGTCAAACAGTTTGGTATAAAATGAAAACCAGACACAGTGTATATAAAATTATTTCTGATCCCAGTTCCTGAGAGTTGTGGCTACCACTGATACTTTTACAGTTTTAAGGTAGGAGATCACTAAATTAAACTTACAGAGACATTTGTAAAGAAAATTGAATTTTTAGATATTTCACATTCAAACTAGGTAATTGTAGGGTATATTTCATCATAGAATGAAAACATTATTCTCATAATAATCTTCAGACTCTCAGCTGTTTAGAAATGTATAATACAATATTCTTTTGGTGGATATTTGGATATTTGATACACAAGCCGAAATTCATGTTATGTCAGTCAGACCTCAAACAGGTAGAATGTTCACTGGAGCGGAAGGGTTAAGCAACGTTCAGGCATGATTTCATCCACCTGTTCTGTGTTTCAAATAAAAGTTCACAGCATGGTTAATATCTCCCATATCCAGAAAGTCTATAAATACTATTTATGTGATAACAAAGAACAATGTACCTTGAACAGATTTTTTATCTTTCCCTAGATATGTGTGGACAGAATATATGAAATCTCAAGATGAAGCAGATGGGTCCCTTTCTTTTGTACTTTTTTCCTCTGGCTCCCTTGTCTTTTTATAATGTCAATCATAGTCACAGAATGTAATTATGAGTGGTTTGATTATCCTTCATAAGCCTGTCTCATTCAAGATATCATTTTCCAGCCACACATCATAAGTCAGACATACTATCCAGGAGTCGTATTTTTAATGAAACTTTTCTGGCGAGGAGAATAGAATCAAATATTTAGTCAGATATTAAACATCCATGAAACATAATCATGCCTTTTGATTGCTAAGGCTGTTTTTCCATATTGGGTTTCCTAATGTCTCTTCCAGCTGCATAGTTCCTTTCTTTTACTTATTTTATGCCTGTAGCAAAGCAGGTAAGTGTGTGCAGGTGAATACAGCAGTGCAGAAGAAACAGACAGACAACGATATCCAGGTGCAATGGTGTTTATTGATTGCAATTTGTCCAGAGCCTGGCGGTAAAACAACAGTAAACAATAATGAATTAAAGTGATACAGTAGCGTGTATCACTTTATTTGTAATCCCTGGGTTTGACCCGTAACCAAAAGTCACGTCCTTTATACACCCACACATAACACAAAACAGATACACAGGTACTTAAGTGAGTGAATTAGTGCTCGTGGTGCAAATTCAGTTCTCCGTGAAACAAGGGAAGTGCTGGTGTCCGGTTTTGGTGCTGGCCTTCGGCTACAGCCCCGGATCGTATCAGTAGTCTAAATAACAAGCAAACAGTTTTTACTTAAGACAATACAAACAAACAGAACACTCACGTTTTCACAGGTTCTCCTTTTAGGTTGTCTCTAATCATTTACAAAGGAACAGATCACTTTACTACGTTCCCTTTTTCCCGTCCGGGTCATTGAGTTTGTGTACTGTAGCTCCACCCCCTTTCTAGATGGCCGACTTCCACCTAACCCTGGGAATAAACTGTCATGCCATTTAGTCCAGGGTACTCTGTTCCCTTTACACAGCACCCTCGCAGGTCGTGAGGGAGATCTAACACCAAGAATCATTCAATCTTTGTCAAAATGCTGTTGTAAGAAAACAAGGCCTACTGTTTCCTTAATATTTCCCAGAGACACTGAGAGGGTAAGCACCAAACACGACAAACAATTTCAAGTCACAGTAATCAGGTTTTATTTACATACAAGTACAGTTATACAGAGAAATTCACTACTACTAGAGTATATGAACTAGCCCTAATACCGAGTAATAGATAATAGATTAATGCTTAGCTGCTAGCTCTGGACAGTTGGCGATGTCAGCTCTTTTCACACTTTTCCAACTGTGCTGAGTTTCCAGTATACTACACCCCAACCCCAGCCTATACATTCCTTGTTAAGCCCCCTCTGCTTAGAAACCCCCATAGCAAACCTACTTACATAAGAAAAGGGCCCATCTGCCTAGCAACTCACATTCCTAGCTAATTGCTGTTGTATTTGAGACTGTTCACAAGATGTGTCTTTACAGCCTATGAATTCCTTCACTGTTTTTTTAAGATTAATTCTTGTTTTCAGTACCATACAATGTTTTCAGTAACTGTCAATCTACAAATTAATGCTACAAAGCACACTAACATTCATCAATGCTATCAAAGGAGTTTTTGCACTTTATTTTAGTAGACTCTTAGCAGACTCTCATTCTGAAATAACCTAATATCTAATAATAATAATAATAATAATAATAATACATTTTATTTATAGAGTGCTTTTCTCAGACCCAAAGTACTGTACAAGAACAACAATACAAACATACAATATACAAAGGCACAGATAAAATATCTATTGAGACATTAGTCGTTGTGTTCTCCACATCAATAAGTCTCACAATTAAAATGTTCTACTTTGCTTTCAGTATGAAAGCTGTTCACAATATGGGACTTTGAACACAAAAGACAAGCAAAGGGGAAGTCAACAAGTAAATTAGAAGCACTTTTTCATTTTAAAGTTTTAATCTGAAACATTTCAAGGGCAACGTTATCAGTTATGATGTATGAACTTAAGTCAAGCTATTTTCTTTATTTTTTAACAAATTTAACAAGTTTGCTTACTATTCCAGAATCTAAATCATTCATGTAGATTGGGAATAGCCGAGGACCTAATACTGATCCCTGTGGTTCACCACTGGTTACCTCACTCCATTTTGAGGTTTCTCCTCTAATTAGTATTTTCTGTTTTCTACATGTTAACCACTCCCTAATCCATGTCCATGCATTTCCTTGAATCCCTACTGCGTTCAGTTTGAGAATTGATCTTTTATGCAGGACTTTGTCAAAAGCTTTCTGGAAATCTAAATAAACCATGTCGTATGCTTTGCAATTATCCATTGTCAATGTTGCATCCTCAAAAAAGTCAAGCAGGTTAGTTAGACACGATCTCCCTTTCCTAAAACCATGCTAACTGTCTCTCAGGATATTGTTGCCATTTAGGTAATTTTCCATTTTAGATCTGATTATAGTTTCCATAAGTTTACATAAAATAGAAGTCAGGCTTATTGGTCTGTAGTTACCTGGTTTGGTTTTGTCTCCCTTTTTGTGGATCGGTATTACGTTTGCAATTTTCCAGTCTGTCGGTACAACCCGTGTCAAGAGACTTTGCATGATCTTGGTTAGCAATTTGTAAATAACTTCTTTCATTTATTTGAGTACTGTTGGGAGGATCTCATCCAGCCCAGGGTATTTGTTTATTTTAAGAGCTCCTAGTCCCTTTCACACTTCTGCCCTGCCTTTGTTATGCTAAAGTTATTTAAAACTAGATAGGAACAGGTCGACTTGTGGGGCATGTTGTCCGTGTCCTCCTTTGTAAAAGTAATCATTTAATATATTTGCTATTTTTTTTCTTTGTCTATGATTTTGCCATTTGTGCCTCTTAGACATTTAACCTCCTCTTTGAATGTTCTCTTGCTGTTATAATATTGAAAAAACATTTTGGAATTGGTTTTAGCCCCCTTAGCAATATTGATTTCTATCTCTCTCTTGGCCTTTCTAACTTCCTTTTTGACTTGTGTTTGCAGTTCCAAGTACTCTTTCTGTGTACTTTGTTTTTGGTCCCTTTTAAACGCTCTGAAAAGTGCCTTTTTTGCTGAATATTTTTTAAAATTTGTCTATTAAACCATTTTGGCCATTTTGTTTTAGATTTAGATTTGTCTACTTTTGGGATGTAATTGTTTTGCGCCTCTTGTACTACATTTTTAAAAAACAGCCATCCTTTTTCTGTGGATGTTTTCTCTATTTTACTCCAATCTGCTTCTGTTAGTCTCTGTTTCATACCTTCATAGTTTGCTTTTCTAAAATTGTAAACCTTAGCTTTAGTCATTACTTTTGGGGTTTTAAAAAACACTTCAAATGAGACCATGTTGTGGTCTGAGTTTGCCAATGGCTGTCTGACCTCTGTTTTAGTTATTGTGTCTTCGTTATTTGAAAAGACTAAATCAAGGCATGCCTCCCCTCTAGTCGGTGCCTTGACAAATTGCGTTAGGAAGCAGTCATTTGTCATTTCCACCATTTCAATTTCGTCCGTCGTGCTCCCCACCGGGTTCTCCCATTTTATATGGGGGAAGTTGAAATCCCCCATTAGTATAGCTTCTCCTTTTCTACATGCATTTCTAATGTCATTGTATAACAGATTATTTTGCTCGGCGTCTGAATTTGGTGGTCTATAGCATGCTCCTATTATTATGCCCTTTGAATTTTTGTCTGTTATTCTGACCCATATGGATTTGGCATTGTTTTCTTTGTCCAGATTTAACACCTGGGCTTCGAGACTATTTCTTATGTATAGCGCTACCCCTCCGCCTCTTCTGTCCTGCCTGTCTTTCCTATACAGTGTGTACCCACTAATATTATATTCGTCTCCATCACTCTCATTTTTTGTTTATTATTTAGCAGACACCTTTATCCAAGACAACTTACAGAGACTAGGGTGTGTGAACTATGCATCAGCTGCAGAGTCACTTACAATTATGTCTCACCCGAAAGACAGAGCACAAGGAGTTTAAGTGACTTGCTCAGGGTCACACAATGAGTCAGTGGCTGATGTGGGATTTGAACCGGGGACCTCCTGGTTACAAGCCCTTTTCTTTAACCACTGGACCACACAGCCTCTCAGACAACCAAGTTTCTGTAACACCTATCACATCGTAGTTACTTGTTAGTGCAGTAGCTTCAAGTTCTAACATTTTGTTTCTGAGACTTCTAGCATTAAGATAAATACATTTAATAGTTGTCTTACCTGAGCTGTTGCCCTTGTTTTGATGTGGTCTCCCTTCTTTTTTTTGTTTTCTCCCCCCTTCCTTTCTAGTTTAAATGCTTCTGTACCTCCTCAAGGATCCTTTCTCCGAGTATCTCTCCAACTTGCTGACCCGCTATGTCCCTGCCCGCAAGCTGAGGTCTTCTGACTCAGTCCTGCTTGTTATACCCAAGCAAGAGAATGCTCTTTTAGCTTCATGGCCTGACTCTTTGGAACTCTCTCCCAGCTTTAGTGCGTGCAGCTCCCACAACCCCTCACTTCAAATCAACTCTCAAGACCTGGTATCTGTTATTATGATTCTGCTTGACACACACACATCCACAATGTTTAGAATTCACATCCTAGCCTTTTATTTAATGTATTATGCCTATATTTAATGTGTTTGCATTGTTTTCTAATGTTGTATTTAATGTACTATGCCCTGTATTTCACTGTATTTAATGTATTATGCATTGTTCCTCACTCTCTTGTAAAGCGCTTTGTGATGGTGGTCCATTATGAAAGGCGCTATATAAAATAAATATTGATTGATTGATTGAATAAAGCTATACTTGGTATTGCAAAAAACACTGATCGTGCCTCAGTGTGAGGCTCGATCAGTGTTCGAAAGGGAGTCTTTTTTTTTCGTGCACCACAAAATTATTCATTTTGAGTACAGTATGCAATACGGTGTGAAACTTTCACCGATTGATAAATATAAACTCGCCCGTGATTGAAAATGTTAAAAGACTTCATGCATGGCTGAAAGTTTCTCACTGATAATTTACCCTTTCTCAGTCAGTATCTAAAAAGCTTAGAGGGAACGCTGATTTTAATAAATGATGGACAAATAGCTTGTTTTATTCCTACTGTTTCTAGCTGCTTAATTATACATTAAAAAAAAAAATGTTATTTTGGATTTTAATATTGTTAAAAACAACCTTGTAATAGTACCCTGTCTATGACAGTATGCTTTCTTGTTATTCAGCCGATAGTTTTCCCTTGTACTATTTGCAGATTGCTCAGCAGGCTGTGTTAAAGTAAATATGTGATCAGTTTTTCTTATCCCTCTGTGAAATCCCTTTCAAATATGCCCCAGGATTCTGACCTGAGATGTATGACCTCAGATATATCGCTCCAGCAAAGAGCTTACTTGTGTTTGTGCCTGTCTACTGGAAGTGAACGTTCACCCTACATTGTGAATAATTGCTGCTTTGAAGCAATGCTTTTTCTCATAATTATACCACCTCCTCACTGCATCATGTATTCTTCTTTTTGGCCCTCATTTGAAATAATCTTAAAGGGTAAGTAGCGGGGTTCCGAAAAATACAGCGTTACTCATCTGCACGTGTTGTTACAACTGTTTCAATAATGCACCTGTCATTTTTCTTTTCATTAACTTCCTGACAACTTTTTACACTTATACCTTTAAAGTCTGTTTCAAAGCTCTTTTCAAAATGGCTGCTGTAGTACACTGATAGTGTAAGGATTATTGCCCATATTGTCAAACAGGTAACACAGCAATAACGATCCATGATGTGGTACAGGAAAAAGAAAGCCAGAGCTCTTCCTGTAGTGATTTAGAGGACAGATCTCAAACCCTAGTACAGTATAGCGGACATTTTGAAAATAGTTTTGAAACAGACTAAAGCAATTAGTGTGAAAAGTTGTCAGATTGTTAACAATGAAAAGAAAAATTACAGGTACATTATTTAAAGATTTGTAGCAACTCGTGGAGACCTATAACGCTATATTTTTCAGAACCCCCTCTACTTAATCTTTAAGATTGCCAGTGTCATCATTATTAAATATCTCTTCCCTGAATTGTGTGTTAACTTATACATCATAGGCGCGCATATATTATCTGTACAAAGCACACATATACTTGATTTGTATACAGTTTACAGTAAAATATCAAATGGATTCTGCTAGATATTTAATGCAATCAAACTACCGAATAAAGATTAACCCCTTGTCCATTGCTGTTTTCAGGTGAGACACATACTCCTGGTTGCTACTTGATCAGTTCAAAAGAGACTGAAAAGAAACAATCAATTTCCAAATCCACTCACTCACTTTGCACCCCAGCCGATGTGACTGTTCCCTCACTCACATTTCATGTCACTGGTCCAGTGTGAAGACGGCTTTACTAAGAAGTAAGAATCTCATAAAAAGCCATTCATTGCTCATAAGACTTTTTGGCAGTTTTCAGAAAACATATTACAATTTTGCTATTGGATTAACTGTACAGTAGCAAAAAAGTGCCGTCTTAAAAAAAAAAAAAAACATTCTGATTTAGTTTTCTGAAAACAGCCTTTTTCTAAAATACTGAATGCATGTGTAGCACATAGCCATATTTATTTCAATAAGAACAAAGCTGTTTTGTGGGGGGACAAACTGCAAGTAGAGTTAACAGCATTTCATACAACATGTACTATAATGGAAAGAGAGACCCATTGTTTATAATGGAATGAAAGATGTTGCAGAGCACATCTTTTTCTCTGGGGAGCAGTGTGTGATGTTGGTAACAATTTCATACCTGTACGCTTATGAATGAGGATTTTGAGAGGTCCTATGAGTAAAATAAACATCCCGATGTTTTGCACAAACAGTAAGTATCTTAAATCAAACCTGAATGTCGATTTCTTAGTCTAATCTCAATTAATAACTGCTTTTGCATCAGGGAATTCTAAATATATTAGGTTATTTTCCTTTTCCTCCTTGTAGCCTATGTCAGGCTATCAATGATAAGCAGAGGCTGCTCAGCTGATAAGGAAAAGCTCAGTAAGCAAATCCCTCAGGCTGATTCAACAATGTAGCTTTTTATGCTTTGCACTCGAAAAGCAATTGCCTTTTTTAATCTTAACGTTTGTGGTTATGGTACAATATAGTTGACGATGTAATGGCACAGCAAGTGGTGATGAATTCACAATTGTGCATGCGCTGTTTTGATTACCAATGTATTGTGTATAATGGATTTAAAAAATAGTGGTTGTGTGACAAATGAGGTGCTATTTGCATTCATATTGACTAAAAATTAAAATATACATATGTGTATAAAGTCATACTAGTGTTTACATTGTAGTGTAAAAGCTAGTAATGAAGGAACCTCTGATGCCACATTTCCATCTGCACCAGGAAAATCAATCTCATCTCTTTCAATATCAAACCGATGTTGATTCCATCTGCAGTCTATAATCAAATCTGCAACTGGACATTGCACAAAAGTCAAGGATTACCGCTATGTTTTTTAAATGAATTCACCAACATACCACATTTCCCTGACAGTATAGGATATTTACAGACCCTACTGTTCTTTCTGCAGTCTGAGATGTAACCCTTTGTATTGGAAGTTCATTATGTAGCTTCCAACATCAGTGTGATTTGGAGAGATTGAGTTCATCCAGCTCGCAATTCTAACTGTTGCTGAATGAGTCCCAACTGAAATCGATTTGATCACCATCTGCTGCTGATGGAAATGAAAAAATCTGATTTCAAATTACATTCAGGTCAGTCCCAGTGGCAGATGGAAATGTGGCATAACTTTCAAACCTCCAAAGTATTACTTTATACTATCATTTATGGCATAATGTACACATTACCATTATGAAGCTGTAACTTCTTTGATTGGTTCCTTTACTGCATATGATAACATCATAAAAAAGACAGGTATGAATTCTCAACATTCAGTTCTAACTGGCAAACTCTGCGGTCTTATGGAAATAGAGGTTCACAGTGTATTATAATAGTATGTATTAAATGTGCAACTGTAAGCGGAAAATAAGCTGACTTTCAGGGGAGTATTCAGAGGAACAAACTCAACACATTTCAAAAGAAAATTATGCTGATATCTGAATTTTGTTCAGAAATTACACTGGCTATTTTTTTATGTTAAGCGGCATTTCCATGTGGATAAAACACAATCCTATGTTTAACTAAGAGCAATGTAAATTACTCAACACACAAAAATAATGTTTTAACCAAACTTTCCATTTATACGTAAAATCTTTAAATTCATGAATACATTCCATTCAGCACGATCCTTACTATAAGTTAAAGCAAAAGGCAGATTAGTGTTACATTGATTGTTAATTGCTGGTGTGGGTAGACTGGGTCCGACTCCTTTTCAATTCTTCGGGCCCGTCATTAGGACCAGTAGCGCCGCCAAAACCCTCGTCGACAGGTTTATTTGTTGTTGTTACTTCATCTTTAAGGGATTTAAAACAGAAATGTGATAGTCTCAGGATTTTTTCCAGCAGGCATCTTTCACTAGCTTGCTTTTCCTTTAGTTTTTTTTTTCATTTTGCTGCACAGCTAAGTTTCTCCATTTGTTTTCTGTCTCTCTCTGTCTTGTGCTCATGCTGTCTCTCTTGCCATCTTACTGTGTGCGCATGGCCAGTAAGAGACACCAGTGTTTAGCTAGCACGATAACGGGGCAAGTGAATTAGATTTCAAACTGTAAAATAGCGTTATTTATTTATTTATTTATTTGAACCTTGGCTGTGGGCCCCCTTAGCAGCCCAGGGCCCTGGACAAATGTCCCGGTTGCCCCCCCCTTTAAATCCGGCCCTGCATACGCTGCATTTAAGTGACCGCTAAAGTCCCACTTTACGCCAGCTAAACAAGTTTTTTCGCAGCAATATGGGTGTTTTGCAGCCGCAAATCACTTTACATGTATCCTTACATCGGCCCCTTAGAATCTTCTGTTTTATTAAGAATCAGTTTGGATTTAGAGGTCAGCTGTCTGTAAAGGATGTCTCATACTGTAGACTCAAAGGAGCTTTTGTAGACATATTTCACAGTATAGTTTGAAAATGTAATCTTTGTCTTAAACACGGAAAACATTCCATATTGCCCTGAGCCTTATAAGAAGAAGATGCAGTACGCTTAAACAGTCTGTATTCAATTACCCATGCCCATTTTGACCTGGAAATTTGTATTTTATGCTCTAATGGTGTGGAATTCATTGTGTTTTATTTTTCATTTGCCAGCATGTGAGAGCAGTGGGACTGTGCCCACTTAGGTGTGAATTAATGTTCACAATGGTCTTGGTACTTTTTTTGTCATGCTGGGTTACTATGAAATTACTGTTGAGATACTTGTGTTGGAATATTGTTTCAAAATTGTATAATGCAATAAAAATAATATATTGAAAGGGTTAATGCCCTTTCTCAGTCAAAATGGCAAGTTTTTCAGTATCTAAAAAGCTTAGAGGGAACGCTGCCCTTGAATATATAGATCAGACTTTTACCTTGCTGAATAAGCTTCCCTTTAGAAAACCCTAAAGCAGGCTTTAGAAGTCTTTTTTATGTATTTGAATGACACTGAAGATCCATCACTAGCTGATATTGCACATGTATTCATAGTTTGAGGTTCTTTTATGAGTTGCTTGGGTACTGTACATCACATGTGGAATTGAAAAGCTAGTCACTGTAGTAAAATACAGTCATATGTATATAAGTAGTTTTTTTTCCAGCTTGGTAATTTTATTTAACTGCTGGTCACCATCTGGGCAGGAAAACATGTGGAAAGATGTTATCGAATTACCAAAAGGAGCATATTTTCCCCTGTGCAGACGGAAAGTAGCAGACTGACCACAATGGGCAGAACTGGGCAGTTGGCACTTTCCTGGCCCAGCAAAATGTTCCAAACAATTCTTAGCTGCTTCTGCCTCATGCTTGAGCTTGCATGACACCAGTAGGTGTTGGACTGAAATATTACAGAAGAATGTCAAAACAGTGGAATAGTATGACTTATTTAAGGTGCACAACAAGAACCTGGTTCCCTTCATTTACATTTGTTTGAGAAATTTTTCCCCCATCATTGGGGTTGGGGAGAATTCTGTGCTGCAGTATGTCGCAACTTAGTTGTTATATTCTTTATTGAAAATGTGGAAATAGATTTTGCATATAAAGGCTAGCCTTTCACTTGGGCTTCAATCACAAGTGAAATAGTTTGGCTGTTTCAGTTTGTGTTCACTGAAACCAAATCAGCAAACTGCAGTACAGTTCAGCCATATGTAACACAACAGAAATGTAACACAATAAAGAAACCGATTAAGGGAGACCCTGAATGGAATAGCATGGATGGTATTGAGGTCAGGATGTGGCACTCTGGCAAAGCTTTGTGTGAAGGTTTGGCCTCATGTTTTCCATTGCTTTCTGTGCTGTTATTCCTTGACTAAATAAATACATGCGAAAGTGCCATGAACTTTATATCAAGCTCTTCAATGAAATACTGAATGATTTACTCAATATCAGAAAAAGATACCAAATTCGAATGCAATTGTAGTGTTGCACTCTATGCTGTATGCCAATGGTTCCCAACCTGTGGTCCATCCAGACCCACCGAGAGGACGAGAGGACAGGGAACTGTCCCCGGGGCCCAACGCCTCGAAGGGGGCCCAACGTCCTTGGAACTTTTTTTTTTTTAAATATATATAAAATATTTAAAAAACAACTAGCCCGGCACAAGACCCTTTGCGTTCCCACCACCACATTAAAAAGAAAAACTCCAGTACTGCACACCGAGCCGATGTGCTTGTTGTGTAATGATTGTGTATCCAGGCGCTGTCAAACACTTCCTGTCACACAATGATTTGAACTTTCGCATTTCATATTTTACTACACCAAAACGCTGAAAAAAGGCATAGCAATTTTATGTATTTTTTAAAGACTTTTAAAAACTTTAAAAGAACCCTAAAGTTGCACAATATATACCACCGTGTAAATTATTCTATTATTAAGATATATAATTTGCTTAAAACAACATGGTGCAGCAGTTTGTTAGAAAAATTGTATTGTGTAAAATAAATAAATTACTTTCTTCAGCTAAAGGTAAACACAATTAGAGAATGATTGGTTATATTGCTTAAAATACAAATATATTTACCAATACAGGCTATTAGTTAAGAGCACACATGAGTGGTTTATTTTTGGCACGGGATAAATAAAATAATGTATAGCAACACCATTAAAATCTAGTTTATGCTAAAAACCATATGTTATTTGATGTTAAGTAAGCTTCCGATTAATGACTATTACACGTGGAGTTTGTACAAAAAAAATATTTATTCACTTATCTAAAAAAAAAGTTTGAATACTGTAAATAAAATTGAAATATTGAAACTTCTAGGCGTCATTGACAGTTTTCTTCAAACCCATTATCAAAATACTGTATCGGTTGAAATGATCTTCCTCAGACACTGCTAAGATTGCTAAGTATCATTGCTTGGTTTAGAAGCTTGGTTTAGACTACAGTATACTACAAAGTCGGATGAATGTAGTACCATGGGGGGGGGGGTGCGGCAGTGGGACATACCAATCCTTCCCCTGGGCCCATGATGGCTCTCGGCGGCCCTGGGTCCATCGAATGAGGTCTGCGGGAAAACAAAATAAAAATAGCCTCCTCACACAACGGAAATCATCGCAGGCAAAACGTAGCACTTGCCGCTTTATTACACTTCACACTTAATGTATAAAGTGTGGCTAAAAGTGTGGTGAGTTGCAATGTGTGACGTGTTTTAGCCTGGTGACTAAATCAGGTCACATGCTGTAACTCACTGCACGTTAGTAGCAACCCCACATGGTTTGCATCGCTAATGGAAAGTATCACCAATGGATCACTGGATAAAAACAGGCTCTTAGAAGAGGAAAGCGATTGAAAATAAAGCAAGTGGCAATGGAGCACAGAGGTGGCTTGTCAGCCGAGGCAAGTGTGGCATGGCCTCACCAAGATCGAAAGAGCAACACCAGAATGCTGGAACAATATAGTGCTGCCACACTGCTGCGTGAGGCACAAACCTTGAGCGCCACAAAGCTGCCTGTTACCATGGCAACTCACCACTCTGGGGAGCCCCTTTCTGAAGGTGCTGCTATGGTAACCAAGCTTGGTGAGGCACCTACTGGATTTGGAGCAGTTTGAATTTGTGCGATTTAAATTTCTTAAATAATGGCTTTAGTTGAATCTGATATTATATGCAACCTGAGGAAAATATGTTTTACAGTAAGATCCCAAGATGAGAGATGTTCAATTGTTAAGGATGGCAGAATAACATTAGCACTGAAGATGTTGAAGAAAAACAGTAAACAAACACTAAAATGGCAGGCAGCACTGTGAACAAACTATTGGCCATGTTTCCTCCTTTCAACTAAATAAGGCAAGGCCACATCTCTTTTAATGGACGTACAACTGTCAATTTCTTGCCACGCCATGACAAGCTGCCTTGTTCGTTTTGAGTTAATGATTTTGTGATACTGTATTTGTGTCTTTATAGCGAACGTTCCACGCTGGTGTCACATAATGACTTGTAGAACTAAACACTTCATGATTGTAAGGTTTTGATTTGCCAAATAATTATAATAACTTGTATCCACAATTCTGTAAGGTGTGCTGTTACAGTGCTTTGTTCCTTTTTTTAATTGCTGGGGGTATATTTTACATAATGACTGAAGTCTATTATTTGAATGCATTAAAATGCTCTCAGCTAATTTGTGATTTGTGCCTCACCTGTCAAAAAAGTCACGACTATCAAGTGAAATGAACAAAAGCTTGACATCAATGAGGGAATACAGCCAAACTTTGCTTTTATAATTTTCTATGTACTGTATATTTTGAGGTTCATTTCTTGTTTGTTTGAAACATGTTTTAGTGGATTTTAATAAAACCTAATATGCCAAACAGTAGTTTTGCTGTTGGGCAAAGCCACTTCACTGACTAGAATGAGAGTAAGAATTGGTTTGTAGGATAATTAAGTGGTAGCTGTTTGTAACTTGTAGTTTAAATGTTTTGTGCATGCTACAGTGCATATTAAAACACTCTGTTTCTTTAGACTAATTCTGTGATTTGTCTAGTCTATGTATAGACCTTCTGGATGGTCAGAAGCTTATAAAATTGACAGCTAAGTACAGACCACTGGTGCCAATATCATCCTTGAAATTCAACAGGGCACCAGATTTTCTGAGCATATGAATCATTTAAATATGGCATTTGGGATTTCTGATGCATCTGTACATTTTGAACTAATGTGAGAACCAGTGCTCTGTTAGTAATGAATGGAGTGACAATGACTCAACTGCTCCTTGTTTAGATACGTTGTTCTCATGCTCTAGTTGTTGGAAAACTGTTTACACTTATTTTGTTTCTGTATAGATTCTTTCTACTTCCATAGAAATCTCTGGCTAGAACATCTAGAGTACACATTGGGCATTTAGTTCTGTCTGAAGATATTGCTATAGTGCCCCAAATTCTTAGACCTTCCAAATGTTATGCTGGAAATACTTTCTTTCGTTTCTGCTTTTAAATAAGAAAAAGCATTAATAATGACTATTATTTAAAGTATCTGTTTTGGTCAGGAACACAATAATTCCTGTAGGATTAACCCAAAGTTAGACGCACTCAAAGCTAACAGGAATTATTGGTTTGCAAATAAACACCCTCCCCCTCCACACACACAGCTTAAAATTAACAAACTAAGCATTTCTTTATACGCTCTGCAATTGATATTTATGAAGAAGACACCAGGCAGCTTGTATCATTGATCGTTTGCATTGGGACCCCAAGGCACAAACTGAAGAATTGATGTCTCACTGACCATCCCATGCTTGTATGATACAAAACCTCATGGTTATCATGACACACTTGATTGCGTGCCCTGGCAAAGATCACCCTTATATAACTATTGTGTCTTTCTTTTTGTCATCACTATTTGATTTCA
Source organism: Acipenser oxyrinchus oxyrinchus (assembly GCA_030684275.1). Taxonomy (NCBI): domain Eukaryota; kingdom Metazoa; phylum Chordata; class Actinopteri; order Acipenseriformes; family Acipenseridae; genus Acipenser; species Acipenser oxyrinchus. The sequence goes on from CM060250.1 coordinate 61,092,307, forward strand.
ACCCCCAAGTAACTCGTGAGAGAATTTTAATGCAATTACCTTCATTGAATATTCATTGTAAGTTATTTCATGAGACTTGCACTACAGCTTGTGGTGAGCTTGTCTTTCATGTCAAACTATTTTTCTGGTAAATATTCCCATTAAAAACAAAACACCCAGTTTCACAAAAAAAAAAAAAAAAAAAAAAAATCCTTTTGTGGCATAATTATATATCGGCCAACTCACAAAGCTGTCTTTGTGTGATTCTTTCTGGAGTTACAATGAATTCCAACCTATTAACTGATCATCCTCAGACTTGATCTGAGACAAGGGATACTTTACATCATCTACATTTTAAGAATATTTGTTTTCTTAGCTGTTTAATATCCTATTATTGTGTGTTCCCTATCATTCTTTATTGTTGTTTCGGAAACATTATTTACCATACTAATTCTAATTCAAACTAATTCTAAAAGATAAATGCTTACCAGTGGGCTGTGCATTTGTAATTTTTATCCCCTTGAAAATTGTGATTTGATAAACTTTCCATTTTCTAACTCATGGTTTCAGAGGGGGCAGATATTACAGTTTCACATCATCCCCAGTGTTCATTTTCTTTTAAAATCACTTTATAAATTCACTTAAGGGGTTGAAATTATGTTTTTTTTTTCTGCTGTAATGGTAAACACACATGGAAAATAACAATTTAAGCAAAAACAACAATAGAGAATAATACTGAGTATAAATAATAGGGTAGAACAGGCAATGTGTAACATGCATCTTGGTTATTGAATGTTTAGCACTTCTACAAAACAGCCCTTACAGATTACTAAAAGTCAGTGTCAAAAAACTGTGAGAATGGTCATCAAAAAGAAGATGCTGACTATATTGAGAGCACCATAGCGTCTGTTATTAATGGTGCAGGGGACGAGTACGTTCCATGTATCATGTGAGTCAACACAACTGTTTGATGATAATTAAATCAAATCATTATAGTAACAAAATAGAGATGGTTTATTCTTAATGTAAATAGAAAGCATGATACATGGTTGTGATGAGTACAGTCTAGTAAACATTGTAGGAATAAAAGGTTAGCTTTATAGTCTAGTTATGGTTAAACTAAAATCATGTGAGTGAACTGGCTACAGCGAGGAATGTAATAAATTAGCTCTTTAATGAAAACCCACACACTGAATGCATGTCAAACTGTACATAATGTTTAAAAAAAAACAAAAAAAACACAGACTGCACAGAAGGCTTTACCGTCGTGGACTGAACTTTTAGACATTTACTGTGTTTATTACATAGAAGCCTAAATAAATAGGTTTTTTTTTACCTGTCTGCACATGCTTTCATATTTGAATGCTATTCTTTTTTTTCAGCATGGGTGACAATTGGATCTGCAATCACTAGATTGTATGTATTAGAGTGTGCAGAAGAGCAGAATCAGATAATCATCTATTTTTCTCATTTGAAGACAGAGATTTCCATTTCGCTATGCAGCAGACCGGCAGTGATGAGCAGTGCAATTATGTCCCTTTTGGCCTTCAGATACGCTGGTTGAATCCGAGACATTTCCTGCAGTTCACAGGCAACTTCACAATGATGGAAAATCCTAGTCATTTTGTTTGAGAAACTTTATGATAATGTCACATGGCTTTTTTAAAAAAATAATTAAATTAGTAAGACTTTTTCTAGGCTTTACCCTAGATTTAAACTGACAAAACACTCTTCCCCTTTTGAAAGGCAATTTCAACAGGAGGGTGCTAATCCCGAAGTGCTCCAATAGCGGAGTGGGAAAAGACCAGCAGAAGGGTGCAAACACAATAATATAACTGTTGAATGATGACCATACATAAGTAAACCAAGTGGCAGGAAAATGGAAGATGTTATTAATACTAGAGCTATGGTACCCCTATTTCTACAGTAAAAGTTTATTTCAGGTTCTGTATATCAATAGGGAAAAAAATGTTTTTGAGTGCGTTGCGGACAGGACTCACAAAATCACAGTTTTTTAAACATTAATGTTATCAGAAATATATTATGACCACATGTGTTGTTAGGCACTGTTAAAAGAGAATAATGAAAATAAACCAAAATAACAGACATTTTAAGCATGTAATGCTGTTGTGGACAGAACAAAATAAAATGTGTTCTTGCTAAAAGGAGCTTTGAGAAAATACATGTTCTGTCCCACTTCCAGTAGGTAAACTTCCTGGGGAAGGGTTAGTCTTGTTGGAACAGTCTGTAAAGAGTATGCTGTCCGCAATGCTCAGGCATGGATAATTATACTCTTTTTAGGTATTTTCATTTAGGGAGGTGGGAATTTTTAAAAACGATTTATAAATTCAAAATCTACAGACTTCTACTTTTCCAGTGATCTTCAGAATGTCCTGGTAGAATGTATTTGAATTTATGATACCTCAGGTTCAAGTTAGCATGTTTTCATTCTGATCGCAAGGTTTGATGGGTGGGTTCCATAGGGCTGAACCAAATCACTGATATTATGGGACAAGACCCTGCAACACCTTAAAAGTGATAATCATGATCTTGTGTTCTCCTATTGAGTGCTCATGTTTCTATGTGTCTGAATAAATAATCTCTGCTTTTGAAACAAAGGGATTCAATCTTTCAATATACTGTATTTAGTTCAATGAGAATGATTATGTTGGACTGCAGCTAAGGTTTATCCAGAAACCAGGCCTAAATCTCTTACAATAGGTTGCCTGTTAAAAATATATACTGAACAAGAAAAAATGTTAAAAATGTATACTGAACAAGAAAAAATGTTAAAAATGTATACTGAACAAGAAGAAATGCTAAAAATGTTTTTGATGTAATTTGTTTACTGAGGTCACGGGGCATTGACAATCAAAATAAAACGTTGAGATAATTTTGGAAAAACTTTTAAAGTATAAAAATGTAAACTGAAGTTATTAAAATATTAGCATCATTTTTCTTTCAAGCTACTGTTACTGGCCTATGTGTAAAACATTGCTTTTACAAGGCTGCACAGTTGAATTGTGAACTAGTAAGAGGGATTGGTCAATATATTAGCTTGGTGCTTTCCTTATAAAGCTTTACTTTATAAAATAACTAGCAAGGTGTAAAAAAAGCAAACTAAAAGCCTAGAGATATGGTAAAGCTACTCAAAAACATGGTAAACTATAGTAAATGTGTAGTATAACCATGGGGAAAGCATGAAAAAACTGTAGAAAATGTAAAGAAGTTGTTTACCAATCCTTTGAAGGTGCTAAATGGATTATTAAAAAATAATAATAATAGTAATAATATAGGTGAATGGTGTTGTGTAACCCTTGCTGGGTTTTTTTTCAAAATATTTATTGAAAAGCATAACATGAATTCACAAAGGTTCTTCTCCCAGATGTTTTTTTTCCAGATGGATGTTTTATGTATCCTCCATTCTTACAAATATTTAGGACATAATGAGCCAATTGGCTCCATTAGCATTGCTCACATGCTTCATGTGTCATGTACATGTTCACAAAATGTGGAAATTCAATACAACCTTTAAATAAGCCTGGTAGACATCATGGTACCAAAGAAGGTGGAAAATAAGGAGTGCTTAATTTGTCACACAAAAGTTTAGAAATGTGCATTAAAATGTGGAAAATTCCATCCAGTGCCGCACCCTCAGTGGTATAGCTTTAACCATTAAATCTCATCTTAGATATTATATAGAGAATAATGCATGGGGTATTATGTGATGTGTGAATTGAATGCCCACCCGAGGGGTCAGATATTACATAATCCAAGCATCTCACCCTGAGAGTGGGCATTAAATTCTCATTTTTCACACACTACCAATGCAGCATTTCTCAGCCAAGAAGCGAGCGAGAGAAGACAGCAACTATGTGAGGTACGGTTGGAATTCCTTTCAGTTTGACAGCTCTCTCTGGGGTCGCGCTCGGTTGCTGGTGTTAATGAGCTCATGTTTCCCATGCTAACCGGACGGTTATTACAGGAAATATCAACTGGATGAGCCCATTGAAAAAATTTCTCACCAGCTACTATAATCCAATAAATGGACAGTATTGATGCTTGGCAATGGGATACTATTGCGTAGCAACATTCCTACTCCCTTCATTTGTCTACTATATGTTTTAAGATGGGGGATAAGAAAGGCCCATACACAGGAAATCTCTAGGATGTAATCTGTCTTTAATGTGGCCTGCAAGCCACATAGCTTTTCATTTTTTAGGATTTTTTAGACATAATTGCTAAGTTTACCTCCTTCAAAAAAAAACACAACTCTGACAACTGAATCCCGCAAATCCCAGTTTACTTTTGTGTTACCATGTGAGTTTAATTTTCTGTCAAAGGAAAGAAAAAAATGACTGTAATTGCTTTTCAAAATAGATGTGGAAAAGATGAAATTATACAGGCTGACAGACACAATTTTAATTGGATTTAGCAGTGGACCACAATATATACTGTAGCCTACAGTATTATTTTATTTTTGTTGAACATTCTTCTACAAGGATACTGATGGGATCTCTAACCACAGAATGGATTGTAGGCAGTCAATGCGCTACTCTTTTTGTTGTTCAGTATTGCAAGGCTGTACGTGGTCTTGGAAAAATCTCCCTTAATCATATTCTATTTATATACCTAGTCAAATGCTAGAATATGCTCATTCTTACTTTTTTCTGTTTAGTCCTAGCTGTTGGGCTGAGATTAAACTAGACCTACATGGCTCAAGTGGTAGAGCATTACCAGTAATCACAAGATGGTTTCTTATACTCAAAATGCTGATCTTGGTGGCCCAAAGGTAGGAGCTTACCTACTGTAAAATGTGCTGTCTGTTGTAGGTTAATGTTGTTCAAAGAAGACTTACAAATACAAAAATGCACAATTACAAATGTTTTACCAAAAGAGAAAAAAATGCTACAAAGCTGAAATAAACAACTTAAAAGTACCTAAGAGCCCTAGAGAATTAAATATTATATATATATATATATATATATATATATATATATATATATATATATATATTGTAACACAGCAGGGAGGGGGTAAATCCTCCCTGCAGGAAAAACATGTGTGAATGCACATGGGTTTAATGTAGTTGTTTTGTTTAATGGTTTAATTAGATTTTGTTAATTGTTTTATTATTAATTATCCCCTGCACCTGGTGATCATTGTAAATTAGAGCCAGGTGCAGGGTATAAAAGGAAATCAGACAGTCTGTTCGGGGCTGCTGAAGAGTAAAGAGCCTGGTTGGGAGTGTGCAACCGTAAGAGGAAAAAGGTAGTGTTAAAAACCTGTGTGTTTTTGTTTGGTTAATGTGTTTTGTTTTTGTTACAGGTAAACGGCTTAGCCGTCCTGTTTATAGCTTAGATTCCTGTGTTGTGTTTCAGTTATTGCTCGAAAAGAGTTAGGTGTTTATTTTGGTTTTTGTTGTTTATTAAAAATTAGCGCAAAAGCGTTTTCAAATCCTCCATCTCTCAGTATTTTAAAGGGCGAAACGAACCCGAGCCACAAGGCTTGTTTGCAATATATATATATACTGTATATTTGAATAAAAGCAACACAAAATGAAGTTCAGTGCGAGGAGAGAGTATACCCCGAGAGTGCAAACATCTGAAGGCTTCAAGGGAGCTGTGGGGAAGGACTGACCTGAGGCAAAGCATTTCAGTTCATAGTGTTATACACACATGTAAAACACAAACATGAGCAACAAGAAGAGTACTGTGTTCAGAGGCTTTGAGGTGGGTTTGGCCCTACATAAATAAGTAAAACGATGGCTTTCCCTTAAAATAGTACTTCACTGTATAATCTAGGAACAACTCAACATTCTGTATTTTAAAAATGGTGTGCATCAAATTATGGACCCTTGTTGTGCAATTCTTAGTCATTTGTCTATTAATGAACAGATTATTTTAATCTTCATGGACAGTGAACATATTAATGAACATGAAACAAATACAAATCATTGTATACAAATAATAAGTATGCATTTTAAGCTGCCATGAACAATCCCATTAATTTTAATTCATTTTCCTCATAGTCTAGCTTACTCCACTTTATCAAAAAGGTGTTGACAGTCTGGTTTATTTACATCCTTCGCTGTTAGCTGCAGGGACATATTAAGCCCCTGTTTAATTTATAAGGCATGCATTGTTCACGTAAGGTTTTCTTCAACAACATATTTGGTCTTTAGAACACTTCTCTGTGTACTTACTTAACCTGCTGCAATGTCATGGCTGTATGTACAACATAGAAAATAATCCTCAATAGGAGGCAACTGGACTCCAGGTCTTGTTTTAAAAAATAAAATAAAAACAAAACAATTGTCAGGGTTACTTGCTGCAGCAGGTACAAAACTGTACAGAAATGGAAAATGAAAAAAGTGCCATTCCTCTTCCTTGACCGTGACACCAGGATCTTTGCTTATTGACTTGTCTAGTTTTGGTGCACATAGTCTATTTGAAAATCAAAATAGTTTTTTAGATATCTATTTTGTGTTAGAACCTGGGATTTTGTAAAATGCTTTATGAAGTTGAATCAGCACTCATAGCTAGGTGTTTTGGAGAGATGCTTTACTATTGTTTTACATTGGTACTGCCAGCCTCAACTGATGCCTGCAACGTAATTTAACAGAAATGCACTGCTGATTTAAACTATAATTAAAAACACATTTATATTAGAAATATAATACATTTAACCGATGGTGTATAATTATAATTATAATTGCTCTTGCTCTCTCAAACAACTTTGAGATTTGAGAGCAATGGCTCATTGACAGTCGACCTGGCCTGCGGACCATTATTTTATTTCTCACGGCCCACCAGTGGGCTGCGGCCCGCCAGTTGAAAAACCTTTTTAAAACACACATTAAGAAACAAAACCCTCATTACTTAATTCATTTTATTAACCTTTATGCAGCTAAACAGAACTGCCACCTCACATGGTTCTACTAAAATCTTTGTTTTCATACATGATTCATACATTATTTCTTTTAAATCGTTTAATATAATATATAAACATGTTTTGCAGGCTCTTATTACCATTACTGTTTTCACTACTACAGTATTGTGGTAAGCGGGTGATTATCAGATACCTATCATTAACTGTGGATGGCTGGAATGGCTGTACTTTTTCCTTCTATGGAATAACTTCATTCTCTGGTGGAATAAACACATTATTGTAATGTGTTTGGAGTTAAGTTTTGAATTTCACTTCACAAACTTAAAAACCTATAAAATGTAACAGTTCTGTGTTCTTTAAAGTGGTCTCATTGTAATTTGAATCTGAAATGCATTCTCCTTTGTTTTGGCTCAACAGGAAGTCATTTAATAAGCTGCAACAATTCTGTTGCATATGTAAATTATGTGAAAGAGGAGCTTACCCACTTCACAAGGAGCAATTGAAAATAAGGCAGTAAATGAGAACTCATAAAAACATGACTGAAAGCATAATAACAAAGTTTTTGTGACAACCAGATGTGAGACGACCTGGGAACTATGGTTTGTGTTCACTCTAGATAAAGACCACAAGCACAAACTGGGTTAAAATGATTCTTAAAGTCATACAGTGTATTCTGCTATCAAAAAAAAAATAGAAAAGCCAAGTATTGTACTTTCTCTATATGTGGTTATGGTAAAGGCCTCCGATTGCACAGAACCCCCCCCCCCATAAAACTATTATGATAAGGAGGTCCGGATTGGTTGGGGGGCGTGCCTGGGGAGGCTCAAGGCAACTAAGGAGGAGAGCGTCCGCCCTGCAGGATAACTACTACGGAACCCTTGAACTGCAAGACGGTGCCTGTGAAGGCACTGCCCAGCAAGGACCATCGAAACGACCCGGAGTTGCTGGGAGGCCGGGACTTTGGGAGCAACAACAGTACGTTAGTTTAGGGGATGTTGATCCCAACCTGTATAGAGAGGGCTTTGTAGAGTAGTAGGTTCCTGGAGCGGGATGTCTCTTTTAGTGAGACTAGCGCTCACCTTGTGTGGCAAACTTTTATTTTTTAGCTTTATATCATTTTCTTTATTAAATCTGACACTAGGGCTACCATTGCTTGTACCCTAGTGGCAGCACCTGTGTTATTATTACACCACCTCTTGCCCCCTCCGCTCTCCGGCAGATTAGCTCTTCTCCCCCACCTCCAGAGCCCGCTCCTTCTCCACCCTTGCCCCTCAGTGGTGGAACGACTTACCCACGGATATCAGGACGTTCAGACAGCATCTGTAAACCTCAACTCTCGACTGGACTAATGGCACCCAATTGTACCAGTTCTTGTATCAGCTCGTACCTGCACTGAACTGCTCCATACCTTGCTGCATTCAACTACTGCTCCTAACTACAACTGCATCTTGTATTTGATTTTAATCTTATAGGTAACCATACTCATGTTTTTTGTATTTGCTCTTATTGGGAAATCATTCTCATCTATTTATCATACTTACTACATGTTCTTACTGGACTTTACTCATATAAGCAAATATTTACTATAAGTTATAACTGCTCTTAGTCAAACTTGCTCTTACTTATACCCTACTGTATTCTTTATTTTGCTCTTAAATTTGATCTTATTGTACTTTCATAACTGCTCTTATCTGTATTATGATGTTGTGCAATGTGATATTTTATAATGTGATACTTTGTACTGTGATATTTTGTAACAATTGCTAATTAATAATAATAATAATAATACATCTGCACGCCTGTGTCAACACCCAATGCCCTGTGTCTGACTTCTTATTATTCAGTGACGACCCACGCATGTAACACCCCCTGTTACACATTGTCATTCAATTTTGTTAATAGAAAAAGAAAAATTACACAAATCAAACCTTAATGATCAGCCAACTTTTAGTTAAGAATTAATGTTCTTGATTCAGTAATATACTGAGGATTTATGACCATATCAACCTTCACAAAAGTGTCCTGCTCATCTGCTGTCTGCTACATAGTTTATATTGATAGTTACCACTCTCAGAATAGGAATTAATATCCTTCCCTGTTGTGTATCACTATATTTTTGCTATTCTGTATTTCAATCATTGGTTGACAGCTCTCATCAAGAGACAAATACCTGAATATATATATATTTTTCCCATTTAATAGTTTGGGTTTAATCCTGTAATTCCGTCCAAGGGATCTAAAGGTAAATGCTAACAAACCCCTAATGTATTTGCAGCAGCATAACACACTGCCTAACATCTACTGGTCTTGGATGTACTGTAGTACAGACATAGTACTATATGTATACACTTACTTTATGTGTATTGTATGTAGTAAATAAATATGTGTATATGCTAGGGATGGACATTTCTGTATATTTTAACAATCAAATACATGTAATTTACTAAATGATTAAACAGTTAAAATATTATACTTTACATGAACGTGCCACTCGCTGAAAATAATGCCAAAATTAATGTAATACATAAAATAAAATAACAACCGTGCTACAATAAGTAGCTCTTTGTTTTTTTTTTGTTTTTTAACAGGACGTGTAATACAAGTACAGTATGCATAAAGCCCAACATATGCATAATTTCCAAACAGCAACTAAAGGCAACATAATAACGTACAGATTAAAATGAATCAATAAATGATGTCTTCATTGGACAATTATAAAATATAAATATAAGTAACATCATATTAAATGCGGTGCATATCTCCCAGTCCTGGTATACGTTATGATACAGTACGCCTTATAAATAATGTAATATAGAGTAGATGTTTAATTATTGAATGTCATTAACTAAAAGTAATGCTAAAACTACAAAGCTTGTTTTTATATTTTTTATTTATTTAACCCTGTCCTTCAACAGTGCTGATAGTCAATGTAACTTTAGCAATCATTTCAACCATTAGGTTAGTTGTTTGCTCTTTTGTGGAGTGCATCTGGTGGAGCAAGCTGTAATGGTTCGTTGTGGTTTACCGGTACTTCTGCTGCTTTTGCAAGGAATGCTCTTAGTCTCACAGTCAACAGAGCCCGAGGCTTGAGGCTGGGCCTCTCTCTGCAGGTAGGTGTTATGTGACAGAGAAAGAATGAATCTTGGTTATAAATCTCCCTCCCAACCTGTGAGGTTGCTGTGTAAAGGGAACAGAGTGCTCTGGACTGGATGGTCTGACAGTTCATTCCAGGGAAAGGTGGAAGTCGGCCATCTAGCTAGGGGGTGGAGCTACGGTAGACCAAGTCATCACCCCAGAAGGGAAGCAATGTGGCAACCGCAGATTGGAGGAGAAATGGTTGCACTCGCTAACCAAGGGGTCTTGACTGACGGTAGAAAAGGGGACGTGGCTAAGCGATCTGTTCCTTTGTTATGGTTGCGAGCGAACCAAAAAGAAAACCAGAAACTTACCGTGAGTGTTTAGTGTTTGTTTGTTTTGTTTTGTCAATTCTACCCGTTTGTTGTTATTAGACGGCTAACACGTACCGGGAGCTTTTGCTTAAGGCCAGCACCAACCCGGACAACACTTCACAACTGCACAATAATAAATTGTATTTCATCACTTTCATGTCAGCACTCACTCTGGACTTGTGATCGTGTGTGTGTCTTTGTGTGTGTATATACTGTGTTTATTATTTTGGGATTGTAAACTGTTATTTGGAACAGTGCAATACACATTGCTATGTATTGCCTGAGATTATTATTTGCAGTCACCAGACCGGGATTACAAAAATAAACAACTGTTTGGACCGTGAACTTTGTTGCCTGTCTTCTGTTAAATATCACATCACCTCTACACCTGTGCACTGCAAAACCACTTTGCCACACATGGTGTTAACACACGGGATGGATCACGCTACACTGTTGGCGTTGTTGGAGGGGCTGGATAGCAGATGGGAGGCCAAGGAAAGAAGGAGAGAAGAGAGGTACACGGCTCTAATTGAGAGGGTTGGAATCGCGATGATGACCAATGCATCAACAGGACCCGTGATGACTGCCCCAAAGACTCGGGCACAAAAGATAACGGCAGAGGATAACCCAGAGGCATACCTGGTCGTGTTCGAGCAGTTCGCTACTACCGCGTCATGGCCACGGGAGTTCTGGGCTAGCCAGCTAGGGCCCTGCCTGATCGGGGAGGCTCAGGCAGCCTACCAGGCCATGATGAATGCCGAAGCCACCCGATATGACCTGGTGAAGCAAGCCATTCTCTGCCACCTGACCATCACAGGGGAAACACACAGGGCACGATTCAGGGAGTACCAGAGATCGCCAGAGACACGCCCCAGGGTAGTCGCGTAGCAATTGTGTGACCACATGGTGCCGCCCGGAAGTCAGGGATACAAATGGCTGAGGCTATCGTCACCGAACAGTTCTACCATGTGGTCGGCGCCAAAACCCAGGCCTGGATACGGCGCCACAATCCCACTACCCTGGATGCTGCATTGAAACTGTCCGTGGACTCCCTGATTTTCCGCCAAGACTGGCCTACTCACCGCACCGCTGCCCCTGCCCCATTGCCTTACCAGCAACAGGACAGATATGTAACCTCAGCTTCCTCTGCCCCTCCTATTTGTTTCAGATGCCAACAGCCAGGACACCTCGCCAGGTTATGCCCATCGGCAATAGAGTGTGACGTGGCAGCATGTTATTTGGCATCAGAAACAGGTAAGCAATGGGGAAATGGACAGAAGGGGCCTTGTATTTTTGATGTGGTTATAGGGAAATTGAAAACCCATGCATTAGTGGACACAGGGTGTGAGCAGACCTTAATTCGATGGGCACTCTTGGGTGGTGTGTCGTGGCAGCCACGACGTCAGGTGGCTATCTCCTGTATCCATGAAGACACGGCGACATACCCCGTACTAAAAGTGTATTTATCGGTGGGACAGATCAAACGTCACCTGGTAGTAGGGGTGGCGGAAATGCCATTGCCATTGCAATCATTGCAAAATGTGAATTTAAATGTTTTATTCTGTATTTTAGTATTATGATCAAAACATCTGTCTGACTGTATCACTAATCCTTGTTTTCAATGTGGTGCCACTCTCCTAATTAATAGTTTCTGCAATGTATGTAGTGTTGGCCCTTAATAATTGCACAGTTATCACAGTTTTTGTCATTTAGTATGCCACTTTAAGGATAGAGATGCCATACAGTAATTAAATAGTGTACATTTATTTTACTCAATGACACTCAACATTAAAAAACTGGTTCCTTTTTATAGTGACTCTTGGTATTGGAATGTTGAGTCCAGTAATTGACTGTTTCATATTACAAAGCAGCCCTTTATACAAAATGATAGGGTCTTAGAATCAGAGTGAATAGTGCAGCCCCATTGACTATGGGACTTTCTGATTAAGAATACTTACAGTAGTATTCAGTGTTGAAATTAGTTTTGGTCACCTTCTTATACTGTACCACAGGGTATAGTTGTCTCTAACCTTGAGTACTGGTCTATCACATACAAATATGAATCCATGGAGGTAGGAGAAGGTCATGCAGCCCCTATCTCAGACTACAATGCACAATACACAGGTAGTGTAGATCTTCAGCTACATTTTTCACACCACACTGGTAATAGTGAGAGATGTCCTATCCACTTTAAACAAAAAGCTATTCCGACTCGGTAAAGCAGTGGAGTATAAGTGTAGCAAAAACAGAACCATGCTACCCCTTTTCTAACTATCTTTATGGACTCTGCATAGAACATGTAAGTCTCTCCTTTTCATCACTGCGTTTGAGTGGCACTGATTGCATCTTGTTTGCCAGCATCTGGGAGTAGTTATAGGATTTTTTTCTTTACTGAGAATGTGCAGAATCCAACAGTTTTTAACTACTGGATGATCTCATTGTTTTTGGTAATATGAACAGTATGTAAAGAAATGTTCCTAAACCAGACAGTAATTGACACTCGTATTACTGAAAAGAAGGGGCAGCAACCTTGTGGCAACCTGGACTGGATTACTGAGGTTGTGTATTTTCTGCATAAGCCAGGATTAATCTGTTATTGTGACATCATTACCTGATGAAGGCTAATCTGCCATTTCAACAGGTTTGAATTCAACTTTCATTACCAGATTTATCTGAAGAAGACATCTGGTAAAGATTTACACTAAATGTATTTTTAAAATTCTTACTTTGAATACAGAAGGTCTACACTTTAAGTAAATGCTACTACACGCTGAGGCCTATTTTCAAAGTACCTACCCCAGTTTTTAATTAACCTCAGGGATTCCAGCACCACATCATACATAGTCTCTTTAAGTCGCCTTGGATAAAGGTGTCTGCTAAATAAACAAACAATTTTATTGGTATCTCCAGTTGCATACTGTGACAGAGAGAGAATGAATCTTGGTCATAAATCTACCTCCTGACCTGTGAGGTTGCTGTGCAAAAGGAACAGAGTGCCCCGGACTGGATGGTCTGATAATTCATTCCAGGGAAAGGTGGAAGTCGGCCATCTAGAAAGTGGGCAGTGCCATGGTACACCAAGTCATCGCACCAGAAGGGAATCAATGTGACAACCGCGGATTGGAGGAGAAACAGTTGCACTCTCTAACCAAGGGGGCGTGACTGACGGTACAAAAGGGAACGTGGCTAAGCAATCTGTTCCTTGTTTATGGTTAAGACGAACCTAAAAGGACTGAGAATAAAGTTACCGTGAGTGTTTAGTGTTTGTTTGTTTTGTCGAATTCTAATTGTACTTGTTTGTTATTATTAGACGGCTAACACGTACCGGGAGCTGTCGCTTGCAAGGCCAGCACCAACCCGGACAACACTTCACCATTGTACACAGATAAATTGTATTTCACAACTTGCACGTAAACCACGCACTCTGGACTTGTGATCGTGTGTGTCTTTGTGTGTGTTAATACTTGTATTATTGTTTTGGGACTGCAACCCGTTGTTTAGAAACAGTGCAATACACATTGCTGTGTATTGCCTGGGATTATTCTTTGTGGTCGCCAGTTTGTGGTCGGTTGAAAGAACCACAGTGAATGAATCAATTACAGTATACAGGTACTGTACAAACTCGGTACAACTCGTATAGTTCGATTCAAATAAGAATTAATCAAATAACTACTGCGTTATTTTTACTAAAACAATTCAACCACAAACTGTTGACTATATTTTTAGTTATTGGCTTGTACTGTCTAATTTGACTGCTTAAATAGCAAAAGTTAACAAATGTACATTATACAGAATGAACTCGATGAACAAAAACAATAATAAACAACTTTCAGTTTCACGCAGAAATCAAGCATTGTCAATTATTTTACATGCAAAAACACATGCTTTGAAAGCTTGTTAGACAAGCTTGTTATCCCGAATAACCTGAGCTTTTAAAATCAATTGAATGAGGACTCATTTTTCGCTTCTCACTCATTGTGAACTGATACTGTAACCATGGTAGCTGTGAACGAATGAACGAACGATCTGTATCCAGTCAGAGTTCAGTCACGTGAAACGACAGTGTCGAGTTATCCAAGTCTTTTTAATAGATTTTATCCCTTCGGTACCTGTAATAAGTGTGGTGTCGAATTAAAAGAGGCAGGATGCATATTTTATATGGAGAAAATCCGGGACGAAGACTGTCTGTCGAATTAAGCAAAGGTGTTGAGCTATCCACTAGTCGAGTTAACCGAGGTTGACTGTATATATTTATTTATTTATTTATTATTATTTAATTTTTTTTTTTTTGATGGGGCAATTAAAGACTAATTTCACTGTTCAGTGAAGAAGAAAAACTTTTTTTTTTTTGGGAAGAAACCTCTGGTGGTCTTGTCCGAGAGATGGTCCCCACTCCGGGCATACTAACAATACTATGTTGGGCATAAGATATATCTTGAGCAAAGATATATCATTGAGGAGAACGAACACAAGATTCCACTGAAGTTGTAGACCTGTTGACATTGACTGTTGCATGGAAGGAATAAGCGCCGATACCGCTGTACAAAGAGCGGCTCCTTTGTACAGTGGCATCGGCGCTATGCTTTATTGCGAGAGGTCCCGGGTTCGCACCCGCCCTCCGCCTGTGTGTGGATTACCTCACCCTGTGTGAGGCGCCTGCCTCTTGGGAACCAGGTTCACTTCAATATGCTAAACAAAACACCAACGCTGGCACGCTATTTTCATACAATACCAACAAATGTATGTAAAGTACCAGTATGTAAGAAAATACATTGGAGAGAAATCAACAGGAGGAAATGACCTAGGTTTATATGGATTACAGTGGGGCAATCTCCAGGGGAAAAAAAACTAACTTTTTCTCACCTATTTTGGTAGTAGTTTTGTGTGTTAAAATGTAGTTTTCTTTTAGACTGGGAAATTCTCATTCCAAATGCAAATAAACTAATTCATATTAAAATATGGGAGGCTATGTCTGTGCCTGAGTTCCAATTTGGCCTTGTGCAACTTACTGATATCTTACAGCTTTCTTCAACCGGGTTTCCATGAAGTCTCATTTGGTCCCCAAAAAAACAAAAAACAAACAAAAAAAAAACCAGACAAGCTGTAGCGTTACACAAATAATAATAAAAAACAACATTACATAAGAAAGCGATGTGTACTATCCTTGTATTATTTGCTAAACATTTTTTAACTGCATATATATTTACTACAAACCTATTATACATGTACATATTCGTAAGAGATAAGGAAAACACATTTCCAGATAACTTGCTTTTAAGACAAAATAGTCTGCAGTTTGCACTTCCCATTTTGTATTTGAAACTGCCAGTAACTAGTGCTGTGGCCAATGTTCATTTTCAAAATTGGCGCTAATGCAAAATATGGATCAGCTAAGACTGAATAATTTGACATTAATGTTAGTCAAGCATGGTGGTAGCAAAACAGTAAAGGGAAGCAAATTAATATGCAAAGAGGGGTCCCCAAAACGATAACAGCCCTGGGCACCCATTAAACTTAATCCGGCTCTGACTATGAAATTATTGTTTTCAGTTAAGGTCTTTGTAGCACTCAACGTTGCCTCAGGGGCCGGTGTACTAAGCCCTTAACAACGGTGTATATTCAAAGCAACAATACATATGGGTCAGACTCCAATACTTGGCACTGTAACATTTGTTTATCTTTATTATGAAATCTTATTTTATTAAGATAAATGTTTTAAAGAGTTTTGTACGTATATGTTGCTTGTCCTATATTTAAGAATCTTGACAAAAACAGTGCACGTCATGGAAAAAACCCTGGTATTTGTGACATGATTGGTGCAGTCATGATGTACCTTGAATTAGGAAACTGCTTTGTTACCTTGGTTTTCAATGTGATATTCTAATGAAAATTAATTGTAAAAACTTTTAAAATACGCTGTTGGTGTTGTGTTTGTTTTCTTCTTGCATGTTGGGATTACAGATCATCAAAATGCAGGTTTCTTGTGTTACATATGGTGTCAATAATTACACTACAAGAAATATCCTAATCTATTTGCTAAATGTAAATCTGTACATTCAGAATGCATTACTTTAAATGATTTTATAAAATGTGCACGTTATATATGTGTGTGTATTTCAATATGTTTGTTAGGATTTAAACATTGGCTGCTTTATTGTACAGTGTTTTCTTTATGTTAAAATGACAATATTACAGCCATTTATTTTTTTATTGTAGTATACTGTACCTGCACAGGTTGTAGGGGGGGTCCTTATATGTGTTTTAAATCTTACTGCTCCGCATCCACTATTTGAACAATTTATATCACATTAACCATTTGAGATACAGACTTTAGAAACAGAAACCTTTACCTACCTCTCCCCAGTAAAGCGACCACATTGAAATGTGAAATTAAGATTTTGCTTTGTGTTATTATCTTTATGTTTGGAACACACAAATATATATATATATATATATATATATATATATATATATATATATATATATATATATATATATATATATATATATGCTGGTAATCCTACAGAAATGCCACTTTCAAAATATCTCTGAGATGTAGCTTTGTGAGTGATTCTGTTTCAGTTTTTCTGGATCGAGAGAGGTAGGAATGGCATGCCTGAACACCAGATCTCTTGTAATGTGAATTTAAAGTACTGCATGTGCAAAGACATGTGTGAGAATGTGCATCCCCAGCCTGGAACTGGACATGATTGGACATAAAGGAGACATTTTGAAAAGCCTCCATGGCACTAGAGTGCGTGAACGCTCACCAATTCCTGCCTTGTGTTAACTATAAACAAGTTTTAAAGTGTATGTCTAAACAGTCTTCCATTGTTTTTTAATGTCCTTGTTTAAATGTAGATGCTGTGGGCCCTGCTTTGAAGCTAGTGCAAAGACAGTCTTTTTTTTCTTTTTTTTTCTCCACTGAATTGCCAGTAGAACTAGTTCATTTTGTATTTTCTTGCAAATTGTATACTGTTATTCCTTTCAGAATATTTGCCCTGGCACTTTCTTCATAATGTGAGTCTTTGACTTTCTTGAAGGGAACAAAAAAAAATGTGCACAATATTGTTTATTGTCCAAGAAAATAAGATGTAATATAAATGTGGTCTACACAACTGGCCACCCATATAAAAAATACTAACTGTATTAGATACTGTAGTTGTAGTAGTATCATCCCCTGTAATGTGATGAGCTCTACTTATATACGGTATGTACGGTATATTATCCTACAGTATAAAGTTACTTACAAGTAGATTCTTCACAATAAGCTCCTCAGGATATCAGAATGATTTTGATTTGAAGGAAAAGTTTGAAAGGCAGAGCTATTAAAGGATGTCTTCTAGTGGTCTTGGCCCAGCTGCTATATAAGTTATTGTTGTGCTCAAAACAAGTTATGTAAACCCCTGATAAAACATGTCTTAAACAAATTAAACATGAAAGTGCAATACCTACTTGAACAAAACCTACAAATTACATCTTTTTTTTGAGTTCTGCTTTCCCTTGAGACAGAAAGCACTGTGTCCATTCTGCTGATTTTGCATGAACATGTATTAGTCAATTAATAATTTAAAGGGATAATATGCCACTTGAGGGTAATAAACAGTCTGCTTTTATATTTGTAGAGCATATATCAAATTAAATTGCCTAATGTGCTACCAACAGCAGTTTTCTTTATAATAGAAAAAGTCTAGCCTTAACATGTGTTACAGCTTATTAAATTTGATGGAAACACATATATAGTTATTTTACTCTTTGTACTGAATATATTAAATAAATGCCTTATAACATATGTAAATACAGGCAATACCTAAAAACAATATTCCCCAATAAGACAACAAGAGAGCTGAAGTGAGGTTTTTCAGGTTTATGCTATGTTTTTGAATACTTTCCCTTTCACATGTGCAGTATGAACAGTAGTTATTAATCCAGCTATCATTACTATTGCTACATTACGTATTGCCTATCCTTGTGTAATCATGTAAGTTACTCAAATGTGGTTCTAAATACACTAAAACTTGCCATATCCGATTTAATTGATTCCAGTGGTCCATCAGCTTTGTGAAAATATCATATCTCGGAGGGAGTCGTTATATAGTACTACATAGTAGTTGCTTTATTAACATTTATAAATGTTATTAAATTAGAAATTAACAAATTCATGTGTGTCTAAAACAGCAAAATACAGTACTTCACATGAACTATAGAAATCAGTAACAATTACTGCAGAAAAGTGCAGTATTAAAAACATACAATTTACAAAACTTTCTACACCGAAAGTGAGTGTAACAGTAACCCGAAACAGAAATGTATTTTTTTTTTTAAACAATAGAAAAGAAACACACAAACACAAACTGCTTTTGATAGTTGGTGATGTTGTGAAAAAAAATTGTTTCATTTTTTTAACGGAACAGTAATTACATTAGTCCCTCGTTTTCTTATTCTGTTTTACGTGACAGCTGGCATGTTACCGGGTCTACAGCCATACCCCTCTTGGCTTTTCTAGTGCCTGTTTTTATATGCAACTGAATCTATTTTGTCTTGCTGAGAGCTGAATTTATTGTTTTAGACCCATAATAAAATGTGCATTGATCAGTTTCCTTATGTACCGTTCAATTGGTAGCAGCATGTGCAAATAACATGTGACAGTGATCCATCAATTAATAAAGGGTATTGCAGTCCCTTTCACACTGGCACTCCTACTCGGGCCCCGACCCAGATTCTGGCTACCTGGGTCACAATCCCGTGTAGTGTGAAACCACATACCTGGGTCATACCTGGGTTGACCCGGGCCGGCAGTTAGACAAAATGCATAATGGCCGTTCGTAAGTGGACAAAGAAACATACAGCCGCGCCTGTGTGAAGGTTTCACTTCTGTAAGCAGCACTTCTCTTTTTTCTGTTTAGCCACATATTTGTTGATTGAGACATAACATGTGCCAGATTGCAGCAGGGATGAAGAAACATTTGCTCTAATCAACATTTGGGCCGACGATTCAATCCAGAGAAGCTACTTCTGGGGCATTGCGTATGTTCATTTACTTGCTTCAGTCACCCAGATTGACCCTGCTTGTTCAAAAAGCAATGTGAAATTGCGTAACCGGCCCGCATGACACTGGGCTACGATCCGTGTAGAGCATGCCAGTGTGAAAGGGGCTTTACAGGATCGAATATCATAAGCTCTACTGTAATTATTAAGAGTGACATTCCCAAACACAACCAGAAAGAATAAAATAAAGTGAAAGTGTATTTACTGACCTGACTGTGCACAAGGAGGACCACAAAATGTGACTTTCTAAAACTGGAATGAAAAAAATGTGTGTTTGTTTTAAACTGTGGGCATGGGCATCACATCTGTAAGCTGTTTGCTGTAGCTGTTTCTTTCTTATGACATCTCCAACCATAATTAAAGTGATGGGGCTTTTGTTTACTGGCAGGCATTCGTTGGCAGATAATGATCTGAAATCCTGTGTCTTGATTGGCTGAGACAGTGTCTATCTTCATTAGGATATGGTATTTAGAACTTTACTTTGAGTCCTTTTTTCTTTCCTACTGACCTTTTTCTCACATTGTTCTACTGACAATACTTACTGTATGGGAGCTTTTGTGCCTCTAATGGTTTGATGAGCATGCTTGTATAGGGCTTTAATGATAGCTACAGATCTAACCAATATATATGGTAAATGGTAAATGGTTTGGATTTTAACAAACAAACACAACTTCTAAATTGCTACTTTTTCCAATAATGTCCACATAGAGGCTGGATACTTTATCCAGTCGCATTTCAGTTTTAAACAGTGAAAACTTTCAATGGAAGATTTTTTTTTTTCTACATCTGGTCTTAAGATGTGCAATCAAACCATTGTGGTAGCATATTGAGTCCCCTGTGGACAGCACAAGTTCCTCCAGACTGTTGCCTTGCCCAAGCATATCTCCTAAACAATCTTGCCATTTGTCTGATTTTAGTGTTAAATATAGTTTATGTTTGGGAATTGCTTTTGTGAAATCTCCAGCTGTGGTGTTTGCATAACTGAGGAGCTTTACTGTACAGCTGAATTGTCATGCAGGGATCCCGGCTATCAGGCACTCTAACCCAATTACTTATACAGCTTAAGGAATTACATCATTCCCCATCTGGTTGGTTGGAACAGCATAGGAGGTATATAATCGTGTGGCTGCCTGACTTTTGAAGCTGAGGAGGAAAAAGTATGTGTTTGGCTTTTTATTAGCTCCAGTTTGTTTATAAACTTGTAAGACAACCTTTTGATATGTTTAGCAGCTTCAGGAAGAAGAACATCTGGTTTTACTTTTTTTGCTTCTAGTCACCTAACTTGAAGCAGTATCAATTTTTTTGTATGTAGTGTGAAAGATTTTACTTATTGTAAGGTTCATTTTTCCCCTTTGAAACAGACCCAGACGCAAGAATGTGAAGTTTTTATAGCATTTTCGTGCAGTTTTTTTTTTATTATTTACAGAAATAAAAGTGAAAACAAAAACCTAATTCCCACATGGAGTACTTTCTATACTTTTTTCATGGTTCTAACTAAAATCGGAGGGCTAAGCCGTTTACCCATTAAAAAAATATTTTATAATCACACACGCTATCTTTTTATAAACCACACAGGTCTCTCCACACTAACAGCCTCTTGCCTTCTCACACACTGTCCAGAACAAACATGTTGTCTCTGTTATATACCTGCCTGCTAAGTACAGGCAGGTGACATCAATTAATTAAATAAAACAATTAGAATAAATTATTAATCACACTTGTGGCTGTGCAAACACAGCCACACACACATACACACATTTATCTGGCACGGACAAAAAATTAACCCTATCCCTGCCAACCCCCATCACATTTTCCCCTGGCAGGGATTTGCCCTGGCACAGTAGGTAGTGAATTTTTTTTCCCTGAACACTGAAAACATAGATGAAGCACACTAACAGGAAGTAAAAAAAATATTCATACAGTATTTTGAAGAAAAAAAACCCTACATTCCTGTATTAGTGCTGGGTTTGTGTTCATACATACATCTACTCTTAAATACACTGAAGTGATAAGTTTTCCAGCTCTTTTAAACTAATGCAGATTTCTCCCATGCACTGCAATGTCTCTATAAAGAATTCATAAAGAGTCAGTGTTTACAGATAATAACAGCACCAGAAACAGACACTTCTTTCTTTTGTTCTTTGCCGTTGTGTTTGTTTTGGAAAGGATGTATATATATACAGCCCTTAATTGTAAAATACCTGCTACATTACAAACTGAAGTAATATTGCAGTCAGTGCTCCAGATAAGCTGAATAGTGTGCTTTAGTGCATTTCATTTTGTATTTTTAAATTTAATGCGTAACAAATATGCTTAGCAATTTTGCTGCACAGCTTGAGTTCGGTTGTTATTAAGATTTTTGTACTTATTGGTTCCCGGCGTCTCAATGGTCAGTTGTCAGTATACTGCATGCGGTAGATAGAGAATTCTGGGACAGCTAACTGTAGCCGGCCTGGGAAATGCCAGAAACACGTGACCAGTAGGTCCAGCTTTTCAATAAAAAAATGTTAAAAAAAAAGAACATCCGGTTGAATCCACTTACTTGTATTGCGTGTTTGTGACTAGTAATTAAGCGACTGGATTCTTGATTTTGGATTCTGGATTTCTCTGCATTGTCTTAGTCACCCTCAACCTATTATTCTACCAATTTACCTATCTCTCAATTGAATTTTTGGAAGGTAAATCTATATAATAAATAAAATATTCTGTGTTTGGAGAGAGTTGGGATGCTTTATATTGCTATAACAAAGCGACCAAGAAGGAATACAATATTATCTTTTTTTTTTTTATAAATATATAATCTGAGAATGCAGGCATTTTGTTAAGTATATTCCCTCTGCAGTGTTGGAATAAAAAAAAAATCTGTTTCTGTGTTTATTTGCTTCGCAGCCATATTGTTTGTGGTCAATAAAGCAAATATGAATAGTTGTTGTTTTTGTTTTTATTGTAAGACCAAGTTTTTATACAGTAATTCAAAGTAAAATGACAGTTAAAATGTAAAAAGTTGTAGTTAATGCATACCCCGTAAGTTAGCATTAAAGTATGTACAGTATTTATTGAAACTACTCATGACTTCAAGGTAATGTTAGATTTCACTAATGCAAAATACATTTTACTCACATCTGGGTAGGGGTACTAAAGTGGTGCGCCTGTCGCAATAGTCGCAAATGAGTCAGAAGTCTTGGGTGAAATGTACTAAGCAAGCTTTTGAAAGCATGTTTTAAAGTCGCAATTATTGCTGGCATTTCCCAGTCCGCTTTTTCTCGTGCGTTACCTGAAATGTCTATGACATTTCAGGTTTCCACAATGTGTTGGAGCATCTGTATAGGAATAGGAAACACACCTATTCTATTAATGTGCAGGTGGTTTGTAATTGCGCACAATTTAGCACTGAACCCCTGACTAACTCAAATAAAAACCGACAGTATACATTTGGCTAATATGCTACTAATGATAATACTAATGATAATTTAAAATAATCTTTTATTCGCATTGTACACCAATATTTACAATAATGCAGCAGCAGGATTTATTTTGTGTTACCGGTGGCCTACAGGCAAAAGTAAAAAGAAAGTGCGCTAGGTGTTAATTTGATTTTACTGCTGTACTGTATACTATATAGGCGTACTGGACTGATTTATATTATAGGTAAAATGAAGACAGAACAGAATGCATTGTACAGATGACGTTTACATTTAACAAAAACAATGTTATTTTTATTCTTGCACCCTTGCATGTATCATTATCCTTTGGGCACCTCTGCTGCAGAAAAACCACAACTCAACTCCTGCTACTCATGTTTATTTGAACAATGTCGCACGACTCGCGCAATATAGCTCTTGCTAAGAAGACGCAACAAATATTAAAATTAGTATATTGCAGCTCTTTTCATAAGCATATTTTATCTTAGAACATACCACAAATTGTATACTTTGCTAAATTTCGCAACAAAAATGCAAATTGCGGTATGTTTGCGCTGCGACTGGCCCATCTTAGTACACCTACCCTTTAGTATCTAATTGGTGAGTAAATTACTCAATGACCCAAAACCTTATCTGCAGTGCTGATTGCAGTATTTTTTTATAAGGGTTTCCATTTATTGGTTTTCAATTAAATATTTTACCAGTCATAAACCCCTTGAGAAGCACCAGTATGTCTTATCAAATGTAGGCAGATAAGTCTTTTGTATACTTGTATGCACTTGACAGTGCAAACAAATCCTTTCTGTGAAAGTTCCCTTTAGCATGTTTTAAAAACATGTGAAACACAGGAAACAATTAAATTACCTTTATTTTCAATCTACACATTATTACTACCTATTGATTGTGGGAAAATAGTTTTTTTTAAAAAGTCATCTGGATGTAACAGTTCACAGCTCAAAGCTGTCCCACTCTAGGATGGTACAATGCAAGTTGTTAACATAAGTGATATATATTTCTTTTTCTTGATAAACTGAGAAGCTGACAGAAACATGTTTGGTAGCAGCCTAGACAATTTTGATATGAAAGCCTCATTACACATCATAACTAGCTAGAACTGAGTAATTGAAGGCATTCCAGTCTAGTATATATCTAGCCTCTTGGATGATTTATTGAATGTGTGTCTGTATATTGGATTATGAAAAGCAGCACACTGCACTTTAATAATAGTCATTTCCAAGACAAATTAGAGCAATATGTTATATGCAGTGTATTAAATAGAAGAAATGCACCATGATTCAACCAAATAATGGGGTTTGCCAATGAGTAGGCTGGAAGGGGACAAAATGAGAGATTGGCCTTCTCTTGCTACTGAATCACAAAGCTTGTTTGCTTTTTTTTTAAATAGGTGGGTTTTGTCATTTGTTGTGCTTGAATAGGTGGAACAAGATGAGCTGTCATTCAATAAGGGATGTTTTAAAGTGTTCTATTTTTTGTGAACATATGTAAAATGACTCAAACGTGATGTAATGTGTTCTCTTTATATTGCTGTTTGTAGTTTTTATTGATGACGGAGAACAGCAATTCTAAACTGTTTGTTTTTATCTTTCATACATGTCAACTCAGTAGGAGAAAGATAATCATGGGCTCAAACCTGAGCTCTACCACATGCACGTTAGCTGAAAACCATGTTCCTAGAGAGAACATTTCTTTTTATGAATAGATTAATGCATGAACAGATTAAGGCTTGGATGTTAAGCACTGTATCAAGTTTGTTTTAGATAAATATTTATGGGGTTCCTCTCTGTTATTATTTTTCCATGATACAGGAATATATAGCCCTCAGGGAGATAGAATGTGTGCTGTGTGATATGATTATAGTAGACACAATACACATTGCCAGACAACCTCATCTCGTTTTTATTTTGTGTGGATTTTTTTATTTTATTTTATTAATGACAGGCTGGCATTTTAGATAATACCCATTTGTGATGATTGCATGATAATGTATTTGGTCTTGTTGCAGAGCACCTCCATGTGGGTATATCCAAAGAGCATACATGTATATCTCCAACATCATTGTGATCACCTGGTAGTGATAAGTTAGCATTTCCATGAGTACTGAATCATTTTCTCATTTATCACCTTTACTTCTTTAAGTTGTTACTATATCAGAATTAGAAGACTAGGCTTAAAATAGACTCATTGAAAAACGTATGTTTCATTGCCTCTAGTTACGTGTGAAAAATGTTTTTGTAGACAATGTTCCCATACTTCATAGATGTATGAACCAGTATACTGTTAGATCAAAGCTAGTCATGTTGCCAGTTTTTGTAACATGTACTGTATGAAGATGACAAACCTTGCCATGCTGTCACATACCGTATTGTATAATAGCTGTTTTTTTCTTTTCCCGGCATATGTAACAATAAAAGCTTTTTATTAACGGTTCCTAAATTGCATTTATGCAGCATACTTTGCGAAAATGACCTTCAAATGTGGGAAATAAATAACACTCACCACAATAATATGTAATGTGGAATTGCTCCAAATTAAAATCTTGTTGGAAAAGCATTGTATCCCATTTGTCTAAAATAATAGATTATGACATTTCATTGTCAGCTAGACTTGTAATTATTGGGGACACCTCACTACTTTCACTAACAAAACCACTTAAAAAATCAATCCTTTCCTCTCTTTTAGTTGCAAAGAAAGCTATATTACTTTCCAGGAAAGACTCCAAGCCACCTGCTTTACAACTATGGAAGAATTTATTGTTAGATAATATCCTATTCTTTAAATAACAAACTTGAGAATTTTAAAAATATCTGGTATCAACTTGTTTCACTAATTATTATTATTTATTTCTTAGCAGATGCCCTTATCCAGGGCGACTTACAATTGTTTCAAGATATCACATTATTTTTTTTACATACAATTACCCATTTATACAGTTGGGTTTTTACTGGAGAAATCTAGGGAGAGCACCTTACTCAAGGGTATAGCAGCAGTGTCCCCACCGGGAATTGAACCCACGACCCTCCAGTCAGGAGTCCAGAGCCCTAACCACTACTCCACACTACTGCCCTAACATGGGTGAATAACCCATCTTACTAGCTTCATATATTATACTATATTTATGTTTATTATGAATTATAATGTGTTTAAGTAAAGAGCTGACTAATATTAATTGAACTGGATGTAATATCTAGGTAAATATTAGGCTTATATTTTTTTATTTATTTATGTGTTTATTCTTTTAATGCATTTTAGTTAATATATACAGTACTGTGCAAAAGTTTTAGGCAGGTGTGAAAAAATGCTGTAAAGTAAGAATATTTTCAAAAATAGACATGTTAATAGATTATATTTATCAATTAACTAAATGCAAAGTGAGTGAACAGAAGAAAAATCTAAATCAAATCCATATTTGGTGTGACAACCCTTTGCCTTCAAAACAGAATCAATTCTTCTAGGTACTCAGCTAACAAGGTGAGGTTGCTGAAGACAGTTTACTGTCAAAAGTCATACACCATGGCAAGACTGAGCACAGCAACAAGACACAAGGTAGTTATACTGTATCAGCAAGGTCTCTCCCAGGCAGAAATTTCAAGGCAGACAGGGGTTTCCAGATGTGCTGTCCAAGCTCTTTTGAAGAAGCACAAAGAAACAGACGCGTTGAGGACCGTGAAGCGCGGTGGTCGGCCAAGGAAACTTACTGCAGCAGATGAAAAAGACATCACGCTTACTTCCCTTCGCAATCGGAAGATGTCCAGCAGTGCCATCAGCTCAGAACTGGCAGAAAACAGTGGGACCCTGGTACACCCATCTACTGTCCGGAGAAGTCTGGTCAGAAGTGGCCTTCATGAAAGACTTGCGGCCAAAAAGCCATACCTCCGGCGTGGAAACAAGGCCAAGCGACTCAACTATGCACGAAAACACAGGAACTGGGGTGCAAAAAATGGCAGCAGGTGCTCTGGACTGATGAGTCAAAATTTGAAATATTTGGCTGTAGCAGAAGGCAGTTTGTTCGCCGAAGGGCTGGAGAGCGTACGAATGAGTGTCTGCAGGCAACAGTGAAGCATGGTGGAGGTTCCTTGCAAGTTTGGGGCTGCATTTCTGCAAATGGAGTTGGGGATTTGGTCAGAATTAATGGTCTCCTCAATGCTGAGAGGTACAGGCAGATACTTATCCATCATGCAATACCATCAGGGAGGCATCTGATTGGCCCCAAATTTATTCTGCAGCATGACAACGACACCAAACATACAGCGAAAGTCATTAAGAACTATCTTCAGCGTAAAGAAGAACAAGGAGTCCTGGAAGTGATGGTATGGCCCCCACAGAGCCCTGATCTCAACATCATCGAGTCTGTCTGGGATTACATGAAGAGAGAGAAGCAACTGAGGCTGCCTAAATCCACAAAAGAACTGTGGTTAGTTCTCCAAGATGTTTGGGCCAACCTACCTGCCGAGTTCCTTCAAAAACTGTGTGCAAGTGTACCTAGAAGAATTGATGCTTGATGCTGTTTTGAAGGCAAAGGGTGGTCACACCAAATATGGATTTGATTTAGATTTTTCTTCTGTTCACTCACTTTGCATTTAGTTAATTGATAAATATAAACTATTAACATGTCTATTTTTGAAAGCATTCTTACTTTACAGCATTTTTTCACACCTGCCTAAAACTTTTGCACAGTACTGTATGTGTATATATAATATATTTACAGTGCTCACTCGCTGTAACGCGGGTCTCGGGACACACACAATATGAGTGTTGTAACCGAAGAGCGTTAAAAGGTAACATTCCCACTCGTGGATCATTTTAATTAGCAGTTTTTAAACTATAAATAGCCTGGCTAAACGGTGGTTGGGAGTTCAGATTGAAGCGACAGACAAGCAAACCAAGTGTGAGAAGGCGAGCGGGTCAGGCGAGGGGAAAAGGGAATGGGCTCGCCCCAGTTTCGGCTGCCCCAGCGGGGCTGAAGTGAAGCTGAAGCAAAGCTTAAGCGTCTTGTCTCCTGGAGAAAGCCGCAGCTCCTCTCTCAGCAAAAAAGGAAATACATTAGGAAAGATAACCACGTAATAGGCCTAATATTTATTTAGTTATAAAGCGAATGCTGAATAAGATGTCTGTGTTATAAAGTGCCAGCGCAGCTTTTCTTCAGTTCAGATACTGTATCAAAAGGGAGAGACAGAAACGGAAGTTAGACTGAGAAGTTGTTTATAGTTTGAACAACACTGGTACTGTACTTAGTGTAGAAATACTGCATGAATCACTAGTATAGGGAATTGGGGGACATGCTGTAGGAGCGTTATATCCGAGATGGATATGTATTGTATTGTTTTTTGAAATTAATACAAAAATATATTATAAAAAATAAACAAAAAATAAGGCCATAAAGACGGCTTGTGACTATGGAAATTAGCAAAGGTGATTACATGTATCCATCATCACAAGACTTATTAAGCACAGGCATATTTAAATCAGCATTCCTCAATCGGAAATTAAAAATGCATAACCATGGCTCATCCCAGGATGTTATATGCTTGTGACAAGCTGGCTTTAGGGGTGATGTCAGACTAGAAAGGAGTACCCAGACAGGCAGTACTGGCAGGTGAAACTGAGATGCGGCGGTGCTCAGTGCGTTTATTGTAAAATAAAAAGGTTTAAACAGAAAACAGCACACAGCACTTGAGGCCAAAATAATAGACAAACAAAACTGATTAACACTAAACAAACAGTGGATGAATAGACAAATACAGTGAGTCTAAACAACTTATATTTACTTTGCTTTATTTTACTTTTTATTTTCTCCTTCTCCACACCCGGTCTCCACTCACCGAGGTGAGCCGAGGACCCCCTGGCCGACCTTAACCCTCCCTCCCCCCGGGCGATGCTTGGCCAATTGAGCGCCGCCCCCTGGGAGCTCCCGTCCTCGGTGACCCGGAAGAAGTAGTACACACATAGACAGCTCTGGGGTATAAATGAAAGCACTGCAAATAAAACAGAACAAAACATACAAAACAAAAGGCACATTGGCCAAAAACAAACAGACAACACAGACCTCCGTCCCTGGGTATATTTTTGGTTTATTTTGTATAGTTTGGGTTATGTATCATAGGGGAGTTAATGTATATTGGTATATAAGCATGGGGATGTGGGTTTGTGTGTGTGTGTGGAATAGTGGTGACAGGGAGGCAGTTAAAATCCTCCCTGTAAAAACACGTGGGAATGTGGCTGGAGCTGTGAATTGAATAAATTAATAAATTATTAATGAATAAAAGGCCCGAACCACAGGTGTATAAATAGGGTGATCACCGGCAGGGTGTGATTTGATGGGGATGGGATGGGATGGAATTTCCCTGGCTCTGCACTTCAGTTGTCATCCCAGGGGGGGATAAATTTATCCCCCCAGATAAAAGATTTTGAATTAACAATGATTTCTTCGGGAAATTTTAAATATATTTAAAACGATAAATGTACGCTGCATCATTTTTACACAAACTGACTTCAAATAAATCTCGGTCTAAGCACTTCAGACCGTAAGATCAGTAGCACATTGTATTAACATGGTTTGAAAAAAAAGGAATGGAGTTTAGTTTCACTGGAGCCGGTGAAACTAAACTAAAGTGGCTCAGGCTCGGATTCCACTCACCCGTCATTGTCATCCAGAAATAGTGCTGTATGCACCGTAGCAAGACAAATTAACCAATGAAAATCAACTATGTCAACATCATTCAGTTGCATCAGAAGTGCATACTATACTAAAGAAAAAAGAAATGAAGACAGGACACTAAAAATCCATAGTCGCTTTTTTTAAACAGCCCCAGAGCCAAAGACTGGAACTTTTTGGAAAAAAGGCCAAGATTAACAACAATTAACTTCTGTAGATTAAGCTGTTAAAATACTTATGTTGTATTATGTTCCATTTATTGTTGTTACACTCTGTGCAGTTATCAATGAGGTTATGTGCAACAATGCAAGTACTTGTCATGAGTGCGTTTTAACATTATTTTAGTTGCTGCAACGTAGGTAGTTTTTGTTATTGCCTTTTGATACCGTACATACATGCCAACAATCCCTATATGGTCGGGACAGTCCCAATTTCCTAGCAAATGTCGCTCGTCCCGATGCATATAAAGAAAGTCCTGATATTTACCCATAGAAAAAAAATGTATTTATTCTGCACAGTAGAGTTAGGGAAAACCACACGCTGTGCTCTTCGAGGGGCTGACACATTTGCTGATCACTAACTTATACAAAGGAAAGAACTCTTCATTATGTCTCTTTTTACTGTCATGATGGTCGTGTGGTGTTGAGTTGGGGGGATACGTCTATTATATTATTATCATATGATAAGCGTCCCGCTGAACAGTTTCCAAATGTTGGCAAGAATGACCGTATCCATAAAAAAATAACTGCATTTATCTTGCATGATGTCAGATTTGGTAAATGTGTGATTCCTAAAGATTTTTTAGCAGTTTATTCGGTATAAATAAGTAACTTGGTGATTCTCTTAACTGTTTAAATTGTGCACTAAAGATGTATCATGGCTTGTCATGATATTTTGTTATTTGTCTATTTTATCCCCCCCAATGGAAATTTGACAAATCGCACCCTGATCACAGGTGAGAAACAGTGTGTGTTCAGAGGCAGAATGAGATGTGAGTCATAAGACAATTGCTACCCGTGCTGGTTTACACCAGCATGATACTTGTTTTTGATGCATTTGATGATATGTATGGAAATACATATCACTCAAAGGACGAAATGGTTATTGTAGCCTTTGGAAAACAAGATACAACGAATTGAGTTATTTACACCTGGTTCATTGTTTACAAATCATGCACAAAAGTGCATTTCATTTCACGTCTGGGAGGTTATTAGACATCCTCTGCTTTTGACCAACTCTGAGGACACCTGGTTTTTAGTCCCCTGCGAATCAAAACCAAGACCTATAAGTACTCGACAAGTTTGCAATGAAAGACAGGAGGATGGATTTGGGGATCTAAACATCAGGTAAGGTAGGTTATTAGTGGGGCTTGTGAAGCAAGAGTCCCCACTTTAAATCTTCGACATACTTCTTCTTCTTCTTCTTCTTCTTCTTCTTCTTCTTCTTCTTCTTCTTCTTTGGCACGCTACTCCTCTTACACCGTTTAAGCTGCAAACGCCGTTCAAACTTTAAAACGTGTAGACCGGTCTGGAATAGTGTGCTTGTATACAACTTTTTGATA
This sequence comes from Acipenser oxyrinchus oxyrinchus, assembly GCA_030684275.1. Lineage (NCBI taxonomy): Eukaryota > Metazoa > Chordata > Actinopteri > Acipenseriformes > Acipenseridae > Acipenser > Acipenser oxyrinchus. The sequence continues at coordinate 61,123,330 of CM060250.1, forward strand.
TCTTTTATACTTTTTAAACTATTAAGCTTTTTGCCCTTTTTTTGTCCATCTTCATTCACTTTAATGGGACTTTTTCAACATTCTAAAGCTCTCCATTCTTTAAAAACTCCAGACTTGACCACTTTCCCTACAAATAAGACAAAAAGTTAGACAGTATGACATCTTCCTCTACTTCTCTGCTATTCAACTATAAAATCAAAACAGAAATAACTTTTACCAATCAAGAGGTACACCTGTTTTAGTAACCGCACCAACTCAATTTTCTCTAACTTTTTATAAACAACTGCCATTTTGACCACTTTCCCAACAAGTTAGACAACTACTTAGAGTAAATGAAATCTTCCTCTACTACTCAGCTATTCAAATATGAAATCAAAACTGGAATGGCGTCTACCAATCAAGAGGTACAGCTGTTTTAGTAACTTCTTTCAGTAGGCTACTTCCCACTGTTGAATGAACTGTCATAGAACTTTGAGAAATTTCAAATTATAGCACATTCTAAGCATGAGACAATTAGTAAACAATGTGACTTTTGACACAAATCAGCTACTTTGACCACTTTCCCAATAAAGCAAGCCCTACAACTTTACTTGTAAAGTTACCATCTAGTTATTTCTGTTATTTAATTTGTATGTTTGATAACTGCATAGTAGTGTTTCTAAATGTGATTGTGAGGTGAAACATCGCGTTTCTTAATAGGGCGATTTCAAGTTCATTGCAAGTTTGGAGGGTAGTTAATTTTTACTTACAGAAACATTTTTATAAATTATTACCCATCTGCAAAAAAAAAAAAACTTTGTCTAGCTAAATCAGTGCTGGATTGAAATTACATTTTTAAATGCTAAACTCAGCTTGATTGAAAATACTGTTTGCACCAACGTTACATGGACTAAAATTAAGTCCACTCGTCTCTAATTTGGCAATGTTTTGGATAACATTCACTCCCAGCCCAAGCTTTTCTTTCAATAAAAAATAAAAAAGTAGTGTGTTTGTTTGCATTGAAATAAAGCAAATAAGCATCCTGGCTTCCAAATGTAGGCATCCGCGACTAGCAGTGAATGAGTTCAAAATGAGCGTTTATGGTGCAGTCGGTTCAAATCCAGCAGCAGCTGTGAAGGTCGCTTTTGTAAACTGGCAAACTAACTGATAACTTCTTCACTGCCAACTTCAGCTAAAACCTTTAAACTTTGGCTGGCAAGAGTAAATAGGGTTTATAATTCAATGGATTTATAGTGGCTCAGTTTTAAGGATTTATTTGGAAAAATAATGATCATAAAAGTATGTATCTGAAAATATATAACCTCATTACATTTCTAGCACTAGTCTGAACATAATGCAACCTGTACTTCAAGGCAATATAAAATACTATAAACTATGAAATCAAACACTGAAACACACAAATTCCAAACAAATATGGTCCTGCCAAAACTCATATCTTCAAGATGTACAGGGTGTTAGTTAATGCACGGTGTAGGCAAATGGTCACAATAGCGATCATTATTTCCAGTGTGGGTCCCAAGCCCACTGTTCTTATTTAGAATCAGAATGATCATGCCGATAATAACTACAGTACAATATTGCTCTCTTAATTTAGCATGCACCCATCAATGAGCTGATCCCCAGTTTAAATATGCATTGTATGATCTCAGAAACATTGAAATAATTGTATGATCTCAGATTGAAATAATTCACTGATTTGTCAAGTTATCAATTTCAACTTCCTCTTTTTATCCTCTTTACAAACCTGACTAACATAACAATTGTTTTATTCAACGTAGGTTGATATCTCAAACTTTGACCTGGTAATGGAATCGGACACAGGCACATTTGTACCGTCTGGCCTTCAGTTCACTGGGAGCAGCAAAACCCAAGCAATCATGAAGCAGGTCAGGATGCTGCTGCAACCTATCAGCATCACTGGCCTGTCCGAGCATGGAGAGGGAACTGACATTGACTTCTGGATGCAAGGTGGTGTACCAGGTAGGACTGCATGATCAGTTCACCTTAGTTACCTTTTATCCATGTGAAGGCATAAGAAGTTTTTTCAGATATTTGTTTTTAAACGTTCAGTCTTTAGAATTGTTGATGACATGGCTGTCCTGCATTACCTCTGGTAATATATGGTATATTTGACATGTTTGCTAGAACAGTCTGGTACCCATTAAGTGTTTTTTGTACAGCAAAGGAAGAAAGAAAATAATAGATCACTTCTGTCGACTGGATTAATGTAGCATCTGTCATGGATGTTTTTAAATGTGTGGCTTGTTATAGACCTGTCTTGAAATCCACACTTTCCTTGATATGAAAAAATAAATAAAAAAGATAATCTACATTTGTTTGATTCATATGCCTGTTTAATATCCTATAGTTTGTGTTCTGTATGATTATTTGTGTTTCTACTTTAAACATTGTTTTCCAAACTTACTAACTATTCCAGCAACAACAAAAACATCTTCTAACAAGACTCTTGGGGAAGCATATCAGTGTTGCACAGACATCAGAGCACAATCCTTCACCTCCAACTAATCTCCAATGAATAGCTATCGTCTTTATATACTGCTTGGTAGTGTGGCTGGACATCACAATGCAGAACTAATGTGATTAAAATGTGTCATTATTGGTTCTCACATCAAAAGTCATTTTGTATTTGTTAAAAGTGGCAAATTCAGCATTAAAAGTCGCTCCCTATGTCATTAAAAAGTAATTGAGGAAAATATAATGTGAAAAAGTGAAGCAGTGCCTAAATGGTATCAAGTATTACTAAAAGAAATGCTACAGAATTTTAAAATGGTAATTATTGCTTTGAATTTAAAAACACTTGTTAAATTTCACTTTATAGTTTTGAATTGTTTCACTAACTTTGTAGTGAAAAGAAGTACATGTTATCAGTTTTTTGACAGTAGAAGAGTGTTTAAATGTTATGGCTTATTTTTTTATATATAGGCCATACTGTCAGTGTCTATTTAAATTGTATTTGTTATTCTGCATAAACAGTATTAACTGTTCCACATTGTGGCGCACCACTTTGTGGAGCACAGAAATCAACCTCTGCATAATCAGTTGTCATTGATACTGAGAGCAGGAGTTAAGTGTACAAGCAGTAGAGTCTTACTAAGCAGTAGAGTCTTAAAGGGAAGTCTCAGTCAAATTGTATTGATCTTACCTGAATCCAGCTCCCTGTCTAACTATGCGCTTTTTTTCCTTTCTTGGCATGCCCCTCATGTACGGGCCCAAATGAATCCCAGCTTGCTGCCATGAGGAGAAGCCGCTATCTCCTCCTCCCCAGAATCCTACTGGAAAATGGCATTGTTGAGCCGTCCAGAGTTTGCATCTAAAAATGTGTAAAGTACTGTAAAACCTTGACCACAAACCTGCTGAAAGGGATTACAAACAAAATTAAATGAGTTTCAGAGCCCCCAAAGTTATTAGATGTGAAAAGCATTTGCATTATTTAAAAACTTTAACACTCGCCAGACTTATAAGATGGGAACTCATTTAGATGATAAGAGTTTTTGTCACCACTACTCTTATGTATGATTGCAGGGAAACCCTGATAAGTATATTGTACTATACTATTAGCCTTATTTTCTTTCTCTTTTTCCTTGCACAGGTAATTTTTAGATTCCGTTGGACCACCACAAACCACACACAGATAAACAGGAACCACCAGACAGGTAATAAAATGATTTCAATGTTTATTACAATAGGCATCATCCAGACAGTATTAGATTGGTCAAAGCCAAAGGGTCTGTCTGCAAGAGGAAATAGAAACTATGCTGCATTCCCATGTCATAGAATAGGGCCCCTTATCTTCACAGAGACAGGGCCACTACTCAAGATACTTTCTGATCCAAAAGAAAAAATTCAAACCTATTCTAGACTTCAGGAACCTGAATATTTTTATTCCATCAGAAAAATTAAAAAAAAAAATCACTTGCCATTGTCATCAAGGCAGTTCAACCAGGGGACTGGCTGGTTTATATAGATCTGAAGGATGCCTACTTCCATCTTCCCATATACAAAGAATACAGAAAATATCTCTGGTTCTCCATCAAGAACCATCCATTCCAGTTCAAAGTGCTTCCTTTTAGGATCATAGCCCCCAGGGTATTCAACAAGGTAATGGCTGTGGTAACAGCACATCTCCGCAGCTTGGGCATCTATGTTTACCCATACATAGATGACTGGCTGGTAAGGGCTCCCTCCAAAGAAAAAAGCTTTGCAACACAGAGACAAGGTACTCCACCTTTTTCAGGATTTGGGCTTACTGGTCAACAAAGAGAAGTCGTCTCTCATCCCAATGCAGTCTTTAATATTCCTGGGAGCACAGTTCAAGACAATCTCAGGAAGAGTGTACCTGGCAGACAACAGAGCCGCCACAAACCATGTCAAAATAGGAGCCAGACCAACAGCATATTCCTATCAGCAGTTTCTGGGACACATGGCAGCATCAGTCTTCCAAGTAAGAGATGCGGCGTTACATATGAGACACATGCAGAGGTGCCTCCTTTCTTCTTGGAACCCCATCCTGCCAGACTCCCAGCGCATCAAGGTCTCTTCAAGGGCGGCCACAGAAGCCAGATGGTGGCGAATTTCACCTTGGGTAGGCATGGGAATGCCGCTATCCTCACATCCTCCTACTCTCCGTCTATATACAGACGCCTCCCTGTTGGGTTGGGGAACACACCTATCGGACGCTCAGGTCCAGGGTAAGTGGTCACCCAAACAGAAATCTCGCCACATAAATTATCTGGAGCTCTTGGCAATCTCCCTGGCACTAAAGCACTTCACACCACTATTGAAACAAAAAATAATACTGATTCTCACAGACAACACCACAGCAGTAAAGTACATAAACCATCAGGGAGGCACAAGATCATGGGACCTTTACAGTCTAACCATAAACATCTGGAACTGGTGCAGAGCACAGGACATCTCAATAAAAGCAACTTATTTACCAGGACTCGACAATAGCGTTGCAGACCTACTCAGCAGAGTAATAGCACCCCATGAATGGAGGATTCGGCCAGACATCTTAGAGTGGGCATTCAACAAACTAGGTCACAATTGGCAGCAATTGAGGGATAGGGGGCTATCTGAACAAGTGGTAAACATCTTACTCGCTTCAAGAAAACCATCCACCTTTCAAACCTATACAAGTGAATGGAGGGAGTTTGTTTCATGGTGCTAGTCAAAATCCTTGCACCATTCAAACGTTACCCTCTCAGAATTGTTATCTTACCTCAGCCACCTATTCCATAGGTGTCTCTCCCTAGCCTCTATTATGGTGCATGTTGCTGCAATCTCCAGTATTCTACCTGATTGGGGTAATCACCCTGTGGGCTCACATCCATTCACTTACCAGATTTGTTAAAGGAGCGAACCATTTAAAACCCCCAAGGAAACGTGTTATTCTCAGTTGGGTACTTAATAAGCTCTTAGGACCACTATTTGAGCCGATGGCAACTTGTGACATGAAGTACCTGACATGGAAAACTGCATTTTTGATGGCAAGAAGGGTAAGTGAGCTCCAGGCACTGGTTATTGACGCTCCATATTTTCAGCTTTTAAGGACAGGATTGTGTGCAGAACTAATCCTCAATTCTTGCTAAAGGTGGTAACCGAATTCCATCTGGATCAAACCATAACACTTCCAGATTTCTACCCAAAACCTCACAAATCTAAAGAAGCAAAACTCCATCGAATTGATGATAAACTTCTACATCCACAGGACCATCGGTAGCAGACCATCAGGGCAACTTTTCATTTCCTTAACTCACCAGATAGCAGGAAACCTGTCTCTAAGCAGACAATTTCTCGTTGGATAACATCATGCATCATGCATCATGCATCATGAGTTCTGTTACAGTCTTAACAGCAAAACAGTTCCAAGACCCATCAAAGCCCACTCAGTAAGGGGTGTTGCTACTACATGGGCAAAATTTAAATGGTTTTTATTCAGGACATCTGCAGGGCCGCTAATTAGGCATCTTTTGATACTTTTATCAAACATTATAACTGCAATGTATCATGCTCTCAACCTACCTTTGCTCGTTCGGTTTTAACTGTGGTTTCTTCTACTAACATCTAACCTACCACCCTTGTCTACCTTAATGTGGCCTTGGATGCTTTTGTGCTTGTGGTAATTAGGAGTACTTTCCCTTGGAAATCAACAGAGTGGCATCTATTTAAGTATCACAATATAAAAAAGGTACTGAAGTGTGCTTTGGGAGTGCTGTGCTGATTATTCAGCAATTCAAAGCGCTTTCCATCCAAACTAAATGATGCAAAAATATAACTTCGAAACCTGTCACATTTGGATTAATCATCTGCATAACAACAGCAGTCACAAAGTACACCTGTCCTTTACATTGCAGAGAGGTAGTCAAATGACAAAAAGCATGCATGCATGTCAAGAATTTATTAGGCAGTATCAAGAATATATTAGGTAGTAATGAGCAGCTAAAATATTTACATTGGCTGTGTCCCTGAGACTGACATTCAGGACTGCCTGCACATACAGTAGCAGACAAAAGTACATTCAAGAAAACATGTTAAAAACAAGCATTTAATGAACCATTAACCACTAATTAATATCACAAAGACCACAGTACAGAATGTCTGGTAGTTTAACAAACACTCTTTGTAAAAAAAGCAAAAGCACTCAATTAATTCATATTTCTTCATGAGAAATGTATTGGTACCTTTACATTAAAAGTCTGAAAAATGTAATAGAGCTAATTAAAAAATATATCTTCATTGATTTAAAATCATTAGACAGTAATAAAGTCAATAGCCAGAAAAAGAGGTCATTATTTCTAACATCTGTTGAAGAAACACAGAAAATAACTCGTAGCAAACTACAACAATGGAAATGGCTACAGAACAGTATCAAAGAAATATGGAATACCAAAATCCACAATCAGAGCAATAATCAAGAAGTGCCACAGAACAAATTCAACTGAAATGCTTGAATGAAGAAGTGGACAGCAAAAGAAAACTACAGGTACAGCAGGTAGGAGAATTGTCTGAGCAGCTAAAAAAATCCAAGATTAACAGCCAAGAACTTAAAGAAAGATTTAGAAGTATCAGGCACAATAGTGCACGAAAGAACTGTACCTAAACACAGTAGAGTTGTATGACGTATACCTCACAGCAAACCACTTTTAAAGAAAATTCATAAAACAAACCACCTAAAATTTGCCAAGACATATGAACATGAATCTGAAGCATTCTTCAACAAAATGGTCTGGTTCAATGAGACTAAAATAAAACTTTTTCCTCAAAAATGGACCACAATCTGTTTGGAGAAAAAATGGGAATGCCTTCAATGAAGAAAACCTTCTACCTACAATTAAACATGGAGGTGGTTTGATCATGATATGGGGGTGTTTTAGCAATTCAGGGACTGGAGACATTCATGTGATTGAAGATCGAATGAATGCAGCAATGTTTTTAAAACATTGTACAAAGTACAATGATACCATCTGCTTGTAGGCTGATTTTCCAACACGATAACGACCCAAAGCATACGGCTAAGTCAGTGGAATGCTTGCAGAAAACGAAGGTAAAAATTCAGGAATCACCAGATCTCAATTCAATATAAATGCTTTTGACTGATCTGAAAAATAAACTGTAGGCAATCTGTCTGAGCTGAAGGAAATATGCAAGACAGAATGGGCTCAGATTTCACTAACAAGATGTAACATACTGGTTAAGAATGATCATAAATGCTTCAAAGCTGTAATAAAAGCAAAAGGAGGGCACACAAAATACTAAAGCAGGGGTGCCAATACCTTTGTCATGAATGAATACTTTGAATTAAATAAGTGTGTTTGTTTTTTGATGAAGATTATTTGTTAAATTACTACAAATTGTGTATTTACCTTTCTTGTTGTGTTAAAAAGTGGTTACAGTTTAAATCCTTTATCTGTTATTTTGAATTATGGTACAATAAGCATTGGGTGCCAATACTTTTGTCTTTGACTTTACATTACTGATCTGCATTACCTGTTCTTTACATAAGTGGCAGCATCTAATCTTAGTTATTTTTGGAGAACTAAGATCATGAAAAACAAGGGCCACTTAACAAAAACAGAATGAAACAAGAGTTGCTTCAATCACTCAAATTACAATCCTTTGATCTACATCTCATATTATTATTATAAAATGCTGCAAAATTCATATACTGATATTGGACAAAAAAACACTGCCATAACACAAAATATAGATGATTAAAAAACATTATACCTCTGTGGATACTGTTTTTTGGCCAATTGTAGGGTCCAAAACCGACCAGAGAATAGAGCTAGATCTCCGGCCAGGTGCACTAAAACTCAATAATAGTGTTTAGTAAATTCAGTCAGTAATGCGATTTAAACATAGACTTTGCGCTAATTATTTACAGCAGATGTATTGCATTGGATTCCAGTTCCAGTTTTAATTACTTCATAGAGATGTATGTTATTGTTAAGTTCATAAGTACATGACACTGCTTTATTGAACTTCAATCCACAATATATGTGCAATGTGGCATTTAAAAAAAAAAAAAAAAAAAAAACATTTACTGGTTAGTTACAGCTTGTGTTCCAGTTATGATTAACCACATACATATTCCTCTGGTGTCAGTTTACTTCGGTACATTATACCACTGTTTATATGTGAAACCAAACCAATAGGTTTTAGCTGTAGAGACAGGGCCTCCCTTAATAATTTTAAACACGTTACACCTGGAAAACTAGAACATTTTATGGAATATTGTCTTGCAACTGGGGAATGGGATCTGTGTGCTGCAGCATTTTATTGAAATAATATAGCATTGAGGTTAATTACTAGCAACTGCATCATTCATCCTGTTTTTATCCTGCAGTCAAGTAGAGTAGGCGTCTTAGATGAAAAACTAGACAAATCAGATGGCAGCTTCTTGTCAACATAGCAATGCCTTAAAGCACAGTTAACTTTACCAGGTGGTTTGTTTATAGAAAAGTAGATTAAACAAGACATACAAAAAGTAAATGTAAACTTAACCTTTTTATCTTTCCTGCTTGACTTTCTGTACTTACTCTTAAGACAGAAACAAACAATCTTCTTCATCCTTTGGCCATGCCCATCTCTTTTTAAGCCAGAACAGCAGACACCTGAATGCCACAGTTACAGTAATTGTATTTCTGCCTCTAACACTTGACATTTAACAGGACAAATGGGCATGTAGATGCAAACAGAATGTTAATTAAAAAAAAATACTCAAAGGTAGATGTACTAAGATGGGCCAGTCACAGAGCAATCATACCGCAATTTGCATTTTCGTTGCAACAATTCTCAAAGTATACATTTTGTCATATTCACTAAGAGAAAATATGTTAATGAAGAGAGCTGCAATATACTAATTTAAATATTTGGTGCGTCATCTTGGCGAGATCTCTAGAATTGCGACTGTCGTGCAACATTTTTCTCGAATAAATAGCGGGAGTTGAGTTCTGGTTTGCTGCAGTAGAGGGTGCCAGCAGAGGACACCTATGAAGAAGTTAGGCAGAGAGGTGCTCAAGTGATATGATATATATATTTTTTACAAACAGTGATATTTAATTAACTAATGCGTGGGTGCTCACATCACAAACCCGTACATTAACAATGCAAGGCCCCTCCCAATCATTAACCCTGGACTTACCTGGTGCTGTCAGAACATAATGGGAGGTCACACCACACTCCACTGCCGCCGGACAATTTCTGGCGTGGAGGCCGATCTCTTGGCACCGGTAACAGGTGGGTTGAAAGGGTGCCCATGGAGCTTGCGTGTCCCGCTGCCAGTTCGACAGCGGGGAGGGGTGCTCTGCTCTTACCCGCCCGGGAAGTCACCCTTGATCTCCATTGTGTTGGAGGGAGGCTGCCTATGGGGTGACATTGCAGTGCTGGTCTGTGGATAGTGGGGGTGAAACGCTGTGGGGGTCCCGTCAGTCATGGCTTGTTGGAGGCAGGAGCAGGTATGGCAACCACTGGAGGGGTAGGCAGTGCATCCTCGAACCCTTCAGCCAATCTGACTGCTGGTGGGACGGTGGCGGCTGACCCAGTTCTGTGTGTCTGGCCCCAACACCTTTATGAACTGCTCAATTGCGATTACTGTATGAAGGTGTTGGCTTGGCAGCATTGTCCTTCTATGTCTCTGGGTCATTTCAAAGGGCCACGGATGATTTGATAAAGAGGGTTAACGATTATATCAGTATCTCACTTAATCAGGAGCAACTACAAAATATTAAAAGGGAGTTTTATGACATTGCTGGATTTCCCAGAGAAATATGAGCCACTGATTGCACACACATTGCACTCAGATCACATGCGTATGTGAACAGGAAGGGTTCCAATATTTACTAAAAGTTCAGGCGATTTGTGATGCATCCTATAACATCTGGAACATATGTGCAAACTTCCCTGGCTCCTGTCATGACTCATACATTTTGATACAATCTGCTGTGTTTAATCATTTCAGAGACCCAATACACCAGGTGTCATGTTAGTAGGTCAGCATTGTAAGACTACCTATAATTCAATATTTGTAGTTATGAAAATATTTTAGCCTTTTCTATACTTGTAGTTATGAATGAGATTTATTCACTTGTTGTTTTAACCAATGTGTGTTGTATTGCTAAAATGATATACCGTTATTTTTTTAATCCGTGCCATCAAATTTTTACCCACACAACAGATAATCGTAAATCAACATTTTATATGTCAAGTGTTGTAAATAACAATTTTAAATGAAGTTTACAAATTATACACAAAATAGATATTCCCATTATTTTTTATTTCCATTTGGCTGCTGCCCGCTGGTGGGAGAGCCGTCTCCCTCTACACTAACAGTTTCCATAATAGTGAATTATGCTTCCATTCATTTTTCTTGTTTACATGCACAAGTTCCCCTTATCTAGTCATTGAGTCAGGAAGTGATGTATGTGACCTGCGACAATTAAGCTTTTTAACAAGAAATGTGTTCATTAATGACCTCATCGACTCAATTTCAAAGCATTATCGGATTGATTTTATTAACAAATTTCATTTGAAAATCACTTGCTACTAAAGCTGCCGTTACTATACGACGAGTTTGATACAATAACACTGATGTTTAAAAATCCCCCATGGTGTCATAGTTAAGAAATAGTTAAAATATGGTGGGGTTTTGACTATCGAAATACAACTGTACAATCCATGCTGCCAAGGTGACTTCATATGTAGATTGAGTTTTTTCCTAATTGCTTGTATTAGTTTGTCAATCAATAACGCTGCTGCTGCAGTTGCTTATTATTTTAGAAATTAACCATTTCACTGCCACATTGTTTCAATCTCTAGACCAGTGGTTCCCAGCCTTTTTCAATATAGGGACCACCTTGGAGTTTGGATTTTTCCCACGGACCACTTACCACGCATTTTGTTTTGTTTTTCACAGCATTTTTAAAATAATTTGTATGTGGTATAAGTACATGTAGAAAGTAAAGTATTTATATAACTTTCCTAACTTAATGAGATCCCTGGGGTTGAATCTTCGCTACAAGTTCATCAAGCAATGTTGTCATTTTGCACACTGAAAGTTGCTGATGGCAAAGTTCCTGTTTCTTTTGTTTAAAAAAAAGCCAGTGTTTTTTTTTTTCACATTCTGAATGGTTTCTAGATAAATGGCATCTTAATTTTGCAGGTTTAGAACTTCATTTGACAAAACCTCCTGGCAAATAATACACTGGGGCTTTGGGTCGTCCTCGGATCCAGTAATGTAAATACCAGTGCTAAATATTATGGATTGTATTTATGACACAGAGGCTTTCCAAAAACTTCTAAGATGGATTTAATAGGAATATTCCTATATCCCTGTCATCACTGTAGCACATTTTTTATATTGTTGAAAATGAATAGTTTTTAATGTTTTTTTTTTTAAACTAATTTAATTTAGTCATTCCAGTTGAGTTAGGAATATTGAATGCAGTGCGCTACTTTGTGCGGAGCAAAAAGGTTTTTTTGTTTTTTTTTCCTGAACAGTGAAAACAAGCAGTCGAATTAGAGCACAGATTAGAAAGATGTGCATTTACATGAATACTGTTAGTGGCTAAAATTTTAACAAGGCAAATGTGTAAGTTATTTAGTTAGTATTTGTTTCACACAGACAGCTGTTTCAGTTAATGGTGGCTTTGAAGGCGATGCTTGGTATTGCATCAATGGGAGCTGATTGTTGTGTTGCTTAGTAATTCGTATTGTAGTAGTACAATGTGTGATTGTGTAGAAATGGGTTTACGCAAGAACTGCTTAAACGAATATTGGGAGTTGTTTGCAGACCACCTGGAGTTTAATCATGGACCACAAGTGGTCCGTGGACCACAGGTTGGGAACGACTGCTCTAGACTGATAGAGATATGTTTCACATCTTTTTTTTCCTTCCTGTTTACAAACTATCCAATCTGATATCAGATATGACCTTCCACTTTGATAATGTTCCAAAATGCTATTTTTTTTCTTTCTAGAAAGGCACTGCGAAATATCTTCATTAGCCAATGCACTACTTGACTGAGTCTCACTATGTGAGAGCTTCATACCAGTGACAATCTCTAAGAAATCTTGCTTCTATTTGCATATAGATTCATACATTATTAATCAAGAAAATAAAAACGTATTTTAACCCAAAGCTCAGAGGCTATTAATTATTGCTTTTGGGAAGGTTTGGTATTTTAGTGAAGAAACACTTCATACAGTTGGGATGGGCCACCACAAAGCTCTGTTTCCCTTTGGAAAGAAGACAAATGAATTAAAAATGTTTTACTTAACTACAAAGAGACCCTCGATTTTATACAGTTTTTAAATCCTCTACTGTTCTTTAGACTTACATGTGTGGAAAGGAATCCTTGATCTAAGCCAAATGTCAAAAAAGGGGTGTTCCCCAAGACACTAGAAAAACAGAAAAAAGGTTTATTTTTATATGAAGGTATTATGGTGCCATTTCCATGTTTTTTTCTTCTTCTTTATGAGTAGTCTGTTAATGGTGGGTGATCAGGAGTAGGGTAGAGGTTAATGTTAAAACCTTGCCATTTTAAAAATAAATTACCAAGTTATAGGTTATTTGAATGTCTAAATAATAACTAAATAATAATAATACATCTGAAGAGTTCTGCTGTAACGGGGTTGCTCACGTCACTTTAAAATAGGCATGTTTGATTAATTATTGTAGTATATTAACTTTTTATTTACTGTTTTCTTTTTTCACCTTGTATAAAGCATGTTTATTTTGGCACATTACTTTCTGTGGATTTGCACTGATTATACACGTTAATGCTCCCCACTGCGCAGCTCCCATAAGTGTAAATTTATTGATTTGGAGAAGCTGAGCACCTGGTATAAATGTTCCTGATTTCATCCATTCGAGAGATTAATTTGTCCAGTGTGATGTGAACCTGGGTTTGTTTGGAGTGGAGGCTGAACGTGCAGCCAGCAGTAAAGGAATTGGAGGTTGATTTGGCGGGTGATAAGAAAACAAAAATGAAAGAAAAAGCTGCCGAATTTTAGGGTGTATCTCCCGAACTGCATTTTTGTTCTCCATTCTTTCACGTATGTGTTTTTAAACTCGTATTTTAAAAGGCATTGGGGTTTTAGAGGGGTGCTGGAGATGGGGTGTATTGTTTTTATTGTTGATTTTTTGTGAGCCCCGTCTCCATGCAGGTATTGAGCCGCACTGCCCTTTAGTTTTAAATTATAATTCTGTACTTATTTTTTTAATTAACGGGCAGTGCAAACCCCCTGCCATGACTGTGTATTGTAGATCTGCCCTGTTTAAGTATAGTTTACCACCTGTATTTAATAAAACCATGTCCATTGCCCGACATAATAGTGTGGTTGAGTTTAATTTCCTTCTGGCATTCTGCCCGGCTGATCCCACCCCGATCAGAAAGATCCAGTGCCCCTGCCGGGTGCTAGACTGCTACATGGGATTTTATTGAAAATAAATCACACTTTCTTTTCTAGGAGCCGCAGCCTCCACGATAATGCAAGTAAATAGTTCTGGTTTCACCACATTGAAGCAGACACTATGTCAGTCCAGGACCCTGTCCAGATGAATCTGTGCTCTGCTGTGTGGGCTGTCGTTTCCTATGTTGTTGCTGACTGATGAGATGTTGCCAAGGTAGTGCACAGAGGGCAGTATGATTTGTGCTTCTCTGCCATCACTCATGTATGAGATACACGTACAGCCTTGAAGGGATTATTTCATGCCAATCAGATGAGTTTTACTGTTGTTTTTTTTTTCTTTTACCTCAGATCACATTCCTTTTTATATAGCCACTGTTTATTTTCAGTTTTAACCGATGCATTTCTTCTTTTATGATCTCCTTAGTGACAAATGTTTTATCGTGTTTTTCAACTCGTAAAATCATAGTGAATAAGTGTGTTTGTGTGTGTGAGTTCAGTCTAGACCCTGTGCGTAATTTACTTTATTGGTGAAAACATTAAAAAGTCATGCCATGCAGCGGATCTACTCGGCACAAAATAGAAACATTGAATTTAAAAACTGCGGTGTCCTGCGTTTCATTTTTACATGAACATATAGATAGAGCTCTAAACAGCAACGTTCCCCAGCAGCAGCTTTGTGTTGGTTACTGGCATTTGTTTCCTAAGTAGAAATTCCCAGCGCCGCCTCCGCCTACATTTACTTTAATTCTAATTCGACTGGAACATGTTATTTCCTTTCAAACCCCTTTAGTATACACTCAAGTATGTTCTGTATAATTAAAAACAAAAAACTACGTTTTAAGTGACCGTAAGCGCTGACAAAGCCGAAAAAGACGGGAAATTGTCAGGAAAGACCGCCGCTGCGCTCTTACTTCGCCCATGTTCTGACAAGGCTTTCAAGCACACACTGCTTAACTGATACAGTAGGTGGGTTCACTTCACACAACATAGGTAGTCACCACCACTGGGTAGGTCAGTGGGTTGCTGAGGATTCAAAAGTTCTCTGAAACAGCCTAATATGCCTTAGATCACTGGTTCTGAATCCTGGTCCTGGGGACCCCCCTGTGTCTGCTGTTACTTTTTTTCAAACTATTGAACACTCAATTGAACTAACAATTTGCCTAATCAAAGCTGTTGAATGATTTGAAAGAGATGGCGATTTCAAGTTATGTATGAAATTGCATAGAACTTGAAATCTCCAACTTCTTACAAGCTGAAGAATAGTTTAAACATGTGATTAACCAAATTGTTAGTTCAAATGAGTGTTCATTTAAGTAATTGAGAGCTCAGTTGGAACAAAAACCAGCAGACCCAAGGGGTCCACATGATCAGGGTTGTGAACCACTGCTTTAGAAGTTAAGAAAGATCACTGTTCTTTGTGACTAAAACCATTGACATGTGAATTGTAAAAGATCGTTAGAACAATTAGAATATGAACACATCTGAAGTGAGACAATGTATTTCTTCTGTACTTTTCTTTTTCAAGTATACAAACATTTCTAACAGTAACCTTTGTTTTAAACCCTTTCAGCTATTTGTATTTATTTTGTTAACAAAAGCCATACTCGTGTTTAATATGTTGGAAAATAAATTTGATGTATGTGTGGCATAGTAAAAAGATCATTGAAAGGACATAAAATAGTGTCAATCATCGGGTTTGTTTTGTTGATTTTTAATTGAAGAGATTAATGTTTGCAGTAGTTTTTTTGTTGTTGTTGTTGGTTTAGCAGAAATGGACACACCTTGAACGTGTATGTAGGTTGCCACAGAATGGTCATATTTGTATTGGAAATTACACATAGTTGTGTAATGTTGTTCATAATGAACAGAACACAATTTCACTGGAATACTTACAAAAATTAAAAGATTAAACAAATGTCACATAGTCAACAGTCATTACTTCAGTTGTTTTGGTTTTAATCACAAAGAACATTGACTCTTCAAAACTTCTGAAGGATATCTACTGTATTGGGCTGTTTCAGAAAACTTTTTAATCCTCAGCAACCCACCGGTGGTGGTGGTGACTACCTATGTTGTATGAAGTGAAGCCGCCTACCAGACCAGTTAAGCAGTGTGCTGTCTTTTTCGGCTTTGTTAGCTCTAACTGTCACTTAAATCGTAGTTTTTTGTTTTTAATTTCCGTAGATTTTTTTTACTGGAATGCTCAGTTAAAATATCTGTATACATATGCAATGGAAAGTACATCATTTGTTCCATTGTAGGTTTCTCTGTGTAAGTTTTAGGTTTGCAAACCATCTTAGTATTTGCAACATCCAGTTATTATTAAAGCAAATATTTCCAAGTATGATCACATTTTATATATATTGTAGCGATCTCGGTTAACGCAGGCAGGAGCATCACACAGGGCGAGGCAATCAACACACAGGTAGAGGGCAGGCGTGAACCCGGGACCTCTCGCACTAAAGCATAGCACCGATACTGCTGTACAAAAGAGCCGGCTGTTTTGCAAGGAGCGTATATCTTGCTTATGTCTTTGTGTGGGGTTACGTCACCTACCAGCCCTGCTGCTGCCTTCCCCCGTGCATGCTACGCTCTCCCCTGCCAGCGTCAAGTTCGCCCCAGACTTGCTTACCAGGCTACAGTCCGATGAGTGCATGCCAGGGTACCTGCATCCACTTCTAACACCAATGTAGCGATCTCAGTTAACGCAGGCAGGCACATCACATAGGCCGAGGCAATCCACACACACACATAGGGTGTGCACAAACCCGGGACCTCTCACACTAAAGCATAGCACCGATACCGCTGTACAAAAGAGCCAGCTCTTTTACAAGGAGCATTGTGGCAAAGTGGTTGATTGGGTACAGGTGCAGGAGTGATGCAGTACATAATTAAGCAGACAGAGAGGTTTGTAATCCAGTTTGGAAAGGGTTTTATTTTTATATCCAGGTCTGGTGACCAAATAATAATCCCCGGCAATACACAACAATGTGTAGTGCATGGAGTAAACAACAACGGGGTTGCAGTCCCAAATAATAAACACAAATATCTGTCCCACAATATACTAACATGGTCACCAGTCCTGGGTGCGTGCAGTAGTGCTCGAGGTGGGTGATACAGGTTTATCAGTGACAGTAGTGCAGTGCTGTTCCGGGTTTTGTGCTGGCCCTTGGCAACAGCTCCGGAACGTGTTAGCTGTCTAATAATAACAAACAAGACAATTATAGACAAACAAACAAAATGATACGTATAATCACTGGGTCTCTCACGGGTCCTTTCAGGTTCAATAACACAAACCAAAGTGAAGGAACAGATTTCGTCTCTCCGTCCCGTTTTATGCCATCACACATGACCGCTTGGTAAACGAGTGCAGCCGCCCCTCCAATCTGCAACTGCCACATCGTTTCCCTTCCGGGTCAATGAGTTAATGCACCGGAGTTCTGCCCCCTTTCTAGCTGTCCGACTTCCCTTGAACCCTGGGAAAGAACTGTCGGGCTAGTCCGTCCAAGGAACTCTGTTCTCGCTGTTTAGCACCCTCACAGGTCGGGAGGGAGATTTACTACCAAGAATCATTGTATTTCAGTCACAAGCGTATATCAGGCTTATGTCTTTGTCTGTGATTACATCACCTACCAGCCCTGCTGCTGCCTTCCCCTGTGCATGCTATAATATTATACACTTATACATAGACTTCTCATTAATAGACAGTGTATTTGAATTTTCTGTTTACTTATGTGGAGTCTGTGCAATGATGTGGAATAATAATAATAAAACAAAACATTTAAAGAAACAATACATTACAAATGCATCAAATAACTGCGGTAAAAATTGATTTGCAATATTAGTATAAACATATATATATATATATATATATATATATACTGTATATATATATATATATATATATATATATATATATATATATATATATATATATATATATATATATATATGTCTTTGATTGGACTATTCCATTGGTCATGTTAAGCTTTGTATGTAAGATGAACTAAACCACACATACCAGGAAATAAAGTTAACATGCAAAACAGTACACAGTGTAAATAAATGGTAGAAGAGAAGACAAGCTTACCATAAACATTTTCTTTTCAGGCTTTTTTTTTTGTTGCATGCTACTGTATAATTCAAATATATATTTGCCTCTGTGCTGTCAATTTAAGTTTCAACAGTTGTACTACTATGTGGCACTACATTATTTGGATTGCTAGCATTTGACTACCTAAAGTTTGATTAAACTTTTTTTTTTTTTTAAATTTGCTCATGATCACTGTTTAACTGTAAACAGCAGCTAATGTGTTTGTGACCTTAACGTGACTGGTGCAGTGCCATATGGGATATTGAGTTTTCTTAAACAAAATTGGGTAGCTGGTGATAAAAAGGGGGTCACTAGTCTTGTACATCTGAGTTTTAGAAACGCACTAAAGTTATTTATTTTTATTTTTTTTTAACTGTCTCCAAATGCAGAATTCTGTTAAACGTGACTTCTGTAAAAGCTTTTCACTGGGATTTATTTTATTTTTTATTTTTTTAATCAGGCCTACTACAGACACACACATAATATTATTACTGGAGAGTTCACGTCTGCATAGCAAATAAGTTGCACAGTACAATCTGTGACCCCTGTTTATAGCCTACAGTGTCCATTTTCTTAAATTATAATATATTCTTCTATGTTCAAAATGTTGTTTTTTAATTATAATGATGTGCATAATTTTGGTTGTGAGAAAGAATTAGTGTATTTATACAGCATGCAAATAAGGTGGATTAATTTACAGAGACCAAGTACAGAATTTGTGAATTCCTGTTGAATTATTATTATTTATTTCATACCAGAAGCCTTTACCCAGTGCGACTTAACTCTTACATTTGTCACAAAAAATACACTTTTCAAGAATCACAGAATGCCAGCATTGTGCTCAACTTTAAGTTGGAATTGTAACTGTAGGAAATTGTACCCAGGATTTAATTTTGAACAAAACAAGTTATGCTTACCTCAGTATTGCAATTTGTGTTTTGAACTATGAAAACTGCCATTGAAAAATTGTTGGATTTCAAATAAGACGAGTGGTTGTTGAATTCAGTACTGAAATGGGTGGACTTGCAAGTCTTTTTTCACACAACACTGGATTTTCTATTTGATGTTCAACCGACGGTGAGTCTGAGATTTTGTGTAAATTTATATACGTAGCTTGTGTAAGCGTGGGTATTTATTAAGGACTCCGATGCATCGTTAATCAATGAAATAGGTTTTATTTCACCCGAAATAAATTATACCGTCCCATGCAACAACCTTATGTAACTCCTAAAAAAAATGCCAACAATAATAATACATGAACGTACCTGTTTCTTAAACTAAAATAGCTTTTTAAATTGCGCAGGTATTTGCAACCCCATTAAAAGGCACTTGCGACCCCATTTAGGGTTGCGACCCACAGTTTGAGAACCGCTGTTCTAGGCTAAATAGATCCATCTTCTCTCCCTCCTTTAATCCCTGGGACTTGGGTTGCTGGACTCTCCAAGGTCACAGCACATTATTTTGTATTGCAGCGACCAGAATGTAACACAGTATTCCAAGTGCACTCTTACCACTGCATAATACAACCTCATCTTAACCTCCCTTAATTGCTTCCCCACGCTACCACATTGCTGACAGCAATGAGCCTATTAAAACACCAGGGTTCATGGTGGGCCTGAACTAGTTCTGTACCTTGATCAGTACAAAGGAGGAGTTAAGAAGTTGTTTAGATCATTTTCAGTGTAGGTATGGTGAAACTGACTTAGGTGTTTTGTTAAAATGCCAGCTAATTGAGTCCCCAAATGTAACATTATTGTTCTTAAAATGAATTGCCCATATTTAGATTGTGTGCCCTTCACACCCTCACATAACAGAATACCCTCAAGTTTGTTGTCCCATGGACCACTCTCGATAATAAGAAAGCATCTGACATGAATATGCATTGAATTCCTACTGGGCCACTATAGAATTACAATCACAGCTGTTCTTGAAGGCTTTGTAGTTATACATTCCTGTCAAAATTACAATAACACATCATCCCTTGAATTGGTTTTCGTGACATTAAGTATTTTGGTTTTTTAAATTATTCTGTGATGTTTTTTTTTTACATTGTAGAGTGTAAGATCAGATTGACAGCAAAGAGTTTACTTTCAGTTGACAACAAAGCATTCTGGTGTAAGTAACATATTTTCAGAGGAGAACATGAATATATATACAGTACTGTGCAAAAGTTTTAGGCAGGTGTGAAAAAATGCTGTAAAGTAAGAATGCTTTCAAAAATAGACATGTTAATAGATTATATTTATCAATTAACTAAATGCAAAGTGAGTGAACAGAAGAAAAATCTAAATCAAATCCATATTTGGTGTGACAACCCTTTGCCTTCAAAACAGCATCAATTCTTCTAGGTACACTTGCACAAAGTCAGGGATTTTGTAGGCATATAGTCAGGTGTATGATTAAACAATTATACCAAACAGGTGCTAATGATCATCAATTCAATATGTAGGTTGAAACACAATCATTAACTGAAACAGAAACAGCTGTGTAGGAGGAATAAAACTGGGTGAGGAACAGCCAAACTCAGCTAACAAGGTGAGGTTGCTGAAGACAGTTTACTGTCAAAAGTCATACACCATGGCAAGACTGAGCACAGCAACAAGACACAAGGTAGTTATACTGCATCAGCAAGGTCTCTCCCAGGCAGAAATTTCAAGGCAGACAGGGGTTTCCAGATGTGCTGTCCAAGCTCTTTTGAAGAAGCACAAAGAAACGGGCAACGTTGAGGACCGTGAGCGCGGTGGTCGGCCAAGGAAACTTACTGCAGCAGATGAAAGACACATCATGCTTACTTCCCTTCACAATCCGAAGATGTCCAGCAGTGCCATCAGCTCAGAACTGGCAGAAAACAGTGGGACCCTGGTACACCCATCTACTGTCCGGAGAAGTCTGGTCAGAAGTGGCCTTCATGGAAGACTTGCGGCCAAAAAGCCATACCTCCGGCGTGGAAACAAGGCCAAGCGACTCAACTATGCACGAAAACACAGGAACTGGGGTGCAGAAAAATGGCAGCAGGTGCTCTGGACTGATGAGTCAAAATTTGAAATATTTGGCTGTAGCAGAAGGCAGTTTGTTCGGCGAAGGGCTGGAGAGCGTACGAATGAGTGTCTGCAGGCAACAGTGAAGCATGGTGGAGGTTCCCTTGCAAGTTTGGGGCTGCATTTCTGCAAATGGAGTTGGGGATTTGGTCAGAATTAATGGTCTCCTCAATGCTGAGAAGTACAGGCAGATACTTATCCATCATGCAATACCATCAGGGAGGCATCTGATTGGCCCCAAATTTATTCTGCAGCATGACAACGACCCCAAACATACAGCGAAAGTCATTAAGAACTATCTTCAGCGTAAAGAAGAACAAGGAGTCCTGGAAGTGATGGTATGGCCCCACAGAGCCCTGATCTCAACATCATCGAGTCTGTCTGGGATTACATGAAGAGAGAGAAGCAACTGAGGCTGCCTAAATCCACAGAAGAACTGTGGTTAGTTCTCCAAGATGTTTGGGCCAACCAACCTGCCGAGTTCCTTCAAAACTGTGTGCAAGTGTACCTAGAAGAATTGATGCTTGATGCTGTTTTGAAGGCAAGGGTGGTCACACCAAATATTGATTTGATGTAGATTTTTCTTCTGTTCACTCACTTTGCATTTAGTTAATTGATAAATATAATCTATTAACATGTCTATTTTTGAAAGCATTCTTACTTTTACAGCATTTTTTCACACCTGCCTAAAACTTTTGCACAGTACTGTATATATATATATATATATATATATATATATATATATATATATATATATATATATATATATATATATATATACACACATACACCCCTGCTATACACTACAACTTGTATACAAACTGACAAACATTTTCTGAAATATGTTGTCTACCATGCTGATTCACAAGAGAGATACGGAGAGTTTTTTTTAAATTTTTTTTTTAAGCATATTGTAAGCAACTGTTCACCCAGAGCAGAACTGCATCCACAATCTTTCAAACCAATGCTGATTTGTTCATTTTCGTAATATGTCTGCTTTACTGATGCCAAAGCAAATCCTCCCAGACTGTGGGGGCACAATCTTTGTTAAGTGGCATGTTGTGAATGTATTTAAGAAAAATTTTATCAGATCTTTTGCTTTTATAATGTTGAATGCGTTATGGCAATGAGATTTCATTTAACATTATCTGCAGAAACATATTTCATTAATTAAGAAAGACATCAGAATTTAATTTCTTTATGTATCAATATACAGTGCCTATAGAAAGTCTACACCCCCTTTCAAAATGTTCACCTTTTGTTGCCTTATAGCCTGGAATTAAAATGCATTAAAATAGTTTTTTTTTTCATTTATCTACACATCCTACCCCACAACTTCTAAGTGAAAAAAATATTCTAGAAATTTGTAGAAAATTAATAAAAAATTAAAACTGAAATAGCTTGGTTGGATAAGTGTCCAGCCCCCTTGTAATAGCAATCCTAAATTAGCTCAGGTATAACCAATCGCCTTCAAAATCACACACCAAGTTAAGTGGCCTCCACCTGTGTTAAATTGATTTCAGGATAAATTCAGCAGTTCCTGTAGGTTACCTCTGCTGGGTAGTGCATTTCAAAGCAAAGGCTCAACCATGAGCACCAAGGCGCTTTCAAAAGAACTCCGGGACAAAGTTGTTGAAAGGCACAGATCAGGGGATGGGTATGAAAAAAATATCAAAGGCCTTGAATATCAAAGGCCTTGATTTATCATGGGTAATGGACGGGTAAAGCCGATCGCCTCAAAAGTCCAGGCGATCCCAAGAACCAAGTCTCAGGTGAGATCACTATTGGGGTTAGCCAGCTATTATCACCTTTTTATCCCCGAGTTTGCCACCATAGTCAACCCCCTGGTTGCTCACCTAAAAGACTGCTCCAAAACTAGTTAAATGGACAGGGCAGTGTCAGGGTGCATGTGATATGATTAAAGAGAAACTTTGCCATGCCCCTGCTCTTATTTCACCAGATTTCAGCAAGGAGTTCATCCTCCAGACCGATGCCTCCCAGATTGGGACGGAGTAGGAGTCTTTCTCTCGTCACTGATCATGCTCCTTACTTACGATGAAGGACAACAATGCCCGGATAACTCAGTGGTATCTGGCACTGCAACCCTTTCACTATACAGTGAAACATTGTGTGGGTAAGGAGCATCAAAATGCCAGGGAGGGAGGTCCATTGGGGGGCTTAGAGTTGGCTGAGTGTTCCTTCGGCATCACTCTGAGGGGTGAGATATATGACAAAGACAGAAAGAGTCTAAGCTGTAAAATCTCCCTCCTGACCAGAAAGGGCGCTGGGTAAGGGTACAGTATGCTTCCCCGTAGACTGGTCGACTTGATGGTGGGCAGAAACAAGAGGTCGGCCAACTGGGCAGAAGCGCGTAGCGGCACATACACAAAACGAATCCTTTGCGATCGGCTACGGGGCAGGCAGCGATTGGAGAAAGGCTGTCGCCAGGCTGATTGCAGGGAGGAGTGGAGTAGTACAAAGGGGACGTTGCTACGTGAGCACTGCCCCTTACGCTGATACTGTACAAATGGTCGGAGCCGGTATTTTGTTTTGTTTAATTGTTTTGCAGAGGAGTAAGACACCAATCGGGAGCTACAGCTACGGAGCCAGCTCACAAGATATAAATCGATGCTTCACTGCACAGCACCACAGCACAGAACACAAACACTCGCACCACCCTCAACAGCAACACAGAGCACAGTTTTGTGCATGGAGGAATTGTGGTTATTGGAGTTTTTGTTTTTGTTTGGGACTGCAACCCACCGTGTTTTTGATTCCCTTCTACCGTTGCTGGTATAGAGGCGACCTGTTTTTGTTTTTGTAAATATTATTATTAAAAACATTGACATTTTTGGAAGTAAAACTGTTGTTGTGTGCATCATTCACTACCCACCACTCACTGCCCTGTCACAAATGTGTTTACTGTTTTTAAGTTTGTTTTAATCGTTCTGTGCATTGAGATTTCTGTAATGAAAGGCGCTATATAAAATAAATCTATTATTATTATTATTATTATTATTATTAGGAATTTTACACTAACTTTAAATTCAGTGTTTTTTTCCTCCTTGAACCAGCATTAACCTGCATTAAAGTATCTTGAGCCAGGCTATTTGAAAACCAGCTCTGACCAGTGCTGCTCTATGCTAGAATTTTCAACAAGATCTCTTCTTTTAGTCTAATGTGTGAATTTGCTGACAAATTAGTAAGTATACCAAAAGGTTATGATTATTTATTTACAGATACTATTCTACTAGGCTATACTTGCTAAACAGTATCACATGTACAGGGATGTCTTCATTACCAGAGTGTTTTTTTTATTTATTTTTTTTTAATTAGGTCGGGCCGACAGCAAGGTTAACCCTATCTTTAATGTAGTGCCACATGAACAAGACCTTCCAATGTCAAAGATAGCAATTCTTACAGCATGGTTCGAGGTTGTTTAGGTTCAGTCTCTTTGAAGTCATCCAACCAGGGAAGTGGGGGTGCTGGGGGTGCGGCCACCCCCCCATATGCCTAGGGAGGAAAGCGACGGTGCTACCACACCGGCAACTTTTCTCGTTAACTTTTGTTTATGAATAAGCATTTGCACTGCCTGCAAGAAAGTAATGAATCAACTGTCTCGACCAATTAGCATTGCCGTGTGCGTGCTGTCATTTAATGTTTCAACCAATTAGCACTAAGCATTGCTATGCGAGGGCGGACGCTCATTGTTCCAATCACTATCATTGATAGCATCTGCACCACGCACTGTCATGCAAGAGACAGCGTTTACTTACAAATGTGTCCTGACCTAGCAGCTGGTTTTGCTATAATAACTGTGTTTAACAATGTGGGATGGTAAAACATTAAAAATGAATCTCTGTAACTTCCAGAACCACATTTAAACAGTCGAGAATAAAGGATATTTAACTGTTAACATATGTTAATATATTACAAACAAACCATAACCTTCCTGCGTTTCTTTTTACTAGTAGTAAGGACCAATCCACGTTCTGCATGCGACTTCTTTTAATTTATTTAAACCAAAGAAATTGTACTCTAACTGTATTTTTAGTGCTGCTGTCTTCTCTGACGTGTTCTTTTTTTTATTCACTATGTCCTTTTGTAACGGTTATTGCAACAGCCCAGGCAAGTGAGGCACGATAATTTCCAATAGTAGTTCTGTATATGGAATTCATGATTCTTTTAGTATCGATTCAAGTAGAAAGTGACATTATATGTTTTCGGTAAGAACTCAGAAGAGACGTTAAGGAAGGCAGATTAACAAGGTAAGCTTACGTCTGTTTTAATGGATGTATAACTGTGTTTCTTGCCATGGCATGACAAACTGCCATTTTCATTTTTAGCTTCCAGTAGAAAATAGTTTTTTTTCCAATAACCATTGTTGACTATTACATTTTGATTTGAATATTTTGTAATTGACCGCAAGGTAATGGGAGAGTTCCAAAATGTAAAAAAAAAAAGGGATGCAAGATGTTTATAAGGAGGGAGAGGTGAAACTACTAAAAGATAAAGCAATTCAAATAAAAACAAAATCTAAACTGATCAATTTACAGCGATATTGACTTCAATCTTTTACTCTAAAGAATTACTCACAGAAAAAAGCAACGCAACTAGCTCGATTGCTAACAGATTTATTGCTCTGTATCACCGGATTGTAATTTAAATAGCACCCCTTTTAATACCATCATATACTGTAAGATACTTAATATTTCAAGTCGCTTTTTTTAATTGTACATTTCTGCTATCTGTTAAATTTAACAAGCCTTGTGTATCCAGACAGAATAGCTGTATTTTACGAAATCAGCGGTGTGTAATGTAGTCAGGGCGGATTACCAAGGGGGGACCCAAAACGATTGTTTTTTTGTTTGCTTGTTTTAAGCAGATGTGGAATTGCGCGCAAACTGGAAGAACTTCACTCACTGACATTTCAACCGAGGCAGTTTATCTCACTTGTGTGCACACAAAATCAAAATGGCTTACTCTCGCTCACTTTAGCGTGGCGACACAAGTAAATTCCACAGCAAACGATGTCTCTTTCGGTGGCAGCAAAGCAGAAAAACAAGAAATGGGAAGACGATGAATGCAAGCGCAAAGGGGGGTATTAGTAATATTTTACAAATCGGTGCTGAAAGCCCCAAACTGCCATAAACCATGTCCCCAACCCTGAGACCAAGTGTGGCAGCCGCAACCTCTTCTACTTAACTGTCCAGGTCACAATCCAAACTGCACCATCTATAGTTTAACGAGGAATAGAACCTCAAATAACCTTATCTATATACCAGCAATATTTGGGTACCCACACAGAGCCCCTCTCAAATAAAGGAAAAGACAAAAGAATGGAAATTGGTTGTGCTCTTTGAGCAAAATCTTTATTATAGACAACAAAATAACAAAATTAAAATAAATTGCTGCAGTGCTATAGAACAAAAACACAATCTTAACCAGAGAGTCCGGAATAATGACATGGAGAGTATATCCATGCACTCACTAATAAACAATAAAATAAAACCAGAACACCACAAGAGTGCTGCATTCATCAACAGAGATTGAGAGGGAGTAAAACAATAGTGCAACCGGCTTACCTCGTCACAGGGGGAACCCCACAAGAGTGCTGCATTCATCAACAGAGATTCAGAGGGAGTAAAACAATAGTGCAACCGGCTTACCTCGTCACAGGGGGAACCCCACAAGAGTGCTGCATTCATCAACAGAGATTCAGAGGGAGTAAAACAATAGTGCAACCGGCTTACCTCGTCACAGGGGGAACCACAGGAACATAGGAACACAGGAACACAGGAACACAGGAACACAGGAACACAGAAACATAGAAACACCAATTACCTCGCTCTGCTGCACCCTTGTGGTGTCGATATTTATAACGCAGGCAATTCACACTTCCTGGTTCCCACGGTCCCACCCGCTACATTCTACCCTCTCTATTTTGCATGGACTCCCCTGTTGCCAACATTTTTAACAGCCACTGCCAGAAATACCAGGTAGTGACTCAACGATGCAACTGTTGGTGCTTGGTGTAATGAGATCCACAGCCCTTACTGCTGGACCTGGAACGTCTTCAGTGTGCTGGACTACAGACCAAAGAAGGGTGTGGGGATTAGAATGATGACAACAACATTGGTATGAAGTGGTCATAACTCCCCTGTGTCTCCCTCCACTGCCGAGTTAAGTGCTTGTAGCCTGCTGCTGTTCAAAGAAAAGCATTTAAGTTGCTAAGTTGTGCATTACATATCTTAATTATAAGAGTTGTAGTCTGAAAAAATATCAAACTCTTATTATTATGGTATTATATTGTAAAATTTATACTAAACAGATTACCGTCATTTCATGTACTGTCAGACCGTAAACTTGTTTAATTAATTCAACATACAGTCACACCAGTCATTTTTATGCATGTATTGCTTTACGGTTACTTGCTGTAAATCAGTTTATAAAGTGTGACCGTGTATTGTATTTAAGTCATTTGCTGTAATTCAGTTTATACGGTCACAACAGTTATTTTTAAGATATTTGACTGACAACTCTGCTGCCAGTCATTTGGCCATTAAATTTACATGCACCTTATATGAAGGCAGTGAAAAGTATCAAAAGAAGAATGCCAATTAACAATACTGTGCTAAAATTAGTATACACGTTCTTCAACCAAGTAAGAAGCCAAAGTACAGTGAGCTGGGGAGACATCGTCCAGCTTGGAATGCTTTGTTGTTATTGTAATGCTGGATAGCTTAGATGGAATTTGTACTGTAACAGATGGCAGCTGATGAAAACTGGCACAAGATTGCACTCTTGCCTACACCTAGCAGATAGCCAACACTTGCCAAGTTTGCCATTAATAAGTTGGCTTGATTACACTGGGAACGGTAAGCGGTAAACCGTGTGGTTTTTCATATTACACTGGCGGTGGGAAACCTTGCGGTATATGTGAATGTATTATCACATGGGAATGTTGAGAAAAAATGAATTTGATGAAGGATGTTAAGAAATAAAGGTTAAAAGCGTTTCACCTGTGCAGCATTCTCCAGTGACCATTATATTTATATTAATAAACGTTACATATTATATATACATTACATTATATTATAATGACATATATATATATATATATATATATATATATATATATATATATATCGTAAAAGAATCGCACCTCTCCGCGGTTATTTGCCCCTTTAAAAACACTGACCCAACACACACAAATAGATTTTTGAAAGTGCGGTTGCGCTATTTTTAATGAAAACACAAAAACACAAAAGCAAAATAAACAAAACAAACACCTAGCTCTCTTTGAGCAATAACTAAACAAAACAGGAACCTAAACTAAAAAAAAGGACAGCTAAGCTGTTTACCTGTAACAAAAACAAACAAAACAGCACACACCAAAAAAGGCTTCACACTACCTTTTTTCTTTGATTACGGCTGTACCCACACACCAGCACAGTCGGGCTTCTACACACTTCAGCAGCCCTGAACAGACTGACTGCACTCTTTAACTACCCTGCACCTGGCTCTAATTAATGCCAAACTTCCAAAAATGTCAGTGTTTTTAATAATAATATTTACAAAAACAAAAACAGGTCGCCTCTATACCAGCAACGGTAGAAGGGAATCAAAAACACGGTGGGTTGCAGTCCCAAACAAAAACAAAAACTCCAATAACCACAATTCCTCCATGCACAAAACTGTGCTCTGTGTTGCTGTTGAGGGTGGTGCGAGTGTCTGTGTTCTGTGCTGTGGTGCTGTGCAGTGAAGCGTCGATTTGTATCTTGTGAGCTGGCTCCGTAGCTGTAGCTCCCGATTGGTGTCTTACTCCTCTGCAAAACAATTAAACAAAACAAAATACCGGCTCCGACCATTTGTACAGTATCAGCGCAAGGGGCAGTGCTCACGTAGCAACGTCCCCTTTGTACTACTCCACTCCTCCCTGCAATCAGCCTGGCGACAGCCTTTCTCCAATCGCTGCCTGCCCCGTAGCCGATCGCAAAGGATTCGTTTTGTGTATGTGCCGCTACGCGCTTCTGCCCAGTTGGCCGACCTCTTGTTTCCGCCCACCATCAAGTCGACCAGTCTACGGGGAAGCATACTGTACACCTTACCCAGCGCCCTTTCTGGTCAGGTGTAAATTATCCCAAGCACTCCACAAATCTGGCCTGAATGGTAGAATGGTATGGTAGAAGAAAGCCCACCTTGAATCCCGTTTGAAGTATGCAAAACACATGACGAAACTGAAATTGAACTTTTTAGCCTAAATGCAAAGCGTTATGTTTGGCGCAAACCCAACACAGCGTATCACCCATAGAACACCATCCCTACTGTGAAGCATGGTGGTGGCAGCATCATGTATGGGGATGTTTTTCATCGGCAGGGACTGGGGCACTTGTCAGGATAGAAGGGAAAATGAATGGAGCAATGTACAGAGAAAAAAGTACAGGAAAACATGCTGCCCTCTGCAAGAAAGCTGAAACTGGGATGGAAGTTCACCTTTCAGCATGACAACGACCCAAAGCACACAGCCAAAGCTACACTGGAGTGGCTAAGGAACAAAAAGGTAAATGTCCTTGAGTGACCCAGTCAGAGCCCCGACCTAAATCCAATCGAAAATTTGTGGAATGATGAAGATTGCTGACCATCAACACTCCCCAAGGAACTTGACAGAGCTTGAACAGTTTTGTAAAGAAGAATAGTCAAATATTGCCAAATCTACGTGTGCAAAGTTGGTAGAGACCTATCCCAACAGACTCACAGCTGTAATTGCTGCCAAAGGTGCTTCCACCAAGTATTAACTCAGGGGGTGGAGACTTATCCAATTATGATCTTTCAGTTTTGTATTTTAATATATAATTTTTTCTCAATAAAAACTTTTTAACCCTTAACAGTGTGGAGTATGGTGTGTAGATAAGTGGAAAAATGCATGAAACTCTGAGGCACTGACACAACAAAATGTGAAAAAAGTTCAAGGGGTGTAGACTTTCTATAGGCACAGTATATATATATATATATATATATATATATATATATATATATATATATATATACAGTACCAGTCAAAAGTTTGAGTACACTTGCTGGAAACTAGGTTTTTTTCATAATTGACAATGTTTTACGTAGTATACATTTCTGTTACAATATTGTAACACACGTTATAATATACAAAACAAAACACAAGGAGTATCAAAGCAATGTTCAAGAAAATTGAAAATTGTCTCTAAATCTTGGATTCCTCAAAATAGCCACCCTTTGCCTTAATAACAGCCTCACAAACACGAGGCATTCGGTTAACAAGTTTCAGCAGGAAATCACCCGACATGTCTTCCCAGCTCTTCTGCAGCAATTTCCAGAGATGTAGGGAACTTGTGGGTAGCTTTGCTTTGACTCTTCTGTCCAGTTCATCCCATACAAGTTCTATGGGATTGAGGTCTGGAGACTGGGCAGGCCAGGTCATTAGACTGAGTTGTCCTTCACTTTCCTTCTTCGCCAGATAGTTCTTGCACAACTTTGAAGTGTGTTTCGGGTCATTATCTTGCTGAAGAATGAAGGACTGCCCAACTAGCCGTAATCCTGATGGAATGGCATGCCTCTGAAGTATGCTATGATAGCCATGCTGGTTGAGCTTGCCATGGACTTGGTAAAGATCACCAACTCTGTCACCAGCAAAGCAACCCCAGACCACGACACTGCCTCCTCCATGCTTGACAGTGGGAACCACACATGCAGAACTCATGTGCTCACCCTCTCAGCGTCTTACAAATACTCGGCGGTTGGACCCAAATATTTCAAATTTTGACTCATCGGTCCATAAGACCGACTTCCACTCCTCAAACGTCCAGTTTCTGTGTTTTTTGGCCCAGGCAAGTCTCTTCCTCTTATTCTGCACTCTTAACAATGGTTTCTTTGCAGCAATTCTTCCAATTAGGCCAGCTTCACGCAATCTCCTCTGAACAGTTGATGTTGAAACATCTGTACTTCTAGTAGCATTTAGCTGAGCTTGTATATCACGGGCAGTTAATCGCCAGTTTCGCAGACTTGTGACTCGAATGAACTTGTTCTCTGATTCTGAGGTCACCCTTGGCCTGCCTGACCTTGTTCGGTCCTCATGAGTGCCAGTTTCTTCAAATTGTTTGATGGTCTTGGCCACAGCAGTTACAGACACTTGCAAAGTTCTTGCAATTTGTCTTAAAGATTGACCTTCATTTCTTAAAGTAATTACAGTCTTTTTTCTTTGCTTAACTGAGCGTATTTTGCCATTTTCTGCTCCCTTACATTCAGGAATGACAAACTTGTGCCTATGCTACCTTTATTTATAGTAATCATGGACCCTCACCTGTTAACAATAATTGGTGACAAAAGGTTAATTAGGTAACATGCTAGTTAACTCGGAGAACATCAAACAAAGACACTTTTATACTTAGGCCAGTGTTCTAACACCGTGTTATACACATTTCAGACTTTTAACTGACTTGGGCTTCAGACTGAAATCCCCTTGCTATGGGTGACCATTTCATTGAAATTGACAAGATTTACATTTTCATTTAAAATAAAATTTTGGATACAATTCACTTATGATTATCAGCTTATATAAGTACACGTATCATATAATGAAATATTAAGTGTTTATAGACAAGTTTATACAGTTAAAAGCATAGATAATCATGAAAAACCTGGTTTCAAGCAGGTGTACTCAAACTTTAGACTGGTACTGTGTATATATATATATATATATATATATATATATATATATATATATATATATATATATATATATATATATATTCAAACTGCTGTATTTTAATCAGTAAATCGGAAAGGTGATTATCAAGCTGCGCTGTGGGATTTGGACGTAGGCTTCAGGTTTTTTCGCATTTGTTTTGAAATGTATTTAGCACACCACCTTCAATTAAACTGTTTTTGTCAGATGGTGAAACTTTCATCATACTTAATAACTAGAATTTGGCATAATTGACCGTTTCTGATCAAAACCATGTATAATAAAATGATACCTTTTGCAAATTGGTGGAGTGTGATCTGCCAATCCTATATTAATAAGTATGGTAACAGCTGCTACCAAATGCCAGTAGTGCACTGCCTTTAAAATTGTAACTTTGTTTCCCAATGCGTCTACACACCAAATTTAAGTAATTGTTGAGAAGGCAGAACTTTCCCGATTAGCATGGGTGTCTGTAACATGTTTTCAAGTCTGATCTGTGTTACATTAGAGACCAGCACAATGTATAATGTGTGAATAGACCTATTAAACGTGTCGAATAGAATGACAGCATTTTAGTGCCAAAGATTAATGTATTTTATTTATATTTTACTATTTTAAAAATACATCTAAGGATGGCACAAAGTAGGCTATGCAACGTCTGATTTGCAGCGTAGTTAATACATTGTCTTGTTGCTTTGAATCTTACGTAAAATGTATATTTTTAGACTCGCGTTTCTGATTTTTTCACTTTGTGCCACTGTGTCTTATTCCTTATGAAACTCACTTGGTCTTTGCATATTTTGATGGTGAAATGCACGCAAAATTAAGATTTTGTATATGTTTAAATATTGCCGGAAGGTGTCTCTCCACCCCACCTCCCCTTTCATTTTCAGCACCCCCAGTTTGAAATTCATTACCATGTCTCTGGATCCAACCATGGTTAGATTAGTTATTGTTACAGGTTTGGGACAGGATTATAGAAAAGAACATGAAAAACCTTTTTAAAAAAGTTTCTGTAGTTTCTGTACACTCATGAATTAAACAATGTAATTTAT
Source organism: Acipenser oxyrinchus oxyrinchus (assembly GCA_030684275.1). Classification (NCBI taxonomy): domain Eukaryota; kingdom Metazoa; phylum Chordata; class Actinopteri; order Acipenseriformes; family Acipenseridae; genus Acipenser; species Acipenser oxyrinchus. The sequence goes on from CM060250.1 coordinate 61,156,171, forward strand.
AAGTGGAAAGGGTTTCTGTAAAAATGCTGTTTTTTGGTTTTATTCTGATAATTATTGAACAGCTTGATATTCATGAAAATGTTCTAGGCTGTTTCTGATCAGCAAGACTTCCAGCAGTAAATCTAATGTGCTAACAAATGATATATAAAAATGAATAGTAACTTCAGAAAACTAAAAGTGCAACTGCAGTACTACTTATATCTTGTCTGTGAAAAAGCAAAGTTAAGTGAATAGAGACGGTCTCAAACAAGAATGAAATTAAGGTTGTACTGCACAGCAAATGACAAGACTTCAAAGTCGATTTATAGCAGTAAATTATAACTGCACTCCAGAGAAATGTAATAGCTTTGTTTTTCAGACATTGAGCAACGGGATGCAAGTGTATGCAGACATCAGTACCAACAATCTCTTGCTATTTCTTCATTTGCGGACAATAGCAATGGCTTCTACTGTGGTTCTCAGCTAGGTAAAAAAAAACAATGATGTCTATCAATAATGTTATCAACACATCTCATTATGTGTGTTGTGTTCTGAAGAGTTTTAGTGAGTTGATACTGTTGTGTTTTGTACTACAACTAAGATGTGTATTAATTAAACACACAGGGGCAGGAGTTCCGTTAAACTTCAGATATCTTTTATCTGTTACGTTCTTGTAAAGTACACATACACTCGCATTCACTTGTGTAGATTCAACAATCAACCACTAGGAGGTGTACATAGAATTAGCATTAATTTGCATCAGCAGATTCGCCATAACATATATAACAGATACAACCAGTATATATGTTTGGGGGTCTGCTGGACTAAAGGAAAAGAAAGCAAGTGTGGCTCCAGGCTAAACAGCAGTATAGTGCAAATACTGTTAGAACAGGCTCAGAACTTTTTTTTATGTTAAATGAGCACCGGTATATATTTTATATTTAGCAATATTGAAATCAATAGACGCCATAGCGTGGGTTGAATAACTTTAATGCCTGATTGTCAAAAACTCATCTAGCATGGAGGAACACAGCTGTGTAGACATGTCAAAGCTGTTGTTCTTAAAACCTCTGTGACTCCTGTTCCATGCAGGCTCATTCAAGGTAAATAGACCACCAGGACACAAGTCTCCCACCAACTACTGTTGCTTGAGGGGAGTGGGATTCTGACAAGAATTTTAGGGTGAAAAGGCTATGTTTAAAATGTATAAATGTATACATTTGACTTTATGAACTTACTGACTTGCCTATATTTTATGAATATGATGTCAACATGTAAACGCCTTTCTTGTGATCTTCAAATGATGGCTAACATAATTTCCCTTTAACTGTGTGATAACTTTTACTTCCAATAGGATTTGTATCATGTAACATTGCTGCCTGGAACTCTCCCAGGAGTGAAGTTAGAATATTTTGGCATTGACCAAGGATGATTGGAGGCTGGAAAAAGAGTACGCTTATTTTTTTGTGGAACGGAATGTAAGAAAACCAGAAAGCAAAAGCCCATAAATGGTTATGTTTTTGAGACCTACTTTCTGAAATCGTGGTAAATCTTCGTGTGTATGTTTGGAATTTTAGTAAACATTATTTTTCCACTTGAAATTACTGCCTACAGTGTATTTGTATACACTGTGCTGAGCTTAATAATTGACACCTGAATTAATGCAGAGACCTTTGCAGATTGTGTTTCGTAATAAGCTGCTTGTATTAAAAAAAAAACTAAGCTGTAGAACACACAGAATAAGTCTCCCATGAAAGCATGAGCTGCTACAAATCATGGGGAGTAGATTCTAAGGAATGATAGTTTATAATGCAGGGGGGGAATTCACATTTTTAATTATTAATGGACCATGCATACAGCAACTGGATACAAAGATTAATGGCTGTGCATTAACACTGAAAAAACTAGAACATAACTTTTATGCATATAATGTTGTTGGTCACAGAAAATACCATTTGCATGAAGCACACAAGCTGAGCTTCTTTTCTGGTTGTATCATTCCAGTTGTTTTCTTTAATCTGATTAATGTCTAATGTCATGTTATATTTCATTGTACCTCAAATTTTTGTTTTATTTTTTGTGGGTCTAGTTTCATTTAGTTTCATTCATTCATTTCTAGATCTCTGTCCGTCATTGACATGATGAACGTTGTTTACTGTAGTGCAGTACTTCCTTCCTTTTATTTTATTGGTATTGTGAAGGTAGGATTAAAAGTACAGAACATTTGAATTTTTTAGTTAAAACAAAACAAACTGGAAATTATTCTACACTGTTTTTTTTGCAATATTTTCAGCTGCATACTTTATTATAACATGTTATTTAAAAATATTTGATTCCCCCCACCTTAAAAATGAATAAAATAAAGCCTAATAATCATGAACTCTTCTATACTCTTGTTGTAAATGCCATGAGCAGTCTAGAACCATTTAATGATATGAAACTGCATTTTGTTCATAAAAAACAAACAATATTTTTGGGTGAATAGTGCCTACTGTATCCATTTTGAATGTGTCTTTTCAATTTCTAGTGGTTGAGACCAATTGCATGAAGGCAGGTAAAGATCTATACTGAGCATGCAGCACTAATATTATCATTAGTTTAATTTTAACGAGTTTAGCAGTGCTCTACCCGAGTAGCCCACCTGTAAAACATCAATCACATCATTAATAGAAGGTTAAAGAGTAGTAGAGTATATCTAATATTTACATATTCAGGTAAAGAAGCCTGAAAGACACAACAGAAATCAATCTGAAACAATGCCACCCGTTATCACAGAACTAGGCTATATGTATAATTCTAACATGACAGCGGGGAAAATGGCACACTAAACAGGCATTAATTTGGTCGTCCAGATATCGACATGGATCCTTTCCTTTTTACAATGGTATAAACAGGAGTCGTTACAAGATTATTAGGGGTTTTGGACAAAAACAATGGGTTGATTTTAAACCTTAGATTGCCTAATTACCATTGCTTTGTGTACTGCACAACCAAAGGCTATAGACATAGTTATAGACATACTCATGGTAGTATCAAGTTTATTAGTATATACACATAAAAGTGTATGTACAATAGATGTCGGTTATTAGCAACCCTGATAAAGACAACTTTCGGTTATTAACAACATTTTCACGGGAACCAATCCCGTCCCATAGACTTTAATGTTAATGGATTTTGGATATTAGCAACTGTCTGCCGCTTATTGACAACTTTTTTTTTTTACAATTTCTGTGGATACGCCGCACACACAAATACATCGCGCGCACGCATCGCAGCGTCTATTTATGTATCAGTTTTCATAACACAGCTGTACATTTATTGAGTCTGATTGTCGTCTGTCATCATGGCTTCAAAAAGTTCAGATTCTGGAGGCACTACGTGAACCCAGTGCTAAACAAGTATGGGTAGCAGAAAAGTTTGGTATCTCAAAATCTGTTGTATCCTGCATTTTGAATCTGGCTACGAAGCTGCACACAAAATTGAGAGTGATTTACAGCTGGAGGTGGCGAATTGTAAAAAAACAAACAACATTGGACAACTACTTATTTTAAAATTATACTTTCTCCAGGTTCTACCGCCTTAATATAGTAGATCCTGCCCTGCCTTCATTAGGCACAAGGGTCCTTAAGGGTGTAAGCTGTCACTGCTAACCCTTGGGTTATGCGGTTCTGATGCGTCCCTCATATGCTGCAGTTCCTTCTCCCTCACGACGGCTCTGGTATACATTATCCCATACATAATGTCGTTGGTGGTCATCTTTGAATTGAAAGGGAACGTTAGGTTACTTACTGTAACCCTGGTTCCCTGAAAGAGAAAACGACCACCATCTGTGAGGTCGCGTCTGTCACCCTCACGGGTTCAATGGAAAAAGAGAAATGGTTTCCTCAGGATGACGGTTTTAATCCCTCGGTGGGCAGGACCGAGTGCATCATCCCAGGAAGGGGTGTATCGACAGCTCTGGTATAGAGAGCTCAGCAATTACCTACCCAGTGGGCAGGCATATCCCATACATAATGTCGTTGGTGGTCATCTTCAAATTGAAAGGGAATGTAGCTTTTCTCTTTATAACAATGTTTGGTTAATAACAACTTTTTGCTGGGAACCGAGAGGTTGCTAATAAGCGGCATCTACTGTATTGCATTTACTTTAGGCTGTTGTAACAGGCTATAACTAAGTGCAGTCTTCCCTTGTTATATACCAGGACAGATATGGCCAGGGTGAAGGTCATTAAAAATCCAACTACAAAAACTTCTGTACTCCTGCTATCAATCAATGACAGCAATGGCACTAAGGTCTTCTGTACAGTAATAAGCATTGAAGATAACGTGTCAAAGGTTATGCAGTTATTTTCTGTGTTTTACTTGGTTATCTTGCTTGTTCGAGTGAGGGAAATTATATTTATGGCCAGGTGCTTTGACAGATGGTGGTAAAGTCAGAGCAAATAACATTTGTATATTGGTGCACATTGGTTCAGAAGGAACAGCTGGTGGAATGAGAGGGTGGCATTATAACAGGGGCAGACTAGTAAATTATTTATTAGCGGCAATACTCCAGTGGTCATTCAATGTTATCCATGTAGTTTTAAGAGTGCAAACCAAAGTTATAAAATATATTTCTTACCTCTTATTAGCACGAGCAATATTATGATTGGTCCTCCATTTCTTCTGCTTCATTCATAAACGCAGATATTTCAGTCCAATAATAATGTTAATATAAAGCTAACAGGGGCTAAAATAATATCAGAAAGCATTGGTTAGCAAGTATATTAGTACTTAAGTAGGATATTGTATAAAGAAAATATATAAATCAGATGTATGACAGGGTACTACTACTGTATACACAGCTTAATTGTACTACAGTACTAAGTGGTATTTAGTTTTAACTTCTATTAACTATTCTATCTAATGTTAGAATAAGTCAACTGTTTTATGCAGTTGACTTATTCCATTCCAGTTTCATAGAGATGTGGCTCAGGAGGCCATGGGGATATATATCTTAAAGCAATGAGGACAACAAGGGGCTCAGTAATCTTGGGTAATTTTACATCTGAGTGCAATGAGGCCAAAAGCTATGCGCTTTTCAGCCACGAATTATATGTCACATGTTACAGTTTTTTCATAAACCTATGAACTGCTTATCCTATTGAGATGCTAAGGACCTTTAATATAACTTCTAGAGTGTATCATAAATCTGTCAATCTGTCCATCTGCCCATTACCGAATGGTTATTTGCCTCCTAAAGATCCGAATCCTGAATATTGTATATCAAAACTGCTTTCTGAGCCTGTGACGCAGTCCCTGAGGGATCAAAAGGGCTGCAATCTGAGAGCCTGAGAGCCTTGCTGGAGATGAGTACACTGTTGCTTATATCTGCTTTATTCGCATTATGTGTGTTTTACACAATTTATGTGATATATATTTAACGAATCGCCAAAATAGTTTTTTTATGTAAAATCTATTGCGCGCATTGTGTGCAGTACAGCCAGCTTGTGTTGCTCCTTCCCAGGGACTCAGCACCTTAAGTTGGCTGACTTTGTGTTCTCCCCCCAGGCTGCATAGCTACAGCTGGAGCTTATTATTTTTCTCGTTTTTCTAGCTTTTGACAATACAAGACAGTTATATATATATATATTTGTAATTGTATAAATTACTGATTTTTGAAACTGTGAAAACATGTTCTCATTGTTTTATTTCTGTTTTAAAAATATCATGCCCCAAGGGACAGCAGATGACGCATCTGGGAAAGTAGCCCAGGCTCAAAACCGTCTTCACGGTCTTCATCATCCTCCTCAAGCTCTGCCTCTCCTTTCCCTCCCCACCCGGGAAGAGGAAGAAAAGTCGCCGTTCTAGACGATCGGCAGACTCGGAGCAGATGGAGAAAATCTGGGCAGCTGTTTCCTAACAGGGAACCAGCCCCGCCTGCCCCATCACCGCCTCTGAGGAGAAGGTTCCCGCTACTCAGGAGGGCCACTGCAGAGGAAACACGGCAATCCATCTTTGATGAGGAGCCTACCGCCTCTCCCATAAACCCCCCAGTTCACCCAGATTTCCTCCATGAGAGCCAATCCTCCTGGGGCCACCCAGCTACAGCTCCTGCCGTTTCCTGTATGATGGACACCCTATACAAGGTACATGACACGGAAAAGCTGTGCCTGGCGCATTTTCCGCTTGTTGAGGTGTGCATTGTTACCTTGGTCCAGGCGCCTAATTTGGCTCTGCTGTCCAAGGATGCTGCCTGCCCGAACAAGCAATGCTGGGTTTCTCAGGTGATCTTCAAGAAGGCCTCTCAGACAGGGCATTCGCCACAAGGTTAGGGAACTACAACAGTATCCTGGTAGCCTACTAGTCGTAGTTGCTGCTGTACCTTTCCACAAGCCACAGGCCCTCAACACAACAGCTGGACGAGCTGCGCCTGGTGAACAAAAACCTGCTCCGGTTGTCTAAACTCAAAGGACAGGCTGCAGGCAGAAACTTGGCTACACTGGTAACCACCCACAGGCAGCTTTGGCTTTCCCAGGCACGTGTGACTGATGGGGACAAAGCAACACTGCTGTACACCCTGATCACTCCAGGGCATACGTTCGGACCCGTGGTGGACGAGATGTTACAGCGCTCTCATCACGCGCGGGAATCCACTAAGGAGCTGGTTCGCCTGCTTCCCAAGTGACCACCTCTGGTACATAAAACAGAGGCAAACTGGCGCCCTAGGGCCCAGCAGCCTCAACAACCAGCACAGCTGACTGCGCCTGCTGCCAGAGGCGATTTTCGGGAAGCACGGTCCCCCTTCCTTTCGGGGTATGACTACAACATCAGACACTGACCCACAGAATGCCACTGTTGCTATTCACATGATAGACCCCCTCAAGTTATTATTATTATTATTATTATTATTTATTTATTTCTTAGGAGGGTACTTCCTAGTGCCAAAGCGGGATGGTGGCCTCAGACTAATCCTCGACCTCAGACAGATCAACCTGTATCTGAGCCGAAGGAGGTTCAAAATGTTGACAATACAGTGGCTGTTGCAGTCATTCAGGCCAGGCGACTGGTTCACCAGGCTGGACCTCAAAAATGCCTATTTCCACATTCCCATAACACCAGCGCACAGGAAGTACCTGCGGTTTGCCACCTTCCCAGACAGCCTCCTACCTGAGAGTGTGTTTGCTCAACAGAGCACTAACGGTAGTGATGTACCAGAAACTTCTGGGCCTGATGGCAGCAGCTTCCCAGACCCTCCAATTGGGTCTCCTGCGCATGGTGCCCTCTCCAAGCCTGGTTCAACAGCAGGATCTTCAAGCCCACGTTGAACCGCGACCACCTATTGACAGTGTCCCACCTCTGTCTAAGGGCACTCTCGTGGTGGTAGCGCTGGGCAGTGTAACCAGAAGGGAGGTCATCACCATGGACGTGGATGGAGCGCTGGTTGGGGCGTGTGTGGAACCCCGCATGGCAGGGTCTCCACATCAGTGTTTTAGAGCTGCAGGCAGTTTACCTGGCCTTGCAGAATTTTTTTGCAGGATGTTCAAGGCAGGCATGTGCTTGTCCGTACAGACAACAATAACCTAACGTTTTCAATCTTGTTTTATGGATGACATCTGCGGGCATATTCTCAAAGTGTTTACTCCAGTCTTTAACTAATATTTCATATTTTTTTTAATGTAATTTGTCTATGCTCTCTTGTTTTCTGCCTCCACACTGCTAAGATGAAAAAAGTACTTTCCTATATATTTTTTTCCCAACTGACTCCCTTCAAATTACTTGCTTGTTTAGGTTTATACAGGATGTCTCAGGTAAACATTAATATGCCCCATCCCCCCACTCTAACCCTTTTCCCATTCATGTCCTCGACTGGACTGAGAGTCCATGGTTTGCTGGGGTACGAGATTAAAAATTGATAACAGAAACAGAAATGGTTTTGACTCAAATGGAGAAACCTGATGCTGAACACAAAATAGTGTGACTTGGATTTCCTTTTCCTCCAATTTTATAGCTTTAAGTAAGGAGACTTTTCTTTTGTGTGAAATGAAGCTGCTTTGTGTTACACGCGACATGGAATTTCATCATGTATGTTTTGTGTTTGTGCACCAGCATCCCGTTCTAGCTCTTTTCTAGTTAAGGTTCATTGCACCAGCCAACAGTTCATAAATTAGCCTGGTTTATTAAACAAGCTGAACCTGAGCTGGACAGGTTCCCTGTGTTTGTCAGCCCTCACAGCTGCCCCTAGGATAAAGGAAGAGACATCTGTCTGTATGTCAAAATTGGGTCAGCCTCTGGCTTCACCCGTACCAACACTTGTGTGAATGAAGTGTGAAGCACAGTGCCCTCACTGGAATCAACTCAACTGAAAAGGATTATGAACAGAAAAATGATGAAGGGAAAAACAAAAGCGATTGGCAATAAGTCATGTTGCTCATTTAACGATAACGTATTATAAGTGTGAAAAAAGATAATTTAATTGTATGAGCACATCTGTTGTTTCAGAAATCCTGACAGCTCTGTTTTGAAAACCTTGAAAGCTCATGGCATCCAATTTTCTTTATTTTTGTACCTCAGTACCTTGAAAAATTTCATGTCAGTCATCAGGTCTTCTTACGTCTCCTGTCTCCTCCTTTGAAGTTCCAGCCAGTGTGTGTACAGAGTGCTGTTGGCTGCCTTTTTGATTATTCACAAGTTTGCCACGTTGCAGTGACAGGGCTGTGTCAAGGCACAGATGCCTCTGAGTAAATTAATAGCATGTCTGGGACCTGGAGATGGGCCAAATCCACATTATGCAAAAAAAAAAACTGCTTGGGAAAATGTGGCCAAGAAATATGCAGCTGGAAACTGTTAGCTCAGTCAAATTGTAATCCAGGAGGGAGCCTGACATTCAAGACTCTGCAAATGTAATTGCTGTTCTACAAGTGCTATTAAAAACATTCCTACAGAACTGCTGGTTCAAAGATAAATCTAGATATCATTCTCCTATGGGTTCATGTGTCTGATTTTATATAAAAGACAATTAAGATGTTTATAGAAGAGTGTAAATACTATGCTGTGTTGACTTTCGGTTAAACACAAGAGAATATTACCGCACAAAGCCAATAAACTAAATCTGTTAATATTACCCAGTGTAATGCCTATGTATGTGATGATGCATGGTACCATATTAGCTGATGTTCCCTGACATCATTGACATGATTAGAATATTGATGCCTGGGAGAACAAGATGTTAAAATGTCCTCTGGAAAGTAAAGGTACTTCAAAAGTGTGATGTTGCTGTTCATATTTTGCTTGTACTGTACTGTTTTATTTTAAAATACCCATTTGTGTGGTCCATTTAACCCCCAATGTAATTTTATATTCTATAATGCAGTCTTCAACTTAAGTTTTAGTACCCACCTCAAGGGGCCTTACTTACAAGGTAATTGACTTTGCCTTCAACTAAGGATGCTGAACTGTTCCAGTGGACAACTTATGTTTATATAATTTATGTTCCTAACAAGGATAAAAGATAGTATCTTTACATTTACAAGATGGCCCTGTGAAGAAATATGTGTCCAGAGAGCTCCATTAGCTGAATAAATGTAAAATAAAAACAGGCTTCTGGATGGACACATTTAGTTCTATTAAAGACTGTGTGTGTGGACTTTTGTTTTGAGAATTCTTCCCTCCTATCTCTTTCTTTATTGCTGATTATTTGAAAGCCAAAAGTTTTTGAGAGTTAAGACCATAAAGCAACACAAAATGTACAAGACCCAATGTATTGCATATGACAAATATTCACATACTATTTTCTTAATGGTTGAAAGATATGATAAATTGCATTAACAATGATGTTAAGGCTGGAAAATATGATACATGAAATTTAAAAAGAAGTAAAACACCGAAAACAGCACAACGTACCAGATTTGAATGGGCACATCCCTGCTTTCTAAACGAGCAAGCGCAGTGCGCTGCGTACCACTTTTTACCTTGTACCTGAAAATAACACTACACTGGTACTGTATAATTGTTCAATTTAACCCCCGATTTTAGCCTTAAATATATAGATTAATACTAACAGTTACGACATCACTTAATAGAAGAAAAAAAATATTTGATTTATATTTTACTATTTTTGTGAGTTTTGTCCAGTGGTTGGGCTTAGATTTTGGTGTCTGACCAAATTTATATCAGAGCTTTAGTTTCTCACACTGTCCACGTAATTAGGGTTACCAGATTTGCAGAGTGAAAAACTAGGATTTTTTTTTAGAACATAAGAACATAAGAAAGTTTACAATTGGCCCATCTTGCTTGTTTGGTTGTTAGTAGCTTATTGATCCCAGAATATCATCAAGCAGCTTCTTGAAGGACCCCAGGGTGTCAGCTTCAACAACATTACTGGGGAGTTGGTTCCAGACCCTCACAATTCTTTGTGTAAAAAACTGCCTCCTATTTTCTGTTCTGAATGCCCCTTTATCTAATCTCCATTTGTGATCCCTGGTCCATGTTTCTTTTTTCAGGTCAAAAAAGTCCCCTGGGTCGACATTGTCTATACCTTTTAGGATGTTGAATGCTTGAATCAGTTCCCTGCGTAGTCTTCTTTGTTCAAGACTGAATAGATTTAATTATTTTAGCCTGTCTGCATACGACATGCCTTTTAAACCCAGGATAATTCTGGTTGCTCTTCTTTGCACTCTTTCTAGAGCAGCAATATCCTTTTTGTAACAAGGTGACCAGAACTGAACACAATATTCTAGATGAGGTCTTACTAATGCATTGTAAAGTTTTAACATTACTTACCTTGATTTAAATTCAACACTTTTCACTATATATCCGAGCATCTTGTTGGCCTTTTTTTTATAGCTTCCCCACATTGTCTAGATCAGGCGTGTCAAACTCCAGCCCTTGAGGGCCGCAGGGTCTTCTGCTTTTCATTCCAACTTAAGTTATCAATTAACATAATTGATCTAATTATTTGTTCAATTTGACATATTTAATATTTTTCAAGGTCTCTTATAGTTGATGGTTTTAAAAATGTACTTGATTCAAGGTACACTACCTGTGAAACATTGTGAGGCCTGAAGAGAAGTGTTAAATGTGTCCAGTTAATTAAATAATTAGACCAATTAAGTAACTGAGAGCTCGGGTGGAACGAAAGCAGGAAGACACTGCGGCCCTCCAGGAACTGAGTTTGACACCCCTGGAGATGAAGACATTTGTGAGTCAACATAAACTCCAAGGTCTTTGTCATAGATTCCTTCTTCAATTTCAGTATGTCCGATATGGTATTTATAATGCACAATTTTATTGCCTGCATACAGTACCTTACACTTTTCTCTATTAAATGTCATTTGCCATGTGTCTGCCCAGTTGTGAATGCTGTCTAGATTATTTTGAATGACCTTTGCTACTGCAATGGTGTTTGCCACTCCTCCTAGTTTTCTTATGTTCTTAACATCAAAACGTGTGCCATTATCGACTTGCTCTGTGCCATTTATTGAAATGTTCAATACAACAGAACCAGGGGTTGCCTTCACAACCACTGCATATTTTTCTTGTGTCCTTTCTTTTGTTTTCATTTCAGTGGCAGACCCTGCAACTTTTTTGTGGTCTCTGCTTCCCTTGTGTTGGAGGGATAGTCACAAATGTGTGTACAGGGCTACTTTGCACAGGCATTGTGATGGATCTGGCTGCCGCAGTCGCCTGCTTCATTGCTCCATAGCCTCGTATCCAGTACTGTGTTTTGATAGTATTTCGTCACAGCACTGCCATTTCAAACCAAACACCTTCCCGTTTACAGCTGGCTTACCTGTAAAGTAGCTGCATGTTCTTTTTTTAGTACAATCACAAGGTAAGTGATTAGCTTTTCGGGAACAAAAGCCAAAAAGCACTCCAATGAAGAACGCAAACTCTCAAGTTATACGGTGGGGTGCACATCTGTGTAAACAGGTGCAAAATCAAATGATGGAGGACTGGCATCATGGTAGGGATCAATAATAAACACCCAGTCCCCTGCTGTCCTTGGCTCCACACCCTCTTCATCATCATCGCGGAGTATAAGTCAGCATCACTGTCCCTGGCATCGAAATCCTCCGAACCAACTTTAGCTTTCGCTAAAAACTACAACTAAACAAGTAAAACTAATAATAAAACTAAAAAATAATAATTTTAAACACTATATATACAGTACATACTTGTAAAAGTTGAATGGCTTCCCGCAATATATTTCAGTCTTCTAAACGCCCACAGGTAGATTGGAATCGCTTCATGACAGGCAATTTGATACAAATGTCAACTGACCCTCCCCCGACTTTCATTGCACATTCCACAGTACTAGCACTGCCTTAGAGAATGAAACCTGAAATGCTAGACTCAGAAACCGCTCATAGAATAGAATGGGAAACTTGACGTACGCACATACGGCATGATACTGTAAGTGTGTTTTCATTTGACGTACGTCATGGTGTTGAAGTGGTTAAGGCCAAAAATTACTATTTTTTTTTAATTAAATATCCTTACGCCAAATAAAGTAGTCCCATGTATAACTTTGAACTACACACTAAGTTGAGAAAATTAATTCAATTAAAACATGTAAAAGAAAGTAAATCATTTTTTTCATAGTGTGCACATTGCCATTGAAAAAATACACCAGGGGGTGGAGTTGAGACAGCACTGAGTTATTATTTTTCTTCCTGTCAGTGCAGACACACTGAGCAGAACAGACATGAGGAATAAAAATAAATTAAACTACATCACGGATTTCAATAATTTGTTCAAGGTCTGTGTCAGAGAGGAGTGGATAATGTGCACAAGTGTCTTTTTGTGTTTTTCTTTTGTGTTTACAAACTGCTAAAAATACATTATATGAAGTGACAAAGTCAGGGTGAGTGAGCATAAAGACAACGATTTTTTAATTTATTTATTTTTTGGTATTTTTTCTGTTTTGCTGTCTTGCAGTTCATTGAATTATTCTTCATCCAAATCGGCATGTCTACTTACTACTTTGGGATTTTTTGCAGGTGTGACAGAAAGACAATGATTCTTGGTGGTAAATCTCCCTCCCGACCTGTGAGGGCGCTAAGTAACGGGAACAGAGTACCCTGGACTGCTTGGCCTGACACTTCGTTCCCAGGGTTAAAAGGAAGTCGGTCATTTAGAAAAGGGGCAGAGCTTCAGTACATTAACTCATCGACGCGGAAGGGAAATGATGTGGTCGAAGCGACGTAATCTGTTCCTTTGTGTTGGTTAATGAAAAAGAACCCAGAAGGACATGTGTTTTGTGTATCCGTATGGTGAGTGTTTGTTTGTTTTGTCTAATTGTTGCTTGTTATTATTAGACAGCTAACACATTCTGGAGCTGTCACCAGAGGCCAGCACAAACCCTGTACTTGCACCACAAGCACTAATTCATGCTCTAACGGACTTGTGTATGTGTTTTGTGTTTCATGTGGGTGTACAACAAACTGAACTATTATTTCGGGACAAACCCGGGGATTACAAACTAAGTAATACACGCCACTGTGTATATAGCAAAATGAATAGGAAATATAGTCATTGACAAGGTTAGAAATAATGATTTTTAATTGAAATAATAATTATGTCCTTCAAACTTTGCTTTCGTCAAAGAATCCTCCATTTGCAGCAATTACAGCCTTGCAGACTTTTGGCATTCTAGTTGTCAATTTGTTGAGGTAATCTGAAAAGATTTCACCCCATGCTTCCTGAAGCACCTCCCACAAGTTGGATTGGCTTGGCCGGGCACTTCTTCACATTAACATCACGGTCAAGCTGCTCCCACAACAGCTCAATAGGGTTGAGATCCGGTGACTGTGCTGGCCACTCCATTATAGACAAAATACCAGCTGACTGCTTCTTCCCTAAATAGTTCTTGCATAGTTTGGAGCTGTGCTTTGGGTCATTGTCCTGTTGTAGGAGGAAATTGGCTCCAATCAAGCGCCGTCCACAGGGTATGGCATGGCGTTGCAAAATGGAGTGAGTGATAGCCTTCCTTCTTCAAGATCCCTTTTACCCTGTACAAATCTCCCACTTTACCACCACCAAAGCACCCCCAGACCATCACATTGCCTCCACCATGCTTGACAGATGGCGTCAAGCACTCCTCCAGCATCTTTTCATTTGGTCTGCGTCTCACGAATGTTCTTCTTTGTGATCGAACACCTCAAACTTAGATTCGATCTGTCCATAACACTTTTTCCAATCTTCCTCTGTCCAGTGTCTGTGTTTTTGCCCATCTTAATCTTTTCTTTTTATTGGCCAGTCTGAGATATGGCTTTTTCTTTGCAACTCTGCCTAGAAGGCCAGCAACCCGAGTCGCCGCTTCACTGTTGGCGTTGAGACTGGTGTTTTCGGGTACTATTTAATGAAGCTGCCAGTTGAGGACCTGTGAGGCGTCTGTTTCTCAAACTAGACACTCTAATGTATTTGTCCTCTTGCTCAGTTGTGCACCGGGGCCTCCCACTCCTCTTTCTGTTCTGGTTAGAGCCAGTTTGCACTGTTCTGTGAAGGGAGTAGTACACAGCGTTGTACGAGATCTTCAGTTTCTTGGCAATTTCTCGCATGGAATAGCCTTCATTTCTCAGAACAAGAATAGACTGACGAGTTTCAGAAGAATGTTCTTTGTTTCTGGCCATTTTGAGCCTGTAATCGAACCCACAATTGCTGATGCTCCAGATACTCAACTGTAGCAGGACAGGGGGCCTGCAATACAAAAAAAAAAATGTTTTGTTTGTGTGTTTTGGTGGTGGTTGGCAGGGACGGGCTTAATTCCTCTCCCTGCCAAAAACATGTGAGAATGTGGCTGTTCCCAAACAAGGTAATTGGTGTTGATTGGGAACAGCCACAAACTATAAAAGAGAGCATTCAGTTCCATTAGGGGGAGATCACCAGGGAGCTGGTATGGAAGTTTTTGGTTGTGTAAAAGCTAAGGTAAAGTGTTTTGTTGGAGTTATATGTCAGGTAAACAGCTTAGCTGTCCTGCACGTTAGACAGGGACCTGCATATATGTGTAGTGAGTGCTCTACGTTTGAGCTAGGTTTTTGTTTTGTTTGTTCATTTTTCTTTTGTAATAAAAGTGCATGAAAGTGCTTTATTGTGCAGTTCTGTGTCTGGGTCTATGTTTTTAAAGGGCAAACAAGCCGATAACAGAGAGGCTATGTTACAATATATATATATATATATATATATATATATATATATTCCTCACCAACTACGCCACCCAGCTCCTGGTCCATGCCCTGGTACTCTCCCGCCTAGACTACTGCAACTCCCTCCTGGCTGGCCTCCCTGCGTCCGCCACCCATCCACTCCAGCTCATCCAGAACTCCGCTGCTCGCCTGGTGTTCTCTCTGCCTCGCTTCTCCCACGCAACTCCACTGCTACGCTCACTCCACTGGTTCCCGATCACCGCGCGCATTCAGTTCAAGACTCTTGTACTCGCCTACTGATGCCTTGACCTGACTGCACCCAGCTACCTCCAGACCCTCGTCTTTCCCTACACCCCCACTCGACCTCTCCGCTCCTCTTGCACTAGAAGACTGGCTGTACCTCCTCTACGCTCCCCTGCCTCCAGAGCCCGCTCCTTCTCCACCCTCACCCCGCAGTGGTGGAATGACCTTCCTACAGATGTCTGTTCCAAAAAGTATTTTTTTTACAATTTAATCATGCAGAGTTTTATTTTTTTATATAAAATCATAAGTGAGCGGAGGCGGGACATATTATTCTCTGCCTCGACTGAAGGTCTTGAGAAACTTTAACCAATTGGAGAGTCAAAGATCTGTCCCTTGTTCTGCAGGTGTCCAATCATGAGTCATCAGACAATGGAGACATCTTAGTGGGTTTGGTTATAAATCCATTTTCAAGAAGAACTTTCTCAGAAAAAAATGGAGATTGTTAAAAAAGGGAGGTATACACCACAAATACCCAAATTGATACAGGAAGGAAAGGATATACTCGCCACTTCCAAAATTCAAATTATTAAAAGTGTCTGTGGTTTACCGGTACCTGTCAATTAAATAAATAATACTGCTGGAACTGTCTTTGGTTCAGTATAGAAAAGGTGATATGGAACAGCGCTGCCTACAGAAATCTAGGATGTCTAACGAAGTCAACACAAGACATGAGCATTCCCAAAGTCACTAGCGACCCACTGTAACGCTCAAAATATTTGGGCAAGCCAGTATTGATGTTGAACTGGATGAACAGAAGTGTAGGGATAGAATACATCACAATGAGCAAGTAAGAAAAAATCGTGATGTTCTTAAACGCTTGATTGATTCTGTTGTTTACCTTGGCAAGCTAGGCACAAATTCCTCAAATAGAGGTAATTATGTAGAATTACTTTTTCTGATTTCTGATTACGACAGCATGCTAAGCAATCACTTGTATTCTCGGATTCATAATGACTTAATATCTTTGGTGTCTCAGGTTCTGTTAGAAGCAATAAAAGCAGAATACAAGAAGCCAAGTACGTAGCTGTAATGGTAGATGAAACATCCGATGTTGGAAACGTAGCTCAGCTGTCTTGTGTTTTCAGGTATGTGACTGACAGTGGCCTGGAAGAACGGTTATTCTGTGAAAATTTGTTACATTTACTAAAATAAAAATAATAAAAATGCTTTTAAAAAGACCAAATTCCCATTGGACTTATTTTTATTTAGATTTTTTTTTTAAGTATTACTATGCAGGACAGCCACTATAAGAATTTTAACTTTATTAAAAATGTGAACAGATTAATCTACCGGTTAATCAACTAATGCCTATAAATTAACTGATCTATATATGTAAGGTATAAACAAGATGGGCTGTGCGGTTTTGTGGCAAAGTGGTTTGCAGTGCGCAGGTGTAGTGCTGATGTGATTACAAAACAGAAAACAGACAACAAAGTTCACGGTCCAAACAATATGTTTATTTATAATCCCGGTATAGTGACCACAAAGAATAATCCCAGGCAATACACAGCAATGTGTATTGCACTGTTGCAAACAAAGAGTTTACAGTCCTAAAGAATAAACACAATAGAACACACATAAGGACACACGCACGATCACAAGTCCAGAGTGAGTGCTAAAGTGCTTGTGGTGAAATACAATTTATTCGTGTACAGTTGCGAAGCGTTGTCCGGGTTTAGTCTAGCCTGTACGACAGCTCCGGATCGTGTTAGCCGTCTAATAATAACAAACAGTACACTCAGAAACAAACAAAACACTCACGGTTAAATCATAGTCCTCCTTTCTCTGTTTCAGCTTAAACATAACAAACGGAACAGATCACCAAGCCACATCCCCTTTTGTACCGCCAGTCACGCCCCCTTGGTTAGCGAGTGCAACCGTTTCTCCTCCAATGCACGGTAGCCACATCACTTCCCTTCTGGGGCGATGACTTGGTGTACCGTAGCTCCGCCCCCTTTCTAGATGGCTGACTTCCACCTAACCCTTGGAATGAATTGTCCGACCAACCAGTCCAGGGCACTCTGTTTCCTTTACACAGTGCCCTCACAGGTCAGAAGGGAGATTTATAACCAAGATTCATTCTTTCTCTGTCACAGGTTCCCATGAAATATACGCACACCTGGGTGGTGATTAGGCCTGCGGCAAAGCCAAAGACCTTTAAACACCCAGAAGTGTGTGTATTTCATGGGAACCACATGGCCCGAAGGGGTTTATACCGCTTATAAAAAGACTATTTCAAAGTTAATTGTCGTTTGGGGGATGAAAATCATTAAAACACTTTTTAAATTAAAAAAAAACACTTTTATTATGTGTACATCTGCAGTGTTATATAGTCCCAAAGACAAAACATTTAATTTGCATTCAATAATTTGTTTTACGTTCTACTTGTTAAAAATAAACTGCACATTTCCTTTTGTTGTGAATTTCTGCACTGAAAGCGGTATCTCATAAGTAGAGGGCAGAGGACAAGCTGGTGAAGTGTTTTTTCTGGGCGGAGTTTCTTGAAACTAAGGAAGGTAATGGTGCAGCTGCAATGGAGGCTAGAGTCATATTTGAGGTGAGTTTGAGGATACAATTGAACTTCACTGTTTTCTGTTTTGCAGCGTTGGAGTCCAGTAGCTTAGCAAATTGCTTTCAGATCGATGTTCAGTTACAGACATTATTTCCCTTGATGCCAGCCCGGCTTGTGAAAGTAGATGCACCGCTGTACTTCTCAAGCAGCGTTGCGAGAGACTGGCTTTGTTGCTTAGTTTAGGCATCTCACAGAGGAAATGTATTCCCATCGGTTCACAGGAGTACCAGTAGGGTCTAGTGTTCAGGATTTGCTGAGCTCTCAGTAGGGTAACTAATTAAACCATTTAAATATAGGCTATTTTAATGGTTATTTAAATAGCCATCCTTTCACTCTTAGTATTATCTTTTTTTTAAGCAGCTAGCTAACTTCAGTACACTCCTGGGTGTATAATTTGTAATTATTTTATGTAGCCATATTGTGTTATAAGTATTGCATACTTTTATATTGAGTTTACTAATAATAATAATAATAATAATAATAATAATAATAATAATAATAATAATAATAATAATAATCATAAAAATACATTAAATCATAAAAATACATTTACGTTTTGGCATTTCTTTCTTTTTTTTTTTACTCTCTGCGTCAGGCTCTATTTATTGACGTTGTTGATGTGGGTTAACCTGGTGGATTCAGAAGCGTGCAGCCTCTCACTGCTCTGGGCTAAATGAATCCCACCTGAACTGAACAGGTCCAAATTATTGTATTACACACAAGTGTAGATTCATATTGCATATAAACTAAATGAAATCACATGACCCATTGAGGAATAAGCATGCATGCCTGTGTTAATCACTTTATAAAAATAATGTTCTTGATTACCCTAGTTTCACTGCATGCACTATAAACTAAAAGAGTTTGTTTACATTATTTTGGCAAGTGGTATTTAACCAGGACTTTTAAAGATTTTGAGCAAAGTGTCAGGACACCAGGACCTTTGATGGAAAACCAGGACTGTCCCAGCTAAACCGAGACATCTGGTCACCCTAGCTCTGAGTGTGTGCAGGTAACAGGCTGTTACATTGGGAGGGCATTTTGACAAATATTTTTTAAAGCTCTGCACCGGACAGCTGAGGTTTCAGTGTTAAAAAACTGGAGACTTGAATACTGGTCGCCAGTTGAACTTCTTACACTGGCATAAAATTCCCTAAGAATGTTGTTGGGGTTTTCTGGACTTATTTCCTAAAAATTGATGTCTATATTTTTTATTTAAGACAGTCTTTAAGTAACAGCCCCGTTGTAGTCTTTTTTAGTCTTTTTTTGTCTTTGTTTTCTTCTGTTTCATTTAGCTGTGCCTCGTGTAATCTTATGTGTCAACTGTTGACAGTTTCTGTTGCACTTTTCTTTCTCTTTTTTCTGGTGGATTACTGTCTTCACTATGAAAGTTAGTGCTGTATCAGTTCTCTGGAGCTTCATCACCAAATATATTAAATAAAATGTGTAGAATGTCACTCATTTTGTGGCAGTAGTTTTATAGCTAATAAATAAAACGGCAGTTTGTCATGGAATTTTTATAATGTTGTGCGTATTGATGTATACAGTGTGAAGCGGTTCATTGGTATGCGAGCTGTGCTTATATGCTATATATGTGCATGGTCATGTGATGCTGTTTAACCAATCAGAGGTTGTTATTTTTTCCAAGCCGTGTATATATATATATATATATATATATATATATATATATATATATATATATATATATATATATATATATATATATGTGTGTGTGTGTGTGTGTGTGTGTGTATTGTAAACATCAATGTTCAGCAAATGCCATGCCATTATAGCAAGAATACACTCAGAAATAGTGTAATGATGACCTTTCCAGTTTAAACACAGTTTCTTTTTAAGTGACTTGTTCATCAAGCGTAATTACTCAATACCATTTTATAATTTTATTTTTTACTTGCATGACCTTTTGGCCAATGCTTCTGTGCTTGCAAAGAAACTACCTGGTACATAAAGTTTTGAAATCCCTCACCTATGAAGTCACTGTATGATACTATTTTGACTAAGTATATTATTATAACTTTATACTAACTTTAACCTTGGGAGACAGGATAATATCAATAACATACAGCAAGGCTTGATAATTACGGGCATTGTTGGAAAACGGTCCTTAACTGGAATGTATTGAACGAGCCACAGAGGAGTAGTACCACGGGTTTAGTGTTGAGATCCCAAATATCTCCTACTGCAGGGATGGGCAGACCAAATTTGAAATCCAGATTGCAAAGAACTTCAAATTGTTCATTAAACCAGGCGTAGAGTTGCCCATCCCTGTCCTACTGTAGTTGTAAGTGGAAAACCTTGTGTATCGCATTTATTTTATAAAAAAATATATCCAATCCACACTACCTAAATAATGTGCGAGCAGCACGCTTTGAAACAACACGCTTGCCATTCACAATCAAGTTTTCAAAACGTGGTGATCCTGCATTATATAGGGCGTGTGAACAGGGTTTGCAAGCAGTTGTCAATGTCATAACTAATGGGGAATTGTTAATGTATCCCTTAAAAAAGATTAGTGATAAATGTCAGCAATTATTAAGTTGGCTGATCTGGCAGGCTGATGTTTCCACCAACGCAAAACGGATGAAGCCATTAGCCATATCCGTTGAGTAGTTTACTTGTGTGGGTATTTTTTTGTCCAGCTTTACCTCTGAATGGATGATTTAGTGGTTATGTAAGTGGACTTTGCACATCTAGGCGGCAATCTGATTTGTTATTTTCATATGTCACATGTTCTGTTTTAATACAAAAAAGAAAACAGCAGTGTGGTGGGGTGCCCTGCCCCTGTGCGTAATTTTGTGTTTTATGTTGTATTTGGTGTGTATGTATTGGTGCATGGGGTATAATGGGGGTTATGTACCACAAATGACTTAAAATGTATAGTTGTATTTAGGCAAGGGGATTGCACAATCACTTCACGTGCAGATAAAATGTGTATTAGTATGTGGGCACGGGGATTGCACAAATTAGTTCATGTGCTGGGACGTTGTATATATAGATGTATGAATCACTTGGGGTTGGGTGTTCAGAGTGGAAAACAGGAGAGAACTAAACTAAAAATAATAACAATTACTATTTGTGCTGGACGACCAGCACGATACTGGTTGTGGGGTTAGTTCAGTGTTTTTTGTTTGTCTGTTTATTTGGCCAATGTGTCGTTTGGTTTTTTGGTGTGCAGTGTTTTGTTTTGTTCAGCTGTTTTAGTTGTTTATTTATTAAAACACGCAAGCAGAGCAGTCATTTCACTCGCAGTGCTGTGTGTTTCTTCCAGGTCTGACGTCACTGCACAAGCCAGCTTGCCACAAGCCAGCTTGCCATAAGCAGTGAAATAAGTTTGATGCCAACTGACTCTAATCTAAATGTTCTCATCTGTTAGAATGTTAATGCAGTTTGACTGCTCATTGATACAGTACAAGAGCTAAGGAGCAGATGTCAGGCCAACATATCTTTGATCCAGCTGCCCAGTGCTGCTGTTTTAGGAAACTGTCTCCGGTTTTGCTTTTCTTGCCAGCTGCATGATAAATTAAGGAGAAAAGAAGAGCAAGTCCTGTCTTGTCAGGAGAGGTTGGCCATAGCTAAACAAGATGATCTTTCAATGTTTTCCTGCATGGAAGTGTGAAATCTTCAAAGGTGTCTTCCTGCCAGCAATATTAAGTGCTTCTTAGCAGCAGAGTGTCGGCCATCAGAAGGGATCAAACTGGGAACTGAGAAGGTGTCATAAATTGAAGAGAACCTCAGTAAAATCACATCAAAGGCAATGATTTGTTTGTTATAGGAATTTATGTGAGCAATTTTGGGATCAACTCAGGTATTTATATACAGTGAGGATCAGTAAAAAGGAGCGATAAACAAACACACTGAAATAAATACTTGTAAACTTTGAAAATGTCAACTGGAAAAAAGTACAGTATGTACATTGTGAATAGGGGGAAGTTCAACAGACAGGAAATTAATTCTCACTCTCTACAGCAATGCTTCTACAATCTACATGACAGAAAAGGTCGTCCTTTTGACTAGAACCACTAGACCAATCAGAAGATCTCCCATTATTATATCCATAAAAGGACCTTTTCTGGTCAGGATTAAGGAATTGAAAAGTGTTTTTAACAGTTTCCAATCCTGTTTTTCAGGGTTCCTTTCTGGCTCTTTGGTTTCAAACTCTCTCTTCTCTAGTTGGTCAGGCTGAGTTCTGGCAGGTACCTCCGTAAAAAAGAGAATCATGGGCAAAACTTTTTTTTTTTCTTTTTAGCATTATAATTCATCACACACTTAATAATACAGTACCTTGTCTCAAAACTAGCTGGTTTTTTTTCATATGATTTTTTGTGCTTCAATGGGAAAAATAGTGCTTTGAACCAATAGCAATCTGGTGTTTACTACAATTTGTAGGCCTTTCTGGACAGATGTAGAACTATGCAAAACATTTTAAAAATGTTTTCTTTTTTTTTATGTACAAACTTGTTTGGCAAATATTCCGGTACTTGAACATCGCCATGGTGTGGTGGAGTGTCCCGCCCCTATATTTATATGTGCACAGTTTATTATTATTTGTATTATTGTTTGCGGCGTGGATAAAAGCGCCGTGTATTTGTTATTGTTTTTATATTTTAAAAATCTTGTGAGGATGCGTGACTGATCAGCTAGTGATTTATTTAGTTGGCTGACAGTCACGCATCCTTATTAAACTCGTGCAGACGGTGACCATCTCCCGAGTTAATTCATTGATTAATTGTTGCTAATCGGGAGATGGTCACTGTATATAAACCTGCAGCTCTCTACCCTCGGGGGGAGTGTATTAGGAGTGAGAGCAGAGAGAGTGAGGAGAGAGAAAACGAAACTTACAAATAACTGCTAAGCGTGCTGGTTTACACCAGCACGATATTTATTTGTTTGGCCAACATCACTAATGGTATTTCTGGATTTTATGCTAATAGAAGATTTTCCTCTACAACTAACTACCAACTAACTACCAACTAACTGTGTTGGGGTTTAATGTAGGTATATTTGCAAATGCATTTCCAAAACAAAGTTCTCAAATGTATTTTTTTCCTTCAAGAAACTATTTACAACCATAAAAAAGATTGTTTGCAAAGTTTGGGTCCACCCTCCCCTATCTCAAAACAATTACATTTTGATTGATTTATTTGTCATGTGGGCTTACCATCGCAGTTATTTGGAATTCAGTAAATCATTACTTTGATAGAAAAACTGAAGTGAAATGTGTCATGGTCTTATTTATGATTTATAGAAATGCTGGTATCCAGCTCCAAATTTTCATTCTAAAATAAAATTGATACTTTTGCTAGAACAATTTTAAACATCCCAATAAAACCTGACGCTGTACAAGAAATGAGAACACATAGGTATAGACAATTTACTTGTTCTTGTTCATCCATAAATAGGTGGTAGGATGTATTCACAATGGGAGATGGAACCTTTCCGTTTAATGGAGGAAGATGTAAAATAATGTGTAAAAAAATAAAGTAATTGTATGTAAAAGTAATGTGATATCTTGTAACAATTGTAAGTCGCCCTGAATAAGGGCGTCTGCTAAGAAATAAATAATAATAATAATACTATACAAAAATAAAACATGCTGTATTTATTTAGTTTGATACATTACATTGGACTTAACCTTTGAGATTAACACAGTTATCATAACAATATAATTCAAGCGAACATTTAAATAAAAAATGCTCCAAAAAAAAGTAGCCTATCCTCAAATGGAGACACAGCTAAATATTACAAACATTTTATTTATTTATAAGAGGCCGTGTGGTCTGGTGGTTAAAGAAAGGGTTTGGAACTTTAGGAACATATGTTAATAAAGGTAAAAACACCTGATATGGCACCTCAATATAAGCACACACACACATACATTGAAGCAACTGTAATTTATTTCTTCCCATTCACAGCTGTCTACAAGGATTGTCTTTCTATCTGCACCAGATGGTTCTCAGTGGGCCAGCCCATGGCAGTGGAAACATCTGAACAAAGACCAGCTTTATGTCTCCAAATGGAGTGAGATATACAAGGTAGGTAGTGTCTGAAACCCAGCCTTTGCAGGTGCAGCTTCAGCCCACACATGAAATTCTCAGCAGGAGCCAAGGAAATAGACCGCTCTAATTCATCTGTCACAAGAACCTGAAAGAGAAGACTACTGCCGCAGGCCAGGAAGTTTCACACACACCCTCATACACAGCATTCTTGCGTTTACAATAGGTACATGTCACATGAAGGGTTATGTCAATCCTGCTCTTTCCTTCTCTGCTGTTTTAATAATGTGACTAGGCTGAACTTAATGAAACCCTGTCATGCGTGAAAGAAATACATAAAATGTCACCGAGTGATCGCATGCATTATTCCGGTTTCAGATATAGAACCACTGCAAACACTAACAAAAAGCTAGAGGCCAGGAAAGATGGTGAGGGAAATGAACCACAGTCTATGCATGTAGAAATGTTTCTTCTCATCTCAGTTTTGGAAAATTAGGGACCTATACTGTGCAGGGGAGAAAACGCCTTTTAGAATCTAGTGCGTTATTTTGTGAAATGCACAAAATACAGTTTATGCATATCCACATTTATTTTATTACTTTATAAGACTTGGGGGGGAAAAAAACTCCTGGTAAATTCCGCTTCAGTCTCAATGGGTTTTGTCCTGGTTAAATAAATAAATACACATACTGGGTCCTGTTTGGTCAAGTGAAAAGGCAAGACAGATCTTTTTTAAATGCTCATTAATTGCCAAACATATGGATCTCCTGTGAACCTTCTCCTGTGAGCGGTCACATAAATTGCAACAGTAATACATAGTACATGGAGTTTAACAACTGTTAAATGAATAATGTCAAATAATGGGGGTCCGTTGCAAACTGATTAATTATGTTAATTTACCGTCATTTACTTTCTTTTTTATAAGACATAAAAAAGAAATAAACTTATAATCTTATAAACATTGACTTTCCCTGTATTTTTGGATTTTAACAATGGTTGACTATTTTTGTGTTTCTATTGTCTCTAGCAGCTAATTTTAAAAAGTGTGTCCTCTGCCTGGGTAGACCTCTTGTTTAGCTTAGTAGAGGGGGAATACAATAAAGTTATTTTTTAAATTTTTATTTATGTAGCAGGGCAGAGGATAGGGCGCGAACCGGCAACCCTGTGCATAAAGCCAAACAGCTGGACTCGTCTGCATTTGTAGTATTACGACCAGGGACAGGCCATAATCCATAACACCAGTGTATCACACAACACTGCCCATTACATATACTATTTTTCCAACATAAAAGGAGATTCGGCACCAGTTACTTATAAAATGAGCCCATTCAAATGCAGCACACTGTTGCTGTCTACAGGGTGAAACAACGGTACACCATGAAGGAGCATGAGGGGAAAATATACATATATTCGTAGAAACTGATTAAATCATGAAGATTGAAAAAGTCCATCAAGACTGTGGTACTAACAAGCACTGATGAGCTGACCTTTAGTTTTTAACATTGTCCATTGAACTTTATCCTGGAATAAGGCAAGCACGTGTTTCCAACATTTGTGCCTGTGGTGCCATTGAACTCATTGCTTAAATTGCATGAGACATAGATAAAACTGTTAGATAATTAGTGTCATGAAGCATAATGTAAGAAATTAATATATTTACTGCCTCTTGTTGCCTGAAGTGGGTAAAAACATCCTGTCACTGTGTTCAAATAATGTGATCAAGTTTAAACTTTGCTTAGCAAAAGCTGCCAAGTGCATCACATATTAATGTGGGACCACATTGACAATGACTTTTCAATAAAGGTGGGTTATTTACTAATAGACATGTAAGTCAATAACATCTTTATCTATCAAACATTGCAATAAATGTAGAAATACTAAAAAGAAACTAGCACAATTCTGACAAATGCTTTGACGAGAATTCTTTCTCAATGATGTCAGTACCTTGAACAAGACTGATATTGATAGCATGTAGAATCGAATCTCATAACTTCCCAAGGACAGATTTCAAAATCAGACAAGCTGGTATCTTTCCAAACACACTACAGTAGATCAAGTGTCAATGAGGTGAAAAGAAAGTGACAGCTTTCACAGTATGTGGAACATCCATGCAATCTTTAATCAAATCCGGGTGAAATGTTACAAATGATACTCCATCACCAACTTTACAACCAATCAGATCAAAGGGGATATAGTGGAGGCAGTCGTACATACATCATTCCATTTATGTGTCACACTTACATTTTTGCATTTTTATCTAATTGTCATGCAAATGGGTATTAACATCATTTAGCTATTCAGAGAATCAGATTTGGGGAATATAAGGGGGCATCTTTCTGTCCATCATCCATCTGTCTGTAAGTCACACTTTCATTTTTGCATATATTTGGCTCCAGATTAACCGGACGCTGTGAGACAGAACAGGATTTCAAACTTGCCCCTAAATTGAAATAAATGAATGTGTAAATGAACCATCCTTAGCTACAATTAATACTGGTGCTTAAATACCTGCATGCGCGTCAAATAATTGTATTATACTAAGAATGAATTGCAGCCAGTCGCTATTTTTTTCAGTTTGTTAAAATTCAATCGCCCATATTATTCTGCAAATACAATCGCATCATCTCGTTGCTCTATCGATAGATTAGCTATTCGTTCATTAAGATCTAATCAGAAGCAGCTGATCAGTGTGACTTGTTTGCTGCGCCCAAGCAATTCCACCACAGCAGAATAATCTTAGCAAAGGTGGAGCTCATTTATACATGAATTACTTTCAATTTAGGGGGAATTTTGAAATTCCAGTCTGTCTCAAAGCGTCTGGTTAATCTGGAGCCATATGGTAACCCTAGCTAATTCTGAATTTGCACCTGAGGCATAATACTGTAATGTTACTGATATATTTGTTTCTTCAGTAGTACATCATACAAGCACAAAAAGAAAATCACTTAATATTCCAACGAGAGAAAAAACAGAATCACAGAATAATGAGTACTTTAAATAAGTCTTTCTGTATAAGGGAAGTTACAATTCCACAGGCATGCTTGTTAGTTTATTTTTCTGCAGAAATGTGAATACTGTCATGAAGGTTCAGACATTTATATTGATATCTTGCAGTAATGGGGGGTTTACACTGTTATCTGTAAACTTTTTATGAAATGCTGCCTAATGTATCATTTATGAAGGTTTTTTTCAAGCGCTGAAGAGCACTTTGAATTACAGGCGGTCTTGTGTATAGCGGTACACAATGTAATGAGCTGACATGTACTGGACTTACTGTTCAAAAGATGCTCACATTTTTCTAGCCACTTTTTGCTGCTTCTGATTCAGTCAACCTGAAGTTACCTCAGTTTTAATTAAGCCGATTGCTATCATTCTGCATATGTCAGTGTTAGCAGGTACCTTAACATCTTTTATCCATGACATACTGTGGGCAGGTTTACTAATCATAATGGACACACGTCACTGACCACTCTCCCTTCTCTCCCACGAAACTGCTACAACAAATAAACTGTGCTTTGTTGTATTCATAAAACATGTGTGAGACATCCACTGATTCTTTGATCAAAGTCAAAATACTCATAGATTCATAAAAGAAATGCCACTACAGTGTGAGCCTGTCTACCTCAGGCAATGGATGTGAGAAAGTATACATGTAGGAAACATTTTGTGACTGATTATCAAAGGGAAAATGTGCTTTTAAATGACTCAGTGCTGAAGTTAGTTGCCATTGATTGGTACTCAATTGTAAAGGTGAAATGGCAGCTTTTCTTGCTAAAGGGAATGACTCTGAAATTCCAAGTTTGTAAACTTGCCTATATTGACGAGAAAGTTATGACTTAAAGTAATTGTAGCTTACAAAATATCTCCATGAATCTTAACTGTTTAATTTAATTATTTGAAAATACTGTACTATTATTATTATTATTATTATTATTATTATTATTATTATTATTATTATTATTATTATTATTTATTTCTTAGCAGATGCCCTTGTCCAGGGCGACTTACAATCGTAAATAAAAAATACATTTCAAGAATCACAGTACAAGTAATAATACAATTAAGAGCAAGATAAACACAATGACTTTGGTTCTAGCAAGTACAAGTATGACAAAATACGATTCAGTAACAGAGCAGATAACAGTGTCAGTGATAGTTACATCAGGATATAATTAAATACCAAATATTACAGATTAAATAACACTTGACAGATTACAGTACTCTAAAGTACAGGATTAAATGCAGTAAAATAGGGGGCAGATAAAGAGCAAGTAAAGCACATTTAAGGAAGAGTGTCAATAGGGAAAAAAAGAGGAGTTCTACAGGTGCTGTCTGAAGAGGTGAGTCTTGAGGAGGCACCGGAAGGTGGTCAGGTGGCTTCTGGTAGACTTCTGCAATATCATTTTGTAGTTTCTTTGCTTACATGGTGTTAGATAAAAGATCTACATTATGTTCATACAGTTCTTTTTTTAAAAAAATGATGTCTCAATCATACAATTCTAGGTGATTCAAAACATTTGGCCATAGCTGTACACAGTTTTCATGTTGATCAAACAATGATGAGAATAAGGATCAAAGCTACTTAAGAAGGTTAGTACCAGAAACAAACACAACCTTCCAATGAGTATTTAATAAATGCCAATCAGTGGGGTATTAGTTGTCCATTTTACCCCCACTCAGACCCCTTGCTTACTATCTGTATATCCATGAATATATATACAACTACCGGTCAAAAGTTTTAGAACACCTCCATTTTTCCAGTTTTTATTGAAATTTACGCAGTTTAATGTCTCAATGTACTCTGAAATTAAAGCATAGAACAAATAAACAATTGGAGATAAAAAAGAAATCATGGAATCGTTTTGTTTAACAAAATTTAATCTAAATTTTTGACTCATCAAAGTAGCCACCTTTTGCAGATATAACAGCCGAACACACTCGTGGCATTCTTTCTACAATGGAAATCAAATATTGTTCGGAAGGTTCTTCCCAACACTGTTGCAGAAGTTCCCACAAATGTGTTGCACTTGTAGGTTGCTTTGCTTTCACCCTTCTATCCAGTTCATCCAAAACCAGCTCGATGGGGTTTAAGTCTGGAGACTGTGCTGGCCATTCCATGATTTGAAGCCTACCGTCTTGTTCTTTTCTTCTAAGGTAGTTCTGACATAGTCTGGAGGTATGTTTTTCATTATCTTGCTGTAGGATGAACCCCTGACCAACTAGGCGTATACCAGAGGGTATTGCATGGCTCTGCAAAATGCTGTGGTAGCCGTTTTGGTTCAGGGTGCCACTCACTCTGTGCAAGTCGCCGACTCTGGATCCAGCAAAAGAGCCCCAGACCATCACGCTTCCTCCTCCATGTTTGACAGTTGGTGTCACACACCGAGGAACCATCCTTTCGCCTACTCGACGGCGTGCATAAAACCCTGCGTGATGAACCAAGATTTCAAATTTTGATTCAGCGGTCCATAAGACCTTCTTCCAGTCTTCAGTAGTCCACTGGCGGTGCTTCATGGCCCAGGCAAGCCTCTTTTTCTTATTTTGCCATCTTAGCAATGGCTTTCTTACTGCCACTCGACCTGTCAAACCTGCAGCTCGAAGTCTTCTCTTCACAGTTGAAACTGAGACTTGCTTACTTCGACCAGTGTTAAGCTGTGCTTGAAGCTGTTGTCCTGTGAGCCGCCTATCACGCAAGCTGTTGACTCTCAGAAACTTGTCTTCTGATCCTGTTGTGGCTTTGGGTCTGCCAGACCTCTTCCTGTCAGAGTTTCCTCCAGTTTCCAAGTGCCTTTGATGGTGTAGGAAACTGTACTCACTGACACCTTGGCTTTCTTTGCAATTTCTCTAAAGGAAAGACCTACACTTTTAAGGGTTATAATGGTCTGTCTGTCTTCCTTTGTTAATTGCCTTTTCTCGCCATTATGATAGTAATATACTACTTCCTGCAGTACAATACTGTCCAAATAATGCTTAAGAGGGTGTAGTAACACAGTCTGTTCCAACACTGCTTTTATACAGACAGAGGGTTTGTAAGTAATCAACAAAAGTTGGGACACCTGTAGGAATTGTTAGCATCAACTTTCAAGGCTTAATTTACTTCCATTGCTGCAGAACAGCTGTAAGTTGTTAACCCATTACTTGTTCCCTGAAAAGGCCTTTTGTATAACTCTGAAATGTACATTATTTTTCAGTTTTGGTAACCTACACTTTTTTTTTAACCTCTGGCAGTTTACCACTTACCTTTGTACCATTTCAGGTTATTCACTGGACTTGAACTGCTTAAATTTCAATAAAACTGGAAAAATGGGGTGTTCTAAAACTTTTGACCGGTAGTGTATATATATATATATATATATATATATATATATATATATATATATATATATATATATATACATTTTAAATTAACAATTTATTTCCCACAAGTGCAGCAGTAACCCCAATTCCAGCCTTTTTAAGAAGTAGGATGATTGGGTGGGACACTTTGTTAGTGACACTTTGTTGTTTTTTACAGTGATGAATACCATTCACACATTCTTTCAGCAAGATTTGTAAGTTAACTGCTTTGGAACCCAATTTCCAGCAGATGGGTTGTAAAAGGCAAATTACACAGTCTTAAAAATATCACTAAGGTGAGCCTTTGCTTATTTTGCTATTAGAAAGAGGTTGGTGTCTCGGAGTTCAGGTTGCAGTTGGCTGCCCAGTAATTTAATTTAATGAATACGATAAAGGTTTAGTTTTGTGTGTTTTCTTATATTTTTAACACGTTAGGTTCCAGCCTTTCTCTGATGTTACTGTTTTTCAGTGGACCACAGCTAACTGTCTTAGAAACACTGCCGTTTTATTTTTTCATTTAGTTTTATCTGTAGCGTGAACACCATATCATCTCCTTCATAATGCAGGTAATGAAGTGAATAACTATTCAGAAGAACTTCCCTTTGATGCAAATGAAGAATTATTGACTGCACAATTTATGATGGATTATCTCTACGGAATTCACACCATTTTACCAAAGGTTTCTCTACCTACATGTAATCCATTTTTCATTCTTCTAATTTCTATCCCCTTTTCCTTTCCTTCTTTTCTCACCCATTATTAGTAGTCTAATGGTGCCTATTATATTATTCTCACAGGAGGAGGACTGCCCCTTCTAATTGATTTAAATATACCACCAAATCCAGTTATTATAGTTTTTCTCAAGTGTCTTAATACAGTTACTGAAACTGTTATCAAAGATACCAAAACAGGTAACTCAAAAACCAAAACCCTCTTCTCATTTTAAAAACTATGAACAATTTTCACTACTTTAAGCACAAAAATGCAAACCCAGCTTTGCATATCACTCAATACAATGTTATATCTTTAACACAAGATTCACATGTGAGTGTCTCATTTTCAAAACATACATATCTGTTTGCAATTCAGAGCAATCAGTTCCAATTACATCGACTTAACATTCCACACATTCAAATGAAAATTGCACAATTCTTCAATCATTCATCAGATCTTAATCATGAATAAAAGGTACCCCAGGTGACCTCACACATGTTGTAGAGAAATGGAGCAGGTAGTAGAGGACAGACAAGCTGGTGCTCGTGGAAGACGCGGTAATCATGGTCACGGCGGTGGAGTTCAGCCTCAACATCAGAGTCAGCCAACATGAGTGCGACACCATGTCACTGTTTCTAATGAAATTCGGGCAACAATTGTTGACCATGTTGTGAATCATGGACTAACAATGAGAGAAGCTGGGCTTCATGTGCAACCAAATGTGAAACGATCAACAATTGCATCCATCATTCGTACCTTTAGAAATGAGAATAGGTAAATGAACTTTGAGAATGTACAGTTTTTGTACCTAATTATTGTACTTATAACTTGTTTCATTTTTGTAATACAGTAATTTACATGTGTTGAAATTCCATCAATTTTAAGAATTGAAAGAATTCTTGAAGACAATGACACATTTTACAACATTAATAATGTTTGCTTGTCCACAATTGACTGTGTTCTAAAAAAAAAACATATTATTCGACTGAAGCAAATCTACAGAGTTCCCTATGAAAGAAATAATGAAAGGATGAAGAACTTACGATATCAGTATGTACAAGTAAGTTATTACTGTAAAATCCATAATACAGTTTTTTCTCAATGGCTAAAGCAAAATTCCAGAAACTATCAAAACAATTCTCAAAACAGTTAACACAAACACCAAACCTGAGTTCTAATTTGCTAAGCTATTTATACAATTCATGGGTTTACATTCAAATTGCACAATTCTAAACCATATATTCAATTGCCTTAATGCAACTGTTATACATTTTTCATAGGTAAATGTCTTTGCAATCTCATTGCTGTTGCTAACAATCAATGTTCGTTAATTTAAACAACATTCTCCATGTGAAAATAATACATAGCTTAATTGATCATTCATTTATCAAATGGTAACGCTGTGCATAAAAGGCTGTGATTTCCAATGGAAACGCGCTGCAGTGTGTGAAAGCATGGAGCAAGCAGAGGAAGGTGGTCGTGGTCGTGGACGTGGACGTGGACGTGGACGTGGACGTGGATGTGGTATTGTGGGCAGACAGTCTGGACTAGTGAGACAAAGGCATGCTGCTGTCTCAAATGAAATACAAGCAACTGTCATTGATCATGTCATAAACAGAGTCACAACCAAACCTGGGATGCTCCACGGTTGCATCTATCATCCATACATTTCGTACTAAGAATCGGTAAGTCAAGTGCATATTACAGAACATATATATATATATATATATATATATATATATATATATATATATATATATATATATATATACTGTAATTACTGTATGAGCATGTTTTGTGTCACATTAGCATTTCACAGTAAATAACCATTGTGTATGCATTACTCTGCTTTTAGACTTGAAAGGAAATCGAATAGTGGTGGCCGTGGTCGTCTCCTCACTGAACCGCAAGAGTCGACAATAGTTGAGATGGTCCCTCCCAGTAATGACATCCGCCTTCGTGAAATACAGAGCAGGATAGATGATGACGATGATGTATTTCATGGTGTGAACAATGTCAGCTTGTCAACCATTGACCGTGTTCTGAAGAGACACCAGGTTAGAATGAAACACATCTATGCGGTACCTTTTGAAAGGAACAGTGAGAGAGTGAAGGAATTACGGTACCAATATGTACAAGTAAGTTGACTGTAATGTTAATGCAAAATATGGCCATTAACATGATATGAAATGTACAAATTCTCAATTACTGAGTCCTGTTCTGAGCAGGGACCTTAGTTCTGTGAAATGTTCTGCTGGTCTCAGATTTCCTTCTTGCAGTATAAACACATAGCTTTATGTTTACAGAGAATGATGGAGTTTGATGCCAGCATGTCTCCATGTGAATAAATCTTCGTTGATGAGGCAGGCTTCAACTTGGCAAAAAGACGTAGACGCAGATGTGGCCGAAACATAATTGGACAGCGTGCCGCTGTGGATGTGCCTGGGCAGTGTGGAGGTAACATCACTATGTGTGTTGCCATCTGCCAGCATGGAGTTGTTTGCCGCAGTCCATTGCTTGGCACATACAAGACAGAGCGGCTGCTAGTTTTCCTTGAGGAATTGCACAATCACCTTGTCCCACCCAATGCAGTAATATTGGCAGGAAGAGAGGCCACAGTGTTTGTCATTTAGGATATTGTGAGTTTCCATCATGCTGTGCTGGTGCAGGAGTGAGTGGTTTGATGCACATCCCCATTTCTCTGTGATGTACCTTCCACCGTATAACCCTTTTCTGAATCCAACTGAGGAGTTTTCCTCCTCCTGGAGGTGGAAGATGTATGACCACAATCCCCATGAACAAACCACACTTCTCCAGGCCATGGATGAGGCTTGTAATGACATTACGGCAGAAGAATGCTAAGCCTCCATCCATCTCGCCAGATGATTCTTTCCAAGGTGCTTAGCCAGAGAGAACATTTGCTGAGATGTGGATGAAAATATGTGGCCGGATAGGCATGAATGACTCGATGTTCAATAAACATACATGTATATTATCTGTGTATATATTGTTACTGTAAGTTTAATTTTGTAAATAGTACTGTATTTTGTGCCAATCAAATATGACCAATGCATTCTAAATTTAGTATACATTTCTTTAATATTTGATTTTTTGAGTTTTATAATTGGGTGAAATATTTGGATTAAATAGAGGTATTTTCTTTAGCTTGAATACTTAAACACAAAAGATGTAATTATTTATTGATTTGGTGCAAGCATTTGGTTGCAAGATGTATAATAAAATTTATTTTGGTGAATTATGGAGCTTGATGCCAGCATTTCGCCCCATGAATACATCTTTGTTGATGAGGCAGGTTTCAATTTATCAAAAAGGCGCAGACGTGGCCGAAATGTCATCGGACAATGTGCTACCATCCACGTCCCTGGTCAGCGTGGAGGAAATGTCACTGTGCGCTGCCATTTCACATAACAGAGTTGTTTTCCACAGCCCTGCTATCGGTTCATACAATACAGAGTGACTTTTTTTTTTCTCGATACACTGTATGAATGTCTGGTTCAACCTGGAGAAGCAGTCCTGGAAGGAGCACAACCTACAACTTTCGTTATTGTTTAGTACAATGTGAGTTTCCATCGTGCTGTATGATTTTCCTTCCACCATACTCCCCTTTCCTTAACCCAATTGAGGAGTTTTTCGCTGCTTGGCGATGGAAGGTGTATGATCGAAATACCCATGAACAGGTCACACTTCTCCAGGCCATGGATGAGGCATGTCATGACATCAGGTTAGAAGCATGTCAAGGCTGGATTAGTCATGCTAGGCGATTCTTCCCTAGGTGTATTTCTAGAGAAAATATCCGTTGTGATTTTGATGAAAATATGTGGCCAGATGGAAATGAGAGGCTTAATGATACAGAATAGAATTAGTATTGCTTGTTTCTATGGTTATGTAAATATATACTTGTGCCAATAAATAATGATACAAATATTTGGCTTTTAATATATATTTGTTAAACATATTATGATGTGAGCTTTTGAATTGCAGTAAATATTTAAAAAATACAACTTTACTTCATTTTGCTTGTAAACCTAAATGTCCTTTATGTATTTATTTGCTATTTTGATGCAAATATTTGGTTTTGCGCACTGTA
The DNA here is from genome assembly GCA_030684275.1 of Acipenser oxyrinchus oxyrinchus. Lineage (NCBI taxonomy): Eukaryota > Metazoa > Chordata > Actinopteri > Acipenseriformes > Acipenseridae > Acipenser > Acipenser oxyrinchus. The sequence goes on from CM060250.1 coordinate 61,191,321, forward strand.
GTTCAGGATTTGAAAGTATTATTTAATTTTGCAAATGTACATGCTGTTTTGCAAATGAGAAGAGAGTTTTGTTTTTTGTGTTAACAGTTTTTGTAACTCAGCAAATGGTTTCAATAAATTTGTCACATCCATATACTGAACATTTGTGTACTTAGTTATACCTTATGATCCAAAATGGTCCTCACTTATGCAGAACACATAGACACACACACTCATCTACCTATTTATCTGTGATCCACTGCTGGAGATGCATATTCCTGGTGACGGGGATATAGTCAATGTGTCTGAACAGGATTTGTTTAAAATTTCAATACAATTGGTCCTTAACAAGAAGACATTTAAACTAATTATCAGTCGAAATGCCAGCTGCCAGAAATAAAAGGCTTAAGCATCAATTAACCTCCTAATTAGTGCATATACTGTACATCCCACAACACACACAAACACATATACATCTTCCTCTCACACCTCTCGCAAACACACAAGTAAACATTTCATACACAGGCAAATACATGTAGATGCAATCTTCTATCACAAACTTTTTTAAGTGCTGGCTCTTCAGCTTCAGCAGAATGACACAGTACTTCAGAATCAGCAGTCTGGCCAGATTCTATTCATCACTGAGCTCTGATCCCACAGTAATGTTCAGCACATTATCGGAAAGCAATAGAGCTATTATAGCAGAAAATACACCAGACAACAACAGACAACTTACCTAACAGTCCTTTGCTACATGCAGAGAATTATTACAGTTCTTTTCAATCGCTAAAGCCCAGTTACTGATACTATCAGCACAATTCTCAAAACAGTTACCACAAACACCAAAACGATTTGCGAAAACATTAAATACAATTGCAAAATGAAATGTCAAAATGTATTCATAGATCTTGCAAAACCTAATGTTTACATCAATTTTTCAAACATTTAGGTTCATATCGTTTAACTCTTCAACCAAAATAAAATACATCTTTCAATTGTAAATAGATCATGCAATTCAAAGGCTTACATTACCAAACAGAAAACCAGTATACACAAAACTTTCAATGTTTTTGTAATTTCTTGGGCTCTATATTTAGTCATTAATTTATCATTTTAAAAAATGATAAACTTGCATAATCAATGTCTGGTATTACAATTATATTTTATTTCGCTCGTCTCTGTCTGGCCACATCATTTCATCTCTGTCGCAGTGGATGTTCTCCTCAGCCACCAACATGCAGCTGTTCTTTCAATCCTAAGTAAATAAATAAATAAATGGAATATTGATATACTAGTGTACAATCCATATGCACATTTCCTGTATAAAACAAAGTAGGAGCTGCATCAGCATGCAAGCTGCAAACTCTATAAATACATGCAATAAGTTACATAAAATACTGCTATTCACATTTACCTAGTCTCAGTTCGAAATGTACAAATTTTTGATGCAACTGTTGATTGCCGCAGATTTGGTTCCACTGCCAGCCCTGCTTCCCTCGTTGTCACACCACGGTTTATGTCATGGTCCACAACTGTTGCTTGGATTTCATTTGTTACAGCAATATGCTGTGGTCTCACCTGGGCTGGTTGTCTCGTCGAACTCCACGACCATGACCACGATCACCCCTCTGTCCACGTCCATGACCATGTCCATCAACTTGCCCACCTTCTCCTGCCTGCTCCATATTTCAGCACCATTTATAACATCAACCTTGTATGCATAAGTGACATTTGATTATAGATTGATAAATTGTGAAATGTGCATTTCCACGTGTGAGCATTAATTGTGAGCAACAGCATAGAGATATACTGTATGTGTTTTGAAAACAAGACACTCACTTATGAAATTTGTATTAAAGTGATGGAATTGCATTAAGTCGCCAATTCGTTTTTTGTTGTTTTCTCCCCAATTTAGTAGTGTCCAATTATTTTGTTACCACCCCTGCGCTGACTCTGGAGGGGCGAAGACGAACACACGCTGTCCTCTGAAGCATGTGCCATTAGCCGCCCACTTTTTTACACACTGCAGACTCACCATGCAGCCACCCAGAGCTACAGTGTCAGAGGACAATGCAGAACTGGGCAGCTTACAGGCAAGCCCGCAGGCGCCTGGCCAGACCACAGGGGTTGCTGGTACGCGGTGAGCTGAGGACACCCTGGCCGACGTAACCCTTCCCCCCCCCTGGGCGGCGCTTGGCCAATTGGGCGCCCCCTGGGAGCTCCTGTCCTCGGTCGGCAAAAGAATAGCCTGGACTCGAACCGGCGACGTCCAGACTATAGGGCGCATCCTACACTCTGTGCAAGTGCTTTTACTGGATGCGCCACTCGAGAGCCCTGTAATTGCTTTTTAACAAAGTAAAAATATGGCAATTGTATGTTTAGTGCATCTCATTTATTTACTGTCTTAGAAGATTAAATGTATCACCTACCAATGGGATTTAAAGGGTAAAAACATAATTTTAATCTTTTTTTGTAATTGTGAATTATTAAATCAACCTGTTACAGCATTCTACAAAAAACGAGAAGTGAAATTCAAAGAGTTTAATTTGTTTTTTTCAAGTCAGCATTTTAAGTGTTTGCAGGCAGTTTTCAGATAGCTTTGCACTTGGTGGCCATGGCGAGTGAAGTCCCCGCCCTTCATGACCTTCTTGCCTGTCAGTGGCCAACCAGCTTTCCCTTGTGACTGACATGCTTTGCATCCAGTCAGTTTCTTGACTTCAAAGACACTGCTGAGGTGAAACGACCTAGAAAGTGAAGCAGCAACAGATTTTATAGAGTAGTACCAGAGGTCACGTTTTAAAATGAAAATACATTCCAAGCGTACAACTTTTATCTTCCAAAATAGATAACTATTTTATTTAGCAAATAGAGTGAACAGCAACACTCACCAGCACTCATCTTAACTGACAGTCAGAGCGCACCAGGAGAACTGTGTTTGTATTTGTTATTAAACGAGCACCTTTGTGCTTTGAAATGGCAAATTCTGTGTCTGAGTCTCCCTTCCTGCTACACAACAGCATTGCCAGTGACTCCGTCCTGTCACACCATGTCAACTGACATAACTCTGCTTTATAAAATTGTAAGCTATAACATGTTTTTAGTAAATTTTTAATGATTAAAAACATGCTCTTTGGACCGCCTATTACATTTCTAATGCAAAGCCGGACAGTATAAAGTTTTGTTTGTGTTGTTCAATACAACAAGTTAGCCTCTGGACAAACTGTGGACAGATAATATATTGACTCACTACCATCCAATGGAAACTGCATGTTGATTGTAAACATCCAAATTAAAGGCATGTAATGTATTAGCTAATCTGAAACCTTGCCAGTATTGGTATGGATTGATAAGATGACATCTTGTGATCCATCTTTCTAGTACAGAAACATAAATCTATGTGACCCCTCAAACAGCAGAATCTGATGCAATGGCTGGGCTGCTGATTTAGCTGAAGCCTTTCTGCTGGAATGCGCAGTAATTACTTGGGAAATTCCATGCATATCAAATGGCAGATAAATTCTGCACACCCATGGTTGTTCCAATGCATTCAATCTGGGGATGTAGATGATTCTATTTTTTCTTTATGTATATATATTTAAATGATTTTATTGTGTTTCGCAGTTTTAAGTACTATTGATAAACACTGGGGGCCTAAAACATTTGTTTTATCTTTTATCTAATCCTGATCTTTCATTTTAAATATATGATTGTTGTACTTCTGCTGGCTTACCTGGTATATGCTGACAGTCCACAAAAAAATCAAGAATGTAGTAAAATTTTAAAAAATGCCCTAGTCTGCAAATGTACGTGGTCACATGATGTGTCATGTGATCCCCTATACCTACAGTATATATACCTACAGTGTGCAATGTTACCTTACCATCAAGATAATCTCTGAGGTACACCTGGAATGACTAACTTTGCAGAAAACCCCTTTTGGAAGAGAAGGAAAATGAATTTGAAACTCCACTCACAAGCAGTTCAGAGCATCTTTGTCCCAGACTGCAACAGCTTCTGGCAAACCAATCAAGGAACACTATGTTGGGTGTTTAAACCGAAACAGACTCATTGCTGATCTGGCAGCTACAGTTCCCGAACTCAGGCCAAGGCACCTTAATACAAAGTACATAAACATTGAATAAAATCTATATATTTTAGTATATTTGAGTAATTGCAATACAACCACTCAGGTAAGAAGAGGTAAGAGGATAACAGAAAACAATATGAAAATGTTACTTGAAGTTACTTACTCTTTAACCAAATGTTTATTATATATATATATATATATACTGTATATTTTTTTTTTCCCCAAAAATGTAGTGTGTCCAATTATTTTACCCCCGATTTTCTCCCCAATTTGGAATGCAATTATTTTTTTCCCTCACCGCAGCAATTCAATGGGTTCGATGTAGCGCGATGAGGAGAAGCAGTCCCTGTCGGCTTTGCCTCCCTCACCCACAGGAGCGCCAGAGCCAATGCGACGCTCCCTTAGGAATCCCCAGCAAAGACCGGTGACTCCTCACACCTAGGGCCTTGAACCTGCGCTGTACGACTCACCCTGTACACCATGCCTCATTTATTCTACAGCTATGGCCAATTGTTTTGCATCACCCTATAGAATTAACTACATTTACTTCTGAATAATGTTGTGTTAACATATTGAATTACATACTGCTTTGTCACAATACACGTACTTCTTTTTATTCCTGTACCTCTTAAATACTCAGTGGAGACATTTTAGGAGGACTGTAACAGGGGAGATCTGTGGTGACTATCTGGCGCATGCATGGTTCTGCAGGAAGGGGGCAGCAGCCTCGTAAGATCTGCCTGTCAATCATGGCAATGACACAGAGAGGTTGGGAGGAAGGTGTGTTGGCTTTCCCTAAGAGGCGGGCCTTGGGGGGGTTGCTTGGCCCATAAGAACTGCTCTTGGTTGTGCATTCGGGTGGCCATGACCGGGGAAACCCAGTGACGCTAGCTGAGGAGGCGAGCATACACAAACACCAGGCAGGAATGCCAGTGGTAGAAGCTAGAGAATAAAATCAGACAAGCACGGCTGAGGAAGACAGCCAGCCTTAAATAAACCATTTATTAAAATATATGGTTACGTACTGAGGGGACGTGTGTAGTGATAGGGAAACCTTGGCCATCCCAGTGTATAGTGCACAGCGAAGCGTGGGACGGAGACCCGAGCTGACTGGCATAGCGGCAGTGGGGGCACTGCGTAAACAGCACTTTTGTTTTGTAGTTTTATTACTGTGTTTTATTTTCCCTTTTTCTTTCGCCTTTGGTTTTCATTATCATTTTTGAGCACCTGTGAGTGCGCCTGCATATACCTGTGTTGGTAACCTGTGGTCCTGATTACCGTTGCCGGTATACAGGCCACAGACAACAGCGCCCTCTGTGGGCTAAAATAAATAAAAAAAGAAAATAAATAAAACTGGGCACCTGTGCGGTGTTTTTAAGTACAATCTTCTGTCTCCCATGTCAGTGAATACCCCCACCCTTCCACAAGGACATAGAGGTGTTTTAACTCCTTTATGTGGTTAGTTCATGTACTGGCCTACATATATTAACACAGCCAGATAATACAATCAAGAAAAATCACACAGACTCTGTCTCATTTAGTGTTTAACGAATCAGAGTATATATATTTTTTTCTTTTACTCCTTTGCTTTATTGTATGCTTAATAATGGATCAGGAGGCTACAAGTCACATAAAATCCTAGCTCGAGGACAATCTGGGAAATCCAGTATCCTGTACAAATTATTAGCATCAATTTCATATAGTAAAAATGGTTACAATATAAATGTTTGAGGTTATAGCACCCAAGGCTAAAATAGCAGCCAATATACCAGCTCCTTAAAACTAAATATAATATAAATCCTACTATTAATACATACACCAATACATGGAAGATACAGAAGCAAGATACATGCTTACTCAATGCTTAAGTTCAGATTCTCGCCTTAGTCAGTCAGATTTCTCAAGACAGCACTGCAGAAGGTGGATCAGGTTTTGAGCTGATGCCATGCTGCCATTTTGCTCGCTCTTTTATAGCAATTTTTCCCTGCTTCGTGTGTCATAAGGCTTAATTAAACTTAAAACATCTGGCTTTTTAGACAGCCCTTATCGCTAAAATTAATAATATGGTTATACTGTCCAGTTTACTCCCTTAAGATTAATATGACATGCTCCCTATTTTTTTAAATCCCTAAAATGTGAGGTAATCTTTAAACTAACAATATTTTTGAGTATCATGCAGTTCCTTGTACTGATTGAGATAAGAATATATAAAAGTTCAAACAAAACAAGTCACAAACAGAAAACAATACTGAGGTCCGGCTGGGCAGCAGCCTTCACGGAACCTATAGGTTTAATTTTTAAGTTTCTTTTTCTCTCTCGCTCCTTGCTCTCTCGTTCCTCCTCTCAAAACACCCACCCGGAACTGAGAGTGCTGCAGGTTTATATGCAGGTGACCATCTCCCGATTTAGCAACAAATTAATCACTTAATTAATTTGGGAGGTGGCCACCTTCTGCACAAGGTTTTTAAATTATTCCTGGCAGAGGACGAGCACCAATCTCGCCTCTGCCAGAACACGTTTTAAAAATTAAATACAAAACAACCAAAACAGCGGCGCTTCGCCGTCATATAAATACATAAATACAAAAACAAATAACTACAAAACAATAACTTGCAGAGGGGCGGAGGGGGAGACCCCATTCTAAAAATAAATAAACAAATCAATGTACAGGGCACCTCGCCCTGTTACACTTTGCTTTTCAATTTTAAGTAGCTAGGCCTACTCTTTTTAAGTAGCTAGGCCTCTTCCTGGCATTCTACAGCTAAAAATCCAAGAGGCCCCACTTTCTAACTGGAGTTGCTTTTTATTAATAAGAAACTTCGACTGTAAGCACATTCTTAAATTTATTACATTAGATCATAATTATGCTAGATTCAAGAGACTCTGCGTAAAGGTATTTCTACAGATAATAAGAGGCCCACATCTTAGTTTCAAGCAGCTACCAGTAATTAATGTTCATTCCTTTAAGAGGGGCACACAGGCAAGTTTTTTTCTAACATTAGATCATTACCTACTCAGTTTTCTTAGTTCAAATCCTGTTATCCTGTTCACAATTTCCTGCAATAGTATTTCTGATCACTTCCACATCTTTTAAAACACAGTACAGAATTATTACAATATTGTAACATTGTTACAGTTTCACAAAGTCTTTTTAATCACATTCTTCCAGGAGGACTGATTCTTTGTCAGGCTCTGCTCTTTGTTCGTCTGTAAAGCCACTACAGGATACTTTATCCATTTCTGCACATCACAGTCTTTAGGGCCTGATACCTGCAAAAACCTCAAACCCTGTTAGCCAGGCTCCCACCTCTGCATTCTCATCTCCATCATCAGTGGGGAAACTCCACAGAAATTAAGCTGGTTCTATCGTAGAGCCGTACATCTCTGCCGAATACATCTTTCACTCAAAAAGGTGCTCGCACCTTGTACAAGGGAGGAAAGGTTTTAGGGTCACTCGTGACTACTTTGTGGTTTTCCATATAATGAAAAACTGACAAAAATTGAAAAATGTGACATTTCGAAATCTAATATGAAATACGGTACTACTATTATGACTTCCAGTAGACTTTTGTCTCATTCTGTAGTTTCTTTGATCACTTGATGGTAAATAAAATATCTAAATTATGTTCATATAGCTTTTTTTATTCTTTTTTTTAATTATATCTCAATCCTAAAATTCTTGGTGATGCAAAACTTTGGCCAGAGCTGTATATTTTAATCTATCCCAGCAATCCATCACAGACTTCATTGTTTGTCTTATATAGCCTCGCCTAACCAGTCCTTATACAACAAGTCTGTCTGTAAACAAAATCATAATATGTTACATAAAGTATCTTTGAAATGCATGATTGAACTGCAACAGAGACCTTTACTGTACATTACTAAAACACTTGTTTTTCATTCCTGTGGCAAATTTTAGCCATGCCATTTTAATCTTCTTTCTTTTTTCTTTCTTTCTTTCCCAATAACGTGAATTCATTTACAACTAAAATAGAAATCACATGGTATGATTGCAGCGCTATTATTCCTGAAATAAATTCACAACATGGGTTTACAACAAACCTCTGGGTGCTGTGCCAGGGGCTGTCATTTAATTGTAATTAAGAGGGACTATGCTAATATTTTGTATGTCATGCATTATGAAAACTATTAATTAAATGTGCATTGCATTGAAAAGAGTGTATGGAAGGGTAGCGAGCAATCAAGGCTAGCGTAGGAATAGCAAAAGCTTTTCACACATTTTTATTTTAACAAAAATAAATCATAAACAAATAAACAGAACAAAAAAGGAAATGAAGCACCCAAGTACAGGCTAGATTTTGCAGTGATCGGATTTAAATCCCATCACTGCTAAATTTAAATTTTAAATACAGCAAACTTTATTTACAAAAACACAACACAAAAATGTGTACTTGCATAGGGCCTTAGCCCTGCCACAGAGTGTTTACAATAACTTTTAGTAAGGTTTTAGAATGATATTATAGAAATGTTTGAATTGTACTTACCTAATCTTGATTTTGATTAATTTTGACCCATGGACCGATGTCAGTTGTACCAAAGTGTTCCGTGCTTGGAACATGCATTTCCAAAATCCAGAAAAGTATAGTACGATAACTGTAGGATGACATCAAAAGAACCAAAAGCCATTGTAAACATAGCCCATGATTTAGCTTTAAAAATAACCAGGTGGCACTATTGGAACTATTGTTTCAAAAGGACATCTGTCTGATTTTTAATGAGCTACAGAAGGGTGGAGTTTTCAGGTAGAAATCTAATGTTGTTCATTTTAATTTGTACATTGCAAAAAGGGAGACTGGGCTCAGATACAGTATTTACACTGTGTGGCGGAGTGTCCCGCCCCTATTATTATTATTTGTATTATTGTTTGCGGCGCGGATAACAGCGCCGCGTATTTATTATTATTTATATTTTAAAAACCTTGTGAGGATGCATGACTGATCAGCTACTGATTATTTAACTAGCTGACAGTCATGCATCCTTACCAAACGCGTGCAGACTGTGGCCGAGGGGTAATAAGATAATTAACAGCTAGTTAACCCCTCGGCCAGAGTATAAGAACCTGCAGCTGTCCGTTCTGCGTGGGTTGTTGAGTGTTGGAGTGTAGAGAGTACGGGAGAGCGGAGAGAGCGGAGAGAGAGCGCGTAGAAATACAACAAAACAATTGCTAAAACGTGCTGGTTTAGCCAGCACGCCACTTACTTGTTTGTCTGTTTATTTGTTTGGCCCTCGTGCCCTTTGGTTTCTGTTTTGTTTAAATCTTTTGTTTTGTTTAATTATTAATAAATCCAGCTGAGTGCCGTTGCACTCAGCTTCACCCACCCATCCATTGTTTGACTCAGTTACTTCCTGGTCCGTGACGTCATCAACCTCACCACTGCGAGCCAGACTGTCACACACTGTTACAGAAAAGTTACTAAAAGATACCATTACATTCCCAGTGTATTGCTATAAATAAACCACAGCACAACCATAAACAGCCAAACAATACTCTATAGTTGCCCTGATACAATGTTGCACTGGTACTGGTACAGCCATGGATAACAGCATGTATTTGTCATACCATTATGATATATCATGTATGAGAAATCAACAAATCACCAGAACATCTTATCCTGTTACAGATGTCATCCTGTGCCTAGAACACATGGTACAGATCTATAGTTTAAATACAATAACACTGTTTTTATGTTTAATAGCAATTATTGGATAAAAGCTTAATTTTTGTGATTTATAATATGTTAGTACGTCATGTGTCGAATGTCTCTTTTTCAATGTCGCTTGGTCTGCTTGACACCCTAATTATATGACAGGAGCCTTGGGCACCAGGTAATAGAAATAAATGGAAAGTTCCTGTGCTAATTACTTGCAATTTAATATTTTGAGCTGTGGCCAGCAGCACAGCAAATTAAGAATCTGGAACAATGTGCATGTTGCAATGTTGCCAAAATCATTTTTGATATGCAGACAATCTTAAGGTTCTAGTAAATTACTTATGAAAGAAAAAGTTTCAAGTAAGCATGGATAGGTCTCCTGTTAAAATGTTTAATCTAAGATTTTAGTGTAACTTAAGATCAATTTTAATACAAACAGTTTGCTGAGAGGAATACGTGCATCGATATTGTATAACGATTTGCTCTATGAAACAGATACAGCTAAGAGGCTTAATATTATTATTGATTGTGTCCAGCGAGCAGCCTGTGATCAGCAGCTTTTGCTTGAAGGGTAATTCAGTTCAGAAGCGAAACAGACTGGAAAAGTAGTTTTAGACAGCCGCTTACATAATGCAAGAAATGCAGTCTGGCATTTCAATAAAATATGTTATGTTAATAGCTTTGCGTGTGTGTCTGGCCTTTTTTTTGTCACATACACAGCTTTTTATTAACCTGAAATGATTAATTAACCTACTTCACTTTTTAATTTAGTATTTAGGCCTAAGCATGTTTTTTTCCATGTCCTCAATGAGCCTCCACAGACTTAAAGGTTGTGAACCTATTCGAAGTTAATATTTTTAAACATCAGGTCTGTTTCATTAATTGTTAAAAAAAAAGTTAAGGCTAATAAAACATAGTCTGATTGAAACAAAATCCAGCATACTTCTATATTCTGATGATAAATCCTGGCAATGGATCAATGAACCTCAACACGCAATAGAGAAAAACCTAACCCTGACCATAATTTGTACCCTAATCCACCCATCTCCAGATTCTAGTGCAAAAAACATATATCTAGAAAAAACATGAGGGATTCAGATGCAAATGGAGTCTGAATCACACCTAATGCATTTGTTAGTCAGCACTCCTCTCTAATGTTGCAAATTAAAACCTAGCAGGAAGCCCAAACACAGAACTCTTCAAATAAAAGCTTTTACTGCTTTTCACCAAAATACTCTCCAAGCCTGCAGATCATCTCTTCTTACTCTTTAAAAGGATAGATATACCAATACTGTTGAAGCTGCCATATTTGCCCGCTGTTTTCTATCACTTTATAAATGTTACTAAATTCATATATTTTTTATATAACTTGCTCCAGAGTGTGTTGTTCCTTGATAACATAAATCAAATCTAATACTATCTACATTTTTTGCAGTTTCTTTTGAAAATGGGACATTCATTAGTCTAAAATGTTCTCTCCCTGCTAAAGAATAAAAGTAAAAAGTAAAAAATATCTGTCCATCCGTGAGAATCCTTGCTGGTTGCTAGGTTACAGGTATCAGAAACTTCATGGATTTGATTGAAGCAACTTGAAAGCAACCAGGTTGAGAGTGCACAAACCAAATTACGTTTTTAATACTCGTGGTATAAAGTATAAGTTAACATATTCCAGGCTATTCAGTGCTATATTTATCTCTTTTTTTCATCACTGGCATACCCTGCAGACCGATATCAACGAATTTTCAACTGGGATTCTGACAGTGCAGTAAATACACACTGAAAGAAGGCCTGCAAAAACACACACACACCAAAAAAAACCCAGACATTTAGGCAGAATAGAAGGCTGAGAAATAATTACACAGTTTGATACGGAATGAGAAGTGATACGTTTTTAGAGATGTATTCAATGGTACAGGTGGAAATTGGAATAATGACCTAAGAAATACCTTTGCAAGAGAGGCTGGGAGTTCATTCAGGAGCCAGACAACCAACCAATCATATCCTAGTTGTTGGAGGTGCTATATTCCAGATTAGATAATAAACACCCTGGCTAAATTCCAAAACAGAGAAAATAAAGAATTGTAGGAGGGATGAAACAGGGAAAATTGCTTGTGGAACCTGTATTTTAACAGGAAGATTTGTTTATAGCTACACTGCCATCTCCTGGTGTGAAGTATCAAGATAGATCACTACTGCTATTTATAAATTACATGTCTTGTTTCCAGATACGGGGGCATATTCAATTGATCTGAACAAAAGCAGATCTAAACACTACCGTTCTTTAAATCATTTTAAAAGTCAAAAATCCCACAATGATTTCCTTCTGTTAAAATATGATAAATAAAAACACTGGAAGATTTCTGACTGAATGATTTAGATTTGCCACTACTCAGATCAATTGAATAGAACCCACTGTATGTTAACTGTGTATATTTTTTATAATTATTTGTTTATTTAAGCAGACACCTTTATCCAAGGCAACTTAGAGACAGGTGTGTGAACTATTAATCAGCTGCTGAGTCACTTACAACAGACAGAGCAGGAGGTTAAGTGACTTGCTCAAGGTCAGACAGCGAGTGAGTCGGGATTTGAAACGGAGACTTCCTGGTTACAAGCCCTTTTCTTTGGCCGCCGGACCACAGCCTCATAGCGACATGGAAATAGAATGTACAGTATATCCCTGTTGCCATTTCAAACTCCTCTTGTAATATTTTTCCTGGTTAAAAAAAGGTAGAAAGTTAAATTATATTTTCTTTTATGTTGAAGGAATTGTAGTAGGTTTTTTAACAGAAATATTTCACTTTTATCATTTAAAACTGTGAAAATGGAAGCAGTGGTGGTAAAATGGCAGGTGAAATTAATTTTAAAAAAGTATATTTATTGTATCATGGATTAGACATAAGTAAGACATAATATATTACTGTACTATATATACTGTATAATAAGAAATATATAACATTTCATTCAGTATGTCAACAAACTTTTGACTGTCTTCTTCGTGTTATTTGTTTTGAGATTGCTGTCTATCTTCTGTTGATTATTACAATGTAATAGCAGCAGGAATTGTATATTGTTCATTTGTTCCCAAGTATGCTTTTGTGGAGCTGGGTGATGTAAGACAGAGACAGTGCCTGGTGTGGCTTGTTCCTAATAGCAACAAGATATAAATCTCCCCACAAAATAATCAAGGACTACTTGTCTCATATACAGTGGCGCTCAAAAGTATTCACCCCCCTTGGAATTTTCCACATTTTATTGTGTTACAACATGGAATCAAAATTGATTTAATTCTGAGTTTTTGCCACTGATCAGTACAAAAAAAGTCCATAATGTCAAAGTGAAAAATAAAATATACAAATTGTTCTAAATTAATTACAAATACAAAACAGAAAACAATTGATTGCATAAGCTCAGGATGATGTGCGGTGTTAGGCTTGCGCCAAACATAGCGCTTAGCGTTGAGGCCAAAAAGCTCTATTTTGGTCTCATCAGACCATAGAATCTTCTTCCACTTGGTCTCAGAGTCTCCCACATGCCTTCTGGCAAACTCTAGCCAAGATATGATGTGAGTTTTTTTCAACAATGGCTTTCTTTTTGCCACTCTCCCATAAAGGCCAGTTTTGTGAAGCACCCGGGCTATTGTTGCCGTATGCACAGTGTCTCCTAGCTCAGCCGTGGAAGACTGTAACTCCTTTAGAGTTGCCATAGGCCTCTTGGTGGTCTCCCTGACTAGTGCCCTTCTCGCCCGGATACTCAGTTTTTGAGGACAGCCTGTTCTAGACAGATTCACAGTTGTGCCATATTTTCTCCATTTCTTAATAATGGACTTTACTGTGCTCCGGGGGATATTCAATGCCTTGGAAATGTTCTTATATCCTCCCCCTGATTGGTGCTTTTGAAATTCCTTATTCCAGATTTGCTTTGAATGTTCCTTCGTCTTCATGATGTTGTTTTTGTTAGGAAATGTACTAACCGTGGGACCTCCTAGAGATAGGTGTATTTAACCTGAAATCATGTGAAACACCTTATTTGCACACAGGTGGACTCCATTCAACTAATTATGTGACTTCTAAAGACAATTGCTGGTTGCACCAGAGCTTATTTAGGTGTGTCATAGCAAAGGGGGTGAATACTTATGCAATCAATTATTTTCTGTTTTATATTTGTAATTAATTTAGAACAATTTGTAGATTTTATTTTTCACTTTGACATTATGGACTTTTTTTGTACTGATCAGTGGCAAAAACTCCTAATTAAATCCATTTTGATTCAATGTTGTAACACAATAAAATATGGAAAAGTCCAAGGGGGATGAATACTTTTGAGAGCCACTGTATATATATCCAAGTGCTTCTATTAACAAAAAACATACTTTGAATAAAAAGCTTTAATTCCAGGGTTTCATTTTGATAGTATTGATCCTTCCATATTAAAATGATTAGTTCTTGTTCTGTGTCTATCACAATCTGTGTCTGTAACTCTCCCTTAAACTAGAAACTCTCCTAGAAACACATAAATGTATCATGAAATTCCAGTTACATTTTACATTTGGCTTCATCTGACAACTGGCTTTTTTTAGTTTTGGTGTCATGTTATTTCATTGTCATGTTAATGGTATGTTATTGTCTTTCATCTGCATAATGAAAACATGTATCAGCTTGGCAGTCTGCCCAGAATAACCTTTGGCGAAGGAGGTGTTTGTGTTTTTCAATTTCCTCAGTAATTTATTTTTGATTATTGTATTTGTGAAGTATTTGTTAACATAGGCTACGTATTAAATTCTTGTTGTGCCTTTGCCATTTTAATTTGAAAGTGTTTCTCTGTGTTGACAAAGTTGTTTTTCGAACATTTTAGAGGTAAGAGTAAATACCAAAATTCTTATTTTACTTCTACCTCAGTGTGATATTTTGAGGTAAAACTATGAGCCAAATACACAAACGTTTCAGTTACATTCACTCAAGATGATTGTTGTTTCAAACAACATGCAGCAGCTTCTGTACCAATATGAAAAGAGAAACAAGAAAAGCAGAGCACATTTATTTTTTTTATTTCTGTGAAGCTTTACAAGACCCAAAGCACATGGAGTCCATAGGAAGAGCGATGCCAAATATTATTATCATGTCTGAAAAATACATGATCTAAAAACATTGTCTACTTGACTTACATCAGATAGTGTGATTGTGTTTGAAAATGGATGATGGCGTGATTTCGTTTTGCATATTTTTCATGTAATCCCATGTTAGTGTCACTCAGAGCTGGTTAAAAACGAAAGGCTCTCATTCTCCTAACTTTGTTTTTGCTTGCACTGCTATCCTCATTATAAGTGGTAGGCAACTTTGGCCCTTACACTTCAGGTCTTTGTTTAACTTTCAGCTATGAGCTAAATGATTAAACTGAACTGAATAACCGCGGACTGACATTCTAAAGAATTTAGTAATTAAATTGTGTCATTAAACCTGGAGTGGAATGGCACTCCAGGGCCTGATCTGCTTACGACTGCACACAATGGCTCCCAAGTCACAACAATAACGTTATATTTAGGGAGAAATGTAGTCTTGTTATTTAAAGCTTCATTATAAAAGTCATTGAAATTCAATGTGTCTTTTTTGGATACCCACTGTTTTTTTTCTTCCTTACTGCTTGTTTAAAAATTACTATACTGTGAATAACGTTTGCTTTGGGGATCTAAACAAATATATAGCACAATGATAAAAAAAAAAAAAAATCCTCACAGCCAAACTTTATTGACAGTATCAAAATGAAATAAACACTGGCAGATCCACAGCTACTACAGTTTTTTTTTTTTTTACTCACTGTACAACTAAGGGAATTTTCAACAGGAAAACATACATGTATGTGCTCCTTATCCTTTGTTATCAACTTTAACATTAATTTAGTGCAAGTCTGCATATTGTACAACCTCAAAATACAAGTTTAACTTGTTTAACAAAATACAATAACTTGTTATACTTATTTACATCCGTTCATTGTACAGTAACAACAAATATGCAAAGTGTACATTAAACCCTCAAGCTGATGGGGGTGCAGAAAATGGAAGCAGGGAACAATTAAATAAAGTACTTCATTGTCCATTAGAATAGAGTCGTGTTACCCTTTGATGTGTGAAAGTGTGAAATTGATTTTCAGTGTTATCTCATACCATGGGTCTACTCCATACACCTCCATGTTCCGAGAAGGAAAATAAAATGTTTGTTCGCCACTATTCAGAAACACCACGGAAATGTCATAAAAAAATACGGTATGCGGTCAGCCAAGCATTTAAATGTATGGATTGCAGGAAGTACAATAATAATAATTTGTGGAGGAGTACAGATTAGCTAGTTTACCAGTGCTGTGATGTTATTTTACTGCTCATCTGACTGTCAGGTCTTCACATTCTTGAAGATGATCTTTTCAACAGCTCAACATACTTTCTACAATGTCTTACAAACTTAAAGCCCTGTCCTCTATCACAAAATCCAGTCACGCTTTATTTTAAGAGTCGTTTTTTTGTTAATAAACATGTTTTTATTTATTTTCTGTTAACTGTTAGTTAATAACATATAATAGGCCAGCTAAAACTGCAAACACCAGAGCCCTATGGATGATCAATACCCAGTCGATCATATGCTTGAAATCGGTTCAAATTGTTACTGTAGTAATGTTTAGCAAATTAAATCAGTTTTTTTATTAACCCTAACCTTAACCCTAACCCTAACCCTTAGCTAAAAATTAACAATGTTTGTTAACAGTTAATAAACTAAAAAAAACAGCCCTTAAAATAAAGCGTGACCTAAAATCCTAGTATTTTTTTGAGACTAACAACAGATTACAGTTAACAAGGCTTTTTAATTTTTTTTCCTGGTGGAGCTAGGCTGAAGATTTGTGCAAAAGGTAAAATTGTGTTATTTGCTGTGACTGTAGTGCTGGAGGTACATCTATTTGATGTTATGGCTGGCTGATAAAAGACTTGGTTAGGGACTATTTGCAGAAGCTTGGTGCTATGACTCATAGAGCACAGTGGCACATTCGCATGATTGGGCAGGGCCATGTCAATTAAGCCCCTGCCTTGCTCAGTCATTTGTTTTGGGTTATGTAACTAGTGAGTGCATGGAGGAGTTTGTGCTCAGTTGGTAGCCGGGAGCAGCTGGGCATGTAAAAGAAGGGGAAGGGGCAGATACTGTATAGAAGCCAGTAATCAGAATTGGAGAATTGAAGACGATGTGAAAGAACATTCAAAGCCAAGGTAAGACTAGGGCCTTAAAAGTGTTCCACCCTTCTAAATGTAAACAGGATTATAATCAACAAGCCCCTGCTGCTTCCTGGGTTGTTGTAGTTGTTACACAAACTCCTGTGCAAGGTTTCGTCACAGCTGTAGCCAGCAATTGAATACAATGGCTTTCCAGATTGCAGAAGTGTAATATAGTTAGTTAATGGCACCACCTAAAATACATAACATATTGTGTCTTATGTGTCCAGGTCCTAATAAATTAAACTCCAATTTAGCTTCATGTTTAAGCATAACTGAACATCAGCCTTTATTCTTTTCAATAAAGCTGTTACTTACTCTTATGACTTTGGATGGTCTTTTGTATTATTATAAATGATGATTATGTAGAAACCGTCAGTATTTCTTACCCCTGCTGGGGGATAACCTTGAGCATGTCTAAGTGCTACCTTAGATCAAGTTAAAAGCACCTATTCCTCTAACAGCCTGCCTGCAGGCTATTGAAAAGTCAACACGCTGTCTGAAAGACATAAATGTGGATACTTAATTAACACCTGGGTGGAAACATCAAGGTTCCGGTCTATAGCCCAGATCTTCAGTTCTGAATCCAGACGAGCATTGCTTGTTGAAGAGGGTGGTAAAAAGTAGTAGACAGTCCTCAAGTATTGAACAGCTGAAAATGATCTCTTCAGATGAGTGCCAGACGATAAGCTAACAGATTTGTGCAAATAGCTTGTAAAGTACTTGCTGTGACAAGTACTTAAGAGCAAGACTTTTATTTTTTACCAAACATATTATTCAGAATTTTAGTTTAATTTACAAATGTTAATACCACATTTAATTATCCAGGGACAGTACATTCAGAAAAAAAGAATGAGCATCAGAAACCACAGGGTGTCATGCTTATGGGCACCACTGTAAATATCCACCAAACCCAGTTTTATTTTAACAACATTTCCTACCTGCAAGATCTGGTTTGGTCCAGTTTTATTTTAACAACATTTCCAACCTGCAAGATCTGGTCTGGTCAGTGTGTACAGGCAGCTCTCAAACACTGACACCAACAACAACAAGATATATATATATATATATATATATATATATATATATATATATATATATATATATATATATATATATATATATATATATACACACACATTATATATGTATATATACAGATAGTGGACAAAAAAATGGAAACACCTGGGTAAATGAGGGACACCTCACTTATACTGAAAGCAAGGGCTTCCACACAGGTGTGACTCATGCGTTAATTAAGCAAATAACATCCCAGTTTAGAGTCATGTATAAAAATGCTGGACAGGCCTGGCTGCCTATAATTTTGGCTAGCATGGCTGCAAGAGGAGACCTCAGTGACTTTGAGAGAGGGGTGATTGTTGGGGCGCGTTTGGCAGGAGCTTCAGTGACCAAGACAGCTCAACTTGCTGATGTTTCACGAGCAACGGTGTCTAAGGTGATGTCGGCATGGAACTCCGAGGGAAAGACATCATCAGCAAAGGGCAACAGTGTGCGGAAGCGCATACTCCAGGATCATGATATCCATGCATTAATTCGAAGTTCAAGGCAAAACAGGCTAGCAACTGCAGATCAATTGACTGCAAATTTCAACCTGGGGCGCGAGCAGCTAGTTTCATCAAAAACAGACCGCCGAGAACTCCATAGTGGCCCAACGCCATATTAAGTGACTTTACTTTGGTGTTTCCATTTTTTTGTCCACTACCCGTACCTGTGTGTATATATATATATATATATATATATATATATATATATATATATATATATATATCTCACTTCCCCTTTTTAAAAATGTACCATGCAAATTGGGTATATTTAATTAGTGATCTGTGATGATTCCACTCCTTCTTATGTTTCCGGTTCTTGTGTGAACCTCTGTCCTCTGGTATAGTAAAATAGAGAACTATTGTCTTGGCTTTAAAAAAACTTCAGTGGTAAAAGCCAACCCAAACTATGGGACCATGAACAAAGAACAATAATATGTTTAACCCCTGATTGACAAACATAATATAAGTATTAATGAGACATTACATCTCTTTAAAGCTGTACAAGTTGCTATATAAACGTTTTTTGTTTTGTGTATAACTAGGTGGGGTTGCTGAGGAATCAGAAGTTTCCACTTCGTTTGGGAAAGGCCTTCACTCCACGGAGGAGAGGACAGACCACCATGTATACTCTGAAAGAACTGTCTGTTTCAACTTGTGTCTAAAAAACACAAGCAACTGTAAACCCCCCTTCCATTGGCAAATTGCCACACTGACGAAAAAGGGACACAGGCTGCAAAACGGATAATTACTAGTCTGACTACGTCACCCAATTTACTAGAGTTTGAGTTCTCTAAAATGTAGTTCAATTTAGCACAAGGAATTTTGCCCACTCACAATTTCTTTTATACAGGTTATTCCTCTTATAAATTGGAAAGTGTTGCACAAACAAACAGCAGGAAACAGTAGTTAAAAGCAAATTTGATAATCAAATTGTTAATGCCAGATACCAAACGCGAGATTGTGCAATATATAATACTCTGTATCTTACTAGAAAGTGTAATATTTAAATGGTTCACAGATACAATTGTATTCTAGTATTATTTCAAGAAGGGACTAAGCACTCTACATATAGGTAGCAAATCAGACAGTTTACTCAATTACTCCTCAATAAGTCTAGCTTTAAATTGTTCTTGTGTCACTTTTAAGTCACTTTCATCAGCTTCCAGGCAACAGCACAAAAACTCAATTTATATTTGTATACAGTATATGGTGTTCTTCGTAACTGACACAAATAGACATTCTGCTTAGAAATATCAGAATAGAAACCAAAGCAAGTTAAGCACTTTTGTTTAATAGAGACCAGCCAAACACTCCATTTTAAAATATACCTGCATGAAATACCATGAATGGCTTTAGCCAGACTGGTAATTAAACCCCACTTTGATTGTGTCACTATCAAACAAACAGTTTAAACATATTAGTAGCTCAAGTATTTTACAACTCGTTCATATAAAGCCCCATTCACACTGGCACTTCTACCTGGGTCCAGACCCAGGTTCTGGCTTCCCGGGCCACAATCCCATGTAGTGTGAAACCAGGTACCTGGGTCGTACCTGGGTCCCAGCAACCGACTTCAGGATGTGGGTTGACACGCTTTGACCCGGGTTGAGTGAGACAAAATGCATGACAGTCGACGAATTAACAAACAGCCACGCCTGCATGAAGGTTTTAATTCCGCAAGGAACGTTTTTGTTTATTCTGTTTTGCCATATTTTTGTTGCTTGAGACACACCATGAGCCAGATTGCAGCAAGGATGAAGAAACATTTGCTCGAATCAACATTTGGGCCTAGGGTTCAATCCAGAGAAGCTTGGGTGGAAGCGTCTGTAAGCTGCTCCCGGGGGATTGATAAGCGTGTTGTTTACTTGCGTCTGTCACACAGGTCAACCCTGCCAGTGTGAAAGGGGCTTAAGATGTAGATGTACCTCTCTAATATCATATGCTCAAATAACACATAGGCCTACTTACAGCCTGACCTCAACTGAATCAGTTGTTCAGCTTGGCGACAGGCAGCTGTCTCTTAGGACCAAACTATACTGTATCATGTTTTCACAGGAGAACACTATTTGGAATACCAATAAGAAGGAATAACTGATCCACACCCTGAAAGTAAAAATGAAGCATTCGAAGATTGAAAACTAATTTAGGTGCTTAGCTTTGCCTGTTTAAAAGCACAAAGCTGCCAGGTATGAACCTTTGTAGACTGCAGGGCAATTAACATATTTTATTAAATACAGGTGGTTAACTATCTTTAACAAATAGGACAAGTCTAGAATACACAGTCACGGCATGGGGTTTCTAGTGTTCAATAAAAAACAATACGTGGTCAATTATAATTAAAAACAAAGTGCAGTGCTGCTTAATACAATCGTGGAGACGGGGCTTACTTAAAAAAAAACAAAAAAAAAACAATACTTTAAAAACTGCCTGTCTCCAGCACTCCTCTAAAACACCAATGCCTCTAAAATAGTAATTTCTAAAACAGTTAAAATCACACACACACACACACACACACACACACACACACACACACACACACACACACACACACACACACACACACACACACACACACACACACACACACACACACACACACACACACACACACACACACACACACACACACACACACACACACACACACACACAGAGGGAGACAGGAAGCACAGCAGGAGCCTCGCTCTAAATGCCGGTGGCTGTTTCTTTCATTTTTCTCCCCAACCCACCGCGAACACAAACAAGTCAAATTCCTTCTTTGCTCCTGCTGGCTGTGCGTCCAACCTCCAGTCCAGACAAACCCAGGTTCACATCACACTGGACTAAAAACAATCTCTTGAATGGATGAAATCGGGAACTTTTATACCAGGTGCTCAGCTTCATTAAATCAAAAGGTGATAAATCAAAACGTAATTAACGTAATTAAAATGTTAATAAAAAGTGTCTAAAGAAAGTGAAGTGGGTCACCCCGTAACATTAAGATAATATAAAATATATGTTTTGTTGGGACCAGGAAGTGGTCAAGTTAACATACTTCTGGATAATTAGCATTTTGGCCTCAAACTGGGGAAGCTGTAAGGGCAGAGAGGGAGGAAGACAGATGCAAAATGAAACACAGAGAAAGGAAGTCGCCTGGTTATTTATTTATTTTATTTTTATTAGTCTGTGCTGGGGGGTTTCCCTCCTCTTGAACTAAACTTGATCTAATTTGCAAGTCATTCCTTGCTGTTTGTTTATGCTTATTAAACTAGTGTGTGTGTGTGTGTGTTTTAGATGGTGTTATATTACCGTATTACTTCGAATTAACGCCGCCCTCAAATTAACGCCTCACTGAGATATCAGCTTTTTAATAGCTGCCGCCCTCGAATAAACGCCGCTCTCAATAAAGAAACGTAAAGGTATTTTTTTTCTACCCCTGCTCAAAAAATAAAGAAACGCGCAACTCTGCCTATGTACATGACTCTGCCTATGTACATGACTCCGCCGAAGAGACTGCAACCTCAATCCAGCACGTAATACAAACTAATGTACACCCACCTTAGTAAGCAAATGTTATTTTATAGTACAGTCCCGACAGACAATCCAAGATGAACTACTTACAGCACAGCAGTCCTTCACGTCCCTTTTTTTCCAGGAGAGTTCAGTGCCAACAAGGCAGGGAATAAAACAAGGGCTGTCTGTTTACCTAGTCGTCAGCGTGGATGATGAAAACTTAAACTCAGAGGAACTAGAGCTTTGTCAGTCACTCTGAGCACTATCCGAAAGCTGGCTGAAGATATCTTCTTGTAGGGGGTTTAGTTGTTTTGCTTTTTATTAAATTGGAATTTTACTCAGTCCTGTGTAATTATATATTCACAACGTTATCACTCAGTCTGTTTCTGTCCTTGCTCCACACTTTCTCGCAGTAGGCATTGGATACAGGAATGGAAAGTGCAAAAGAGACCAATTTCAACATTTGGCTGTCAGCACACTCTGGCATTTGTCTGAAAACCTCCACCCATCTCTGATCTATTTTCTGCTCCTTTGAGACAATCTCTTCTCCTGTTTGCTGTAAAACACAGTAGTCATCATACAGCTTGTCAGTGTCAGAGTGTTGCAACAAGAGTCTCAAAATCGGATTATTTCACATCGTTGTCGAGTGAGACCACTGCCATTTGTTTGAAAACCAATGTTTTGAAATCATACCATTTCTCCGGGTATTCAATGCACCTCGTCAATGTCTTATCTGTGTCCTCTCTGAATTTTCTGTTGCCAGATGGAGAGATGTTGCCCAAAATGACTTGGGCTGATCTTCCATAGAATTTGTCTTCTCTTTAGTTTTGGATGGAGGCCTTCCATGACACTGTGCAGTTCTGTGCAGTTGACATTGGTACATTCCAGTTTATTCACAGCATCGTGAAACATTCCCATCAGGTTGTGTAGAATGTAAACATAACATAGAGGGAAAGACTTGTGTTCTTCCTCACTGAATGCTACCCACACAATCTTGACACATTCTTCTTCCCCCTCTGACAAGAAGTGTGCCCTCAATGCTGGCCAGCTTTGTAGTACTCGTTCAATAGCAGGCAGAAGTGACAGCCACCTTGTTGGTACGTGCTGAAGCACATCTTTGTATTCCATTTCAACAAACTTGAAAAAGGACATGAGACTCTTTCTTCTTGTTTGAGGAGGAAAACTCACTGTATACTTTGAGGACAAGTGTTTCTATGTCAAAACTCAATGCTCTCATCCCATTTATGAGGCAATTGTGGATTTTTTTTTTTTTAATAAAGTTTACAAACAAGAGGAGGCCATTCGGCCAATCTTGCTCGTTTGGTTGTTAGTAGCTTATTGATCCCAGAATCTCAAGCAGCTTCTTGAAGGATCCCAGGGTATCAGCTTGAACAACATTTGTCAGCTTCAACAACATTACATGATTATATGACATTTGCACCCCACTTGTATCAGTCGGTTATTAAGCTGTTTGAGTTTCTGATACACTGACCTGTGTTTCCCAAAGTTCACAGAGGCATTGTCAGTCACGTAAGAAGACAAATTGTTAATGCTGAGATCATTCTCTTGTACAATATTGGAGATCTATGTTGCAATTGCCTCACTTGTCTTGTCATTGTTGTTGTAAAAATCAAGCAAGCCATGTTTAATTCCCTCTGTCGCAGAAAAGTAAAGCACGTTTAAGGGGAAGAATTTCTTATTTCCCTTGTTGGAGGCGTCAGATCCAACTGAAAAAAATGTGCACCATCCACGACCTTAAGCAAAAGTTCTTGTGATTTTGGTGCCAAAACAATCTCTCTGTTATGCTGGTTGCTTTCGTCCGTCCACAAGACATTTTTCTCGGAATTTCAGAATCAGGTAAAATTCTTGAAAGCATTTTGTTTGCACAGTCTTGGCTTGCATAACTTAAATGGTGCAAAATACTGTGGTAAACTTGTCCCACTTCAGCCGCGGTCACCAGATTTTCTTGGGATGACTCTTGGTAAAAAACAATGTGATTTGTGGCGTTCTTTTCTGTGTCTCTGATTCCTTGTGTTTTGTGCTCCCTGCGTGTCTGGCCAGCACTCCTCTTCCCTCGTATTTCACCGAAAACCCTTGGGTCACAATTACGTATTGTAGTGTTTGAGGGGAACAAACAAGAGCAAGAATACCACAGCAAGATCTCATTCAGATATTTATTCATTTAACATTAGGACCCCACAACACAGCCCCAAGTTGCTCGCAGGCAGCTTCTAAATTGAGATCCCCTCGCACAAGGCTTACACACACAAGGGCACATTTACATACACACTGACCAATCGCTCAGATTCTCAATCCCGCGCAAGCAGCTGACAGGCGGAACCGAACACAAATCACAGTGCAGCACAGACCACATCTACATACAGCGGCACCATGCAAATGACACCCCAGCGTGACACACAAACGGCGGGAAAGACAAGACATCACACGCGCACACACACACACACACACACACACACACACACTTAGCACAGATCGCTACAGTATTATGTCATTACTCTGCCAAGGGAAAGAAAAGCTCAATCAGATGACAGAGTTTTGTTTTAACAATGAATGAACTTCTGTATGAATTATGTGCATTCATTATATTAATTAATTGCTTTCAATAGTCACCGGGAAATCGATTCCGATTCTGGTAGACTCCTGGCCAATCCTGGAGGGTTGGAAACCCTATACGCTAACCGTATTTAGCACTTTTAAGCCAGTTTAAAGGCATAGTGTGGACAGGTCTAAGTGTAGTCTTCGGTTTCTTTCTTGGTTCTCTTAGTCCCGCTTCTTTCTGGCTCTCTTTTGCTGTTTCTTCTCCAATGATCTTTCTGTTCTTCAGCTCTCTTTCGTCTAACACCACACCATTCGTCTCAGCAGCTCGCTACTTATCCCCCTGTCCAGGCCACACCCCCGGTGCACCAGTCACCAATCCCATGCATGCACGGCTCTTGATCCTTTGATTGTTGCAACATCTTATCCCCTGATTTGTGACAACAATGTTGCAACCAGGTCCTGCTCGTGTGACAAGCCGAGCTGCTGATTTGTGGCAATTTTCCCATCTCTGGCATCCCTGAGCACCTACTGCAGTTGAACCTTTGACTCTGTATAATAATAATAATAATAATAATAATAATAATAATAATAATAATAATAATACAGTACAAATTTCACTTATATAGCGCTTTTCATGCAAGCATTCCAGGGTGCTTTACAAAAGAAATATAAAAAAGCCTGTGTCTAACATATAATCCAGCTACAAATAAACAGACCCAAACAAATATGTTTTGAAACAGGATTCAAAAGATGCAATTGTTCTAGCATTCCTGATATGAATTGGGAGCAAGTTCCAAAGACGAGGGGCATTATAACTAAATGCCCTAGCTCCAACAAAGTTCTATATATATATATAAAACATTGTGACAGCCATTTTGATAGTTCAATTTATCGCAGCAACTTCAGCTTTGCAAACTCGAAGCGGGTTTGGTTGCTGATGACATATGAGATCAATCTGTTCACCAGTTTTCAAGAAGCCCATTTTGAAAGGTTTTTTCCAAAAAATGCATCAGGCTTCCATCTTGGTTGATGCAGGAGCGCAATTTTTTGCATCTGAACTGTAATCTACACTGGATGACACCTACCATGTTTCATGTTGATTGGTTACACCGCATGCAGACAGGAGCAGTTTGAAGTACACGGAATAATAATAATAATAATAATAATAATAATAATAATAATAATAATAATAATAATAATATGCTTCCCAGCCATTCTGGCTTGGAAGCCTAATAATACATACTTTTATAAGTATAACATAAATACTATAGCTAAACCACTGTTGAAAAAGTTTAACGTGAATACGGTAAATGTAAACTTCTCTGATCTTAAATGCACGTGTGGTTTGTTCAGACAGCCTGCAGCTCCCAGATAATTATTTGTCTAGTCTACTGTGTGCGATTTCTCTGTCTCTCACTCTCTCTCTCTCTCTGCTCTCTCTCAAATTCAAATTGGCTTTATTGGCATGACAATAAAAAGAATTGTGTTGCCAAAGCACATACATGGCACAACCTACTCAAATATACAGACAAGGAATTTTTTTAAATTTTTTTTATACTAAACAGTATCCCTCCTCCCTCTATATTAATATAGTAAACAGAATCCCTCCCT
Organism: Acipenser oxyrinchus oxyrinchus; assembly: GCA_030684275.1. Taxonomy (NCBI): domain Eukaryota; kingdom Metazoa; phylum Chordata; class Actinopteri; order Acipenseriformes; family Acipenseridae; genus Acipenser; species Acipenser oxyrinchus. The sequence continues at coordinate 61,217,535 of CM060250.1, forward strand.
TCCCCTCTATATCAAACAGTACCCCCTTCCCCCCTCTATATTAAACAGTGCCCCCCTCCCTCTGTATTAAACCAAAACCCTCCCTCCCTCTCTCTCTCTCTCTCTCTCTCTCTCTCTCTCTCTCTCTCAAATTCAAATTCAAATTCAAAGGTGCTTTATTGGCATGACCATTATTTACAGTATTGCCAAAGCAATGTATACACAGTACATCATCTGAACATTAAATAGACAATAACACTGATGAGAATAATAATGATAATAATAATGGTAAACAAATATAAATAATAACCACGTTATTAATAATTTAACAATAACAACAAGCAATGTATACACAGTACATCATCTGAACATTAAATAGACAATAACACTGATGAGAATAATAATGATAATAATAATGGTAAACAAATATAAATAATAACCACGTTATTAATAATTTAACAATAACAACAAGCAATGTATACACAGTACATCATCTGAACATTAAATAGACAATAACACTGATGAGAATAATAATGATAATAATAATGGTAAACAAATATAAATAATAACCACGTTATTAATAATTTAACAATAACAACAATGAAATATAACAAGATTTGAACTAATATAGAGTGCTCACTGTTTGTCCCTCAGGCTGTGACAGGCGGCTGTGTACTGGGCTGCAAGTTGGACACAGCTGGACTCCAACTGGAGGATTGGGAGTTTCTGAGAGTCTGGCAGGTCTGGGAATGTTTTGCAGAGATTTTTTTATTTGTGGGAAGAAGGCTTCCCTTATATTCTTATATTTTGTGCACTGCAGTAAAAACGGTCTGTCTGTCTGTCTGTCTGTCTGTCTGTCTGTCTCTCTCTCTCTCTCTCTCTCGTTTCAAGAGCCTTCCCAAGATTCCTCTTCAAGTCCCATCCATTTTAATGATGACGTTGCACTGATCTGTGAACGAGAGTTTAAGCAGCCTCTCGAGTGGTTTCACACAGTACTTGTTTAGCAATCCTAGCGCTGAAGGCAACAATAGCACAACTTTCGCTTCAGTGTTGCTCATACAAACATTTTGGAAGGAGGAAAGGGTGGTATTTAAAACGCGTTGAACAAGCCCGATAAAAAGTAGCTCGCTTTCTATTTGGTTAATCTTTTGTTACAGTCTGTGTCGTATATCATTAATAGCTGTGTCTTGTGTTTCTGACGAGGATGTTGTCAAATTGACCCCGCTCCCCTTTTAGTTTATGTTGCTTTATCCTTCGCTCTGTGTCTATCAGTTTCAGTGTTAAAATGGCAGCAAGGTGGCAGGACATAGCGGCTCAGCATGCCGATGTGATATCTAGCCGTCTGCGAGAGCTGCTGTCCACTGGTCTGGACCTGCTGCATTCCAAACTCGGGGTGGACTTGGGGCTGAAGCCCGAACAGTACCCGTCCTGGGTTTTGTTGCTGACAGCCTTCATCGGGTTGCTGGTGATCGTGGTCGTGTGGGCCGCGGCCTGCGTTGGGCTTTGCGCTGGGAGAAAGCGGGGGGCCAGAGCCAGCGACACTGGGAGCCAAGCCACAAAAACATCGACAATCAAGAATGTAAAAGGAGAGGAGCAAAAAAAAAAGAACAAGAAAAAAACGGTTGAAAAGGTAAGGCTGACTAGTTCGATATATATTTTTTATGAAACCAAGTAACACATCGCATGAACGAGAAACAGCACATGGATATTTGCGACCCTGGTACCGTTATTAAGAAATTACGTGGTTTTGATGATTGCTTGTTCATGCTTTATTTTTAACAAACCAATACATTTAGCTAAGTTAGTATGTGGCAGGTAGCGGTATGGCATATCGTTGCGGTAGGACAGAGGAGATGGTTTTATTCCATATGTCAGTTATGTTCAGTTTAGTGAAATTAAAGTCCTGTTTATTTGTTATACAAAGTGCAAAATAAATGACAGTATTTAGTTATTTATATTGCGGTGGAATAGGCGGTTGAACTCTACACAGTGCAGAGGATTGTGCTGGTATACACGTCACTACTGTAATTTTAAAATACGTGTCCCTTTGGATTCACAAATCGTAGTCAGAACAGAAAATGAAAGTGTTTTTTTTAAAGCTTTACAATATGCATAAGCTAGTTATTTAGCAATATATTTATGCTGAACTGGTTAGACACACGTCAACAAAACAATACCAAGGAAAATAAGATATTGACTTAAATACCTATAAAATAACTAGCTAGTCTTTTATTGTACATTTTATAGCACATTATTTACCCCAAAGCAACCTCATTGATTAAAAAACAAATTTATTATACAATGTTTATTCTAGGGAACGTTTTTTTTTGTGGGGGTCCAGTCCAGTCCATGGAGTTTGACTGAATTGATTTGCTCTCATTTAAAGTATAATTTAGAAGAAAGATCTAACCCTATACAAGTCAAAATCCTAAGACCAGTTCATCATTTCACATTCTGAGCAATTATTTATTCAAATAATAAAACATGTAAAACGTACAATAGTAATATTTTGCCTGAAGCATTGTAGTTCATCCTAATGGTGATTATTTCCACCCACAGAAACCTCAGAATGGATGCACAATACTTGAACAGCAAGAAGATTATGTAAAAGCTACCAGTGAGATTTTGAAACAACCAGAAATGAAGGTTGAAAAGGTTTGTTTGTTTTAATAAATTGCAACAGGAAAGAGTACATATTGTTAGTAATAGTACGGGGTAGAAAATTCCCAAAATGTGCCCACCACAATTTTACACGCCCAAGTGTGAAACTGAAAAACATTTTTCTGCTGCGGGTGATTCCACACCAATTAGAGGACTTCTGGACTGCATGTCCTGCTGTGTGTCATTGTCAACATTGTGTCTAGTGCCAGCAGTCTCAAACATCCAATGTTCCACTGCTGCATCCTCTTAGTTGCCAATTTCTTTTCATCAAATAAGCATACTTCCAGTGCTTAATTTGTATCCGGGTAAAAATGTTTTCTTTTTAAATTCTCAACACAGTTGTATCAAGTCTTCAAGTTCCTGCGTGCGCGTCAAATTATCTTTAAAATCACCTTACTACACCCCCCCCCCCAAATCAGTCTAATTTTTGATGTACACATTCTGTTCTTAATCTTTGGTAGCAAATAAAGAAGACCAAGAAGACAAAAGCAGGAGCAAAACAACCCCTGCATATCTCTTCTGGTGGAAAAGAACCTGAGGATGGTATGGAATACGTATATTCTATCTAGTTTGAACAGTATTATTATTATTATTATTATTATTATTATTTATTTCTTAGCAGACGCCCTTATCCAGGGCGACTTACAATTGTAAGCAAATACATTTCAAGTGTCACACACACAGACAAGAACTTTTCTTGTTTCAGGTTTGCCAGACTGTAAGAAGTGCCTGTTTTGTACATTCTTAATCTTTGTCTGACTAGGTGCATGGGAAACGAAGATCAGTAACCGGGAGAAGAAGCAGCAGCGAAGGAGAGACAAAGTGACTGAGGATTCCAGTCTTCCTGAAACGCAAGGAATTGTTGCTACAGAACACCCCACATCACTTGCCTCAGTTCCAGTTCTTAGGAAGATCAAAGGTAAGAGGCTTATTTTATTATGATGCAGCTATTTGATCAATAGATCCACACTTTAACACAGTGTAATTGTTCTTGCATAACACAAATTGAGTGTTGTCTAGGACATTTCTCGGCATGCTTTTGGGGAATGGAACAGTCCCAAATGATGTACATGGTTTCTATAAATACCATTATCTGTGTACTAGAAGCATTTTGTGGTCTCATGTGAATTGTTTGTTGTGGGAACGTGTTTGTTTAGCCAAGACTTTACTTCTTAAACTGGGTGGCTAAGGTCTGGTAAAATGTAATTTTATCATATATGTGCACTGCAAATAAACCAGCATACCCATATTACACACTATTTATATTTATTCTTTTATAACAGGGGGAAGTCTGACACTTACTATATTGCTTTAAGAAGATATTGCCTTTAATGTCTAACACGCATCCATTAATACACTGGCACAGCAATTGCTGTTCCTGTAAACTTATCTAACAAATTCCTTTAAATTCTTCTTAAAAAACCTATTATTTGGAGATAGGCAATATTTTATTTAATGCTTTCCATGGAATTCTATACCATATGAACTATATTTCAGAAGAAGCACAAGTTCAAATTTCAGCTAAATAGCTAAATTATTTCTTCTTTTTTTACATAGGGGAACCTGTTCGTATGAAGCCAAGAAAAGGAGAGGCCATAATATCTCAGGGTAAGAGATGAAATCTATTCATTTTCACACTACATTTACTGTTAATTCTTCTTTTTTATTTTCACATTAGGCAAAGAATGACCCATATGGAACAGAGTTTGTTTTCTGCCTTAACCCTTAGCGGTCCATTTATTCAGCATGTCTCAGGCGCGTCAGGTCCAATTTATTTTCACACGCACAGTTTACTTTGGACCCGCTGTTTAAAAGTGTTTTTTTTTCACAGTAAAACAGGTTTAAAAGGCACTGCATATCAGCAGGACACTCAGTACTGCATCTCCAGCACTGCCCCACCACCCCTCGTTTGCTATATTTTTCAAATAACTCTTAATAATAGTACATACCGATCAATCATCTCTTGATCACTCGTTTTATCACCAAACTCCTCAATAATGCGATCCAAGTTGTTATTTTATTACTATAACATCTAAAAAAAGCTCTGCAAATGTCTGTGATATTCTTTGAGCGCTGGATGCAGAAGCAGCTATCTTGTTTGTTTTATGTCCGTGTTATCTATGTGATGCCTGGTCTATCAGTATTCATGAGATATGCCCCCCCCATTCCAGTCTGATGTCGGACATCGCAAAAAAACCTGTTTTAACAGGTCATGTGTCGGTTCTGAGCAGAGAAAGCTGACAGAGGGTGATCCCCAATCGTCTCTGATCAGAAAGAAGAGACAGAGAAAAGCGAATAGAACAGAGGAGCGCAGACAAAATTGGAGCGAGCAGAGAAAGACACGGCAGCCTGAAGAACTTGCAGAGATGATGGAGGAAGAAGTCGGTGACTATAAAAGTAGTTTAGATAAAGATTTCAAAGAATCCAGGGAAGAAGAAATTAATTTCTCAAAGTGACGAGTCAGAGGTGGAAAATGAAGAAAGCATCACGACGAGCCAGATGTGGCGTGGGGTGGAGATGCACACCTGTAAGCGCGTATGGTTTTGTGATAGATAGGGGTCTGCTTTGAAAAGTATCACACACTGGATACTTAGATAAATCTGTGAATAGCATGTACATAGTTATATTTGTTCTATAATTGTTGTTGGTTCAAATGTGTGCACTTTCTTTTGTATTTTGCAATTCTCAAATATAGTTATAAAATACATGTTTTTGGTTTATATTTTTCACTTGTTTTCTTTTGTTAGGGGTGTCTTATTGATTTACAATATGTTTGGAATCTGAGTGATTTGCTCAAATCACTAACTCAACAAAACAAATAATTGTAGTGATTTTTTGGGGGGACATTTTTTTCTACCCTCGCCTCATATAAATAACAATAATTGTGCTAGATATATAGATAGATATATAGATAGATATTTGTGTTTTGAAACATGTTTTACATAAAGTCCTTTTAATTCAATTTGAACAGCACATGGTCTAAAGTGTTATTTTGTTCCCCAAAATTAAATAAGACCTTACCAGCCTGATGGGGTCAAAATAATTGGACTGCAAAGGGTTAAAAAAAGAGCACTACATCAATAGCTGCCATCTTTCAATATGCCTTACAGGATATTGTAAACATCCGGTTCACACACCATATAAACAAACTGGACTGGCTTGAAAACTGCATTGTGAACACAAACATACTCGGTCCTGAAAAAAAATGGAGAAGGACAAAAAAAAAAAACTTTAGTTTGCATCCAAACAAACTCGGTCCCTTTGCTTGCAGATAAGTGTGAACAACCAGCATATCGATACATTGTTTCAAATAAAACGAACAAGACAGAGTCCGTTTGAAACTGATCCAGTGTGAATGCAGCCTAACGCAAAAAAAACTCGCAGGCCCCGCTGTCATCATTATCGTCAAAATGATCACTGTTTTCCCTTTATACACATACCTCTTATATTGCTATAAAACTTTCATTTTAAAAATGAAAGTGTTTGCCTGGGTTTGTAAAAATATTTAGTCAGAAACATAACTTCTTGGTATCTCAGCAAGCCCTTAGATGAAACCACATGTTCGTCACTCCCCTGGGGCATGTTTTACACATCACATGACACACATAGGTCCTTTTTCTGATGAGAATTAGACGCTACCGTAAGTCTTTCATGTAAGGAAGGTTGCCAAGTATGGTTTGCTGTATGATTCTACATATGTCTGACTAACATTATCCTGCAAGATCGCAGTAATTTAGCAAATAATAAAAATAACAATTTTTGTATCGCAAAATATCAGTATAACCTGTGTATCGCTGCAACCCTAATATGAAGAAACAACAAAATTACCTTTCCATTTTTACAGTTCTATTGTGCAACCCCACTGGCGACTCGGGAAACGGAGGCTGAAACACGCGTCCTCCGAAACGTGTTTATGCCAAGCTGTCATTTTTCGCACTGCAGATCCTCAGTGAAGCCACCAGACCTATAGTGCCGTGGAGGACAACACAAATCTGAATGGCTCCACTGCAGACTCGCAGGCGCCCTATGTCATTGCTGTCACGGTCGGCAATGACATAGCCTGGATTCAAACTTGCTATCTCCAGGCTATAGGGCGCGTCCTGCACTGCATGCGGAGCGCCTTTACTAGATGCGCCATTCGCAAGCCCCGAAAACATTGATTTTAATAAAGCTGAGTCACCTGCCTTTAGAACTTTTGCAAAAGAAATGTAATGTTACAGAACGGTAATGCTTTGTGAATTCACTCCATTGGACTCATTAACTGTTAGGTTGCTGTTTTTTCTTGTTGCAGTGTCAGCCAGCTGGAATGAAGCCCCTGCAGTGAATGGAGGTGGGTGGAATGACATGGCTATGAAACTTCCCACTCAGATGTCCGGAGGAAATGGCGAGACCTGGACAGCGATCACAAAAGCTGCTGCTAAAAGAAACCCCGAGCCGGCTTGGGGTCAGGAACTAGAAGGTACCACTAGGATGACAAAGGGGTAGAGCTTTTTAAGCATGACCTGCAGTGAACTGATAATGGTACCTTATGAACAATAATAATTTGAAATGTTTCCAAATGATTAAGTGTTCTAGAGTGAAATGTATGGTGTACACATTTAATACCATGTATCTGAATTAAAACATTCAGAAACAGATCTTGGTAATAAATCAAATCCTAATGCAACAGTGAGCGATATAAAGGGTGAAGAATAATCCTCTTTGATTGAAGTGAGTTGGAGTAAACCCTATTACAATAAGTAATGGGGCTACCAAGTAATATGAATGCAATAATGATCAGGGAGCTGTAATGAATAAGGGATTTGTCCTTTAATATAATGCACTTTTCATTGTCCCTAAACACTCATTTGTTTGTTTTTTAAACAACACAAGAGCTTATGGTTGATGATAAAAAATAAAACAATGCTATCACACAGAAAAACACCTTGACTGTTAATAGACCCTTGTAATAATATGGATAAGCCCAAATTGTTTTTGAAAAATGGAGGCATTCAATTAATATTATGCATGTTCTTAAAAAAAACACAAACAAAAAATCCTAAATGATTTAAATATATTAAACGAAAAGATGCTTACGATATCGGTATAAAACAGCTGTTTTATTTAACTGTCGGGCCTTTATACACTGTATATGCAAATAAGTAGTAACTTAAGTTCATAACATCATTGTTCTATATACAGGCTAACTTCCCTAAAATGAACCCCCACGGGACCTGGAGAAATGTCATTATATCAGGGTGTTCACTATAATAAGGTTTGGCATTTTTCTGTATCAGAATAATGACAAAACTGGAAATTTGAATTGAATGTCAATATGTAGTACTTTTATGGAGATTCCTTCACATTGATGACATTTCGATGGTATTGTGAAAAGGTACTCGTGCCACATGTGTGGGTAACCACATTGCAAGACAGAGACATGGGAGTTGGAGTTGAAACGCCAGCACAGGTTTGCAGGATTTATTAAACACAAAACAGAAAGTAAACAAGCGGGTCATGTGACGCTGCCAATGATGGTAACGTACAGAAGACTGTACAAAAGGCAAAAGTAAAACACAATACTAAAACTACAAATAAAAGGTGCCACACAGGGTTAGCGCTAGCCTTACTGAACGAGACGTCCCGCTCCAGGAACCTGCTACACTACGTAACCCTCGCTATAAATTACTTGGGATCAATGTCCCTTAAGCCTGTTTATGAGCCGGTGTTCTTACGACGAGTCCTGCTTCTTCATACGGCCTTGGCTGGGCATTGCCTTCATTGCAGTTTCCGGGTTGCGTAGCTGTAGTTCCTGCAGAGCGGACGCTCTCCTCCTGAGTGTATGCAGCGCCCATCTGTGTAGCGTGGCGCTGCAGTCGCCCAGAACGATACCCACTGGATGTTTTTATGCTGACGGACACTCATTTGAGACCCGCCCACCTGCTGATTGAGGACCGGCACAGCCAATCACTCGCTGCCCTTCCTCTCAACCAAACCTAGCAGGCAGCAAGTCTCAATCGAGCGCCTGTCTGTAAACAGTCATTTGATCAAACATAACCACTCCAAAAAGCACACAAAACAAACCCGTTTCCATATATAAATTACACCAACACTAATTTCCCCCTGTGCAGGGCAATCGCCCTGCTACAGGTATGTTTAAAAGAAAACAGTAAAGAAATGAAAAAGAAAAGAATATACACTTACATGTTGAATACAGTAATTACAAGTGCTTTCTTTTGAAAAAACTATCCAGCGTTGATTGCTACTCGCGCCCATTGCCTGGCTGCAGTTTGTGTGAAGATGACGGACAGGCAACAATTGCATTCGTCACGCATGCTTCGTACTACAATAGGCCATCTTTGAATTAGTCAACCATGGTCTTTGTTTTCACTGAGAATAACACACTTGACACTGGAGAAAGTTCAATGTCAGTCAGTACTGAGATCGTTGTATCCGGGTCGATCCTGTACGTGATCGTTCTAATAGGGCTAATTTGCAATGAAAAAATCAGTTCTTGCTGTTGGGATCATTAAACAGGTGTTCGTTATAAGAAAGGTTCGTTATAGTGAAGATAGCATGTAATTGATCACCAATAGCAGAAATCCTTACACCACCTTATTCATCTGAAATAAGATCTGGATTATTCCTTCTAGTTTGGTGCAAAAATGATAAATGGTGCTGTAATATATTTTTTTGGTGTAACTGGCAGTGTTAGTCAAACACCCTTCTATTTCAATTTGTTGTGGCTTGTAGGATATAAGCCTTAATTCTTAATTGATAAAGCATTTTGGCAAGGGGGGGTTTATAAAACAGGCAATTCTGTTTTATTCAGGTACTTGGAGTAGATGGAAGGATGAATCCATCTTCCTACTCTACTGGTACTTCTCTTTTCTGACATTATGTTTTTAATATTGACTAGAAACTTTTTTTTTTTTTTAAGACGCTATAGTCACTATTAAAAAGTGATTTTGATTTTTTTTTTTAAAAAGCACTTTTTTTACCTGATAAATAAACGCATGTCACACATCCATCCAGACAGGAACTTGGGTGTCTTGCAAACAATACACACATTAATACAATAGAAAATTATAAAAACCATTTGGCTGCTAAGAGCATTTGGTTCAACTGTTTAAAACATAACTCTGTATATATTCCTATTCATTCTTTGAGATTTAAACAATTCAAAACTTTTTAGTTGTTCCAAAAAGCTGTTTTAAATCAAATGGAGCCAGAGCTTTTTGCTGTTGTGTGCCTCGGTTGTGGAACTCTATTCCGGTTACCATTAGGCAGGTTGAAATACTGGATTCTTTTAAGTCTAAATTGAAAAACGTATTTTTTGAATGACCTTTTATGTAATTGATTGTAACTGGAGTGTATTACACAGTGCTCTGGGATGCCATGGCTTGAAGGGTGCTATATTTAAAATAAATAAGTAAATGATATTGTATTAAATTGCATGATTTGCAAATCGTGTACAAATAGATTTTGCCTCAGTTGAACCCTCGAGGAACATCCTTGCTATTGTGATGAAACTCTGTTTAATATAATGGCAGATTGTGCTTAACAAATAGGATGTACATTGTGATAAAGCAGTACTGTGTTGGCACATAATGGCAAGCTTATCTAATACATTGTTGTGATTTAGAAAGTCTTGGATAAATGAACAAACTCTGTTCCATTTATACCAGCACAATCACCAACAAGTAGCAGAATTGGAATGTATTATTTCTGGAAGCAAAACGGGTTCCATTATAGAACTAAATTAATTTGTTCAGTTCCCTTTTTTGTGCAGGGGGAAAAAAAATGTTATTGTTACAAAACTAGTAAAGAGCAAATCCGAAGGTGTGTCTTATTTGTTTCTTACTAGATTATAACATTATTCCCCCCCCAATGTGACATAAGAACACAGAGACATTTATTTTCCCAGTGCTGTGTAACATGCAACCAAAATGCAGTAAATACATCTCAAAATAGCGGTGTTTGGATTTTTTTTTTTTTTTAATATCTGAAGACAACAATAATAGGATAGCGAGTTGTGTGCAGACCAGACTTGATGCTACAATAAATCCAACTATGAACTGCCTAAAAAAAATAGGTTGAATCCTAAATAACATTGTTTATTATTATTATTATTATTATTTTAGAGTACATGTAGCCTGTACAGTTACCAGATTAACATTCACCCTAAGTAATGCTTTGCAGTTGGTTTCAGGCTGACAAAACTGTAATAAATATAGGGGTATTTATTATTTGTAAGAAAATAGTATTAACCAGGCAAATTATTGTTCAAATGCAGCATCGATGCGCGGCTAGTTACATAACTGCAATGTCTCTGCTCTGTCTACAGTATAAAAATTGTCACATTATATATTTTTTCTACAAAAGTGTTTTTACTAGTACAAATAAGGTGTTATTTTTGTGTGACTGTTGTAAAACAAATGTATAAATTGCTGACAAGCACACAATATAATACTACATTATTCTTTGTATTCATTTTCTGAAGTAAATACAAGTAAACAATACCTGTTCATTTGTCATAAATACAACAAATAAATGATATCTGCTAATTGTTTAACATTTATAATTATAAAAGTTTAAATATATGTCTTGTTCTAGTAGTTTACAAAGGCTTACCTCCACTGTCTGTTTATTATCGGTATCGGACGATATGGGTAGATAACCATCGGCTATTGGTATCGGCCAAGAAAATCTTATCGGTGCACCCCTACCATATAGTTATTATGTTTCTGTATGTTATCAGTTACCACCAATAACTTTCTGCAATGAGTACATTTAAAACAATTAGAAATTAGTAGGACGTCAACTAGAACCAAGGTCCAGAACCTTACTGAAAAGCAATTTGTTTTTTATTGTCATATGTTGAATAGCTGTCTGTTAGAGACTGCTAACTTTTAATTTATACATGTATGAACTCTTCTTAAATGTTTTAGAAAACATATAAAGATTTATTATTTTTATTGTGTAGTTTTATAATTGGGCCACTAGGTAGAGCTATTTCATTTAAATAGGTGAATCTTGGAAACCCTCATGTAACTTAAAATGCCTAAGTTTCATGTCTATTAAAGGTGGATATATACTGTACTAACATCTACTTTAAAAACTGCTGCTGTAATGGATATAAATAAATGTATTTTCCTTATTTATTTCTGACTGTGTGTTTTGTATTGCTTTAGGTACTGGAGAAGTAGGTCCTCGGACTACAATTGCTGATCTGCAGTTGGAAAGCAGCCAAGCAAAAATTGACGATCAGTGGTCTGGCACAAGTAAGTAGCTTAACAGCCAAAAAAAACTATTGACACTTCTTCAAATCAGATTTATAAAATTTTAGGCAACTTTTTAGTCAAATGATGGTATTGAATTGTGTGGGCAGTTGTGTCATTTGCTATAACTCTGGTGAGGTTTTCTGAAATGATCAGTAACATCAGACTTGATCCAGACTTATGATTGTTGTTATAGCATTCATTTATACTAATGATTTACTTCTGAATTAAATACCTAATTTTTTTTTTTTTTTTTTTTTTTGTAATACTGAGAATCATTTTTATGAACGCTGACCTAGGATTTAAACCAAGGTTTCTTGGTCCCTTCCCCAATATCCAGTTGACTTCAGTGCCCACCGATTTTGTTCTACATTCCATATGGTGTAACATTCACAAACTGAGGGATTGCTTGGTGTCTAGACGGTTTTGTAACAGGATTTGCCCCTGGTATGTTGGTAATATTTTCTGTGTGTGAAGAATTTATCAGATTGGAGAATAGGTTAAGAACCATTTTCTTTAATAGTTCTCTTCTGTAAGCTGGGTCATAAAAATGCAAAAAAAGAAATGTGTACTCGTAATATAATTTTGCAGCCCGACACAAATCTCAAATTGGTTGTAAAAAATGTTAGTCAAGCCATAAATTACCTAACAGTATGTATTTTATGATTGTAAACTCTCATTTTACAGGTCAAAAAAAAATAATGAAGCAGAAACCAATAACTTTAAATGTTCTGTGTTTAAGATGGACTTTCAACAGAAGATCCCAGCTCTGACTGGAATGCTCCTACTGAAGAGTGGGGAAACTGGGATGAGCAGAATGCCTTGCCACTTCCTGAGCTTGTGGGGCCAGCTACAGAGGTTCAGAAGGTGAGCATGAGGAGCCTTTGAAATAAAGTATTTGTGTGATGAAGCTAATGCCATCCAGATTAAGCGAACATAATTTATGAAGTCAGTCGGATGTATGACAGTCACCTGTAAAACAAGTACTGTATGTACAAGTATGCACTATGACCTACATCCACTGCATGAACAAAACTAAAAAAAATTGAACTTTGACACACAGGCCTCTGACTCATATACCCCCACATTCTGAAATTTTCAATAATTAAAGCTAAATAAAGTCTTGCATAAGTTTTACTTGGCTTACAGGTTTTTCCAAAAGCTTTTAAGTTGATGTACATCACTTTTTTATTTAATTCCGAGAGAGCCATTGAACTTTTCACAGAACTCAACCCAGGCATCTTCCCCTTTCTTTACTGAAACATTCTGTTCATTTGCTCTTTTAAAAAATTTGACCAAAATGTTTATCTAATCAGTTCCAAAAAATATGTTTCTCAAATGCTGAAAAGTTTAATCCATTTGGCTTGTTGAAGCTATCCATTTTACTGTAACTTTACAAGTATTTATTTATTTGACAGACACACTGATAATCTCCTCCAGAAATAAAGTTTTTCCTTGATGTGCTTTCTCACGAGGATGAACGTTACACTGGTTGATTAATCGCTTATAACAACATGATTTCTCATTATGACTGTAGCCTATATTGGAGTCCTGCGCGGGTCTGATTTTTACGACCCGTTTCCGACCCAGACCTACTATTACAGTACCCAACCCGAACCAGCAACCCGCTGCTGCAGCATCGTCTTAACCGCGACCCGACCTGCTCTAATAAGACCTGCAACCCAATCTGAACCTGCAAGTGTTTGTTCTTTTACTTATTGCCTACGATGACTGGCTCTCGCATTCATACACACGGATATATCTACAATAGACTGTACAGCGTGGTAGCTTTCTGTAGTGGTCTGGATATATTTTAACATTGTAACATATTATCTATCTCTTATTACTTACTATAAAATACCTGTCTTCCTTTTGTGCCAGCAGTTGATTGGAAGCTACACCTGTGCTTTCGTAGAGATGTACCAGTTTTATGGCTGTCATACACAAAAAACATAATGACAGGTTTTATAAGCAACGAACCCAGTCACATGCTCATTATTTTCATTCGCTATGATTCCAAAATAATTCCACTCTTCTGATTTAACTTTCGAACTATTGTTCACTACATGATCTAAACCATGCACTACCTTTTGTTTCACCTCGTCCACAGGCATTTTTAATATCACCAAGCAGACGTGATAAAAGGGTCTTGTAACAGATCAAACATGCGGCAATACAAACAAAGCACTGCTTAGTCAGCTGACTCCTCCCTAATCGTCTCCTGCTTTAGTGCAGGAAATAAAAGTACATTTACCTGCTAGTACATTATTTGGGAAAGGGTTACAGACGAGTACACTAAAAGGACAGAAAACGTTTTTGGCGATTTTCAAATTCAGACCCGAGCCTGACCTGAAAATTATGTTTTTTTGACCCGAACCTCAAAAAACACCCGACCCGATGCAGAATTCTAGCCTATATTATATATTTGAGTAAAGGCAAAAAGAAATGGAGGTGAAAGTCATGTATCGTGTTTTTATATCATTTGTTGTATAATTACAAATGTAATATTTTTAAAACAAGAAAAATGTGTATGCGGCATGTGCCAAGTATATATGTTACGGAACAATATTACCCGCACCATCAGAACAAAAATTTAACATGAGAAACCCCACTGACACTTGCTTATAAAAAAGCCAATATTATTAACGTAATAACAACCAGTAATAATAATGAGTTGTATTGAACTGTCCAATCAGAGATGGATGCAGTTACTGGGTTGAACATGAATGATTAGCTAATTCACAGTTTTATGACAAGCGATTTCCATTACGTGAGAGTAGATGTTAAAACGTCATGCTGATTTGTACTCTGCTCTCACCAAGATAAGCACCAACTAAGACATAGCTTTACAGTAAACTAATGTGATCCATTTGCGTTTCCTTCCATCTGATGTAGATATCCTTCTGCGTGGTGTTGTTAGCTGAAGTGTAATGCTAGCTCCAGGGATCATCTTATTTTGCCTCCCCAGCGCATCAGCACACACAATGGCTGCGATGCTGGCTCCGGGGATCAACCACAGTGCGGTCTCCCCAGCGCATCAGCATGACAGCCGACTGGATTGAGCTAAGTAGGTTTCATCTCTGGGGTCTTCAAGTGGGCATCTTCCATCCTCTGTTTTGTCGAATAGCCCCCGACACCTCAAGAGGGCTTGACAGTGATTCTGGCGTCCCGGCATCACCCACCTCCATCCCCCACTCAAATCATCCCAGCTTACTTACCCGTACATCAAGGTTTCTTTCTGTTGTGCTTTAGATCCCCAATCAGAATCTTTCCGTTTCAACCACAGCCAGTTGCTGCTGCTCCTTTTTGCTGCTTCAGATAAGTTCTTTACTGTGCAGCGCAACTCTTGGCCACTGAATCAGACATTTCTGAGAAACCAGGTTGTACAGTGTGCCACAAATCCTCGACAACCCACCTCCACTGGGTAAACCCGGACTCTCCATTCTTGCTGTTCCGCTTCAGCGGCTAGTTGAGCATACCAAAAGCGTGCTGATCCAGACCACAAGACAATATCTGGTCGAAGGTTAGTGGTGGCAATCTCAGGTGGAAAAATAAGCCGTTGACCAACATCTGCCAGCATTTCCTGACGTATGAACTGGTTAAAGCTTCCAGCTTCTCTACTGTTGTCAAAGAAACCTTATACACAGTCAGTGGCCACAGCAGCCTCAGCAGTAGACCAAACTGAAATCAACAGCTTGTTGTCTAACTTCTCCCACACGAACTGTGTCCTTTAGATTCCCGTCGTACCATCTCCCAAGACTTTTCACAAGCTTCTCAGACACTGTTGGTACTGCCTCACCATTAATGTAGAACCTTGTCTAATGTCTACTACTTTCCCTTTAATTAGAGATGCTCCTTGATTTAGTGGGCTTGAATTGCATTCGTGCCCATTCAGTGTTATTGGTTAATTTGCCCAATAACCGATTAGTGCAGGCTACTGTTGTAGTCATGGTTGTCATGTCATCCATGTATGCTCTAATTCATCGGTTCCCAACCTGTGGTCTGCGAGGGTACTGCAGGTTGTCGGGGATAATGTAATAGTAGGCTAATATAATCCCATGTACCTCTTATGTATCATATTCGATGTTACATTATTATTCGCAATGTAATTTGCTTCACAAACATCTTTGCGTAATATAACTAGGGGTCTACTTAAATCGTGGTAAATGTATTTTTCACAGGTTTGGTGCGGAATAAAATTAGGATTTCAAGTACATTTTGCGGACCTGTTTAAACAATGAATAAACCTAAGTAGACAGTATTTCAGAACACTATAAAGCCTAAAAATAGTGGTGCTTCCTTGCTAAAACAGAGTGCTGGCATTGGTTAAAGGCAAGCATGCAGCATCCCCCAGCAGTTGGCTTGCCCATACATCGAGACTGCACATTCTGCATCCACTGAATTGGTTGGAAGTTAAGGCAAAGCTTTGCCATGTTATACAGATGTGGAAATCGATTAGAAACAGCCCAAAAACTCAGTTACACAAGGGCATCTGGCATACTTTAATAAAGGCAATGTATGCAGCACGTTCGTTGTCAAATTATTTGTCCCATCCAATAATTTATTTTATTAGTACTGAGTCAAAACAGAGAACGTGGCTATTCGGGTCTAAAATTACAACTGCGAAAAAGTAAGCAGCGGGTTGAAGCGAGGTGGCTGTGCTGGATCGTTTTAGTACTGATTTAACTTGCAGACAGGAATACTTTTTGTCTGGGCTGACTTTCCAGTTTGGTTTCTGAAAGCTGTTTATTTTACGTTCTGTTCAGCAGCCTCTGTAGTAGCCTTTTGTTTAATGTGTGATTCTGAAGCTAAATAGTGATCGATCGTATTTTCTCCAAAGACACATTAAGATATGGAAAACAACTACCTCAGTCTGCATGTACAGTTTCTTTTGGAAATATCTTGAAATGATCATCAGCCAAAATATACTTTTGTTTTTTTTTGTCGTCCATTTCTACTATTTTACCTCCAATGCTGAAAACTAGATTTTAGCGACCTAAATCAAAACAATGCAGCACCAACTTTGTCCCACCCCCTGTACTGCACAGTACAGATCACATAAAAGCAGTAAAGACGGTAAACACTGATAGGCTGATTAAAACTTTGTCATTTGAATAGTAAACAAGACCGTTAACCGCTTTGGAGAATTTATTTGTGTAAATGTTGTATGTGGACTTTTTTTGTTTGTTTTTTGCTTAAGTGCAATGCACACAGGACGGCGAAGGAATAAAAAAGGGCTATCTACAGAAGGAAGATAAGTAGCTTGCGTTGTGCAGTAGTTCATTTAGACAAGTTTTTTTTTTTTTTTCCCTCTCCGTACTTGTTTGTATGCATTTGTATGTGGTGACCCCTCAATTTCACAATTTCCACGAAATCGCGATTTAGTTAGACCCCTAATATTCTCTGAATTTAAATAGTGGCGCTTTTGCGTGACGTCAATGTGAACCGACGCTCTTTGCACATTCTGCGGTTAGAACGTAGGAATCTAAAAATGGATCGGTGGCTTTTATCTGGCACGCTCAAGAGAAGAGAGACAGATGGTCAAAACAGCAGTGAGACATTAGCAAATGAAACTCAGCACAAGAAAAGTAAGCGAAGAGTGCGGAGAAAATACAGCAGTGAATACTTAAAACTGGGATTTACTTCCACTGGAACTGAGAACGAAGCGTTGCCAGTATGTGTCGTGTGCTATGATGTTCTGTCGAATGAAAGCTTAAAGCCCGCTAATCTTCGCCGTCATCTTGAGACTAAACATGGGGAATACGTGTCCAAGCCAATTGAATTTTTTGAAAACAGGCTCAAAGAATTTCAAAGTAGCAAGAAAATGATGGAATGCATATCTAAAGGCAGTGATAATGCGAAAGCGGTGGAGGCCTCCTACCGGGTAGCTAGGCTCATAGACAGGGAAGCCGCACACAATCGGGGAGGAGTTGATACTGCCAGCGGCTAAAGAGATGGTGGGTGTTATGCTGGGAGAGGGCGCCTGCAAGCAAATTAGCATGATTTCATTGTCGGATAACACAGTTCAACGCAGAATCGATGAGATGCCCCACAACGTGTGTGATCATCTACTAGCGAGAATATGAGCCAGCCGATTTTATGCACTTCAACTGGATGAATCAGTGGACATTGCAAACCTTTCAAACCTGCTCGCCTATGTAAGGTATGAACACAATGGAGAGATACATGAGGACTTTCTCTTTTGTAAATCGTTGCCCACACGCTCAACTGCAGAGTCTATTTTTGATATGTTGAACAGTTTCGTTATTGAAAATGGGATTGATTGGTCAAAATGTATAGGACATAGGGGGCCCGTGTGATGTTAGGCCAACACAGTGGGGTTGTTACTCGTGCAAGAGCGGTGGCTCCGTGAGCAACATCCATTCACTGCAGCATCCATAGGGAGGCGTTAGCTGCAAAGAAAATGCCTGCTGATCTCAAGACCGTTTTGGAGGAAGCAGTTAAAACAGTTAACTACATCAAGGCCTGTCCACTTAATTCACAAATATTTGCAGCTCTCTGTGATGAGATGGGCAGTGATCACCATCAACTACTTCTGCACACTGAGGTCCGCTGGCTGTCCCGAGGAAAGGCACTTACTCGTCTTTTCGAGTTGCATGATGAAGTGAGATTTTTTTTACTTGACTCAAAGTTTGAACTTCCACAGCGTTTTGGTGATTTTCAGTGACTTGCCAAATTGACATATATGGCAGATGTTTTCGATCACTTGAATGGTCTCAATCTGCGCCTTCAGTGAAAATCAGTGACATTTATTTCATGTGCAAGACAAAATAGAGGCGATGATCAAGAAAATAGGGATGTGGGCCAAACGACTTGAGCAGTTTAATTACGACTCGTTTGCGAATTGGTCAGATTTTTTGGTCACAGCAGAGATGCAGCTTCCAAACAGTGTGAAACATATCATCAGAGAGCACCTCCAAAGTTTGTAAACAAACCTACGCGAGTATTTCCCTGTGCCCGGCACAAAATTCAACTGAATACGAAATCCCTTTGCAAGCCTTGATGATGACATCATTGCAAGCCTGACCTCGACAGAGCAAGACAGCCTTGTGGAACTGTCCTGTGACAGTGCTTTAAAGCAGGATTTTTCTCGGCAATACCTCACAGACGTTTGGCTTAAAGTTGCTTTGGAATACCCAGCACTGTCCAACAAGGCAGTAACATTGCTGATGCCTTTTCCCACAAACTACCTTTGCAAAACTGGATTTTCAGCACTTGTCGCATTGAAGACAAAATACCGGAATAAACTTCCCGTTGAACCCGATCTCCGATTTGAGATTGTCATCGCTGGAACCTGACATCGAGCGTTTGACGTCTGCGAAACAACATCAGCCTTCTCATTAGGTAAGTGTTACCTTTTTCCCACTGGTAGGCCTACTGCAAGTAAATGTACTGTGACAAGTGCAATATGTTTGTGAGTAAGCATAATGAATTATTAGAAATAGCTGTGTTTTTAATACCCCTTGATTTATAAGTTTGACTCCCATCAGCCATAGGCTATGTTAAAATGCTTGCTTTCGTAGTGGTCCGCAAAAGCTTTCGATGACGATGTAGTGGTCCGCATGAAGGAAAAGGTTGGGAACCGCTGCTCTAATTGGTGGTAGTCACATTCCAGAAGCCAAACGCTCTCCTCCCACTACCCATGTTGATGCTCGAATAATTACTTCCATTGCCATTGTAAAAGCCAGTGGAGAAATGGTGCATCCTGCCATTATTCCAACTTCTAGGCATTGCTATGTAATGCTGAATTCTGAAGTTGAAAAACTAAATTGCAAATCTCCAAAGTAGGCACTGAACCATATGCATTAGCCAAACTCTTGCCTTCTACGTTTAATAGGGAAATAGGGCAAAACTGACTGATGCTTGTAGAATCTTTTTCTTTTGGTATAAAGACCACCTGCTCGGCACCATGCTCTTGGTACAACCTGTTTTTCCCATGCCACTTTCATCAATTTCCACAGGATTCGTAGAACTCCTGAAGCACTCTTGTACACTTTGTATGGAACTCCATTAGGCCCTGGAGATGATGACGCCCTTGCTTTTTTCACAGCTTGCTCTACTTCTTTCCACTTAGGTGCACAGTCCTCTATTTGGTATTCTGGTGGATTGTAGGTGGGATGTCTGAAGGAATTAACATAGGCTCCTGCCTTTTTGAATCTGTATGTGTTTCCTCCAAATATCTCTCCAGCACAAACTTAAATGTTTTTAGTGTGCCATTTTTCTCACTTCTTTACAAATTTGAATGGGTCTTTATAAAAGTTAGTTCTCGCACGGTCCTTTTTGTAGCATTTCCATAGGCGCTGTGACCCTTTGTAACAGATTGACTCCCTCCTTCTGACTGTTCTGCTCTTCTCCATTGCTTCCTCAGCTGTCTCCTTTCTCTAACTAAGCGTTCAATCTCCTGTTGCCGTCTAGATTTTCCAGGAATAGTTTGTACTTTTTCCTTCCTTTTTTCAACCCCAAACCTCTTCCATATACATAGATTATGTCCCCAAATTTATCCAGCTTCTTTTCAATTGTTCCACTTAACCTTTCCAACGCAAAACAAAGATCAGTGTTTGCTGTGTCCCACTCAGTTTTCTCACAAGCTCTTGGCCATTTAACTCCAGGCTTGTGCCTGTTGAGGTTCTTTTCTCTCTTATGCTGGTTTGTCTGACCAGGTTCACAAGGATCATTAGGTTCATCACCAGCTATATCCATGCAAGTCCTCCTCACGTCTAGGACGGGTGTTGATATCCTGCAAACTCTGGTTTCCTTCCTGTCGCTGGATTTCATTCGACTGACATGACTGACTTTGTAAGAAGTACTGTTCAATGCAAGGTCCTTGTCCCTTTTCCCATAAGCATTTCATTCTCCCTTGATGAATCTTCAAACTCCTGACCGTTGTCACCTTGCTCCAGCCGCAGACACAAACCTGGAGTTCCATGTCTTTGCTAACTGAAGATCTTGAACTAGTCTTTTGTGAAGTACTCTCCATTCGCATATCCATTTCCATTCCTAAGTCATTAACCGTGTTGTCCAATGTTGAGTCATCTTCCACCCCCGCTCTCCATGAATTGCCCAGTTTTGGGGTTTGCCCGTAACATATACGGTTGTTGATAAGTAACAAAGAATAAACTAGTGGGCTTAAATGATTGCTCGCACATTCCACATTTTTTTCTCCAATAAATCAATACTTTCCGTAACTTTTGGAACTGTTGCCTAAAACATTGTAATCAAGGGCAAAAATATACAGTACAGTGCTCCCTCGCTATAACGCGGTCTCGGGGGGAAGACACAATATGACCGCTGTAACCGAAGAGCGTTATAAACGGGAGGGGGAGGGTGGCCCCGCGGGACACACATCTGACTAAAATACAAAATAAAATAATTCCCTCTCTATAATGCACATATAGTGAAGCAAAAATGTAACTTTCCGTGAATCAACCATGCATAAAGCGGCATGTAATCAACTCTATGGCTGGCTAAATGGCGGTCGGGAATTCAGTTCGAAGTGATAGACAAGCAAATCAAGTGTGAGAAGAGCGGGTCGGAAGAGGGAATGGGCTTGCCCCAGGTTCAGCTGCCGAAGCGGGGCTGAAGCTCCTCTTGCAGCAAAAAAGTAAATACATTAGGAAAGATAACCACGTAATAGGCCTAATATTTTTTTAGTTATAAAACAAATGCTGAAATAAGATGTCTCTGTTATAAAGTGCCAGCGCAGCTTTTCTTCAGTTCAGATACTGTATCAAAAGGGAGAGACAGAAACGGAAGTTAGACTGAGAAGTTGTTTGTAGTTTGAACAACACCGGTACTGTACTTACTGTAGAAATATTGCATGAATCATTAGTATAAGGAATTGGGGGACATGCTGTCGGAGCATTATAACCGAGGGCCTTATAGCGAGGGAGCACTGTATATAATAAGTAAAATTCATAGGAATTAATATTTCCTTATGCTTGAACTGACCTAAACGTGTGTGTTTTTTGGGGGGGGGTTTACATTTAAATGTGGTGTACACAAATAACACCCGATTTGCTAATCAGAAATCTAGGATAACCTTAAAACATAATCCCAGATTAACTAAATTTAGTTTAGCACTAAACACTTTTTTTTTTTAATCCTGGTTGGTGTAATTAACCCTCAATAATTAAAGCTAAATACAATTGGATAAGTGGGTCATCTATTGGTCTATCTGTTACCAGGATGGCGGGGTGTAATACAGTTGTCTGTTTTTAAAATACAAACAAAATGGCTATCCAGGATATCTGCTTTCTCTCTAATTCAGTTAAATGGTGAATGGTTTACTGCTGGATTTCATCAGACGAAACTCATGTGTCTTTTTGTTGTTGGATTATATCCAAAGCATTTTAGCAGGGAGCAGCTCCCCTGCCTTTCTTCTCAGCATGGCCTGTCGTTGTGTACTACTCTCTTCTGCATTCCAGGGCTCAGCAGAATGTGTCTACAGAGAATCTCTTCAACTCCAGCCTGTTCTAGTTTATCATCTTTTTACATCTCCCAAAACCTAGGAATGTCCCTTGAGACGTTAAATTGCCCTCCCAGAGGGTTCACCCTGCTGTTAAGAATAGTCAGGAGGGAAATGCAGCTGTGGGCTGAAAGCTCATTTGTTAAGACTATTTTTAGTCTACTGGCATGAGCTGTTTGCATTGCCATGGTGCATCAGTGTTTTGTTTATGCAATCCCTTTTCTTTGGGTTCATGCCAACATCATTGATGTCTTAATAGCAGTCTGGTTTTGTGCTCAGGTGTTTGCCGTCATGCAAAACGCAGCTCCTGTTTTTTTAAGCAAACTATTAAGACCCTGTCTTATGGACCCTAGTACAAAAATTATATTAATTGTTTACTCTGTCAATGCTCCTGCTCTTGTCCTTTCTAGACCAGGTGTTTGCCAGTACTAATAACAAAGAACACTGAAATCTGAATTTGGTTGGCTTTTTTCCTTTAGAATTTCATTTAGCTGTTATTACAGAATATGTACAATTGACTGTATAAATGGAAGGTCTTAAACAAGTGAAACCTGCAATCAGCCGACAGATTCTATTTTAGACAAATTGCTTGATAAAGACCTTCCCCATAAAGCAGAGCAGCCAAATCGTAGCCGTTGGCATTAGCAGCTACTATGACGAAGGGGTATAATACTACGATTTTTATTAAATAAATAAATAAATGATCGATAATCCCTGAACGTTTGTGAAATATTTTTTCAATACCATGTGTCTGTTTTCCTTTTAATTTTTTTTAACAAATTAATGGTTCTTAAATAATACTGTATTTCACTGACAGTTTATCGTGGCATTTTAACTGACATATTTAAATCTCTGAGCTGAGTTGCTTGGTAACAGTTTAGGGGTCCTTCTGAAACCACTGCTCAAATGTCACCGTGCTATCATTTTCAATCGCATGTTTACTTGGTTGCTTGTCAGTAAGGCTGTGTAAGTCACGGTGGACACGGATTCAGTGATTTCAGTAGAGAACATTAAACGTTACCAACACAACTTGAAATTCCACCTTAACAAAAAAAAAAAAAACACTTTTCATGGTTTAGCTAATGTTGAACAAGCTTGGTTCCTTTACTTTGCAATGTAGCCGTTCACACTTTGGATTTTTTTCAGCGCTGTCAATTGATT
Source organism: Acipenser oxyrinchus oxyrinchus (assembly GCA_030684275.1). Taxonomy (NCBI): domain Eukaryota; kingdom Metazoa; phylum Chordata; class Actinopteri; order Acipenseriformes; family Acipenseridae; genus Acipenser; species Acipenser oxyrinchus. The sequence goes on from CM060250.1 coordinate 61,241,082, forward strand.
TAAATGTTCATGCAGGTGCACCTCTACTGCCCGATTTTGTCAACCTGCAGCGGTCCTATGTCGGACCTGGTCCGACATTGCAATTATTCCTATCCGGTCCAATGTCGGACCCTGTCCGACATCATCAAAAACGCAAAAACGGGTTTCTAGTCGTTTTCCTCTGGAAAAAGTCAAGAAAACCATTCAATGGCAGAGTGGGGCGACAGGAGCGAGACAAGCCGAAAAAAAAGGGTGTCTCTCATGAATAGTCATACTTGCCCCAGGCATCAGATAGGGGCGGCCATAAGGAAACAAGCTGGCTGTTACTGAATCAGCGCACAAAGAATATCACAGACATTTGCAGAGCTTTTTTGAGATATTATAGTAATAAAATAATGACTTGACCACAGTCTGCACAGGTTTAGTAAGGATGCGTGACTGTCAGCTAATTAAATAATCAATAGCTGATCAGTCATGTATCCTCACGAGGTTTTTAAAATACAAAAACAATAACAGATAATGGTGGCGGCTTTTATCCGCGCCACAAACAATAATACAAATAATAATAAAACACTCCACATATATATAGGGGCGGGACACTCTGCCACACCAGCTCTTGCTGTAATCATTTTCTGCATTAAAACAAATGTACTTCAGGATGACCGGCGCTCCAGAAAGGCATCAAACGCGTACAACATGTATCGGAATAATATGTAAACAAACAAACCAAAACCTAAAATAGAAGCACCAGATGCACACAGTCTTTCAACTTCTAATGTAATTTTTAAAGGTATGTAAAACCTACAGTTTTTGTTTGCAGTCCTGTCAAAACCCCACCAAATGTGGTGTAAAACGAACATTTTTGTTTATAGTTTTATACGCTGTGAAGCTTACTGATTTTTACAGGATTAAAACTTGAACCTGGTGTGAAAACCATAATAAATACATATTTAGATTAATTTTCCTCTTTCCTACATCTACAGACAGACCAATTTTATGTTTATGTTGGTACTGTATATTGTATTTATAAAAAAAATAAAAAATAAAAAATCCATTTTTCATGCCTGTGATTTCACACTCCATTTCCCCCATCCTCTGTGATTTTGAACAAATTTGCTGTGACTGCTGCGTGATTTTTGGTAGAAATTTTAGTGACAAAATCCCAGCCTTACTTACCAATTATTAAGAGGAATCACAAATCAAACAAAAAATGTCACTCTCCTCAATCAGAAAGATTTGAAGTTGGCTTGTCAGAAATATCGAGAGGAATTTACCACAGAATGGTCATTCATTAAAAGAAGTTGTGTCTGAATCTCACATCTACTGTGAACACTGCCAGGTAGACTTCTCAGTGAAACATGGTGGGTGTCATGACTGTATTACTCACATAGGTATGAAGAAACACCAGCAATAAGCAAAATCTGACACTCCCCATTACTGTATATTTGCGCAAATGGATTTTGACGTTTAACTCGCTTTAAATAAAGAATTATTGGATACTACACTGCATTTTGTGTTTTGATAGTTGCAGAGTAGTAAAAATGTAAATAAAAAACTGTTAAATCTGTCTTGAGGTGTTATCTTTATAAAGTTTTGAGGTTGAATATTTAGTCCAGTTTTGTTAGCACTTACTCTTCATTTCTAGTATTTAAATCCAGAATAAATAGAATTGCAAAATTAAAAAAAAAATCAGTGTTGAAGTATTTTTATTGGGGTTAATTTCTAAATGCCATGGGTTTACAATTATGGATTGAACAGGAGAAATTAGGGCATTGTCTTGCCAGACCCTAAGAACCTTTTAATTTCTAGGGCTAGTAGCCCCTGGCCTTCTAAATAAATAAATAAATAATCTGCTACTATGAAACTATTTTCTACTTTAATAAGTTGGCATCTCTGATAAAGGTAGTTTGTCTTTGGTCACAGCAGCAAAAGTGAGCTCATAAAGGTGTCTTTATGAATTTAGGTATCGGATGATGATAAAGAAAAGGTGGACTCTGCTGCTGCTGCAAGTGGAAAATCAAAAAAGAAAAAAAAGAAAAAGAAGCAAGGAGAGGATGGCAGTGCTCCTGTCCAGGTAACAAATATTTATTGTTTGTTTATTTAGCAGACGCCTTTATCCAAGGCGACTTACAGAGACTAGGGTGTGTGAACTATGCATCAGCTGCAGAGTCACTTACAATTACGTCTCACCCGAAAGACGGAGCACAAGGAGGTTAAGTGCTCAGGGTCACACAATGAGTCAGTGGCTGAGGTGGGATTTGAACCGGGGACCTCCTGGTTACAAGCCCTTTTCTTTAACCACTGGACACACAGCTACTTTAAATAATGTGTCTGAGTATTTTATCCTGCCCTTGAGGACTGCCCATTGGAAATAGTTCCAAGCAACAGCAGCCAGATACATTCCATGGTGGTTTTCATTACTATTTATGCTTTTAAATCAAAATCTGTTTTCTGGGAAAATAATTACTTTGACGTGTGAAACAAATAAATGTCAGCAAATAGTTTACAATTACTGCAATTTGTTTTCTAGATGTATGTGCTTTTTCATCCTGAACAATTTTAAATGGACAGTGAAATTTAGATTTATTGGTGTGAACGTTTTTGATGCTGGGTCCTTGAATGCGTCCACATAAATCAATTATGGGTCATGTTACAATATATGCAATCCCTACAAAGATTGAGCAGCACATAGCATCTAAGCAATTGCAAACTTTTAACAATATTATGTTTTTAATTAAATTCTATCTCATTCGTTTTCTTAAGGAAACTGGGGAGCCTGAAAAGGAGCCTTCATCTGAATTGGAGGTGCCCAACTCTGAGCCGGAAATGGCTCTGCCTGAAGAGGCTACACGTGCTATCGAACCAGTGAAGGTTGAGGTAAATTTCAATTTGTAATGCTTAGTGTTATTGACTTAAAATTTCTCCCTAACAGCACAGACAATCCGTACACTAATTGCTGTATAACGTAAATTCTGGGAAGAGGTACGCTCTGTTAACCCTTTGCTGCCTACGCAGAATGACCATATTTGGTCATGAATATGAACACTTTGTGTTTAAGCGCTTCTAGTTTTGGAACCTTAAATCAGAAATGAAACCCCAATACATCTACAGAAACGCATTAAGTAGATCTTTCCAGTGATGTCCATTTATTTATTTATATGTGCTACACTTCCCAAAAAATTATTGAAAAATGTAAAATAAATTTTAAAAAATTCAAAAACTGCTGATTTCAACCTCTATGTAAAAAACAAAAAAAAAAAAAAAATTGTAGCTTCACAATTCCTCAAGGATTTCAAATCTGAAATCAGAATTGAAATATATTGTACAATTGCAGAGCTGCATAAGGTTTTACAATGCCTAGCATTTTAGAAAAGTCATAATTATAAACAAACACCCAAGATATTAAGTACAAAAGTTTTTTTTTTTTTTTTTTTTTTTAAAGAAGTAATACAAATATTGGTCTTATTCAAAACTTTTATATGAAGCTTTTTATTTTCAAAACGAAGTAAAATCAGACTGAAAACCTTTTATTGCAAAACATTTCTATTTTATAACAAATAGTTTTATGAATTGTATAACATTTTATACAAGATAATGATCAGTAAACTATTTATAGTAAATTGTCTTACAGAAAGATGAAATAGAAAACATGCAATAAAAAAGTGAGGCAATAAGAAAACAGCGAGGCAACATGCAATAAGAAAGCTGTAAGGCATTAGGAGCATGCAGTGGATTAGAAGCAGAGGAAACAGAAGATACAAGGGGAGGCATTTAGTGATGACATTTCTTCATGAAAGGATCACAGGTGCAGGAGCTGTAAAAGAGAAGCTAACCCCCAAACAATAAGTAATTAGTAAGAAGTGTGTCCAGAGGTCAGGTACATGCAAAAAGTAGGAGTCAACAGGAACAGCTGCAAAGGGAAATTGGTGGAAAGAAAAACACTTGCTGAACAGGATACCGATGTGTACTGTGGTGTCGTATACTTAGCCTGCAGTGCTGGGCTGGGGCTCCTCCAGATCATCGTCGTCCTTATCCTCCTGCAGCAGCAGCTCTTCATCAAGGAGGTTCTCCTCCATGGCGTCCATGCCCTCTTGGTCCTCCACAAGGAGGATCCCGATCTCCTCCTCAGTCATGGCCCTCCTCCTTTTTCTTGTCTCCATCCATACCCTGGCATACACACAAAACACCATTAAACTAAATACTAATTATTAATAATAGTAATAATAATGATTGTCTATCCATTTTCACACACAGAAAGAAAGTAAATTATAAATAATAAAAAATAAGTTAAACTAATGATAATACATAGCTAAATAATAATATTGGCTAAAGCTAAATAACTGTCTTTTACACACATACACAGAAAGTAAAAGAAAACTAATAATAATGACTAAATATAAATAACGTAGCTGTACTTTACACACATACACAAAGTAAAAGTAAACTAATAATAAAATACAAAGCTAAATAATAATACTAGACTAAAGCTAAATGACGTCTCTCTCCTTTACACATATATACAAAGTAAAAGTAAACTAATAAAATACATAGTTAAATAATAACTACAGCTAAATAACGTCTCTGTCCTTTACACGCATACACAAAGTAAAAGTAAATTAATAATAAAATACAAAGCTAACTAATAATAATGACTAAAGCTAAATAACGTACTGTACACAAACACAAAGTAAAAGTAAACTAATAATAAAATACATAGCAATAATAATAATCATCATCATCATAATAATGACTAAAGTAAAATAAAGTAAAATAAAACTAAGAAATTAGAAAAAAATAAATAAAAATTGATGCTGTTAAAGTAGCTTAAAATAAAACTTAAAAAAAGCAAATTATTTCAAATACTTACTGTTTTATATGATGTGGTGAGTAGCACTCTCTTGCAATTGTAGAACCGTAGATACAGATATGCTGTGCACTCTGTCGTAATGGCGCCGGCAGTTACTCGTCAAAAAAATATTATTCGACCCACACAAACAAAAAACAAGATTGCTGGTTGGACGTCTGAGATATAACGTGTTTTGTCATCGATCAAATCTGATAGTTTTTAAAGCGCATTGGCAGCAAGGGGTCAGATGTGATGTTCAAAGTGATTTATTGTATATATAACATTTGTGATGTGGCTTGTATATTTTAAACCTTTCCTTAATTGATTTTTTTTTTTTTTATTCAGCTGAAGTTGGAGCGACCAGAGCCACCTGTAACTGTATTGGACAGTACTTGTAAGAATATCGCTTCACAAGTGCCACAGAGGCTACTGGAGCCAGAACCTCCAGTTTCCACTACTAAACAAAGCAACGTGCCTCCACTTTCACAAAGTAAGTACTAATCGCAAGCCTCGCAATACAATACATCAGTCATGTTTCAGACTCAAATGTGTCAAGAACTGGTGCTCCATGCTGTTCAGAATGCACATGACAAGGATATTAACTCCCTGTTTGTGTTGTAAAAAGCTATTCTGACAATAAATATTTTAAGATAGAGCATGCTATTTACAAATAGATACTGCAGTAGGTATCTGATTTAACCCTTTGTGGTCCATTTATTCAGTGCCTGTCAGGCGCATCGGGTCTAATTTATTTTCACACGAGCTGTTTATTTAACACGCACTGTTTAAAAGTAATTTTATTCATCGTAAAACAGGTTTAAAAGGCACTGCATATCAAAAGGACACTCAGTACTGCATCTCCAGCCCTCTCATCTTTTTGATGATGTCGCACTGGAAAGGAAAAATTGTAATGTCGGACCTGGTCCAACAAAGGACCGCAAAGGGTTAATTCCGTTATACATTAGTTACTGTAACATGACAGAAGCAGAGATTCCTACAACGTTTGTGGCTGGTGTGCATTCAGTTTCTTGCCGATTCCCAACAGGAATGCTTCAGTACAGAATGTAAACATAGGTATATTTCAGAGAAATTAATTTGATTGTAGAGTAATCTGCCTCATGTATATATTATAAATATTTTAACTTGCTTTTGGTACTGTAAAAAAAGTACTGTACTGCCATCCACTTGGTAAAGTCTGTATCCATGTCAGTTACTGTGCGAGCAGATTTCATGGGTGAAAGTGGTTTAGTCTGTAGATGGAATTCCGTCAAAATGGCCCCCTAGGATTCGTGTCGAAATGCCCAAAAAAATGACCTTTTAGTATATTATTCTCCTGTTGAACTGTAAGTTGCTTGAGACCTTAGACACCTAACCCATAGGGCACAGGGGAGGCAAACCTGTATATTTTGCCACTCTACACACTTATGTTTTGTTATGGTTTTGCCTTTAACAGTTTTTAAAATGTAAAAAAGTCATTCAGAACACAACAAGTCCAACATTGATAAAAACACAATAAAACGCACCCTACACGAACATTGGAAACTACAAAAAATTATTTAATTAAATATAGGCTAGGTATTTATTTTTGTTTTTATTCTCAATTATATTATTTATGTATTTTTTTTAAATAAGGAAATTAGTAGGTTCATGTTGCTGCGGGGTCATGAATGGGTTTAAGTTCAACAACAACTAAATAAAATGTTACTGTTATTAAGAACTGGTAATAATCTGAAGCAGTGGTATTTCAAAATAACAGAAACCTGTTTTTACTTTAGTGAAGTAGGCTGGAATGTTGTTGTTTTTGTTTTTTTTCATTAAAAACTTGTTCTTTTATTGATTTCAGCTTTCATATTGAAGCTTGTTGTGTAGGCTACTACTCATTCAATCAAACCAAGCAGGAATTTGCTTGCACCGTTTTAAGATGTTTTTCAAGTCAAGTAATGATTTCCATTACATGAGAGTAGATGTTAAAACTTCATGCTGATTTGAACTTGGCTCTCGCCAAGATAAGCACCAACTAAGACGTAGCTTCACAGTAAACTAATGTGATCCATATGTGTCTCCATCCATTTGCGCTTCCTTCCATATGATGATGTAGATATCCTTCTGTCTGGTGTTGATGGCTGAAGTGTAATGCTGGCTCCAGGGATCAGCTTATTTTGCCTCCCTAGCGCATCAGCACACACAACGGCTGCGATGCTGGCTCCGGGATCAACCATAGCGCGGTCTCCCCAGCGCATCAGCATGACAACCGTCTGGATTGAGCTAAGTGGGGTACATCTCTGGGGTCTTCAAGTGGGCACCTTCCATCCTCGGTGTTTCGTCGACTAGCCCACGACACCTCAAGAGGGCTCGACGGTGATTCTGGCGTCCCAGCATCACCCCTCTGTCCCCACTCAACTCAGCCCAGCTTACTTACCTGTACATCAGCCTTTCTTTCTTTCTATTGTGCTTGAGATCCCCAGCCAGAATCTTTCCGTCTCAACCACAGCCAGTTGCTGCTCCTCTCTGCTGCTTCAGATAAGTTCTTCACTGTGCGACGCAACTCTTGGCCATTGAATCCGACATCTCTGAGAAACCGGGTTGTAGAGTGTGCCACAAATCCTCGACATCCCACTTCCACTGGGTAAACCCAGACTCTCCATCCTCGCTGTTCCGCTTCAGTGGCTAGTTGAGCATACCGCAGTTTCTTCCTCTCATACGCCTCATCTACAGCATCCTCCCATGGCACTGTTAACTCTACCAGGTGAACAAGGCGTGCTGATCCAGACCACAAGACAATATCTGGTCGAAGGTTTGTGGTGGCAATCTCAGGTGGAAAAATAAGCCGTTGACCAACATCTGCCAGCATTTTCCAGTCTCTAGCAGCTTCCAGTTGTCCTGGGAGGATTGGTTTTAACACCTTTTCTTGGTGGTTGCTCTCCTGGGCGGAGGAATGTTGTCTTTGTGTGTAATGTTTTGATGGAACAGGTGGCAACTTATTGGTCATGTTACGCTTGTCTTCCAATGCTAAGGCCAAACATCGCAGCACCTGGTCATGGCGCCAAGTAAACCGTCCTTGGCTAAGAGCCACCTTACATCCTGTCAAAATGTGCCTTAATGTTGCAGGTGATGAACACAAAGGACATGAGGGATCCTCTCCTACCCAGAGGTTTAGGTTCTGTGGTGATGGGAGAACATCATATGTTGACCTTATAAGGAAACTGATCCTGCTCTGTTCCATTGACCATAGATCTTGCCAGCCAATCTTGCGTTGTTCCACACTCTCCCATCTCATCCATTCTCCCTGCTTGCCCTGGGAAATGGCCTTTATACACCTCATCCTCTCCTCCTGCTTTTGCACCTCGTTGACTACAAGCTTCCTCCGTTCGCTGGGGCTGCCTTGTGCCATGTAGGAGGAGCTGAACTGAGACCAAGACCCCTCTTCCATGCTGAACTTGCCCCATGATATCACCAATTTGAAGGGCAGCCTTTGCATCCTCCACAGCTTTCTTTGCCACCCACTTTCTTCCAGTTTTCAACACAGGTGCTGCCTCCCTTACGCATTTGTCGTGTGACTCTACTAATGTCATTTCCAGTCGGACCTTGGCACTTAAACTCCTCGGTTAGAGCGAGACAGGTAGCTGCAGTATTCCTTTACCATAAAGTCCCACTCTGCTGAGGCAGCGTGGAACTCCCAACCATTTCCTGATGTGTGAACTGATTAAAGCTTCCAGCTTCTCTACTGTTGTCAAAGAAACCTCGTACACAGTCAGTGGCCACAGCAACCTTGGCAGTAGGCCAAACTGAAAGCACCAGAGTTTTAATTTGCCTGGTAAAGCGCTGCTGTCTATGCTCTTCAACCCTTCCACAGCTTGTTGTCTAACTTCTCCCACACGAACTGTGTCCTTTAGATCCCGTCGTACCATCTCCCAAGGCTCTTCACTGGCTTCTCAGACACTGTTGGTATTGCCTCACCATTAATGAAGAACGTTTTATCTACTACTTTACCTTTAATTATAGAGATGCTCCTTGATTTAGTGGGCTTGAATTGCATTCGTGCCCATTCAATGTTATTGGTTAATTTGCCCAATAACCGATTAGTGCAGGCTACTGTTGTAGTCATGGTTGTCATGTCATCCATGTATGCTCGAATTGGTGGTAGTCAGATTCCAGAAGCCAAGCTCTCCTCCCACTACCCATTTTGATGCCCTAATGATTACTTCCATTGCCATGGTAAAAGCCAGTGGAGAAATGGTGCATCCTGCCATTATTCCAACTTCTAGGCATTGCCATGTAGTGCTGAATTCTGAAGTTGAAAAACTAAATTGCAAATCTCCAAAGTAGGCTTTCACTAGATTTGTTATTGTCATTGGTACACTGAAAAATCAAATGCTGCCCAAAGAAGTTCATGTGGCACTGAACCATATGCATTAGCCAAATCCAGGAATGTCACATGGAGCTCCTTCCTCTCCTTTTTAGCTGATTGAATTTGTTGCCAGATCACATTGATGTGTTCTAAGCATCCTGGGAAACCTGGAATGCCCGCTTTTTGTATTGAAGTGTCAATGAAGCAGTTCTTTAATAGGTAAGTTGACAATCTCTGAACAATAATGCTGAAGAAAATCTTGCCTTCTACGTTTAATAGGGAAATAGGGCTTAAACTGACTGATGCTGCTAGAATCTTTTTCTTTAGGTATAAAGACTCCACCTGCTCGGCCATGCTCTTGGTACAACCTGTTTTTCCATGCTACTTTCATCAGTTTCCACAGGATTCGTAGAACTCCTGAAGCACTCTTGTACACTCTGTCATGGAACTCCATTAGGCCCTGGAGATGATGAAGCCCTTGCTTTTTCACAGCTTGCTCTACTTCTTTCCACTTAGGTGCACAGTCCTCCATTTGGTATTCTGGTGGATTGATAGGTGGGATGTCTGAAGGAATTGACATAGGCTCCTGCCTTTTTGAATCTGTATCGTTTCCTCCAAATATCTCTCCAGCTCAAACTTAGATGCTTTTAGTGCGCCATTCTTCTCACTGGTGAATAACTTCTTTACAAATTTGAATGGGTCTTTATAAAAGTTAGTTCTCGTGACGCTCCTTCTTTTGTAGCGTTTCCGTAGGCGCTCAGCTCTGCGCAATGTTGCAAGCTTATCTTTTATGACCCTTTGTAAGAGATTGAGTCCCTCCTTCTGACTTTCTTCTGCTCTTCTCCATTGCTTCCTCAGCTGTCTCCTTTCTCTAACTAAGCGTTCAGTAAGCTTGCTTGTTTGTGTATAAAACACGTCAATAGTGTTATCTTACTTTAAAGGTCTGTACTGGAAATCGCAAGGTAATTAAAATATGCTTGCTTATACTTTCCCCATCGTTCTGTGCACCGTCAGCCCTTGTTAAAGATATAAAATATTGTACCCGATCCAAAGCAAATGTAAAACTTGCCCGAATATTTAAAGTAAAAAATATAAATATTTTAAAACTAGCAAGAAATTACTTGGTTGCACTAGCAGCAGTTACATTATTTAGTTATTATTATTATGGGCAAACTTTGCCCTCTCTAACTCAGTGGACCATATTTAGATTTACAATAACTAGTTACAATAAGACAACAATAGGATAGCAGAGTTGTGTGAAGCAGAACAGACTTGATGCTACATTAAATCCAGCGGTGAACTGTGAGTAGAATATTATTCTGATGCTTTTAAAAAATAAATGTCGGTTGAATCCTAAATAACATTGCGTAGGCTACATTTCTTTTGTACTGTACAGTATAGGTAGTTTGTTCTAGCTGGTACAATACCAGAAGTCTTAGTCTACAGAAATTGCTGGACTAACTTCTTAATGTGTTTTAGTATCCTTTAGCAGTGGTTCCCAACCCTGGTCTTGAGAACCCCGTGTCTGATGGTTATCATTCCAACTGAGCTCTCAATTACTTTAACTAGACCCTTAATTGAACTGATAACTTCCTTAATTAGATCTTTTGTAATTGTTTTCAGCTCTTAAACAGTTACAGATGTCAAGTTAGCCTTAACATTGTATAAGTACAGTGCTCCCAGTTTATAAATCTGTGGTCGGGAGCCATAGTTAAGAGACTCTGCTGTAATCACAGGCTCTTAACAGATCCATCTGGGAAAATTGACAAATTGTAAGTGAAGTAATTTCTGAATTTATTTTTTTACAAAGTCAAGTTCAAATTTGTTTCTGAAAGTGGTCCAGAATGGCTCTGAATGCATCTGAGAGCATGTACAACCCCTGACCAAAAGATTGGTTTTGCCCCAGGCGTTTCAGTCAAAATTTATCATTGGTCACTTTTTCACCCATGAGTATGGATTGAGTCTATTGAAAATAGAGTAGCTCACATTGTATTTAATCTTTTTAAATATTATTTCACGAAGGTCATTTTCACTCATGAATTAATAAAACGATCTATATGCTTTTAAGCAGTTTCTGTATTATGCCAGTAATGTCAGAATTTCTGTATGGGAAATTGATTGATCTTAGATCTCTTCTCAATTTTTTTTTTTCTGAAATATGTTTTCACCCACATGCTGTATGTCGTTAAACAGGTTATGTTTTTGTGATTAATGGTTTTGGAGGAAATGGCACAAAGCCCAGCGACTATTAACAGATGTGTGTTTTTTCTGTCTGAATGGCTTTTCCAGCTTCTCTGATTTTATGTGCATGGTTCACTACCTTTATATCCGGCTGGACTTTAACTGCTTCTGTATTCTACTTTATCCAGCAAAGTGAATGAGAAGTAGCATGCATTATGTTAAGGTCCATTGTGTGATCTACACTGGAAGACTAATTATGTGAAAATAAAAAATCCTATTTCAGAACTTTTTTTTGTTTTGTTTTAATAGAAAATATTTATTTAAAAAAAAAAAACATTTAGCCAATATATGACAGAAAAGTACATCCTTGACCGTACAATCATATTGCACATTTGATAAGCAAGTCATGTCTGTGCATGCCAAGTTGCTGCTTTAAGAAAAGGTTGATTTTTGTTTACGTTCTGATTTTAGAAAGGAGTCATAATTGAAGTTCATGGGATGATGCTTTTTTATTGGTGTTTTTTATTATTTAAAGTATGTGTATTAAATATGTATAGATGTTACTTGATTCTGTTTGACTACTTTTTTTCAGAAAAATCTGAAGAGAACTGGGAGTCACCAAAGCAAGTTCAAAAGAAGAAGAAAGCAAGAAGGGAAACATGAGTTTTAACTAGATTTAAGTTTAAGAATATGCAAAATGAATGATTTTGAAGAAATTCATGTTTATGCAATAATTTGAAAGTGTACAGAACTTTATACAAATTGACTGTACATTTAAAAAAAAAAAAAAAAAAAAAAAAACACAACACTGAACAGACATGGTCTTGACTACCTAAATTGCATATAAAAGCAAGTCGCTGTATAATTCACATCTAAGCAATGCTGCAGTGTTTTGAAGATATATGTGTGGTTAATCTCATTCATTTGAGATACGGTTGGCCACAGGGTTAGAAATGTTTTTAATGCATATAATGTCAAGGAAGGACAGTTCTCCAACTGTTAGGTATTGCGTCACGTATTGCACCTGGTTTGGCAATCCAGAAACTAATGGTATTCCTGTAACTAATGCTTCTGAATGCAGATGGCTAATTGTATAGCCAGCATCTAGTAACTGGCTATGTATAGTGCTTGGTTACTAAGTTAAACAACACATTACTGATTTGCTGGCTGTTTTTCTAGTGGTTTATCAATAGGTATGTATTACATACCATGCTTACACTCTAATAATATCCTCCCATCCCACCAACCTGGTCCATTTAATTGATAAGACGGTGTAGTTTAATGTTTGCTTTATAATTTTTGGAAAAAGCCAAGCCATATGTAAATTAAGCAAGGCCTATTCTTCAACTTAAGAATACAGTGGGTCTGCTGTAGAATATCCAATTATTTTAGTTGTGAGTTTTATTCACAAGACCATTTTAGAATGTAAGCCTTTCTTTCCTTTTGCTGTTTATCTAGTGCAATATGTGTTGTTGTTTTTTGTGTAGGTGGGGTAGTTCGGGTCAAAAATACAGTATCAGGAATTAAATTCTATTGCCTTAATCTGTAGTATGTAGTGTATGCATTTAGAGAATACTAAGTTTTTTTGTTTTGTTTTTTGTTTTTTTTTTTTTTTTTTGGTATAAAGAATTTTCATGAAATATTTGGTGGGGGGGGGATCTCCAGCTCGATATGAACTAAATTGAAGTTGATGGACACTGTGATACATTAAAATGAACTGGCAGATTATTATTATTATTTTTCCAAACCTAGTGCATGCTATGACATGAACACTGTAAATAGCCTTTACCAAACTTCTATGCTTCCAATATGGAACATAAACACCAATCTAAGGTTATACCTGTTGCTATATGCCGGATATTCATTCTGAGGTTTTAAAATGCTTTGTTAGAGAGAGAGAATCAACATGTCCTGCAACTACTTTCAATGCAGTTTTGTCAAAGTGTACGGCATGGGAGTAATCTTGTGTAAGCTTCAGAAAACTTGCCTTATTAACTGTCTTGTTTTCTTTTCCTAATTAATAATTATGACAATTTAAGCAGATGTATTTATACCTGTTCTGGGACATGTCAACCAAGTGTTTAAAGGTTTGTCAAATACAATTATATTTCTAAATTGATTTGTTTAAATAAATTGAGCAACTTGATAATATTGGCATATCATTTGTATTTGATGCCAGTTTTCTAGAAATCAACATTTAGTTAGTGTATAACATTGTCAGGCATACATTTGAAAGCCATGCACACCACTAAAATTACTCATCTATTACAATTGACTGACCGTTACAGCTCCTGTCTTCTTTATTGGGTTTTAGTTGCTTACGGAGATGGTGGGTGGGATCTGTGCAGTTACCCACACTTACTATTGCTACTGATTCCCATTTTGACGATGAGAGAAGGTCAAAAAATGAAAAACAGCTTCCTGATAAGAAAAGGAACATTTGTACAGAACATCTTGCTGTGTGTGGTATTCATCATACCATGGTCTTTTAATGACCTAAATTATGGAAACTTGATTTATAAAACTTACATACCAAGTAGCTCTCAAATTTAAATACACAGAAAAGTAAGTACATCCTTGACTGTACATTCATATTGCAAGTCTTGCCTGTGCATTTTACATGATACTTGGCGTAGAGAGTAGAACTCATTTTTGCAGTCAAAGGAAAAAGGAAATCTTAATGGTTGAAAATATTCCCCCTGCACTTGAAAACTTACTAGGCAACCTGGCTTCAACATTGAATCTGGAAAAAACTGAATTACTTTGATATGTCCTCTGTGTATAACACAGATTATAATCTTGTAGTTGGGTTGTCTAGACAGGTTTCTAGGGCAATGTGTAGAAAGGCATCAAGTGATTATTTTCTATGAAGTGTATATTGTCCACTATTAATTGACAAAAGACTTGCAAGAAATGTTACATATTGTTATGATACCATATTTGATACAGCAGAGATTGGTGATTTGTTTGATAAATAAAAGGATGATTACCGTGTGATTTAAATAAATACACAGCTGTAGGCAAAAAAAGCCTTTATTGACACCCCATTTTATTCATGTGCTGCTGAAACATGTGGCTGCATTTTAGGTAATCAATTAAAAACATTGTGATATCCTTGGATAAACACCATTGTAAAGGTGAACTTAAATGAGGAGAGCTAATTGTATAGGATGGCAATATGCCCGCAGAGATATCTTTTGCTTTTGTCACATACTTAATGTGCTAGCATGAGCACAAAACCCAACCATTGCTACTACTGTATCGTTTCAGATCTTTTAATTGAATTGGCAATAAAAGTTGCTGCTGCAGCAGCTTTGACAGGTTTCTTAATTCTCTCTCCACATGCTGGGCATGCTTGGTGCTGGTGATCTGTCAGACTGCTCAGTCAATAAACTATGTTGGGTTTTACTGCTGAAATATGGGAAAAGTGCTTGGTTAGTAACTTAATCGGGGAAATCTTTACGAACTGAACAGAACAAAAATAATACAATTCGCAATTATGAGAATCTTTTAAGGAAGGTCCAAAGAAAATATAATGGTTTGGTTCAGGAAAAATAAGCTGAAATCTGCAAAATGTTTACTTCATGGATAATTTCTTGGCGTTATTTCAAACGTAGGAATTTTGTTTTATTGTTTAGATAATTTCAGTGTTATGTGTTATCTTCCAAGAAAGTATTGGGACTTTAGTACTTGCAATAGACTGTCACGAATTCTGAGGGTTCAGATTTCTTACGTACTCTTTTTATTTGCTCAGCACACACTCTTATCTCAGGGGAGACGTTAGGAGGACAGAGATGTTATTACTCCTAGTGGGGTATTGTTCATGCACTGGACCCGCAATATATCCAGATGACTAATTTAGTACCCAAAAATTCACAGACTCGTGTATTTAAAGTTTTTTACGAATCAGAGTATGATCAGTACTCACTCGGTTTATTAACGGTTAAATATTGGATTGAGTAGCTACAGGCTACTTCATATCCCCAGCTGACAGACGCTCTGGGCAGTCCAGTGTCTTAACATATATTAACGTTAACACTTTAATACATTTATATGTATTTGCAAGGCCTGCGGGCAGGCCAAGAACACGTCACCCAAAGCACCCAATGGTATATTTCAGCACATTCAACAGAATACTCTCTTAATTCTAAAACATAGTGTGAGTCCTTTATAGCAATGCATGCAATACATGTGAGATAAAATAATTGATTAATGCTTACCCTTTAATATAAATCGGAAAAGAATATGACTGTCTTCACCAGGCAAATGAAACTGAGTTCAATCAGCTCAATTGTGTAGGTCTGCAGATAATGGACCACATTACCCTGTCAGGTATGAGTGTGGTACTCCATTGTAATTACTTAGGAGTTATATAGGTTTTTCGTCTCATTGGAATACATGGGACGCCTCAATTAAATCCAATCATTAATCTGTTGAGACAGCTCTTATCCTCTTTACAAATAATAGTTTTCAAAAGATCCGGACCAACTTTTCAGAATTAATTGTCATACCAATAAATTCAAGACTTCATATTTGTCCAACTCCAAACCTATGACCTCATTCCTTGTTTTCCTCCGAACCCCTCCTTTATCTGAAAAGTCGAGTGAACCAAGGTTCCCTGGATCTTAGTTTATAATATAATATAAAAACACTACTGTTATATGTGCATGCAAACACTATTTTTTATATGTGTTATATATCGGAGATGTTCTTAATATGTGACATCATCTTCTAATTGATTATATTTTGCTAAATCAAAGGTATGTGTTTCTTTTAACCTCATATTGTGTTTGATCATGTTTTTAATGAGTCAGTTTTGATTCCATATACTATTGTCTAACAGAGTATTTGACAAAAGATTGCCTCATTCAATATTCAAGTCAATTAGTTTCACTAAGTTTAAGTGGTAATAATTTTCATTACAATTATTTATCCCTTAAAAGATGCACTAACCAGGCTCTGACCTATACCTGACTCTGAGAATATGCTATTGCAAGCAATTTCCACAGTCTCTTGTTTCTTCAAGGCCAGAGTCTGTGCAAACACTTTTTTAGATATATGACCTATCAATGTCTGTTATGCCATAATTTTTGCATATTATTCCAAGATATATTCTTATCTGTGCTAAACCAGTAATTCCATAAACCTTGAATTCCAAATCTATAAGACTTGCAACTTTGCTGGAGTGGAATGTAAGAAGACCCCTCCTTTCTCTACAGCCCGTACATTTTGATAAGGAGAGAGGCCCCTTTTTCAATGCAACAGTTTCAAAGAACCACATTATAATGACTCCATCTACCATCATTAGACAATAGTATAGTGGATTAATAACAAGGTACATTATAGTATATTATTACAAACTAACACAAAAACATAGCATACTACCTTTTATATTCTGTAATTCAATGGATATTATAATGTCTAAAGGTCTTTTGTTTAATAGAAGGAGAAAGAAACTACCACTTCCCCAATTAATTAAATCGAATACTGCTGCGGCTTTTAATCTTTTTATCACTACAGTAAAGTCATGAACAAGCAATAACACTCGTCAGTTTAAATAATATGCTTTCTCATTATACCAAATACTTAAACATATTCTTAATTCTATGAAATCAAATAGGTATTTTTAGTTTCAAATATCATTCTGCCTAGAAAAGGTTAATCATTTATTTTATTAATTTGCAATACCTTTGTGTCTAATTTCTATTTTTTGACCATTATAAACAATAAACAGTGTCAATTAGCACTGAACCTTTTTTAACTATAAATGTGGCATTATAAGATAAACTTTTAATTAATTTACTTCAGTTTAACAATTGCTCCTAGAATTTATAATATCACTTTATTTCTTTGATGATTCCCTCTAAGATTTAAATCCAAATACAGGCCAGTATAAATGCATTCAACTTCTATATATTTTATAATGACTGAACTTGGCTTGACCCTGTCCTTTGTTCATACAGAATCCAGCCGAAACAGGTTTTTTCTTAAGACCTTAGCTGCTAAGTTTTAATTGTTGATTTATATGTTGCAAAGAATCCTTTCTAATCTTGTCTTTGGAAACATAAATTTATAGGTGTGATTAACGTCCACTTTTTTAGCCGGAATTGTGCATTTTTATCAAGCATCATGCTTTCTGAAGATTAGATATACAAACAGTAAATCGTTTGTTATATATTTTCTTAGAAATTCCCAGATTACTAAATACTTAATTAATTTCCTGTCAAAACAACGAGTGGACTGACCTATTTCATGGAGTAAGGGATCCATCTACTGACAATACAAGGATACTCTCTCTTTATCCTTCCTTCCAAAAAAACCTCTAACCCTTCATTTTTATATCAAAGTACATTCCATATTTGAAATCGCCTAGTACATGTCCAGCATATCCACACGTTCCCAGCAGGATTCAGATTCTGTCCCAGGTTCAGCTCGAGTTGGTTCCATAACAAGTCCCTTGATCCAAAGTTTCTCCATCACAGGTGTGGATTTCCATGGTCTGACTTCATTCCTATAAGATACTTGGACATGTTTAGCTGTACATATTACTTCTATATATTTCCTTTTGTTCACACAGGGTCATTTTGCAAGGTATGCCCTCCATCCAGAATACTAAAGGAGGTCAAAACTCACTGTGATTCATATTTTCGGGCACTCAGTCGTTGCCTTGCCCTACATCATCAATTGGCAAACTTAACATAACTGAATCTGAATCAGTTGATGAACCGTGCACTGTAGCTTACTGAGATCCTCCATGCAAAGGAGTCCAATGTTTTACTACACGGAATAACTAGTTCAGCGTCACCTGCAACAAGACAAAAGCTGCGGTCTTCCCATAGCAGAAAGGTAAAATTCCCAAATTCTAATGTCCCTCCTGAGCGGTCCTTAAACACAATTGTGATCAGTGTTTTAGTAAATCTACTTTTAATTTAAACAGTTATATTAACCAAAACATGTTGATTCTGTGTTGTCCCTCTTGCAGTGTCATTAATTTCTGCCAGTTTTCACAACTACCTATATATAACATTGCTCTGCTGTGGTTTATATTGGTCCCTGGCTAATGAGGATCATCATTTTCTGTTTTTTATAAGTAGGCAGAAACTGCAGTGCCCAAAGGACAGAACAGCTACTGATTGCTCCATGGAATTAACGTGTTTGACAAAAACCCAGAGAATGAGTTTAAACCCTGGCAGTGTATCACATTGTACGGTTAGGAAATTATCCATTGGGGAAAGCATTTGAGTCCTCCCTGATCCCTCCTGTATTCATTTCATTTTAGATTCCCTTTAATCTAATCATTTAGGTCATTAAACCACATCCTGCACATGTCTGCTTTTTTCCCCTCAAGTCCCCTTTATTAACAGGGGATACATTAGACAGCATACACTATGGCACAGTGAGCCTAAAGAAAGCTCCACTTCACTCTGAAACTCTTTGAATGCTGCCATATGCTTTGGTGACTCCCTGATGGCATTAATGAGATCTTTCACCATCAAAAAACAATCACGACACGCTGAGATATTTTGTAGGGCATCCTGAGTGGCAAGATTAAGGGAATGTACAGCACAGTGATCAAATCCTGCTCTCGACTCGTTCTTTCACTCTGGATTGGACCCCAGTAAATTTACCAGATACATTACTGGCTCTGTTGTAACACTGTCCTCGGCAATCAGAAAAAGGCCAATCAAACCTGAGAAGCATATCTGCCACAATATTGAAAAGAGAAGCAGCATCAATTGTGTCAGTTTGATAAAAACCCATAAACTCTTTATAAATCTCCCAGTCTTCACTCAAAAAGAACCTTAAAGAAAAAACTTACTTGTTCTTTTCTTGACAAATCCATAGTCTCATCCATCACAATGGCGTAAAACTTAGAGGCCTTTATCTTTTGCACAATTTTTTTGTGGCACTGACAGTGCCATCGTTTCGTTTATCTCGTTAACGACATCATGTGACAGCCACTTGTATTTTGTGCGACTAAGCCATTGTCTTAATTCCTCCAAATATGTACTGCATAGCAGCAAGAGCTGCATCAGGGGGAGCTCCTGAGTGGCACACATCCAGTAAAGGTGCTCTGCATGGAGTGCAGAATGTGTCATAGCTGGAGGTCACCGGTTCGAGTCCAGGCTATTCCACTGCCAACCGTGGACGAGAGCTCCCAGGGGGTGGCGCACAATTGGCCAAGCGTCGCCCATGTGGGGAGGGCATAGGTTGGCCAGGGTGTCCTCGGCTCACCATGCACCAGCAACCCCTGTAGACTGGCCGGGCGCCTGCGGGCTTACCTGTAAGCTGCCCAGAGCTGCGTTGTGCACTGACACAGTAGCTCTGAGGTGGCAGCATGGCAGGCCTGCAGAGTAAAAAAAAAGCGGCCGGCTGACAGCACACGTTTCAGAGGACAGCGTGTGTTCGTCTTCGCTGCTCCCGAGTCAGCGTGGGGGTGGTAGCAGTGAGCTGAGCCTAAAATAATACAAAAAAATCAATAAATAAGAAGAGCTGCATCAGATTCGAATCACTGTCATTATATCCACGCAACGCTATTCGTTGCTCGGTATTGAAGTTCGGTATTGAACACTGGTAAAATATTTTGTGCAGGGCATTCCTAGCTGATTGGGATTCTTTTTTGTAACTGTCCGACATTAATGCAGAAACATTTACCTGAGATTGCAGAGAAGCATACTTCATTACAGCTTCCTTGTGACATGATGATTTTTCGTGTGATATAAAACCACGCGATGCATGTCTCCAATCTTGGAATCTGGACGAAATAAAAGTTTGTTCAGGCTTTGTAGAAAATGTTTAGAGCTTCTTTTCTTAACAGTGTTTGCACACCGAACAAAAAGCTTTGTTTTTAGCGGGTGTTGAACTCTGAATGTCACTTGATGAATGACCTTTTCCGCTTCTTTTTCTTTTGGTAACTTTATTAAATATTTATCCATTTTTTTAATTATTATTATTGGTCTCATGAACCGAGAATTAGCCATGGATAAAACAATGCAGCCCGAGCGCGCAACAAGGTTACAGGGCCAGTTAAAAAAAAATAAGGGGGGGAGTGAAAAGCAGCGCTTGCCTGTTTTAGTACATCACATTTAGTTGTACATATTTGATATTAAACACTTTATTTTTAAAGACTAGAAAATAATCAAGTGTAGTCTGAAGTGTTAAAAATAATCACACCTCAAACTACCCGCCAAATTGAGGTTGCGTGATTTTTTCCCTCAGGACTCATAAGGACGCCTTTCAAATGAAGCCGGATCAGGGCTTCGTTTTTAAGAGATGCAACGGCACAGTGATTTTTTTCTGCCACAAGCAACAGCTCCCAAAAGCTAAGCGTGCCCCTCAAGCTGACACTTAGCAGACATCTGTGAATATAGATATTGTTCACATCAAAATGTATGTAAAATATAAGCTCAAACACTGGTGGAACAGGGCCCACGTTCCTCAATATTGGTAGAGCCTATGACCATGCCCAGCAAATCATTTAAATGTATGGATGAGTGAAGTGATGGGCGAAGGGCAAACTCTGCTTGCCTTTTGAATTTAACAAGAAGTCATTATAAGAACACGTAATGCAATTAATCCAGTCTTATTAAGGAGAAGACGATATGGTTACATGATAGCTGTGGAGCGTTTTCCATTCCTAGCATTAGCTGACAGCTCTTTGTTGTTCATGACTTAGCTTTTAGTTTCTATTCAGAGGAGCTGTCCAGCAGTTCAGCTGCTGTGAAGCTTGATTTTCTTTTTTGTTCCTACACTTCTGTGTTAATTTGTGTTTCTGTGGAAGAATTTGGTACAGATTCCAATTGTGTTAATTCACAACCCCAAAATATCTCTGCACAGATATCTTTGTATTTTTGTCTTTCAAAAATGTTGCCAACAACAAGAGACCGTGCATTTTATTATTTAATGTGTTTATAGTTTTGTAAAATTGCTTAAGTGTTTTCTTCATTCAAAAAAAATGTAAATAAAAAAAATAAATAAAGACTTGTTCCATAGACCAAAATGCGAGCAGCAAAACTGGTCACACATTGGTAACATGTTTTCAAAGGAAAGCAAATGTTGATGTTATCCCTATGTTTTTATTGGAAACCTCACATCCTCAAGAGTTCCTAAGCATATTGGACTTAAAACATACAGTGGTCCTCAGTTGTTGTAGTGGGTGTTACATTCAGGTTACAATTATTTGTGGTCTGACATCAAAGTGGAACTAGGAAGAGCTATAACAAAAGGATCTGGTTGCTACAAAACATGTTAAACATGATCATTATGTCTTAGCTTTTCCAAATTAAACTGAACTAAACCAGCTTTTTTACTATATATATATATTCAAATTAAGTTGCACATGAGGTTTAATATTCCACATTGTTGTTTCAAATAAGATTCTTATCAATTTTAATGTAAATGTGGTGCATAGCATTATAGATTTACCAAGTTCACACACTGGGATATCAGGAATGGTGGTAGGGGGCGCTGTGCTCTTGGATCAGGGTTCTTTAAATACAGGTTTTTAATGATGGTGGGGGTTTTTTTTTAGAGATGGTTTATAAGTTTCATTTTTCAAAACACTGTTTAACCTTTTATTAACTCTTAACAAAACAGTCCTTGAAAAAACATTCCTTATAACTCTCTATTTGTGAATAGTGCCCTTAGTTTCTAAAGGAAAGTGGTATTGACGTCCCCAAGCTGATGAACTTGTCATTATTGTATTTATTGATTTATTTATTTATGTATTTCATTTTTTCAGATTATCAATGCAGTGGTGCTACTCATTCTACTTTCTGCCCTCAGCGACCCTGACCAGTATCATATAACAACTGCTGAACTAGACAATGAATTTGATTGAATTTAATGCAAGTAAGTGGATAGGATCGATCTACATATATATATATATATATATATATATATATATATATATATATATATATATATATATATATATATATATATGACACACACACACACACATACAGTACCAACAACAAATGATTTACAGAAAGACTAGGAGTGGTGATTGTACTGCCCATTTTTCCTCTCTCAGGCCTTTTACTTACTAAATATCTTGATATCGCTGAATAGATAATCGTCTCTTGAAAAAATATGCAAAATATTTTTATAAGCAAGACTCACCAATCTCACAAGTAGAATGGTACCCCAAAATATTCTCCTTTTTCTAGGAAAGCAGTACAACTGGGGATGGGGAGTTTGTTGCCGGATAACTTCACTCTGACTGCTTGCTCACTAAATATCTTGGTGTCCCTGAATAGATAATTGTCCCCTCTTTAAAAATATGTCAAGGATTATAATGAAAAATCCATCTCACAAGTTTAGTGGTTCCCTAAATATGATTCATTTACTAACAATGCTGAATGACTAGGTGGAGCTGGGACAATATTCAATGTAGTGTTGTCCTGGGCAGTCCTTAGCCAGAAACCTATTTTTGAGGGTAATTGATATTTAATTGCATCGTTTAATAGTTATTTATTTTGGCAGTTGGCAATTATTGTAAATCAGCGCCAGCTGCCTATACCTGTTTTTGTGGGGAAAAAACCCCCAACAGATCTCTTGCTCAGTCCTGCTGAATACAAGGAAACAGGAAGGTGTGTGCCCTGCTGCTGAGTAGTCACAAACTGTGTGTACTACTGTAACAACTCCCCGATCACGGAAGCGTACAGACGCACCACAAGCGGCACACACCTGCCTTTAATTCCAAAACATCCCAAGATGTAGAGCGATTACGCCAGTTCAGTGCGATAAGGCACAGAACAAGAGAGAAACCAGCATCATAATATAGCCTACTCTGTACACTTCTTGAACTCCAATCGACTACCAAACAGGCTAAAAACACTCGAGCCGTTCGCGTTCATTATTCAGCACCGGCATACAATCAGCCCAATACTTATTGTCGGGATGCTTCATTTACTGGTCCGTTTCTGTCTCTCTCGCTCATCGTTCCACGCTCCAATGCGGGTGGAGAAGCCAACATAACGTGACGAATCAATTATCAAAAAGTGTCAGACAACATAAAGCGTGCACTAATCAAATCAAAAAAATAATTTTTATAAAAACAATAACATAGAATTGTAAAATAAATTTGAACAGGGCATTCTTGACCCTGTTACACTACAGTGTGACACTGTGTAAAACTGTGTGTTTTGTGTGTATCGGGCAAACAGCTTAGCTGACCCGGGCCAGACAGGCTGTTCCAGTGTTTAGTTAGTGCTCCTGAATTGAGCTTGGTGTTTGTTTTCTGTGTTTATTTTGTATTATTATTAAAAAGTGTGCGAAAGAGCGCTAAACTTCAAACCTGTGTGTATGTCTACGTTTTTAAAGGGGCAAACGAACAGTGTGTGAGTGAAATCTTTCATGCCAGTCATTCTGCATTGGTAGTAAGTGGATCATATTTGGGGTACCACAGTACTTGTGGGACAGACTGTTCATTAAAATCTCTTGCATATTTTTAAAGAGGAGATGATTTTCTATTCAGTTGCTATTATTTGTGCCAGTACTTTGTAGAATGTTTTGATACATGGCTGCATTCATTCGATCTTCAATCACATCAATGTCTCCAGTCTCCAGCCCACTTCTTTCAAGCATTTCAGTTTAATTTGTTCTGTGGAACTTGTTGATTATTACTCTGATTGTGGATTCCATATTTCTTTGATTCTGTTCTGTAGCTATTTCCTTTTTTATGAAGGTTGCTACAAGTGCTTTTCTCAACAGATGTTGGAAAACCTGACCTTTTTTTCTTGCTATTGACTTTATAATGCAGCTTGGTTACTGTGTACTATTTGTTAATTAGTTCTAGTAATTGTTTTACAGACTTTTTATGTACAGGTGCCAATACTTTTATCGAACAAATATTTGAAATTGCATAAGTGCTGTTTTTTTAATAAAGATTGTTAAACCACCAGACATTGTGTATTTTGGTCTTTGTCATAGTAATTAGTGGATGATGTTCACTAAATACTTGCATTTAACATGTTGTTCTTGAATATATAATAAGTGTACAGTGCCAACTCTCATCCACATTGATGTTGCAGTATATCCTTTAAAAAAAAAGTACTGGACAGAGCTTCTCATGATGGCATTTTTTAATTAAGAAATTCCCAATATGTTAGTTTAAAAGACTAAATATGTTTAATTCTACAGTTTAAACATTTAGAACATTAAACGTAATCTAATATCTCTACTGAGAGGTCATCAATATCGGACGAATGGCAAGATTGTTGTATCCTAATACACAGAAGTTTGATCATCAAAAAGCCTTGGCCTTGATGACTGAACCAAAGTGTGGATTAAGAATTAATCTGGTATCTGTAAACTTGCGCTGGCACTAGTGATTTATTTTAGAAGTGACTGTTCTAATTCCTAAGAGATGAACCACCCTGAAGATCGCCTGTCTTTGGCATTACTAGGATTATGTCAGAGCTTGGCCTGTGGTGTAAGCTTTAAAGCGGGGTGTGTTTTGTAATATCTGTCAAATCACAGACCCTGTAGTGGGATACCTGTCCAGATGGGGAGGATTCAAGGGTGAGATTATTTTTGTCTAAAGGTGGTTTGATTGCATAAAGGAACAAACTGTACACATCAGAACATGTCCCAAGTTTCAACATTTTACAAGAATGTCTGTCTCTTAAATTTTACTATTGAGCATGTTCAGTGCCAAGTTTGGTCATTTTGGACAACAGTCACACAATCAACATATAGCAAGCAATACCAGTGTTTAAATATACAGACTTGTAAATATACAGCTTGTAACTAACTTTGGCATTGTCTTTAGGGGGCTTAAACAGCATTAACCATTATATATCCCTGTGTAAGTGCACATATATACACTACAGGCCAAACATTTGGAATCAACACATGATTTGCAGATTGTCTGGGGTTGGGGAATTTATTACCCATTTATCCTCAATCAGACAACTTACGTACTAAACGAGAGGAGGCCATTCAGCCCATCTTGCTCGTTTGGTTGTTAGTAGCTTATTGATCCCAGAATCTCATCAAGCAGCTTCTTGAAGGATCCCAGGGTGTCAGCTTCAACAACATTACTGGGGAGTTGGTTGCAGACCCTCACAATTCTCTGTGTAAAAAAGTGCCTCCTATTTTCTGTTCTGAATGCCCCTTTATCTAATCTCCATTTGTGACCCCTGGTCCTGCTGCAGCAGTGTTTGCCACTCCTCCTATTTTTGTGTCGTCTGCAAATTTAACGAGTTTGCTTACTATACCAGAATTTCAATCGTTAATGTAGATTAGGAATAGCAGAGGACCTAATACTGATCCCTGTGGTGCACCACTGGTTACCTCGCTCCATTTTGAGGTTTCTCCTCTAATCAGTACTTTCTGTTTTCTACATGTTAACCACTCCCTAATCCATGTGCATGCATTTCCTTGAATCCCTACTGCATTTAGTTTGAGAATTAATCTTTTATGCGGGACTTTGTCAAAAGCTTTCTGGAAATCTAAATAAACCATGTTGTATGCTTTGCAATTATCCATTTTCAATGTTGCATCCTCAAAAAAGTCAAGTAGGTTAGTTAGACACGATCTCCCTTTCCTAAAACCACGCTGACTGTCTCCCAGGATATTGTTACCATATAGGTAATTTTCCATTTTGGATCTTATTTTGGATCTTATTTATTGGCCATTCAACTTCATAGACAGTTTAGCGGATTGTTTAAGTAAAGGATAGTATGTTTGTATTGACCATTTTTTCGTTTTTCTTTCTTAGCTGGTAATTTCCCATGTAAAGAATGTCAATTAATGCCACATGCCTGGTTCAGATTGTGCTGATGTTCATCTGGGTCATTCTGGCATTTAAGGTGAATCCTCATGACAGAAGGAAGGAATCGCTGTCCTCTCTCATTGTAGTTGGGGTCATCCAGGACATTGGAATTTCACCATGCCATATCTGTTACTCTGGATAAACCGTTTTTATTTTTGATTTGGTCTGCCCACTCTGCCAGTGTTTTGTTCCATTTTTTATTACTGATGAAAATCTGATTCTTTTGGGGATACAAATTAAACACCACTCAAATACACAAAATGTAGGTTTCTAACACTCATGATTAAACACATCTATCATACAGAATTCTAATTATAAAAAGGTTAACATACTATGTAGAAGTGCAGCTGTCTGCCGAGTAGGATTGAAGAAAGAAAACCCAGGCCCTATTGCAAACTGAAGTACTGCATGCAGATACCATGCAGATAAACTAGGTAGTTGTGTAACTTTTCTCAGGAATTGCAACTCTCCAGTACTTGCATACAATTTCTGTCTTTCCCTTTATGGTTTCTTAAACCAAGCCCTAATTTTCCTTTACATACTGGCGAACTGATGTTGTTTACCACCCCATTGTGTAGCTTCACAAAACACACGTTTAGGTTTTCAAACCCAACGTTAAGCACACCTGTGTTCCAGTCATGCACAGAGGTACTGTACCAACTGCACAGGGCAAAAATGATGATTTCCATACTGGTGGCCCTGTTTATGAAGAAACCTCCACGATTAATAAATTAACATTACATTTCCATGTTTTACTGGCACAAAAAAAAAGTGATGGGGAGGGGTGTGGGTTATAGGTTATTATTGGTTAAAACCGAAATGTGCAAGCCCTAAAAATTGCACAATTAATATTCAGGGATGTAGTTTGAGGAATTGCTGGAGATTACAAATGGAAAGGCAGAAATAAGAAGATGATTTGTTTTTATTTGTTTATTCATTTTAACACAAAATTGCCCTAAAATAACTACAGTAAAAACTGTCATGGTCACCTGCTCTTCCTAGCCGAAAAGAAAAATAATACAGATGCCCCTTGAATAAGCAAGTATGTGTGGTCAATACCCTGTAATAATCATCCACCAGTTCAAGACAGAGGAGGTTTGTACTAGTTTTGCAATGGAAGAATGATTTACATTATTTGTATAAAAGGGCATTGGGAATATGTTCTTACAACTTCAGAATATGTGGTAAACATTAAAATCTTATGGATTTTATAGTGTTCACATTTTGTATTATATATTTTTTTAAGGTAATGGTAGCCATTGATACAATTGTTCTGCAGTGTTGGTCTTGGCTGCTATTATCTAGGCCCCTGGAATCATTCTGAGAAATGATAGAACTATTTTAGGTCCTACTATGCACTAATATTTTTTTGTTTGTTTTAAATCTAGGGACCTGCAGGTAGGTTTTGACTTGTATATACTGGTGTTGGCACCATGGGAGAGCCATGAAAATCAGCAAGGGAAGAGCAAATCTTGACCTAATTAGTGGACCATTCATCTCTGAACTTGATAAGTTTAAGCTAATGGAGGTTATATTTCAAAAGCCGTCTGTCCAAACTTGATGAAACTTTACAAGGACATTATTCTTCACAGCAAACTGCTTTTTTAATAGCACTGACAGAAGGCAATGCTTTTGTCTATTTGTTTTGATGAAACTATACATGGATATTTGATTAGGTTTATTCATTGTTGGTACAGTATCACAGTACTAACCTCATTTTGAGATCACTATTCAGTACTAAGCTTCTTAAATGGCAACACTGTGAAACGTCTCATATCCAATTTACATAATGGACTGAACCAATTATCCTACCTCCCACCCCTCTTCTCCCAAAGATGCAGCTGAATAAAAAATATATATATATCCCCTGTCACTCATTTTTCATGTTTAAATCAGTTTGTGGTGTAGTGTTGACAACTGACGTTTTCTAAAGAGGATTGTAAATGTTCGTTATTCCAACCTTTTTACAAATCAATTTCTACCCCAGTCCTGATAGGGTCACGGGGATGTGTGGTGTTCCTCTGTATAAATGCTTATAAAGAATTGCAATGGATTGTAGTGCCGGATTACATTTAATTCCAGTTTTAACAGGAGCAGCTTTATTTGTAAGGGATAAACTGCCATTCTAAGTGCCCTCATATTTATGTAGCCTGTCATCGCGTGCCACCAGTAGTTTCAAAAAGTATTTTTTTCCCCTTGCGGATTTCCATTTCATGTGCTAGTATGTTGGTTTCCCCTGAGACCTGCGAAACCCTTCCAGTGAGACAGGTTCCGTATTACAGATGGTGTTGTATTTGGCAAGGCTTTGCTGCCACTGCCAGGAATGTGCTGATTGGAGATGTCAGAGAATACTGAGAGCCTGTTTATGTGACACGTGAAATCTCTCTGTCTGAATTCTGTATAAGCGTTTAGAATTTTCTCAGGGTTTGTGTTTAAAGCATGTGTGGTGAGCAGACAGCAAAGGTTTAGGTTAAAAAAAATACCTCTGCATTGTTGAATTGTTTAATTGACTTAGTGACCTGTAAATTGGAAGTTATGAATGACTTCACAATTACTGCAGTACTAAGCAGTGCTGTACGTGGCAGCCTTAGTGAAGCTAAAGTTTGATAGCCTGGTTCTGGTGCTGCCCTGTAAATCAGTAGAAACGCACCGGTCCGGGGGCCTCACAGCGCACTTCTGTCAGTAGAAACTGCTGGGCAACAGACCACTGCTACAGCTTTCAAGCATTTGGCAAACTATCTCCTGTATCCCAGCTTGACACTCCCTAGCCCACTCATTGTTGGAATGTGGGAAAAGTCACTTTGCTCTTTTGGAGATTCCAGGTTAGGCAAAAAGGAAAACAAAAGTCATGTTTTTAAGAGGATGGAAGTATTGGACTCCACATTGGCTATTGGACCAGGGGATCCACACTGGTGAAGTCATTAGCTTGGCTACTTTGGTCTATGTAAGCTTAACTCGTTCTGTTTGCATCCCTCTTATTTCATACATATGCTAAAGACTTCCATGGCTTCTAACAAAGTGCCAGTACATAACATCTTCAACACTAAATCTAAGATTAGCAGTCTGTGTTTTGAACACATTTACAGGCACAGTACGCTACATGAAATATGGCCCAAACATAGGAGAGGAAGGGCTGTTTTGTTAATCATGGGCTACCTTACACCACAACACATGCTGGGAAGTCAACAAGAAGTGTTTAGATTTCCACTGTTGCATTTTTGGAAAAACAGATCGCCTTACATTGCAACTGTGGCATTCAAAGCAATCCCTTAATAGATTATATTACAGGGTGGCTTTCAAATGCATCTTCATGAACTACTGACCCCAGCAGTGCAGAAGAAAGGAAGTGACATTCTTACTCCAGATGTTATGCATTTCAGACAGTTTTTTTTTGTTGTTGTTGTTATGAAAGCAGGTACAATCAACTTGTTGAAAGCCAATGAGATTCATTAAAATCAGTCAAGGTCATGGTGTTGGCTGCAGTCACCAGTAAAGCTTGACAGTTTCTATCTGAAGATTAGAATACTGTTAGTATATACAGGTGAGTCCTGCTTTACTAATGTATCCTTATTGAATAAGAGTGTTGTCATATCTGGTGACTTTAAACTAAATTGTCATTCTTTTGCATAAAATATCCCCCTATCCTCTTTTTTCCTGGAATAATAACATTAGATTATAGGAAGAATATAGCTTTCCTTATAATAGTTTCTCGACTTTGTCTCCTTAATAATGGTGACATAAAGTTTTAACACTAACGCCTACACTGTCCTAGTCATGTGGGTATTGGTCTAAAGAAGGAATTTGCATTAGACATTGCTGACCTGTTTAATGTATTGCTGATCCAATATTATAGTCTGGGAGGTGCCAGAGTCTTACTACTGTCGTGTGAGGAAACTACCAACCTCATAGCAAAAGTCTTTGACTTTTTCTGCATCTAATTTAGTTTAGTCTAGATTCCTGTTGCTTTTCTAAAACGTATCTGTCACAGGTTTCACAGTATCATATTGCATTGGTTTGAATACATTTCTTTCTTAAAATATTCATAATCACCCTAAATGTCCCCCTGACTTCCACCTGTGACCCAAAATGTGTTCCATGTTCGGGTCATGTGACTTTTCTTTTGCTTTCTGGATGACACAAGACCAGACACTTTGAAATATTGACTTCATACGCAATACACAACTGTATTCTGTAATTCTCTAGGCCAAGTTTGATTGTGGCTATGATACAAGGTATTGTAACCTGTGTGTGGCAGTCATTTTACAAAGCTGCAGTCACTGTACTGTCAGTAGTCTCATATTAAGTCAGAACCCTAAATGGTCATTGTGATGTTTTCAGGATTATAAATGTGTTGGTGCTCTATTTGTCCTGGTTCTGACCCAATATTGCTGCCATGTTAAGGTTGTGTTACTTTTTAGGTTTCTGCATGATAGAAACAGCACACTTTAAGCTATTGGCTTCATATTTGGTAGACAAACCTATTCTGTGATTCAAGTCAATCAAGTTCTATTACAGACACTTTCCATAAGAATATCTGGCCATATGAATAAAGAGACCTATTGCTTAGTATCCTCTATTTTTTAAACTGCTACCCGTCCAGCTGTTTTCATAGCTTCTTTTTCCTTATCCCCAAGGCTTGTGATGATTTTACAAAGTTTTCCTTCAATCCATGTTTTCTTAATAGGATTTTTCATTGGGAGCCAATAACAGCAACAACAGAATTTTAAAAGGGATATTGTAAGGCAGGATTGCCTGTCTGAGACTTACCCGCAAGCTACTTGGTCTATATTTAGTTTGAGTGCTACATATGCTTGTGTTCTGGTGGCAGCACCATAGGAAGATGATGAAAAGACATACGGATACATTGATTTAAAAAGAAAAGAGAGCTTTGATCTTTATTTAAAAGTAAAAGTCTGCCAACTAAAGGGCTCAGAGTGGCGCATCCAGTAAAGACAATCCGCGTGGAGTGCAGGATGCGCCCTATAGCCTGGAGGTCGCCGGTTTGAGTCCAGGCTATTCCACTGCCAACCATGGACGAGAGCTCCCAGGTGGCGGCACACAATTGGCCGAGTGCCGCCCGGGTTGGGCTTAGGTCGGCCAGGGTGTCCTCGGCTCACCTTGCACCAGCGACCCCTGTGGACTGACCGGGCGCCAGCGGGCATGCCTGTACGTTGCCGAGAGCTGCGTGGTCCTCCGACACTGTAGCTCTGAGGTGGCTGCATGGCAGGCCTGCAGAGTAAAAAAGAAGGGGACGTGTATGTCCGTCTTCGTATCTCCTGCGTCAGCACAGGGGGGGGCAGCGGTGGGCGGTTGAAATAAAAATAATTGGGCATTTCAAATTGGGGAGAAAATCACAAAGATAATTGGCGAAATATATCAATTAATTGATTTTGTTTTGTTTAATGGAACAAAAAGTATTTATTATTTAAATGGTTTTATTTTTAAAAATGAGTTAAATTAAATAATGGAGTACACACCGCTCCAACAATGCTTTACCAGTATTAAAGAGTTTTGTTAGAACAGTTTAAGCCTTGACAAATGTCAGCACCTTTTGCGACTTGGGCTCCTTCTAACATAGTATAATTAAGCATGAGTTATTTGGACTAGTTAGTGACAAGCAGATTACTTTGCAAGCTGTGGCAACGAACAGTCATTTCCAAGATTTGCATCATTTGTGCTGGGCTCAAAGAAAAACAACTTTGTTTCGACACATGCTTGGGATACTTGGACTGTAACACAAGTCATACCACAGGTTTTGTTTTTTGTTGTTTTTTTTATATGGGAGGCTCATAGTTTAGGTTTTATCCAACCATAAGGACAACAAGACTGCTGATCCATAATAGGTTCTGATATCCCTGCTGTGTAAATAAGTGAGCTGCAGTGGTTTGTAATGGAAGTCTGCAGATGAAAACAGACTGATCTTCCATTTCCTGCTGTGGAAGCACACAGGGATTCACACAATGTTGAGATTCCAAACATTGTACCACAAGGATTGCTCTTGTTTCTTAAGTTACTGTATTTGAGCTATGTAAATACTTTAAATACACTACCAGCACTGTATTTACCAGCACATACATGCTTTAGGACCATGGTGCTTGGTATAAAGTAATATATTTTAAACTGTATTTGACATGGAAAGCAAGGGCTCTCTGACATTACTTTACAGAATCATATTTGTGTTTACTTCGTGTCTGAAATCCATCCATTTGCATCCCTGAATCCTTTATCGTGAAGCAACTATATTTAATTTTAAATACATTTTAGCTACATTATTACAAAGTCTGTAATAAAGAATATGCTATAACTCCACAGTCAATTGTTTAAATACATTTCTTTAAGATTAATTGCAAAAGCAGATGGTTATCTGTTTGGCAATCCAGGCAGGTATTTGGTTGTTTTTTGTCAAAGAAGAAGAACCGTTACTGTTCATGCTGTTTTTTGGGGGTTTTTTTTTACTTTTTATTTCAAGGTCTGATAAAGCTGTTGAGGCCTTACGTAGATTGCCCATACCAGGAATGCCAAATAAATATTAAGTGAAAGATTTAAAGTTGTACTACAGAAGGAATTGTACATTATGTGGTACATATCAGGAAAAGGATAGAGGATAATGGCATGTGATCTAAATGCAGGCTACACACCAGCTATTCACACTAATTACAGTTTTTGAAACTATACTAACCTGCAAAACTTATGGACTGGGCATAGGGTAAAATGTAGTCATGGTATTGGTATGGATACAAGCTTTTCATTCAAATAGTCATTCAAATCAATGACTGTCCCTGCCAAGTATCCACCACCCCCTTATGTCTCTGCTTGAAAAGTGAAGGAAATCAACTATAAGGAACAATCTTACTTACGCGTTCTGTTTGAAGCAGCATAGTTTATCATTCTGACAATGAACCGGTACTGTATCTGGCTGTTTGTAGATTACCTTTCTGTGAGATTGAAATACTGTATACTTTGATCATGTTTCTCTATTGCTTTGTTGTCTTGGCCATCTTTATTATACAGATTTAATTGGTTGATTGAGTTGTCAGTATTTGTTTTGGATTAATAAAGCCTTGGAAAGTTGCGGAATGTGTGTGTGTTTTTTTATAATGCAAAAAATGTTAAACCATATTCACAATGCCTTTACCATCATGTTAGTTTGCACCCTTTTTTGTGTTATTTATTAGATTCTTTGTAACATCGATGTTTTCTTTTCTTTTTCGAAATAAATGGTGCATGCTTTGTAAATATGTAAATCTACCACAAAGGTGTTGATTTTTTGTTTAATGAAAACTCTGCATTGCTTCCTCAGCTGATTCCAGTGGTGCAATGTGGTTGCATGAGCACAATTACATTCAGAATCCTATGATTTCAAACTGCTTCTTAAAATCGTTGCAGTCCGTGGAAGCAAAGGTTCCTCCTATGGTATTCGGCACATCCTACTCACACCAAAGTGCCTTTTCTTTTAAATACTGTACTTGTTTGGGACAAACCAGCTTGATACATCGCAGGGATTGTATTTTTGCTTTCTTGTAAGATGCCACTTTGGTGGAATGTAAAATAGTGCAAAATAGTTTAGATGCCGACATATCAGCAGGTTTTGGAATCAACACAATCATTTTCTTTATAAATGGAGAACCTCCATCCCTTATTACCTTTGAAACACATTCAATTCAAACTAACTTGATTCTAAACTGCAATGTAGTGATGAATGGTGATGCTTCTTTTGAATGTGGAAAACATATGAAAATAAACACACATGTAAAGTCATTTTTCACTAAGAACAGGAGGTTTACTTAAAACTCAGATATGATCCTGGTAGACCATCTGCAAAATCATTTACAATGAAATAAAGAGCTAAATTGTTTGGTTCAATTCCCTTAGCTGGTGAAACTTACAGAATATTTCCATTTGTAATATAATTTCTTGACATTTACATTGACTTAAAATGTGAATGCCTAAAAGTCAAATGATACAAACAACTGTATATTTTACTTTAAGCTAACATTAAGTTGTTCATTTTAAATAGAATTAGATTTTAGCACCCTGCAGAGTGTTTATCCAGTCACCTCCAACATTTAAGATTTTCCTCTTCCTGCTGTCCAGAATTCATTAAAATAACTATTTCTTTTTGGCCTATGTGTCTAATTAAAGTCATGATTCGTGTTTCCAGGTATAAATAATTTCTTGGGGCTCCTGCTGGAAACTATAACATTTCACATGGTATGGTGGTTGACAATGTCTTCATTGTAAGACAGGTGTTTTTTCAAGATGATGATTTAGATTTTTGTGCTACGAAGTTATCCTGGCTGGAAGATTTTTCCATAAATTGCGGCTCCACTATTGTTTGGGTTTAGTCTGGATACTGTATTCGAATCTCCTTCAGTCACTCTTGCCTCATACTAGCTGGCAAATCAACAAAACAAGTTATTCATTTATGTGGGAATATCAAACCACTGTCAACAGTGCAAAGGGAATAAAAACCCCTTCATTTTTCAAAGCAGCCACTTCTGCAGTTTCATCCAAAGGTAAGTAAATACAAAATTTGATTTTGATGTAACATATCCAAGAGAAAGAAAAGCAGTATACAGGTCCCCACATTAAATGGCATAGCCTTATTAAATAACTTAATATTCATGGGACAGCAGCAAGGAATTATGTTTACAAGGTTATGTGTTTTTTTGGGGGGTTTTTTGTATTACAACAATGGGTACCAGTAACTGAATTAGAAACGTAGTTTTATGTTGGTTCTTGGTGAGTGTATAATGTAATTATTGTAATCTATGTCTAACTGTTTTAACTGTTTATGGTATCTGTTTGATGTAAACCAATTGCAAATGCAATAAGGTATCTTTATAAGAGACCCCCAAGCGAAACAGTCACTCCGCTATTGCGAAGCTTGACGGTTGTCTCTAGATACTGTGAAAGCAAGTGGAAGTCAAGCTTTCCTCCAGGCACTAAGTCCTGTAAAATGGGAATGATGGAAATGTTTGAAATTTAGAGAATGGGAGGCGGATGCCTTCACGCCAGCAGACCCATGAGATATATAACCCACTGCCATTCCAAACACGAATACAAGAGAGTCTTGTTCACTTCACATTTATTCTCATATTATATTCCCTGCAGGTGAGAACCCTCTTACTCTGTTGGACACTCACCCCTTTCATTTCTGGATATTTTTTTTTTTAAAAAAGGTAAATATTTTTTTCTACTTACATTTGCATCATTTTCCTTGGGAGTTTATTTTTCTGATAAAAAAAAAAAAACGTATTGCTGCTATTGTGTCGAGGTAATTTTTTTCTTGGTGTTTATTGATGATTTTTGTTGGTGTTTTTTTTTTGTTTTCAGTCATACTTCCCTCCTTAAAATATATTTTAAGAATGTATTTCAGGCTCTGAAAAATGTATGGTATATCATTCTAACACAGTTTATGTGTAAAATATATAAGTGGCAAATAATGTATTCAGAGAATCGCTTTTTTGATAGACATTTAGCATGAAATATGTAAATATATATTGACCGTTTTTCTGAAAGACAGTCTAAGCTTTTTAACACCTGTTAAACCTCATTTGGCATTTTGGCTCCTGAACTTGTTGGACTGTAGTTCACCAGCACTTTTGCAGCAATTTAACTGTGCAGCTGAGCTGCAATTGTATTGGCATGCAGCTTTCCCTACTATTTTAGTAAGCTATTTAAAGACCTACAATAACAACAAAATGAATTTAATTGTCTAATCATTTATTTTTATTCCACTCAAAGCGTAGCTCCCCAAGGTTTAAATGGCTTTGTATTTTTTTTTCCAAAGTTTTTTTTTTGATCCCTTATTCATTTATATAGCTCTAGTCCAGTAGGGATAACACATGGTGTTATGTTGCTTGGAACTTTTTACTGCAGTCAAATAATATAAAACATATATGTTTAAGACAATAAATATATAGACTTGTCAACAATCATGATTTTTTTTGGTTTTGGTTTAGGTTTTTTACAGCTAAGTTTTACCCTACTTTAAAAATCAACTTTGTCAAAAGATTGACAAATGAAAAGCTTGTATAAAAACAGTATTACAGAAGAAAGGTTTAATTCATATTTTGGTTTCATTTTATTGATCATCTTAATTAGAATTGTTTCCACCAGTCCAAATTGTTGGACAATAGCCAACAACCACAGCCTATATACAATATATACAGAGGATCAAAAGAAACTTATCACTCTTATAACACATTTATTTTCTAAAATAAAATAAGGTATATAAATGATGGACATTGAGAAAATGTTTTTGGTTTCTTTTTAACCACTCGATCATTCATCCTTGACCATGACACACTTGAGTGACTATGGCTGAAGCATACACACTTAATCACTTAATTGATTGGACACTGGATATTGAGTGATTTCAGCTGTTGAATTGCAAGATTGAATAAAAGCAATAAAGGAAATCACAGAAAAAAACAATATGCCATGTCTGTCAAGAGAGCAGAGCCTTCGTGCAATCAGCATGTTGGAGGCTGGACTAGGGCAGCGTACTGTGGCTCGCTGTCTTTGGTGCTCGCAGCCAGCAATTTCAAACCTGACAAGACGGTATAACCAGACACACTCTGTCAATGACAGGGCAGAAACTGGGAGACCAAAAGTCACAACACCTGCCCAAGATCGACAGATCATTTTGCAGCATCTTCGTGATATCAATTGTTAATCAGCACAATAAAAGGTCACTGCACCTGCTCTAAAACAGAGTTTGTCATTTTTCGATCACATCTAGTGAATTTTATCCAAATATAAGTGATAAGTTTCTTTTGATCAAATATAAGTGATACGTTTCTTTTGATGCTCAGTTTATTTAATTGTGAAGATAAATTATATTTCTAGTTCCAAACCTGTAATATTTAACAATACCTTAACAATAGCAGATATTACATATTTAATCTGAACTATACACACATCAGCGCATGTTTTAATAAAACTGATAAAGTGTCTTTAAATAAATTCCCAGCAACATACATTATATGTTGGACAGATTCTCTTTGATGTGTTTTGGAGTTTATTCATGGTAATTAAGAGAAGCCAATTAACATTTAGAATTCAGTGTTCACTTTTATTGCCTCACGAGAATTTAGAATGAGGTGATCTGTTGCCATGATAACATGCAAAGCTTACATATAGCAAAACATGTGCAGTAAAGACTTTCAAAAGTATTAGGCAAACTGGTCTTATACAACATTCAATCCAATGGCACAATATATGACTAAACTAGAGGGGTTCCCATAATAATAATAATAATAATAATAATAATAATAATAATAATAAATTATTATTATTATTATTATTATTATTATTATTATTATTATTATTATTATTATTATTATTCAGCTACCAAGTTTATAACCAGGTGGTCAGGTACTCTTTCTGCTATTATGAATGGGAGGACTTTCAAAAGATGTATATATTGGTTAGCTGGGTTTAAGTAAGGATCTAAGGAATAAATGACACACAGTGCTTTACGAGCAGAGCCTTGGCACCTGGGTGGTGTTGTAAATCAAGACACACTGTTTCTTTAACCTAACCTATATGGAAAGGGGTCATTGATAGACCTTACATTGCCACACTGCTCTAGAGTCCTGCCATAAAGTAAGCAAGCAGCCAGAGAACATTAGTCTTGTGCAGTGGGGTATTCATTTCCTCCTGGAATTCCTGACTCCTTGTAACCAGTATAACTCATAGATTGCTATGTTCACAGAAGCTACTGTTGTGTAAAAGAGGCTATAAAATGCATACTAGCGTTGGAGTATGCAGACTAAATCAGGGTTTATTGATCTCCTAAGGCAGAGGAAGGTAACTAATAAGATGCCTTTGTCCCTTTTTGGTGTTAAGCTATTTTCTGTGAGTTGCCTTTTTTTTTTTGGTCTGTTT
This sequence comes from Acipenser oxyrinchus oxyrinchus, assembly GCA_030684275.1. Lineage (NCBI taxonomy): Eukaryota > Metazoa > Chordata > Actinopteri > Acipenseriformes > Acipenseridae > Acipenser > Acipenser oxyrinchus. The sequence goes on from CM060250.1 coordinate 61,279,113, forward strand.
TCCTGTTAATGCAACTCAGTCAGAGTAATTCACCAATACTGGAATGAAGCCAAATATACAGTCAGGAGACTAGATGCAGGGTACACCAATGCTTGTCGGAGGGTAGTGTATTTATTTAGAGTCAATAAACATCAAATACATATTGCGAGCATTTCACAGAATATGCTAACCAAAATGTATTTAATTCACAATTAAACATCATTTAAAACAGTTTCAGAAATGATGTCAAGTAGACCATGCTCTGGCTAATGTCAGACGAACACATGCAGTATGTTCTGTGGGGAAAGTTAACAGACATATACAGTAGGGGTATCCAAGCCAGACCTTAAAAAACTTAAGGCATGACTTATTTAATAAAAAAAAATGATGCTATAATCACATATTCTGCAATTAAACCTGTTTAATATTTTTCTACATGTCCCTTATACTCGGATATTCAAGAGGGTCCTATGTTTTAACTCAAGATTTAATCATACTAAAGAGAATGTAGAATACTTCCATGAATATCATACTTAAAGTACGTATCCAAAACAAAATAAAAAAATAACTCAGTTAAGCTTTTTAAATCGTTTTGATATGTAATTTAATTTTGTCCTATCTAAAGAGGTAATTGAATTGGGTGCTTAGATAAATTCCTTCTTTATTGGCATCACCTTTCATCAGAATCCATTGTCTTCATAATTATGTAATCTTGGTTTACCTTCTTCCTTTAGCTGGAAAAGTTTAGGTGCACCTCATAAAATCATCAGGTTTGCTTTGATAACCTCCCACACCACACTGCTCCATAAACTCTATTTGCTTATATACACCCAGTAAACATTTCCCCTCATACGTGACATAGCCATTCTGAAGTTGGATGGAATGAGTGGTATGTCAGATCAAAGAGTGAGACCTAAAAAAGAAAACTCTGTGTGTGTCTGTTGGTGGGGGGTCCGCTATTTAAAAGGTCTATCTGAGAACAGTAGGTAGCCAGCTTGTTTCAAGACACGTCTGTGCTCTGGCATTAGGGCTCACACTGTATCTCTGGAATTGGCTGCATTATCATTGCATGTTTTTTTTTTCGTTTTCTTCTGTGGCAGTGTAAATTGACCAGACTGTCTGTTTTCCATGGAAATGAAGGCAGCTCTAATCAGCCTTGTTTTGCTCCTGCTTTTTCAAACTATTCTGTCTCAAGCAAGAGAGAGGCAGCACCAAAGAAGAGATGATGCAGCACTACAGTCAAATTTACTGGGTAAGTTAAATATAAGTTAATGAGGTAGTTTAAGATGAGTGTCAACCAAGTGTACTAGGCTCTTAGAGGGCTGTCTTAAGGGACTGGGCTCTGTGTTTATACAAGTAAAAAAACAAAATAAATAAAAAACATTATACCATTACATAGCGGATTGCAATACAGTATGTTTTCAAAACATTCTGATGGAATTGCTAATACTTAGCAATTATGCAATTAAGCATTACATAACAATTACAAACAGCTCCAGATATTCTGTAACAGTCTTTGTCATTTTACATTATTTTTAAACATATTTGCGCATCACTTGATAAAGGTGATTATTAAGTGGGTTAAAACTAATCTAAACATATATAAATATAGGTATTTATATAAGTAAAGTATGAGTGCTCTAAAAGACAGCATAGAACTATAATTGACATCCTCTGAATATTGCATGCACTTTACTGGGCTGTATACCAACCCAATCTCATTTCTGTGCATTCCAGCCATAGTGATTTATATGAAGTCCTAAACCATTGTATATAGCAGCCCAGTACTGACTATATTGTTGCCATGGTAATCTAAATAGGCACTTATAAGCTGCTGTTTACCCATTTAGCTAAATAGATATTACACATACATTGAATGAGTTAATTGATCTAATATCTCTGGGTTCACTTTTTAAAGTGAGCATTGTGTTATCTTAAAAATAAGTCTGGTGCTAGAATACCGTACATTTCATTAGATATTTGTGATAAAAACATCTTTTAAGTGTTCGCGAAATTGGTCAGTTGGTTTTGTCATAACAGCATTTTGTTGTTTGCTTGAAATGATAAAAATGTCAATTTAAAAGAAAAATGTGCAACCATTATTCAAGGTCATGTTTTATTTTCATTGTTATGTGTGTTTCAAAATAATGTTTTTGTCTGTAGAAATGATCGTACCATTTTATTGTACCGTTTTTTTTTATAGAAAGCCCATGTAAAGGAAAAGCTCTAGACTTCGTCTTCATCATTGACAGTTCCCGTTCTGTGCGCCCTCACGACTATGAGAAAGTCAAGACGTTCATCATCAACATCCTGAAATTCCTGGATGTTGGCCCTGACACCACCAGAGTGGGCCTCATCCAGTATGGCAGCGTCGTCCAAAGCGAGTTCTCCTTGAAGACCTATAAGAGGAAAGCAGACATAGAGAAAGCTGTCCAGAATATGATCCACTTGGCCACTGGCACAATGACAGGCCTTGCTATCCAGTACACGATGAACATGGCCTTCTCAGAGTCTGAGGGGGCGCGGCCACTGGACATGAACATTCCACGCATTGCCATGATTGTGACTGACGGCAGGCCCCAGGACACAGTAGAGGAGGTGTCAGGCCAGGCCAGAGATTCTGGCATAAATATTTTTGCCATAGGTGTGGGGAGAGTGGACATGAGTACACTGCGTGCCATTGGGAGCGAGCCTCACGAAGAGCATGTGTTCCTGGTGGCCAATTTCAGCCAGATTGAGACACTGACCTCAGTGTTCCAGTCCAAACTGTGTGGCGGTAAGAGATTGTAGTTGATACCAGTTAAAGAAGGCTGGGCTCCTATGTTAACTCCAGACGTGCCCACAGTGTTCTGAGCATATAGTATCTTTTACCATTCTAGCAACTGATTATTAATATTTACAGCAAATCAAACCTGTATTCATCATGATTCTGTTTTCTACCTGATGAACCAGTTACTGTCTGCTCATAAGATTGGAAAATTATATCAATACAGAACATGCACAAAAATGAACAATGTAAAATATTTGGGGATAATTATTAGTGCATTTGGACATTTTTCAAGACAAAGGGCCCTAGCCTTGAAGTAACATCAGGTATAAGGTTAGCTTGATAAGTGTGAACAAAGAAAAACATCTTTCATGAGTCAAAATTTAAAAGGTTTGTGAATGATAAATATCCAACATAAACCTTAAGAAAATATGACCAATTGATATTTTTTATTGGATAGCAACATATTTAACTTGACCAAGAGAATAATAGAATACAGCTGTGTATAAAATTTAAAGCCAGTTTTTGAAAGTGCTTTATGTGGAATACACTTATCAATGCATCTATACTGTAGTTATTGGAATTGTGCTAACTGACTAAACCAAGAAATGAAATAATCTTTAAATAATTATCCTGCCCTCTTCATCCTGGACGCACAAGTATACAACATAGAAATACCAGACTCTTTTAAGGCTATTTAAAACATAGATTGTTAAAGGCATAAAGTACAACTCCTTGACATCACAGACAATGGAACAGACTCTAGAATCAAAATGACATGAACTGAAGCGCTTGATCTGGGGGTTTATAAGATTATTGCAGCCCCTACTCACTGGATTCTTTGAGTTTAGAAAAATAGCTGCATTGAAAACACTGCATAAAACTGCAGAAGATTAAACTTATTGAAGCCTGTTTTAATGCTCCATGAGGTTGCATATCTAAATCCTGACACTGAGTAAATACTTAAAATAAGGTTTTCAGACAAAAATACTCAAACAAAACCCTAGTGTTTAGTATAAATAAATGCTGTTTGTCGCTGTGCATTGGGCACTAGAGTTTTAGAAAAAGTAGTACAGTAGCAAATTCACTTTAAACAAGACCAGACCCTTTTTCAGGAACCAACCTGTGTACTGATGTTGATCATGGATGTGCTCACATCTGCATCAGTACCACCGGCTCCTATGTGTGTAAGTGTAGGAAGGGATACACTCTGAACCCCGATGGCAAGACCTGCAGTGGTAAGTTTATTTTAGAATTCCTCAGCCTACAAAATCCTGTTATCTGATCTCTTTATCCTTAAAATGCTGGCCCATTTAAACAGACGTATCAGTGGTAGTTAAGCATTCCTACATTCCAGGTTTTGTTTACCAGACGTGAAAGACAATAACCAGAAGAATGTAGCACATTGAGGGAGGCTGTGGTATAGTTTTAATATTGTTAGTTGTTTTTTCAGCTGAGGATTTTTGTGCTTTGGAGCTGCATGGCTGTCAGCATTTGTGCGTGAATGTCCCAGGTTCCTATGTGTGCCGTTGCTACGATGGCTACCAGCTAAACAATGACAAGAGGACATGCAGCAGTGAGTGTGGTGTTTTACACAGTTTAACAAGAAACAGGGGGATGGGGCGCATGTGTAATGTATCTCATGAGGGGTTTCCTTTTGGGCAAATATTTGAAATACATAAAAAAATATGTAAATAGTTCACATAAATGGACTTCTGGCTAATGCCTTGGTGCCATGTTTTTTGTAATTGTAAAAACTACACTCCATAAGTGAACAGAGCTCCTTTTTTTCAATAAGATGTATCTCTAGTCTATAGCAAAGCAAGTAATTTTGAATCGGTTGTATGTGTTTGCATACTCAAAGGCCAAGCAAAACTTGCAGCACACACGCAGTTCCAGTTTAAACTGATCTCAACACTGTCATTGTAGGAATTGATTTCTGTGACCTGGGTAACCACGGGTGTCAACATGACTGTGTTACCACAGCCAGCTCCTATGTGTGTAGCTGTCGCAGAGGCTTCGTTCTTAATCCTGATGGGAAGAGCTGTAGGAGTGAGTATCTACAACTTCAGTGTCACACATTACACACCAGGGCTGCTGTGTCACCAACATAAGAATTTTGTTTATTTAATAAAGTCAGAATGTATTGCTCACCACTCCTCTACTAAAGTATAAAAACAAAACACACACATGCCCTCATGGGGTAAACAATCCTTGATTTAATTATTTGTGTATCAACCAACCAACTTTATCTGTAATATCCGTTATGCTACTTCATATCGTTTTACAGCATCCTGCAGCTGATTGGCACACGACACACAATATTAAAAAGCAATGGTTTTAAAATGAACTGTTTTGTTTAAACGAGATATAAAAGGATCACAGTATAAAAGCACAATAGTAACTATTTATAAAGGTAAACAGATGGTGAGGGGGTTCTTTCACTTCGGCATTGTGGAGTCATAACTGGACTGTTTTCTAGATACAGCTGATTTAGCTAAAGTTCTGAAAATGCTGGTTCTAAGCCATATGACTTCGCTTTATGATACAATGTCTTAAAAGAATAACTCCTGAACCAAATACAAGCCCCAATATCTGTCTACCTCAAGGATTGCAGAGTTGCAGTGTCTTTGTGTGAGGTTTGTGTTGTGTCTTGGTACAGTTGATTCTTCTCTCCAAACAGGTGTCGTAGATTACTGCCATGTGAAATTAAAAAAGTCAGCTACGTAAAATGTCTTTATGTTTTGGCAATCCTCCCCCGTCCTCAGGAGAAGACAGCTGTACTTTGGGTGATCATGGCTGTGAGCATGAGTGTGTTAAAACTGCAGATTCCTTTGTCTGTCGCTGTCACAGTAGCTTTGTTCTTAATCCAGACAGGAAAAGTCATTCAAAGGGAGCATAAAAAGTCCTGCACGTTTTCACAAAGGCATAACGTGCAGGAACCTTGGCAGTTTTTTTTTCTATAGGACAGAATTTTTTAGCTTCTTTATTGCATTCTTTCCCTCCTGTTCTGGTCCTGCTGGAAAGAAAATGCATTGGCAGTTGTAGCTGGAAATAGATGAAAAAACAAAACTCTACATTTGTATAAAGTTTGTATAAAACAAAAACTATCTGGTTTAGAAAATGAAGGGATGGAGCATGCATTATGCTTCAAATAAAGTGGTGGTCTGTTTTTTCCCTAATAACTGTGGTTACCTTGACAAGTAAAAAAATGTACAAATAACTGTTTTTATGCGATACCTGCAGTACAATTGATTTTTTATAAATCTACAACATTTTTGTATGGCTGGCAATACATGGCTATGCACTAGATGGTGCTGGATCTTACCTTTATTAAGACACTTTAACTGATATATATATATATATATATATATATATATATATATATATAGATATATATAGATATATATATATATATACATACACACATATATATATATATATATATATATATATATATATATATATATATACTATATATATATATATACACTATATATATATATATATATATATATATATATATATATATATATATATATATATACACATATATATATATATATATACACATATATATATATATATATATATATATATATATATATATATATATATATATATATATATATATATATATATATACATATATATATATATATATACATATATATATATATATATATATATATATACACACACATATATATATATATACACACACACACATATATATATATATATACACATACACACACATGAGCCTTGCGGCTTGGGTTCATTTCGCCCTTCAAAATACTGACCCAGACACAGAGATGGAGGGTTTGAAAGCGCTTTGGCGCTTAATTTTTAATAAACAACAAAAAACAAAATAAACACCTAGCTCTTTTTTGAGCACTTAACTAAAACACATATGCAGGTCCCTGTCTAATATGCAGGACAGCTAAGCTGTTTACCTGACATGAAATACCAAAACAAAATAAACACAGTTTCCGCAAAAACACGACACCAGGTTTTAAACACTACCTTTTTCCTCTTACAGTTGCACACTCCCAACTGGGCTCTTTACTCTTCAGCAGCCCCAAACAGACTGGCTGCTTTCCTTTTATATCCTGCACCTGGCTCTAATTTACAATGACCACCAGGTGCAGGGGATAATTAATAATAAAACAACTAACAAAATCTAATTAAACCATTAAACAAAACAACTACATTAAACCCATGTGCATTCACACATGTTTTTTTCTACAGGAGGATTAACCCATTCCCTGCTGTGTTACTATATATATATATATATATATATATATATATATATATATATATATATATATATATATATATATATATATATATATACAGTACTGTGCAAAAGTTTTAGGCATGTGTGAAAAAATGCTGTAAAGTAAGAATGCTTTCAAAAATAGACATGTTAATAGATTATATTTATCAATTAACTAAATGCAAAGTGAGTGAACAGAAGAAAAATCTAAATCAAATCCATACTTGGTGTGACCACCCTCTGCCTTCAAAACAGCATCAAGCATCAATTCTTCTAGGTACACTTGCACACAGTTTTTGAAGGAACTTCGGCAGGTAGGTTGGCCCAAACATCTTGGAGAACTAACCACAGTTCTTCTGTGGATTTAGGCAGCCTCAGTTGCTTCTCTCTCTTCATGTAATCCCAGACAGACTCGATGATGTTGAGATCAGGGCTCTGTGGGGCCATACCATCACTTCCAGGACTCCTTGTTCTTCTTTACGCTGAAGATAGTTCTTAATGACTTTCGCTGTATGTTTGGGGTCGTTGTCATGCTGCAGAATAAATTTGGGGCCAATCAGATGCCTCCCTGATGGTATTGCATGATGGATAAGTATCTGCCTGTACTTCTCAGCATTGAGGAGACCATTAATTCTGACCAAATCCCCAACTCCATTTGCAGAAATGCAGCCCCAAACTTGCAAGGAACCTCCACCATGCTTCACTGTTGCCTGCAGACACTCATTCGTGTACGCTCTCCAGCCCTTCGGCGAACAAACTGCCTTCTGCTACAGCCAAATATTTCAAATTTTGACTCATCAGTCCAGAGCACCTGCTGCCATTTTTCTGCACCCCAGTTCCTGTGTTTTCGTGCAGAGTTGAGTCGCTTGACCTTGTTTCCACGTCGGAAATATGGCTTTTTGGCCGCAAGTCTTCCATGAAGGCCACTTCTGACCAGACTTCTCCGGACAGTAGATGGGTGTACCAGGGTCCCACTGTTTTCTGCCAGTTCTGAGCTGATGGCACTGCTGGACATCTTCCGATTGTAAAGGGAAGTAAGCATGATGTGTCTTTCATCTGCTGCAGTAAGTTTCCTTGGCCGACCACTGCGTCTACGGTCCTCAACGTTGCCCGCTTCTTTGTGCTTCTTCAAAAGAGCTTGGACAGCACATCTGGAAACCCCTGTCTGCCTTGAAATTTCTGCCTGGGAGATACCTTGCTGATGCAGTATAACTACCTTGTGTCTTGTTGCTGTGCTCAGTCTTGCCATGGTGTATGACTTTTGACAGTAAACTGTCTTCAGCAACCTCACCTTGTTAGCTGAGTTTGGCTGTTCCTCACCCAGTTTTATTCCTCCTACACAGCTGTTTCTGTTTCAGTTAATGATTATGTTTCAACCTACATATTGAATTGATGATCATTAGCACCTGTTTGGTATAATTGTTTAATCATACACCTGACTATATGCCTACAAAATCCCTGACTTTGTGCAAGTGTACCTAGAAGAATTGATGCTGTTTTTGAAGGCAAAGGGTTGTCACACCAAATATGGATTTGATTTAGATTTTTCTTCTGTTCATTCACTTTGCATTTAGTTAATTGATAAATATAATCTATTAACATGTCTATTTTTGAAAGCATTCTTACTTTACAGCATTTTTTCACACCTGCCTATAACTTTTGCACAGTACTGTATATATATATATATATATATATATATATATATATATATATATATATATATATATATATATATATATATATATATATAAGCAATTTCTATACCAACCGACTGCAAACACATCATAAACATCATAAAAAGAGGCAGTCATTTTATTTATTTATCAATCTGGTCTTGTCTTTTAATATAAACCTCTGCACTTCATGCATATATGCTTAGTATAGTTCATTTCAGAAGAATTTTACAATCATTTTGAGTTTATTGTAAAATGTAAATACTAATCTAGCTATGAATTGCTAAGAACGCTTTGTTACTGTACTTATATTTGTATAGCTCCTTAACGCATGCAAGCTGAAAAATATGGTACTGCAGTAACATTTCCCCTTGCTCACTAATGTTGCGTACTGCAGAGACTGACCCCTGTGCTTTGGGTAACCATGGCTGTGAACACGAGTGTGTCAACACTGAAGACTCCTTTATCTGTAGATGCCGTGCAGGATACACACTGAATCCTGATGGCAAAACCTGTAAAAGTAAGTTCTCCCTACGATGCTTCACCCATGCGGCTTTCTAAATAAATAGACAACAAATTGTCATGAGCAGTTAATATATTACATGTAAAAATATATAGACAGAAGTTTCAGGGGATGAAATGATTAGCTAGTTTCAAGAACCAGTGCAATGGAGGATCTATGTACTGGTACTTCAGAATTTGTTTTAACACACATGGCATTTTGCTATTATTTACTTTTTAAAAATTTTTTTTAAATATGCATACTGGATAAACAGGCATAGCATGTTGTTGATAAAAGTAATTATTTTAATTGTTTGAAAAACCAAGGTTAAACTTCGGACATTCTTTATAATAGATTTTAAAAGATTTTGACAACAGCAAACATGGTTTGATTAATCAAAACGGGCTTTGTCTTTAACAAAATATTCTTTAAATTGGGAATTGGGTCCATAACACCTTAAGCATGTTGGTTTTGGCAGCCAACATTTTAATATTTGCTAAGGATACAGACAGTTTGTGAGGTGTCAAGGCTTGATGATATTTATCCTGACCTCAATTGACTACAGAGTGTCTGCTGTGCTTTGACATACAGCAGCGTTGATTGTTTTGTTGTTACACAAGGTTCTTATACAATGGTGTAGGGCTAAATCAGGACCGAATGATCAGTGCCAAGGTCTGAAATGAATACTATATTTAGCACATCAACCCTTACTGTGTTAGAACTGTAACTTACTGTACAATTGCTATAGTCTTGAATCTGCTCTGGACTCTGCTGCTATAGAAGTGCACTGGGGTGTGTGAGAATGGTATTTATGTTAAGAGTATGGCAATGCGTAAGAAAGCATGGTAGATGTGCATCAATGAGTACACGTTTAATGACTTAAGCGACATTAATGATGCTACAGTAATATTAAACTGCTGTTACAGTGTAGATTGTAGATTCAAAAATATGAGTAGGCATTAAAACTGCAGGAAATATGATGATCCATATGGGCATGCAAGACAGTGAATAAAAAAATGAAAGTACATTTGTTTAAAGAATAATGTTTTTGTCCATATGATGCTTGTTACTTATGAACGACACAGTATGATTTTGCTTTATTTTTGCATATTTCCATCGTCTGCTCCAAGCCTCCCTACATATAAATGCATTTGCTTGTTTAACCATTCCATATTTATGAATATTTATGACTTCAGTAGGAAAATACTAATGCTTTTAATCCGCGATTGGCTTCCCGCTCATTAATGTTGCCTACTGCAGAGACTGACCCCTGTGCTTTGGGTAACCATGGCTGTGAACACGAGTGTGTCAACACTGAAGACTCCTTTATCTGTAGATGCCGTGCAGGATACACACTGAACCCTGATGGCAAAACCTGTAAAAGTAAGTTTAATACACTATATAAATATTCCAAATGTCAGACACACACCAGTCAATAACACACTGAGGAAGCCTTTCTAATCTAATGCTCCTTTCACACTGGCTTGCTCTACCCGGGTTGGACCCTACCCGGTGTCATGTGAGCCGGCTACACGATTTCACGGGATTATGACCCAGGTAGCCAGAACCCGGGTCAGGACCCGGGTAGGAGCGCCAGTGTTAAAAGGGCTTAATTATTGTGGTACACTAACACTGGGCAGTACACTTGTCCTCTACTAGCGTTTTAATTGAACCTTGTGGTCATTGTAAAATGTGTATTTTAGTTACAACTTTGATCAAGAGACATCATTAAAGCTGAGCAAATTATTAATTACAGCTTTAATAATGTTACAGCAATAGGGCCTGTTAAATGTTTTCCAGGTGCTAGAGTTCTTGATATTGCTGCTCAGATGGAAAATCTAGTTGAAAACCATAAACAAGTGTCCACTGTTATTGTACATGTAGGCACTAACGATATGAGATTTAGAGAGTCCGAGACACTCAAGGATCATTTTAAATCACTTTCTCAGAAAGTAAAACAATTAGGTGTACAACAGAAAGTATATTTCGGGCCCTCTACCTTTTGTTAGGAGTGGTTGTGAAGGAGGGTTAGGAGGGGTTGTGAAGCTTTCTCTCGACAGCTGGCTGGCAGACTGGTGTGCTTCAGATTTCTGCATCCAAAAAGGAGGGGTTCGATCATTGGCAGAAAATACAGAGAATTATCAGAAAAACCTTTGACTGAATTTCACAAAGTTGAATCAGTTCCCTACTGTCAATTTCCTTCTACTTCCTGGGGTTTATATTCAGAGAATTTAATTAAAGTTAATACAATGTCCCCCTATGATAACTTAAGTGAATCTGTACCGACCATTCTTTGTTTGGCTTTACTAAATACAAGATCTCTGGTTAATAAATTTGTCGCATTTAACGACTTAATTTTGGAATCAAATTTAGATATTTTAACTTTAGTTGAGACGTGGCTGAAGCAGGACGAGAAAGCACTGTTAGCAGAAGCCTGTCTGACGGGGTTCTCCTAAAGGGCGAGGTGGTGGGATTGCTACCATTTTTGGTAAAGAGTTTGCTCTTGAGAACATAGAAGGTTGTTTGTCATTTGAAATTTGATCATTTGTGGCAAAATTCCTATTCGGGTTGCAGTTATTTATCGGCCCCCCCCAGACTCAACTCTCTTTTTTATCAGTTTGGTGAGTTTTTATCAACACTAGCTGTCACACATGATAAGATTGTGTTGTTAGGTGATTTTAATATACATGTTGATGTACACAAGACATTTTATGATATTACTTAAATCCCTTGGTTTCATATTCATGGCCATACACTAGATTTAGTTATTTCTTGTGGACTAAATATTCAGGACTTGTCCATTGTTGATCTCATGGTTTCAGACCACTCTGCTATTATTTTTGAAGTATTATTATCCGACTCTATGTAATTCCCGGCACGTTGTATTAAAATTAGATCTCTTAATTCATCAACTACAGATAAGTACCTGGAAGCAAAAAATTCAGAAAAAAACACAGGTGGTCGAACATTCAGCTATAAGGCCCTAAATTATAGAATGACCTGTCTAGCCCTGTAAGGAATGCTCCCAATGTTGTTGCCTTTAAAACAAGATTAAAAACACATTTTTATAATGTAATATATATATCTTTAAATATTCTTACCCTGGTTATGCTACACTTAACTCACACACTCAAAAATAGAAAATTCTGTAAACATTTTTTGTCGTTAAGCTTTAATTTTAACAAAAATAAAGTGAGGAAAATACAGAAATTATGAATTTATGAAATATAGGTGAAAATAACACTACGTATTACCTTTCAGTTCAGGTGGTGATGTAGCAGCCACTAGAGGGCGTGAAACAAACAGTGTTGAAATAATAGTAACAGTTTAATAGTGACATTAAGTTTAGGGTTAGGTTTAAGGGTAGGGTTAGATTTAGGGGCAGGGGTTAGATTTAGGGGTTAAGTTTAGGAGTTAGGTGTAAGTCGCATGGACAAATAAATGGTGTTGCTAGTAACTGTAAATTACGTAAGGTGAATGATGGAGTAAAATTACGTTTGGTTCAAATAGTTCTGTTGAAGGGGAAAAAAGAAGGTTTTAAAAATATGATTTACCACATTTGTCAAAGATATCCCGTTTAAGATAGTTGTTGTTATTTTGTTATTTCTAGAGTTGTTTTTTTTTTGCTTTCTTTATATTAATATAATAAAGGTCAAGGATGAGAAATTTGGTAGAATTTTGTGTTTTTGAGTGTGTGAGTTAAGGGTAACGTATCCCTCACTCTTTGTTTCTTGTTTTACTGTTTGACCATTTTGTTTTTATTCCGTTATTCATTTTTACTGCTAATTGTTACTTTTTGTAATATTTATTGATGTTTGTATCCTTGTAAAGCTCTTTGCCGTGATCTATCGTGAAAGGCCCTATATAAAAATAAAGATTGATTGACTGATTGAAGCCCAAACAGCCATCGCTTCTCTAACACTGAGCCTTAAAATTGCACTTTTGAATTACAAATTTAAACTTTATTGGGACAAAACCAAGCATGACAAAAATAAGAAAAGGGTAGCTGGTTAAACCAACCTCTTCTCAGATTATCCTGATTATCACAGTTGAATTATTACTGTTAATATACAATTCATTACTTCCAGTATGAAATGCTATTGTTATTTTGCAATGTGTGTTGTCCTTCACATTGGAGTAGCATTGTCTGTTAGTCCTTTTTTAAGCTGCAGGGGATATTCTGGTAGTGTTTTAAAACTGCGCTTCTAGAAAATAAGTAGATCCCTGCCATAAAGCAGTTCAACCTATCCTGACAGTGCTTTTCATTTACTTGAGCTGTTTACAGCCTTGGCTGGAGTCCCAACACAGACCATTGTCACTAATTAATGTAACAATCCCAATGAGGACGATACAAAGGATAACAATTGTCTTGAGGGCTCTCGTAGCAATAGGCATGCTGGGATAGTTTAATTTTTTCCATACTCAATGACCTTATGATGGGGGATACGAACACAAAGCAGTTGATTCACCCCCTTCCTATTTTCTGAGAGGTGCAACAATTACCGTTCTTGAAATTATTATTTTTTTTTTTTTCTTAAATCTGTGAGCCAAACACGAAAGCTATTTCTGGGTTTATAACTGTAATTATTTTTTCACTTTTCAGTTATACTTTAAATAAGTTGCTCCATAACTAGTGTCGTTCTCACAGTTGCTTTTGCTGACTAATGTTGCTTACTGCAGAGACTGACCCCTGTGCTTTGGATAACCATGGCTGTGAACACGAGTGTGTCAACACTGAAGACTCCTTTATCTGTAGATGTTATACAGGGTATATTCTAAACTCTGATGAAAAAACTTGCAGAAGTAAGTTTTTCTTCTATTTTATTTTAAAGGTTGGCATTGATTGTAACACAAGATTTACTTTATAAAGACACCTTCATTCTTCTGTCTTTCAGACATGTTAATTGGCTATTTTATGTCATTTATTTTGTTTCAAATATGGCTACACTTATAAGTCATTATTGATTGTTTTAACTCCTTTCTCTTTGAAAAAGAACATACACAATTTAATATAGCTTAGAATGGTCTTTAGCCTATAAATGGGAAGTAATTTATTGTAAATCATAGTACTTTTCCTATAATGGTTAAAAACCACTTGCTCAGTATGAAGTCAGGTTAAGTAAAGTTGAATAGTTATAACCAGCAATAAACTAACACATTATTGGCTGTTAAGATAATGTACATTTTCTTTGTCTGCACTAAATGCAAATGACTGTTATTTGTTAATCATGGCTTATCTCTGCTTATTAACACAATGCAATACAGGTGTGGAACACTGTGCTGCGAATGACCATGGCTGTGAGCATGCTTGTATCAACACTGACGAGTCCTTTATCTGTCATTGCTATGAGGGATATATCCTTAATGATGATTTAAAAACCTGCAGCAGTAAGTCGTTTGGATTATTTTTATTTTTCTGTTAAAGAATACGTTTTACACTGGTGACAGCCAGAACAGTGGAATAAAAAGAAAAGAGCAGACTTGATTCATTTCATGCAATGTTATTGGCAACACAGATTTTAAAGCTAAAAAGGTACTCCCTCCTCCCGGAAATAGAAGACAAGTACTTTGTTTAAACTGACAACGTAATTTGCTTCTTGGTATGTCTGCAGAGGCTGTTAATTTGCTTTAAATCTGTTTGAAAAAGGTTGAATGTACATGTGCTGCTTATGTGGGAGTGCAGAGTGATTTTCTGTAGCTGGCAGGGCTTCCCAACCCTGGTCCTGGAGACCCCATGTGTCTTCTTTTTACTTCAATTTAGCTATAACATTTTATAAGTAACTTGAACTCTGCAGCTTTTTAGGGGCTGAGAACAAATAAAAACATCGAATTAAGCTAATTATTAGCTTAAATAAGGGTCTAGTTAAGTAACTGAGAGCTCAGTTGGAATGAAAACCAGAAGACACACGGGGTCCCCAGGACCAGAGTTGGGAAGCCCTGCTAGCAGCTTCATTCAAAACTCATTATGTGTCGTTTGGTACCACCACTTTGTCGATTAGTGACCCAGCGACTCATGCCTTTCAGCTCAGCCCTGTCCTACCTGAGGTAATCTATCTCATGGTTCTCAGTAAAGATGGAGAGGATTTAAATGTAATATAATGAAAATGGCATGTTTTTACATGTGGTGATGTAGCAGAGAACACAGAGTTGTGGTATTAACTCGACTATTTACTTACTTAGAAGAGACAAGTAACCAATAACTGTTGTTTACAGATATCATCAGTATAATTTGTTTGAATTCATTGTTACATTAGAACTACAGAATATCTGCAGTTTTATAATGTTAGAATATGACATTTTATGAATAAACTTTCAATGGATGAATTTTTTTTTTTTGTGAATAATAAAAAGCTAGGTAGGGTGACAATGACGTGATGAAGCAATGCTTATGGTGCCTCATGGCCTTTTCTGGAACGGTGGAGCGGCTTGCTATTGCTGCACATTGTGCCTCATAACCCCGCTAACATCATGAATGGCTTTATTTATTTATTTTTTTCCTTTGGCTGATGTATCATGGTACAGGAATGGATTACTGTGCTTTGATTGACAATGGTTGTGAGCATTTGTGTTTGAACACGGAGGACTCCTATATCTGTCAGTGCTTTGAAGGATATACTCTTAATGATGACAGAAAAACGTGTAAAAGTAAGTCCTTACCCTCGGAGAAGGGTTCAAGTGTTTAAACATTGTTCTTTAGAAACAGGTTATGCAAATTAATCCTTTTTGTCCCGGCGTGGATCAGATGACCTTCGCTCTCAGATGATCCTGTTTAAAGAAACAAAACAAAACAAAAAACTTAATCCTTGATTATTACATTGTTTTTCAAAATCCAGAGAGGATATATATATATATATATATATATATATATATATATATATATATATATATATATATATATATATATATATATTGGGATCCCAGATTGAGGGTTGTCCTTATAACTGTGTATTAAAGTATCCAGGAAAATATCACAGCAAAATGTGATAAATCAGAGGTAAGGTAAAGTATGGTAAAATCCATGGTCAAGTTTCACAATGGTAACTATGGGCCCTATTTACAAAACATTATGGACTGTTTCAAAGATTTTTATTTTGTTAGATTTTATTTTATTTTTTAAAGCCCATGTGATTAAATCAGGTTTGTGTTCATAAAAGTGTTTTATAGAGGGTTGTTAGTTTATTCTCTGTTTACCTAAGAGAATGTTAAAGAGTAAGTAGCGGGGTTCTGAAAAAAATATAGTGTTACACGTCCCCACATGTTGCTACAACTGTTTAAATAACGTACCTGTCATTTATCTTTTCGTTGTTAACATCCTGACAACTTTTCACACTTATAACTATAAATTGGTTCAAAGCTCTTTTCAAAATGTCCACTCTAGTGCACTAGGGTTTGAGATCTGTCCTCTAAATCACTGCAGGAAGAGATTAAAAAAATAATAATAATGAAAAAAACATAACAAGTGCTCTGTTCTGTATCACAATACCGTTCGTTATTGCTGTGTTACCTGTTTGACAATGTGGGCAATAATCCTTAAACTATCAGTGCACTAGAGCGGACATTTTGAAAGCTTTGAAACAGACTTTAAAGTTATAAGTGTGAAAAGTTGTCAGGAGGTAAGCAATGAAAAGAGAAATGACAGGTACGTTATTTAAACAGTTGTAGCAACACGTGAGGATGTGTAACGCTATTTTTCGGAACCCCGCGACTTACTCGTTAAAACCCTTCATAAAAAACATTCCTAAAAAACATGCCTTAGAAATAGTTTAAAAATATAAACACCGGATTGTCACATACATTATTACCAAGCTGAATGTGCTCTTACCTTATTTTTACTGTTCTAGTTGATTATGACAATCTTTCAATTATATATACAAAAATGTTAATACAGACTATTATAGGTCTTTATTTTAAAAACGTTAAGGACTGTTTTATTATTATTTTGACCATTTAGTCTTGATTGATTGTATTAGATCAAACTGCTGTGTTTATCATAGCACGGACTTGGATGGCGACATCAGAATAAAACTCTGTTTAAACAGATCACTAAAACATCTTTAATATTTATATAATATAAAATAAACTGGAAATAATCTTCTACTATATCAATCATTTCTAACGAGAACAGGTGTGTAAAAATTTTAAACAGAGATTTAAAACACGATAAGCTTGTTATAAAGCAGACTTTAAATATCTTTTTAACTGACCGAACTCCTCTCAGGTAGGGACATCTGCAGCACTGTTGAGCATGGCTGTGAGCAGCTGTGCGTCAACACTGACGGCTCCTACATCTGCAAGTGTTTGGAAAGATACACGCTGGGTGAAGATGGAAAGAGATGCAAAAGTACGTGGAAACGCACCATCGCATTATTATTATTTTGTATTGTGTCATGTTTTACTATATTATTCAAAATAAATCAGAAGAACTAAGTAGTAGGTAGTATGCATTGCTTGACAGTTGAAGTGAATGGGCATAGCTGATGGTTGTCACTGTTCTGCTTGTTTATAGATCATAGGGGTGATACTATCCACGCAGCACAGAGAAATACAGGAAACATAATTATTTATTGTATCATAATGCAGTGTTTGAATCTGGTTTTGGTCACAAGCAAAAGCCATGTTTCCACCTGCCACTGGGACAGACTTATTTGTATTTTTCTAATGCAATGAACCCTAAAAGCAGGTTTTAACCCTGCACAAGAGAAGTGTTAGCATAAGCAGAGGGCTTTGACTATATTATTAGGGAAATATTGGAGGTCTGATACTTGTATACTATGATAATTATATTTGTCTGGTTGAAGACTGTAGACTTCAGATAGAACTGTCAGCATACCCAGCATGGTATTTGAACAAGATGTGATTGAATTTACAGACTGGTTTCATGACTGAGAAGGAGGCATGGCAGGTTGAGTTATGTGGTCTCAATAGTGAACAGTAGTCATCAACACACTTTGTGGTAGTAACAAAGAGAGAGGCCAATAATTGGTTAGGAATGGAGGGCTGTCCCTTTCAGGGAATGCTTGTGCAGCAGCATGAGTCTGCAGGGCTGTGAACTCCTATAGTTACAAAACATGTTCTTGTTGCCAAATCAGTAACGTCTCAATGTGTGACATGTAAAGTATTTATATAAGACATTATAAACTCTAGAATCCTGTAAAATTCTGTTTAAACTATTAGTATTACATACCTCAAATCTACAAGATTTACTAAATATCATGGCATGTGTATATGGCATATGTATGTTTATATGTATCTTTAGCACATTTCTTACAATAATTAGTATATTTTCTTTATTTAAAAAAATAGGTTAATAAGTGACCTGCTTAACGAGTCACTTGTTAACCTATTTGAGTTAGAGTATAATAAAGAAAAATTGCAGTATGATTGAAAATCCTTTTAACATTTTTCAATTAAGTGCATTATTATTGCCCTATAAATAGACGACCCTCCTGTCTTGCCTCTGCAGGATGCGCTGATGGAGTTATTGACTTGGTGTTTGTTATTGATGGATCAAAAAGCCTTGGGCCTGATAACTTTGAGTTGGTGAAGCAGTTTGTCAAAGGGATCATAGATTCTCTGGACATCTCCCCAACGACCACCAGGGTGGGTTTGCTGCAGTACTCTACCAAAGTGCGGTCCGAGTTCACACTAGCACAGTTCAGCTCTGTGAAGGATATTACTGAAGCAGTGTCCCAAATGAAGTACATGGGCAGGGGCTCAATGACCGGCAACGCCCTGAAGCACATGCTTGAGACCAGCTTTACTGAAGCGGAAGGGGCACGGCCGGCATCAGTGCCCAAAGTGACCATTGTATTCACTGACGGACGCTCGCAGGATGATGTCTCCGAATGGTCAACTAAAGCACAGAAAAATGGTAATTGACAATTCACTGCAACTGAAGAGGCGTCTAGTATTTACTGTATCCTTAGTCTGTTTAAAACATACGCTTACACTGCAGTTAGAATTGAACATTTCTTGATAGTTTACAATGCAAAATAAAATATTTTAACAGCTATATGGCCTCCAGTTCAGTTAAATAGAACAGTTCATGATAATTTAAGACTTATTTGAACCATGAGCAGCTTTGAATTTTCTATTTTGGAAAACAGATTTTGCTACAGAATTCTACCGTCTTCCATGTAAGAATTAAAGCCAGTAATCACTGAGTAATAGTGTATCCCAATTAAATACCAGGCTGCCAATGGTTGCTTTATACCCCAGTGATAGCATTATGGCAGGGATGTCTAATTATTTGTCCTTGTTCTTTTAAAACACAACTTGACTGTGTGTTGTATTGGACATTGTTCATGTTTTATAACCTATCCTCGTCCCTTAGGTATAACCATGTATGCAGTAGGAGTCGGCAAAGCAATTGAAGATGAGCTAAGACAAATTGCATCCAAGCCACAGGATAAGCATTTGTATTATGCTGAAGATTTTAGCAAAATGGGTGAAATTGCAGATAAGCTAAAATCACGGATCTGTGAAGGTACCTCATGCATGAAGTTCATAACAAGAAAGCCACGCCAGCATGCTAGCATAAGCATGAAGTGTGAAAAGATCTCTGGAACACCTAAGCATGGATTGTGATGTTACAATGCTGAATGCAGTGATAGAAAATAAAACTATTTTGTCTGTGGTATTGCACTTTTGTTTAGATAAATCTTTCTATAATAATTTGAATACATATTCTGTGGACTAACCCCCATAACAGGCAGGTAAAAAGCTGGTTCACGTCGGTTAAAAAAGAAATACAAAACTAACTAAATGAGCAACAATAAAAGCATGGTAAAGCAGTTTAAAAAGATGTGCATACTCCTTCTTTATGTATATGTATATGTGTGTGTTCAGAAGTTACGGAATAGCTGTTTTGGCTAGTTTTGCAACAGCGGATGTCTTGATCCCATAAAAGAATATATATATATTTTTTACAGCCAAACTTCTTTATGTACCTCTTTTTAGTAGTAAGCAGATCTACAGAGTTTCGGCAGTAAGCCAGTATATACTAAAGTAGTTTTTCCATATGGTGTTTACTGGTATTCTTTTGGTACTGCAGAATCTGACATTCTGGTCTGATAAAAAAAATGCTGTTTGTATGTAATCTGCTTGCAGTTCCCAGAATTAATAATTTATTGTTGGATGTACAAAAGGTTTACCATTCTATCAATCAGCTGATACGTTGTATTAGTGTAAGAGTGCAGTTTGTGATCTTTGTAATAGGTGTTTTTTCATCCTCTGCTGGTAGTTTAGAGTATTTCACTATAGCCCAAGTGTTTGTCTATGTTACTGTAAAAGTATGAATCTGAGTCAATCTAAAATTCTAACGTTAAATGTCAACATTTACCAAATAAGGTGGCACATCCGAAATTATAAGCAATCTATTAATTAAAATTAATAGATTGCTTTTCGGACATTTACTGGCTAATCTTATGATTTACCACCTTATTGCTAAATGTCTGAAATTATGAAGAAATAGATTGCTTTTCATACCAGTTAACCTTATGATTTATTGGTAAATGCTCAGTGGTATATCACCAATTAATTTATTTATTCCTGCTTATAAATTGTCAATTAACAAAATAATCATTAACGTCAAACAATATATGTATTTCTTTATACACATTTTCCATTAACAAAATACATAAATGTCGAACAATATATTTATTTCTGCATACACATTTTCCGTTAACAAAATAATCATTAATGAGCTTACAGTAATGCACAATTGAGCAATTTAAACTAGTCCAACATGGTACTGAACAATGCTGTGATCAACTTATGTAGAACAACCAACGTTCTGGTAAATTTGCATATAAAACAATTCACAATGGTGTTGAAGGATATTGTACTCCAAATACGTAGTATTCTTTTCAACAGACAATCACTGGTTATTATGACACAAAACGCCACATTGGGTAATTAGCCAAAAGCACTTGGTTATTCTTGAGATTTACCGGTAAATGTCTGAAGTAAAAAGTTATCATGTTTATTTATTTACCAGTAAATCTTAAGATTTGCCAATATTCGGACTTCAGCCATAACATCTACACTGGTTTATATTAAATGGTTATTGTCCCTCAGCATTGTCTGTCTGTCTGTCTGTTGCAACAAGGCTGATTGATCATCACAGGTAAACTCTGAAAGTCCTTGCTAAAACAAATTAAGTGCCACATATTAGTATATTCAAAATTGTTTGGAGCCACTGGTCAATACTTTTCAGACTTACATAAAAGTAATTGAAAACCCTTCTTTAGCTGTCATGTAGGTCACATAACATTTATAGTCTTGTATTCCGTTACCATTTTAACATGTAACATGGCTTTTCTCAATTATGAAGCAATACATTGTCATTGTTAGAGGTGACAACCTTATTCAAATGTCAATGTACTGCACTCTTGAAACTTATCCTCTTAATTGTGCTGTTTTCCACAATTTAACAGAAAAACCATCCCTGAAGGACCAGTGCAAGTGTGAAAACGTGATAGACTTCCAGAACCAAGCCAACGAGCAGATGAGGAAGCTGTCCCAGAGGCATATCCTTTAAAGGTGTTCTTGTGTGAAACAATCAGGAAAACAGTGGTGAACAACGACAGGTGTCCATGAATATTACATTGTTTAATACAGTAGCTTCTAACATGCAGTACTGGAGTTTTAAGAAAATGTTTATACGTTTAATCATCCTAACATGGCTATTAGAAAGTGTGTAGGAAAATACTGTAAAACTCCAGGAGTCTGATGTTGGTGTGCATCAGGAACTGGGCAAACAGAATATCCAGAGGCCCCTCTAAATCATCACTTTTTGGATGCAAACAGAGTATAACAGAGCAAGTATCAAATATGAGTAACTATCAACCTATTGTCTGTTCTAGCTAAGGTCCGTGACTCACCAGTTAATGTACAGTTAAAGCACTATTTGAATTCTAATAACATTCTTAGTGAACTGCAGTCTGGTTTTAGATCTAATCATGGTACTGTGACAGCAATCCTAAATGTTATGGATGGTATTACCTTGGCCTTGGATAAAAAAAAGAGGTATGCCCATGTGTTCATTGACCTTTATAAGGCTTTTGACACAGTGGATCATGAGTTTCTGAAAAGTGTACAGCATTCCAAATAGTTGGAAATAAGCTAAGGGGGTGGTAGCTGTCTATCCCTTAACTAACTGCATATTATGGTCCCTGTATTTCATAATATAGAACTTTTAATAGATATGAATGTTCTCATTTTATTTTCTTAACCTTTGAATACTGGAAGTCATGTCAAGAAAAGTGGAGGCTCTGGAGAATCGCTTGGGATACAAATGAAGAAAAAAAAAAAAGAAGAAAGAAAAAAATATATTTTTACATATAAATGAGATTTTTTTTCTATGATTGTAGTAAAATACATATACAGCATTTTTAGATGGAGCATTTAGTGTTCTGCCTTTTTTTAAATGCATTAATGACTATACCAGGACATTAACAGCAAATATTTAATGTTATTTTGTGAAATATTTATCTAGTTGCCACTGTTTGTAATCATCCAAAACTTCTAGCACCCACATCGGAGATAAAACCCAAAAGTGCAAATTGATTTTATAAGATGGATTACTACACAATAAGTATACTGCTAATGTGCCATAGTATGCCGCTTACTTGGTTAATATTACCTATACAAACTGACTGAGCAGCAGTTTGAAATACAGAATACTGTAGTATTGAACCTAAATTGTACATTTATTTATTTAAAATGCATTTTTGTGGGACTAAGTACACCAAATCTGCTTTTGCACGTGATAAAAAAATAATAATAAAAAAGTTACTTTAGAGTGGACCATGTAAGCACATCATTTTGGTTTGGCAGAAAAAAACAAAACCAACTCTCCCATTGTATTTTTTTTTTTTATTTTTTTTTTTTAAATGTGGAACCAGAGATATTTACCCAGTAAAACTGAAGTGTTTACTTTTTTTTGGGTGGTGGGGGTTTGGGGCAACAGTGACAATGTGACTGTTCACTCCTTTAATAGTGTAATTTGTGTGCAAGCTGTTTTATATATCTGAACATTAAAAAGCATTTGCTAAACAGCATGGTCTCGGCTCAAGGTAACTGACTTCAATGGTTAGTATTAAGGCAAGTTAATCACTTCTTTAATTGTAAAAAAAAAAAGCAACTTGCTTTCTATTTTGTGTGCTTCATTTCTTTTGATTTATACACAAATGATTGTCTTCCATATAACAAGGATATTTAGTACAAATAAAGAACCAGATATGTTAGTTTGAACACCAGCTTTCCTTTTCATTTCTACTTATGTAAACATGTATCTGCAAACATGTGATGTTTTGTCTTGCTAACACCTATATAACATTACATTACTTAGTGTTAATAACATTGATAGATTGCATTGGCAAGCAGAAAAGTGGCACACTGCTGCATCAGATTAGTGTTAAAAAATCCCCAAATATTTTTCATAATACGATGAAACACCCCCATTTGGTAAAATTTACATGAAGACAGTTTCTTCTGCAAGCCAAATGGGACACACAAAGATGCTAATTTAAAAACAGACACATCTTGTTGCATTTAATTCAAAACCTCATTGGTGGATCAACCTCCAGAAATGTTCTATTTTGAAAGGTTACTTTGTGCCTCGACCTTTACATCTTTTGCTGGCCCAGATATCATACAATCCATCTCAATTTTGCCATGTCTTTTGTTCAAGCCATTTACAGAGTAATTTCTGGAAGACTGCCACCTCATTGGTTAACTATACTGCACTGTGAATTGAATACATGTAAATCTAATCTAAATGCATTTAAAAACAAATGCTACAGAAAGTTTTAGGGTAAACCAGAACTTTGTACTTTATGGCTTAACATTTAAAATACTGTTGCTTCTTACCATGCCTATTGCTAAATAATGTCACTTTTTATAAAAAAAAAATATTATACATTTATATTCTTAGGACTGACAACAGGACTATAGTATACTTTCGTTTAAAGAAACAGCTTAAAAAACAAACAAACTTGGAAGCCGTTTCACAGCAACAAGAACTTTTCAAATGAACGTACAAGACAACATTTCTTTCACCACATTTATTTATAACAAGAATTGGGGGAAAAAGGTGGATTTACTTCTCGCCTGTCTGCTCTGGCATGCTTCTGATGATGTCAGAATCGCCTGTTAAGATACAAAGGTAACATTAAACAGGTTTATTTGCATACATTTTTAAAACTCATGCAGTATAGACATCGTTCCCCTCCACCATAAAAATTGCTTTAAAAACAATCTCAAAATGCAGTGCACTGGTAAGGTGCTACACATGTCTTTCAGATTTTGTTTAAGTGCAATTAAGAAACCAAAAGGTCTTCTGACCCTTTAAAATGTAATGTGTTATACGTCTTAGAAAAATAAAAACAGAACAGGCACAAAACCAGTTCTGTGGACACACTGAAGGATTTTTTTTTTTTCCAAGGGTATGTCTAGCCACGATTAGATCACTGATAGATCCAACAGGTGAGAATTTGCATAAATATGCCTGTATGCTTTATACAGGCCAGCATTCTCTATACATCACCTAACAGCTATAATGCTTCATACAGCTCTGACAATTACTTCCATATGCACAAAAAACACATTTTATTTTTCAAGTTAACTGTCCAGGGAAAGTTTCACTTTCAGTATACATAATTTTATCTTAATATTCTTGGACACCTGCCTCGAGGTATCAAATGAAATTAAACCTAATTTGTTAATTTTCCCAGGAAAGTTAACTTAAAATGCCTCACTTTAGGGCATGCAAGTAGGCACTACTGTAATTATGAATCAAACTCACTTTCAAAAAGTTAGTGTGAAGAACCATTATACAAAATTACAAACTTACCAGGATCGATGATAGCCAGTGTGCATACTCGGAAGTATTTACCACAGGCTGTGCCAAGCTCAATGTTGTTTCCACTGTAATGATGTACGCCAGTCTTGGCCAACATTGCATAGTATTCAATTTCGGATTTCCTAAACAAAATAAAATTTAGTGTGAGCAAAAATGTACTTTGGCTCAGCATTTCCAAAAACATACATGTAAGTAGCCATTACTGAGAATACTAAACACAACCTTTTTGGTTCTTCAATCTTTGTAAACAGCATCACTGACAAGGATATTTTCATCATAAATCAGTTGCAATGTGAAGCCCTTTTCACACTGGCATGCTCTACTCGGGTCAGCTATGCGACTTCACACTGCTTTTGATAAAAGCAGGGTTGACCTGGTTGACAGACGCAAGTAAACAATGCGCTTATCAATGCCCCGGAAGCAGCTTGCTGCAGACACTTCCATCCAAACTTCACTGGATTGAGCCACCAACCCAAATGTTGATTAGAGCAAATGTTTCTTCATCCCTGCTGCAGTCTGGCTCATGATGTGTCTCAACAAAAATACGGCTAAACAGAATTATCAAAAATGTTTCTTGCAGAAGTGAAACCTTCACACAGGCGTGGCTGTTTGTTATTTTGTCCACCATCATGTATTTTGTCTCGCTCAACAAGGGTCAAAGTGTGTTAACCCACATCTCGAGGTGGGTCGCTGGGAACCGGGTACTACCTAGGTACATGGTTTGACACTATGTGGGATTATGACCCGGGTAGCCAGAACCCGGGTAGGAGTGCCAGTGTGAAAGGGGCTTTAGTCTGCTTACCTCAAGGCAGGGGTGTTGTTGGCCAGAATTACCAGCTTGGCCTTGCCCTGTCGGATCATCTTCAAAGTCTGCTTGTAGCCCAGCACATATTTACCACTTTTCATAACAAGCTGGAGTCTTGAGTTGATAGACTCCAAAGACTTTTTCTGTGAATAATAAAAAGTACAAAAAGGATTATTTTAGATGATAGCTACTGATCTGTTTTGGTATAAGAAGTGTGCTTCATAACAAAAGCACAACAGGAGATCGGATTGTGAAAGCTGCCTGCACATGGTTTAAAAATTCAACTACAAGTGGGTGATCTAAATTAAATCTAGCCAGGTACACTCACAGGTTTGCTGTTCATTTAACCCATAGCTAATTAATGGCTATTTTCCCAAATTGTGTAAAATACTGGTACTTGAGACACACACTATATATAATATATTAAAGGCGTGTAATTTAAATTTACTTACATAGGACGCTTAACATCCCCCAAAAATCATTAACTGCAAAATTCTGAAATTACCCATTGAATAGCAAGCACCAGTTATGTAGCCTCCTTTAGCTGCACTCATTCAGTATCCTTCCGTTGTCATTTGATTTGCTGTTTTTAATGTTAAACTGGCACAGACATCCAATTTACTATAAACAAAGTGTTCAACAAAAAGTTTTGCTTACTGCTAAACCACAGTACATTTCCCGAACAAGAGGTTCATGTATGACCGACCATACGACTATAACTTTGTTATTTATATACAAATACACTTGTATTACCTTATAATATATTAACATTTCCCGAACATTTTACTCGCTTGCTATAGAATAATGTTTATGTTAATACGTTACAAAGTAACATTTCTACAAAATAACAGAGTTTCCCCCCCACACGAGGCCTGTCATCAAAGCCTCCACGTGAACTTGTCTCCCAACACACACCGGCCACAGTACTCACCGTTTTCTTTGCGGCCACCATTTTCGCTGTTCACTCCGGTCTGGCCCACCTAAACACAAAAATGCATTGGTAAGCATCTTATCTTTGAAAATTGGTGGGCATAGACCCTCTGCGGGCTCCAATGTCCACATAGTTTATCAGAAAACACAGAGCTCGACTCACCACAGATGTAACTGAAAAATGGCCGAAAAGAGAAAGGAAAGATTTCCCACAATGCAAAGATTTTAGCTCGAGAGGAGTCGCTCTCGCGAGAAAGCGTGTGACTGAAAAAGAGTAATGTAAAACCATACTCACGTGATGAGGATGGTAGCATTTCCGGAAAAAAAACTAAAATAAAAAAAAAAGTTACGTCTAAAGCTTGAAATTGAAAATATAATGTAGTTAAAAAAAGGCGAACACTGTGCTTGGGTTAGAAAAATAAAAGATGGAAATGTCTTCGTTAACGCTGCTTCTGAGTTTGTTCATATTACCTTTACCTGCCGACATTTCGAAACTTGAGCGGGACGCTCGGGGGCGTGAGGTGAGGTGAGGTGAGGTGAGGTGGGGTGGGGTGGGGTGGGGTGGGGTGGGGTGGGGTGGGGTCATACGCAAAAAAACACGCATTATCATGTAATAGACGTAATAGCCTAAAAGGATCCACCCTCAAATGAGGTGAGACCTTTGACAGCCTTCACAGGTCAACAAAGGCCAAGTAATTCCGGCGCCTCCTTAAGACTCACCACTTCAGACAGCACCTGTAAAACTCCTCTGTTTCCCCCCTGGGACACTTTCACCCTTCCTTAAATTTGCTTTACTTACTCTTACCTGCCCCCTACTTTACTGCATTTAATCCTGTACTTCAGAGTACTGTAACCTGCCATATGTTTAAACTGTAGTATTTGGTATTTAATCATATCTTGATGTAACTATCACTGTCACTTATCTGCTGTATTGAATTGTATTTTGTCACACTTGTACTTGCTTGAACTTGTCATTGTATTTATCTTGCTCTTATTGTATTACCTGTACTGTAACACTTGAAATGTATTTGCTTACAATTGTAAGTCGCCCTGGATAAGGGCGTCCGCTAAGAAATAAATAATAATAATAATAAAATAATAAGTAATTAGTGTTACCAGACACCCAAAAACTCTTTTAACTTTAGGTTTTTTTGTCCTTGTCGTAAACAGTAAAATAGTTAAATAGTCCCAGTTTTGCTGTTAAAATTGTACAAAACTGTAGCAGTGTGCTCAGCAAGTTAACATAAGAGTAATTTATTACATTGTGATTTTGTTAGTGCCTGACACACTGTTATAACCATCCATTATCTGTAACTGCTTAGTCCTATAGAGGGTCGCGGTGAGCTGGAGCCTAACCAGCAGACACAGGGCGCAAGGCAGGACTACACCCTGGATGGGATACCAGTCTATCGCAGGGCAACTAAGGGGCAATTTAGAGAGGCCAATCCACCTAGCCAGCATGTCTTTGGGCCGTGGGAGGAAACCCACGCGAACACAGGGAGAACATGCAAACTCCACACAGACGGACCCCTGAGGCTGGAATCGAACCCAGGACCCTGGAGCTGTGAGGCAGCAGCGCTAAGCACCACTCCACCGTACCGCCCACTGTTATTACCACAAATGCTAAATATAATGACAATCGGATACTATTAGCTTGCATTTGTAGCATGCAGCAAATATGTTCATATTTAAATATACTTTTAAAAAGTATGCAGGGTTTTGTTTAGTTTTTTGCTTTAAAGTATATTTTCTAAATGTGTAATGTCAACTTTTTAACAAACCAACAAAAATATGTTGCTAGTAAGACAACACTTAAATAATATCCACAAAACTGTATTGCTGTCTTACTAATCTTTGCCAGCAGATGGAGGTATTGAATGTATTCAAATCCCACCTCAGCCACTGACTCATTGTGTGACCCTGAGCAAGTCACTTAACCTCCTTGTGCTCTGTCCTTCGGGTGAGACGTAATTGTAAGTGACTCTGCAGCTGATGCATAGTTCACACACCTTAGTCTTTGTAAGTCGCCTTGGATAAAGGCGTCTGCTAAATAATAATAATAATAATAATACTGGGCACAAGAAAGTTTAGGTGGCAACTGACCACTTTTTTTTTCTTTCACCCTAAAAAGAACCAACTGAGTACATCTAATTTATAAGTGGATCATAAAAGGAAGCTGCAGCACCAGCACATGAATAAAACAGAAACACGTCCAACATTAATGTAAAGTTAAAATCTGAAAAATACTGGTTATTATCCCAAAATGTACCCAGTTGTTGTTAAGCAATATAAATTATTGCTTAAAGAATGCCATCTTTGTTTCTCTGTCTAAAAAAAAAAATGTATTTATGAGTTTTTTTCTTTTTTTGTATTTCTTACGGTTTTTTTTTTTTGTTTTTTTTCTCAGTTTAACATGGGCATGCTGTATATGCATTATGATAATGGTATTTACCTCATACATTTCCAAAACCTCAATCTTGGATTCTTTCCTATTCAGAGCACAGGAATAATCAAATAGTTCTTACATAATGTCTGGAAAGTACTAGCCCATATGAAATTGAGAAAATAAAGAAAAACATATTATGAATACATATATAGGCTACTATGTAGCACCAGCTTCCTGACAGATTGAAATTGTTCTAAATAAAGCAATGACATTGGAAAAAAAAAACATAATTAGGTTTGGTTTCACTTGTTGCTGCTCTCTTTTTAAACAAATCTAATAGAGAGGCTATTCTTTCCTCCCCTACTGTACACCACAGTTGCCAAGTCCGCTTATAATAAGCGAAATTAGGCTGTAAAAAGTCGCTTTAATTTGTTGAGAGTCGCGGGTTGCGTGATTGACGGGTATCAATGTATATGCACGTCATTATAATTTTAGAATTCTCCTATCCCCACCAGTTCAAATAAGAAAAACTAGTAATAAAAAACACCAGCACTACTACTAAAAAAAAATGAATTTGTATAAACACCCCCACGTCCCTCCCTCTGAAATGAGTTGGGCTTGTTTTGAAAGGCAATGCCGCTTTTTTCTCGTTAGACTTGGCAACACTGCCATCTCAAATCACCACTAATACGATGGGACAGACCCGTCTGAAAGCCAGAAAGCAAATGTTTCCGTTTATCTCACTCTCGGTTCACTAACGTTATTAAAATGACAGCCTTTGTCCGAAAACAATTAAAGGTATTTGGATGCTAAAAAGTCTCCAGATTTCCCACGCTAGTTTATGTCTGCATAGCCCTTTTACTGCACGTGACTGCTAAAATATGCATGAACGCAGCGACTGATAGTGAAACCTTAAAGCGAGCACCTGTTACAAAATACGAAACACAGCTTTCTTTTGCTGTTTATCTTTCAGAATGCTGAAGCTACATGCATCTTGGTTTATAGACTGTGTACACTGTGTACATTGATAATGGTTACAGTGTGTGTGTTAAGGGCTGAACTAGATTGTTACTCCAGTAATTAACATTCATTTAATTATGGCTAAACTGTATAAAACAACCAGCAATTCTTACATGTCTATAAACCCCATGGATCGTATGGTCTCAGCCAGTCAGATTACAAATCCAGCTTTCATTTTCTCACCTTTAGATGATTTTTAAGATCACAATCCTGACAACTGCAATGGTGGTTTAGTTTCAAGCAGTGATCCTGGACCAAAAAAAAAAAAATCACTTCATAATGAGAATATATTGCCTTCTTCACCTGTGGACTGGGGCCTTCCCAAACAGGCACTATAATCTGTTGATGTCCTGAATTATTATTATTATTTTTTTTTTCAAATAAAAAATCCATGCCAATGTCACAAAACGAGCTTGCATCTAATCTGCATACTTACTGTAAAGTACTACACACTCTTGGTGGAAATGTAAAAAATAACTTTAATATTGAGCAGCACTCTTCGGAAACAAACAATTAACTAATAGAACAGAGATCCCACATTTCATGTACAACACGGACCAGAACAAAATGTGCCTAGAATTTCGTAATCAGTAGGGATGTGATAATCGGGGGCAAACAAATTGAATTTGTCCTCAATTAAAACCCTCTGTGAATCCCATCAGAACCAAATAAATGGTTAACTTGAGTGGTACCCATGCGTGCTCTGACACCCAGCCCTCAAGCTCGCTGAATAATGTAACTGTCCTCAGGTTGGGATACACAGCTTTTCTACCCTGACTGTTCTAATGACAACCGTTCACAACAAATATAGACAGATACGACGACAGCTCAGGCCAGACGTAAAGAAAAGGTTAATGGGGAGTAAAGATGTTAAACTACTGTTAAAAATCGATTCAGACTTGCTCGTTTCATAGAAGACTAGCCCAGTCAACGTCAAGGCACGTTCTTAGTTTACATCGATTAGTTCGGTCGGTGCTGGATAAGCATCAAAGTTCAGGATGGGTTGTTCTACCAGCACTCAAACCCAGGAGAACAACAGACCGGGTGTGAAACCCGAGGAAAATAATGGAGCAAATATATGCGGTAAGTTTAAATAAATAAACTAACTAACAGTCAGGTAACGCTATATATTTACTTTTCCATGTAAGCCATGCATAATAACTTTTTTTTTTTTAGCACATAAAGCCGTCAGTTGATTTAGGCAGAGGATATGTTGCTGCTGTAGTAAGATTGGAATACCGTATTGCTCTTTTGGTGCACGTTTAAAATACCGATATTAATGATAAAATACCGACAATTTCACATTGATTCATGGATTGGGGTTCTATGGAGTCTATGGATTTAAGAATTTATTCTGCACAGTGTTACAAATCCAATATATACAGCACGGTATATTAGTAGCCATAAGAAAGCTTCATCTGCTTTGTCACTTGGCTGTTGACATCATATTGCAGATAGCATTATTATTAATTAAGGATACATGCATGCATTAAACAGACGTCTGTCCTGATTATGCTAATTGTATGTTACATATATAGGTAATTTAATACCCTACTAACTAATTCGTATTTTAACATAATGAGGTTGATTGTTATGTTTAATAATTCAACAAGGTGAACTGCAGGTTCAAAGCGTTTAGAGTCAAACACACATGCTTATGTCTAAATCGTATAGTGGAACCTGGAGCCTGGGTTGCAATAAAAATCTATTTCTATAATACATTCAATGGAATGTATTTTAGAAAAAGGCAAACATTTGAGTTTCAAAGTTTTTCTAAAAAAAACTAAACTCAGATGTTTCTTTAGACTTTATTAGTATGGTATTATTACTTTTATGATGAAAATGAAATAATCAATAACATAAGTTGGACCTTATCCAATGGATGTTTCCAGAGAGGTATTATAATGACACCTGTGGAGAGCTGTCGTCTTCAATTTCTCACAGACTGGTTCTGACCCTGTACCACTGTTCACACTCCAGGTGGGTTTGAAAACAGTTGTTGCACCCTGGTTTTATACCAGGTTAGTGCATATAGACTGGCATTTTACAGAATGTCAAACCAAGTTAATGCAAACAAACGTCTTCAGGTAGTTCTTCATTAATTGGTCTGTTCCTATCAGTTTGAGGGCCAGGACATGTTCCCCAACTGACTAGTTAACTCCAAAACAAAACCATGATGTTTTTATGAAATTTGAATTCTGTCCAACATCAGTGTAAAAACAAAGGAACCCAGCTGACTTTTTTGTTCTGAGAAATAAAAAAAGTTTAATATCAGAAAATGTGGCTATTCCATGACAGAATAAACCCGCTCTGAATCATATGGTCATTGAAGGTTGGTGTGAAAGGTCACTAATTTCACTCTATCCTTGATACTTGATAGGCTGGCACTAAGATATGTATTAACAAACCTAAATGATAATGTCTAGATTGAATGTGAGTACTTGCTTGTTAATTTATTAGTTTACTGTGTTGGTGGGTTTTGAAGCCTATTGCTTAAATTCTAAATTAATATTTTAATTTAAATATTTCTTTATGGTCTTCTTTTTGGTATTGCAAGTGTCAGATCTAAAGTCTCAGCTCTAAAATCAGACCATAGTAGTATATTATAAGAGTGCCTAGGCCCTATACACAAGGCTATTTTAATCAATGTTTTGATTTATACTGTAATTAAGTCATGTTTTCATGTTTCACTAGTTTTTTGTGAGGGTTTTTATAAATTATTTTTTTCGCAATGTTTAATGTAAGCTTAATTTAAAAAACAGTCCTAAAGAACATTCCTAAAAAACTCCTTAAAACAGGAGGTATTTGTTTTTACTGCTAAATTTATTTTGCCCATCTAGTTGTATGGAATTTTAAACTTTAGCCAAATTATAATGTACTGCCAATATTTGTTAAAACAAAAATAGCACCACTTGCTGAAACCTTTTTATGGTTATATGCATACAGATGTATCTTAGTAATGGTAGTTATTAAATAGTTCATGTAATGTTTCTCTCTGAACACATTTGTTATATTATGCTGTGGTAAGGGGAAGAGTTTTGTACACTTTAAACAGAAGCAACACAGTAAAAATTAAATCTTGTAATTCCAAATAAAACAAAGAGATTAACATGCCGTGCTTCTGCGGTGGTTCCTTTTTTGCTTGCAAAGCTCGGTAGCATGTTATTAATTGTTTGTCTCGCAATAAAATGATTTGCTAGTGTTAACAGCATTATTTTTTTTTTAATTATTATTATTATTATTATTATTATTATTATTATTATTATTTTTTAATGTAGTAGTCGCCAATTATTTTTTATTATTTTTCTCCCAATTTAGAGTATACAATTATTATTTAGGCTCAGCTCACCGCTACCACCCCTGCACTGACTCGGGAGGGCGAAGACGAACACACGCTGTCCTCCGAAGCGTGTGCCGTTAGCCGATTGCTTCTTTTCACACTGCAGACTCACCATGCAACCACCTCAGAGCTACAACGTTGCAGGATAACGCAGCTCTGGGCAACTTACAGACAAGCCCACAGGCGCCCAGCCAGACTACAGGGGTTGCTGGTGCGCGGTGAGCCGAGGACACCCTGGCCAACCTAAGCCCCGCCCCCGCCCCCATCCCCGCTCCCGCCCCGCCGCCAATTGTACACCGACCGCCCCCTGGGAGCTCCTGTCCACGGTCGGCATTAGAATAGCCTGGACTCGAACCGTCAACGTCCATGCTATAGGGCGCATCCTGCCCTCCACATGGAGCGCCTTTACCGGATGTGCCACTCAGGAGCCCCTACAGCATAACTTTTAAATGTCCTCTTATTAGCGAATGTGTAATGATGAAGTCAGCTAGCTACTTGACATAGGTACTCAGGAACAAAAACTTTCACATTTGTGAGGAAAGATGCAACTATATCTAGACTACCTCCCTCGTTGGCTATATTATGTAATGTGTTAATTATTTGTTAACCACATACCCTCTTTTACCATACCCTTTATATAAATTATTTGTTTTCAGAGATGAATATTGTTATATTGTTCACCTATTGCACATTTCTGAATGATTGTCTGCCATGTTAAGTAACAGACTCCGATCAACAAAGTGTTATGAGCAAAACCTTCTTTATTCAGACCAGAGGTAGCAAAGGGCTAATGTTTATTTTTAGTGTTTCCTAGCAATCCCTATCCACAAGGCTGTGAACACACATATGGATCATTAAAAACATATTTATACAAGGATTAGCCATTCCAAACATTGCTGCTTTTCAAATTTTAGGTCTTGCTTGGGATATTCAGTATAAACACAAGATTATAGATAATATACAGGTATATTACAGAGATTCACTGGTAAATGTCAAGTATTCACTAGAAGATTTTTTATTTCCCATACAGTTAACAAACAATAAATAAACAAACAGAAGAAAACTAAAATGGTTTGATAATGTATGGTAAAATGTTACAGATGGACTACTAGAGGCTTCAAAAGAAAGCAATCAGTTGTATTTTGACAGTCATTTTGTTATTAAGTAGAATAGTTTACTCCAATCAACATAAGAAATTCAATAATCAGGCCCTGCAGTACATTCACAGACACAGTGTATGCAGGTGCTACAGTATGTGAGCTTCCCCGCACATCCTAGCAAACCACTTGCAATTCAGTCATCGGCATCTTTCAGGCAGATACTGACCTTGATTATGTGAAACTGGCTGCTGAATTTGTTGTGAGGATCAAGTAGTGAACCCCAAACTCAAACCACTGCACTGGAACCTCTTAGCCCCCCCCTAGGAGGAGAAGGCTAGTGCTAATCTTAGTGCTAATCGTATCACCGGTAGTTTTTGTTCTTTTCTCTTTAATTCAGGATGAAGATCAAACTCCTGCTTCTTGGTACACAATTACAGTAAAATGATCACACAGCGAAGGAAGTAATTGTGTACCAGGAAGTAGCATCAATGCTTTTTTTTTTTTGTAGCATTGTATTTGAAATATCCGCCAAATGTAACCACTTTTTGAAGTAAGCTGTTTTATCAATGCCAGCTGACATCTTTGGAGCTTCAAGGAATAAAGTTCAAACAGCAAAACACAAATACAGTTTTTGCAAATCCTTAAAAGCAGCAAATAAGCTTGGTGAGTTGGTGGTTGTGTTGGACTTGGAGTGGATGGAATGATACAGGGAAGCCACATCACTTCAAGACAGTCTACTGCTCCAGGCTAGACTTTTAAAGTTTAAAGGTCATCAGAAACCTGCTACCAACTCAGAATGTGCACAGTTTTAAAATGAGGAATATCAGTTCTCTTCCTGGTTTACTAAAAAGAACTTGACATAGTTAAAAGACTAGAGTAAAGCATAGTGAAACTGTCGTTTGACATACACACAAGTAAATGAGAGTTGGGCCATAGTGGAGCTGACACTGTGTGTCTGGAAGTTCTGTCTTTGAACTAACTGTCCTCTCTAATTAAACAGCAGCATCATTGACAATACCAGGTAGTCTGAGGAATGTCTACAGCTATTCGGTTATGTTAGCAGACATGGCACCTGCTCTGTAAAATATGTTAAACATGTAAAAACATATTAAAATGTGGCTAGAGGCATTTGTTAATTTGTGTTCATTGTCATATCAAGATGGTACAGTGTTGGGAGGTTGCTGGTGCTGTAAAATGGATCTCCAATTTGTTCAGTCATGCCAAAAGTTTTTAATTTTACTGTTTATTACAGAATTTTAGATGCAGAGTAGGACTGGACTTGTGTGTGCTTAGAATATTAGTGATCTGTGTTGTTATTTTGTTGACCGCTAAGAATTAAGAGTCAAGAAACAAAAAGGGGGAGTCTTTTTGTTTAAGACATTAAAGTCTTGTACAGAATACAACCAAATCCCAAACTACTAAAAACCAGCATTTTGGAGGGGTATTTTTAGCAGCACACCTTAATCCTGACCTGAACACAGAAACTGCTATTTGCACCTAATGGCATAGTGGTTTTCTAATGTGGGCTAATGTGAACCAAACTCATTTCAGAGGTCTTATGTTCTCCAGTAAGAAGTATCATTGTCAAGGTACAGATTTATTTTACTCCATTTCATTGTTTTGGTAAACAGAGTAACTGGTACAATATGTCTGACATAAACATTACTTTAATATGATTGCTTTGATGGCTTCAAATACAAATATAAATCGACATATTTAACAACGCATTTCCTCCTCTTTCCTTTCCATGTGCAATAACATCTGATAACGATGGCAATACAGCCCCTCTGGATGAGAGTAGCCCCATTGCAGATGAAAGCGAAACTATTCCTGACCAGTCTGTCCTAAATCAGTTAAAAGAGACAGACACCCTGCCAGAGGAAAATGTACCAACTGAACATACTCGCCCTAAGCAGACTGCACCTTTAGAAAACATGCTGTCGGATTGTACCGCTGTCGATTCATCAGAGGCAGCCGCTGAAGAAACTGTTGAGCTTGCAGCCGAGGTAGAAGAAGTCATTCAAGATGCCTCTGTGGCTAACTCCCCAGAGGATACTGCTGCAGTGGAATCCACACTCCTGGAGACCGTGGCAGAGGAGGTGGCACCCAGAGTCACAGAGACAGTGGCAGAAGAGGCTCCAAACCCCCCTGATAGCTTGACAGAAGTGGCACTGGGCCCACCTGAGACAGAGGCTGAAATGGTATCGAGCCTCCCAGAAACAGTGATAGAAATGGCACCCCGCTCGCCAGAGGCTGCAACAGAATTACAGGAAACTGCTAAAGGTAAAAACACAGAAGATAAGTGCCAATCCAGCGATTTAACTCAGCGCTTTGGTAATGGATACTGCCAATTGATAGTATAAAGGTGCAGTTTTGACCTGCAGTGTAGTGTTTGTGAGTGTGTAAATCTATGGCTTTCTGAACCTGCCTGATTGGCCAGCTGAGCATAACATAAGGGTAAGCATCAAGCATCTTAATTACTATGCAAAATACTTGTTTGTATTTTTGGTTATAGAACTTGGAACATCTCATCCCACCTACATGGGTTAGAATCCAAAATGGCAGTGGATCACACTGCCCATTACACTTATCAAGGCCAATGTGTAATATTCTGCAAAATGACTGAAATCCAAAAGTTTGCAGGTGGTCAAAAAATGTAACTACAAGGAACACAGGCTTTTTGGTTTTACTGTGATTTACAATACTCTTGCATTAACCTTGCTTGCCTGTTCTTCACTATGCCTTTTCTATGTTCTACTGCACGTTGCTATGCTATTACCATAGTATACCACAGTACACTTATATATGGGTATGGGTGAACATACCAAGTATGTTAATTAAGCAATATAGCATGACAGGGTGTGTATTATTGTGGGATTTCTCTATGCCTCAGATACGTTGTGAGACGCAACCTAAAAACGCAATAAAAAATGTCTTCATGCCCATTGGTTAAGGACACCTAGCTGTCACTGCAGTCATTTATCTAGTAGGTAATGACCACTGTGTCAAACCTTAATGCTTTAATAAGATAATTTCCCATTAGTATGGCTTCCTAGTGTACAGTAGAGAGACATTTAGCCCATTGGGAAAATACAGTTCAATTCTACCACAGAAAAGTATCTGGAACATGCTGCTTGGCAATAGTGTTCAGCAGTCCTATGTCCAATGTGTTTGCATCCTTCCATCCTGGCCATAAACTCCTGTTTGGGTAAGTGCTTCCTAGCTCGTTCTTTCAGTGACTGTTTATTGTAGGATCAATAAGGTAACTGGAAGGTAACAAACATATAGCAGCTGATTAACTATGCTTCTCATTACTGAGCAAGCTCCATTATAATATACAGTAAGCTGTTTATGATGAAAAAATACTTAACTAAATACATTGGCCAATTTGTTGTTTTATTTTTCATACTAAACCCTTTTGCATCACCTTATAAAATTAACTAGAATGAAACCTGTTGAATAATGGCATGTTAACATATTGAATTACATACCGCTTAGTATTTTTCCATATACTTAATGAAAAACTGGCATGTGACATTTCGAAATCTAACAGTACTGTACTATTATGGCTTCTGGTAGACTTTTGAGATATTTTGT
The DNA here is from genome assembly GCA_030684275.1 of Acipenser oxyrinchus oxyrinchus. NCBI lineage: Eukaryota > Metazoa > Chordata > Actinopteri > Acipenseriformes > Acipenseridae > Acipenser > Acipenser oxyrinchus. Next base: position 61,317,356 of record CM060250.1, read on the forward strand.
AGTTTCTTTGATTACCTGTTCTTAAATATTGTTCATATAGATACCTCCTGTATTAATAAAGTCTGCATGAATCCGTTCAAACAGGGAGCTCCAAGCTTTTCTCTCTCACTTAATTTGCTTCCTTGGGAAGCATTAACTTTTTGTGCTCCAGCACTAACAACCAATCCTGGTCTCTTAATTATCTTCTGCTGCTCTGTATTTTTTCTAATAGGTGTTTGCTGAAAAGGAGTTGGCCATTTCTACCCTGTGGTCAAGTATTGCCTAATTAGGAGTAGGTACCACTTATATTGTCAAATTAGATTAGTAACCTATTGGAAATGTTCCTCAAATGACAATATGTTCAACCTGCTGGAAAAAGATAAGACTCCTCCACCTGGGTAATGTCCAGACCTGCTCTGTTTTTATTTACATCCACTCTCTAACAACACAAAAATGCTTTCAATGTTCAGGCCTTGAAAACCTGAATAGGAATGAGAAGCAGGAACTCTCTCTCTCTCTCTCTGGGAGTTGCAGATATCACAGTTAAACAAATTATTTTCAAATAAACATGCATATAGATATGCCTCAGACCATGAATACCACACAGGGTTGCCTGGCAACCATAAAGAGTAACAGAAAGAGCTGCCACAGCGCTCAGGAACAAAACAGAACTGATGTTAAAAAAATGCAGTTCTAATTTATTGATTGAATGGTCATGTGGCCCCAACAATGGGTCAACATCCTATTCAATGGGCAGTAAGACATGAAAACCATGATAATAATAACAAAAGCTCTGGTTTGGTTTCTATGGTAAGCATAGAGGATAAAAGGATTCACAGTTATTCCTATTGAGTTTTCATTGAATCGTTTCCTTTAAGCTTGTTTTATAACAGACTATCACCAAAGTAGGCCACAGCTGCATATTTGGACACTTCAGGGGCAAATCCATGCCTGGTACGAAACAGTAGAGTTTAGTGCAGAAAAGAAGCAATTTATGAGCCTCAGACCCTGTGACACCTCCTGACAGGCTTGTAAACACTTCGACAGATGATCAGCCACTGAAGATAAGACTACAAGATACATGCTTGTATATGATTTACCATGCTTCTACTGTTTTACTATTCTTTGCTATGCTTTATGTTATACAACAGTAAACTTTAGGTTTCAGAGGAAGAATTAGGGTGCATACAACTATATGTAAAAAATATATATTGCCAGTGTGTTCCAGGGGAAGTCGATAGATACACAATAGGATACATCTGATACAGACCTAATCGTCCACATGTAACCAGAAGAAAAAAAAAAAGAGTAGACAGCTCCTAAAGGGGCACAATCATTGCTGTGCTGCCAAAAAGCTTGTTGTTTGCAGTTTTCCTGCGAATAATTATGCAAGGTGTCATTTCCAGTTGGTTGGACACAAGGAAAGCAGTTAATGAAACAGGCTGATTTTTGTGCCAGGTAGAGGTGTACCATCTTGCGCTCAACTACAATGCTTTTTCTGGCACTTGTGTAACTGGTAGACGTTGCCAGGGCTGATCTTTCAATATTACGGGGGGAAAATATAAAAACTCCATAGTTCATTGCCCCTTTAAAATGAAAAAATGCTGTTTTTAGAGGCTATCTGCCATGTTCTATCAATGGTTCAGCTAACAATCAAAAACTTGATATGCATGCTAGCAAAACCCAAATGTCCTTATGAGAAGACACTATAGGAAGAACAGAAGAATGCAGTGATCTGATTCAAGCATTCAAAATCCTAAAAGGTATAGACAATGTCGAACCAGGGGACTTTTTTCACCTGATAAAAGAAACAAGGACCAGGGGCCACAAATGGAGATTAGATAAAGGGGCATTCAGAACAGAAAATAGGAGGCACTTTTTTACACAGAGAATTGTGAGGGTCTGGAACCAACTCCCCAGTAATGTTGTTGAAGCTGACACCCTGGGATCCTTCAAGAAGCTGCTTGATGAGATTCTGGGGTCAATAAGCTACTAACAACCAAACAAGCAAGATGGGCTGAATGGCCTCCTCTCGTTTTGTAAACTTTCTTATGTTCTAAAAATTATTCCACGTTCCCAACTGGAGAAACAATAACTAAACAATTCCCAATTAAGTTACATAATGTATTCAACAAGGACCAGGAAAACGATATACAGGAAACTCTTTTGATAGACCAACCAAATATTCTTTGAAACACCTGACTCAGAAATCAAAGGTATCTCGTCATAGCGAAGAAAAATAAATAAATAAATAACAAACAGTAGACAGGTAGTTTGTTAAGTACATTGAATCCTAAACCTTGGACTCTTGGTGTGTTGGTATGATCGACCAGAAAAGATATTGGGAGTACTTGGACTAGAAAATGAAAATGAAATATATGCAAAACAGTTCTGAGCAGGACCTGAGTGGTTCAATGTACTGTATGGTGCAACTCCTCCCCTCAACACACAGAAAAAGACAAATGTTGTCTGTTGTTACTCGACATTATATTAAATACACCAAAATAACACTTCTGGGCTGTCACCTGCTTATACCAGCCAGTCAAGAGGCACCTTGAATAAGCAGCCACGAATGTCCAGTCCCTTTGGTCACTGGTTTACTCATGCTATGTGTATACAGAAACACCACATCCTGGATAGTTAGCACTTTACAGCTTAATCTGCGAAATCATCTAACCACCCAATCAGAACCAGGAAAGCAGCTGCATGCATAGCAGCCTATTAGCCACACTACCTTGATGTTTATATTAAAATAAGCATTTGACATAAAATGCTAAAGCAATGGGTTGAAGAACTTGGAATCAGCCCCCTTGTTAAGAAACAATTTGACACCTACAGCACGGCTAAATGACCACATTAAAACTGCCACTGCCTCTGTGCGCACACACTGTAAATAGCACATGAGAGAGTGACCTTTTAACTAGCGGTTCAAATGTATCCTGATTTAATCTCCATGGTTACTGTTTCCAGGTGAGACAGGAGAAAAGGTGGAAGATGAAACGCAGCAGGAGGCAGCGAGCCGGGAGCCTGAAACAAAAGAGGTTGAAACAGGAGAGACGCTGGAGGCTGCCGTGACAGAGATAGGTGAGTAGACTGGGAGGTAAAATACATTGAGCCTGTTCACAAAACTTCCAAGGCGCTTTAAAGTAACGTTATGTTAAGGACTATTAAAGCCTATTTTCTTTAATTAATTCATGTGTGCAGTTCACAAAACAGCAAAAAACATTGCTTAAAGTTTTGTGAATTGGGCCAGTTATTATTATTTATTTCTTAGCAGACGCCCTTATCCAGGGCGACTTACAATTGTTGCAAGATATCACATTATTTTTACATACAATTACATTATTTTTTACACATTATTTTTACATACAATTACCCATTTATACAGTTGGGTTTTTACTGGAGCAATCTAGGTAAAGTACCTTGCTCAAGGGTACAGCAGCAGTGTCCCCCACCTGGGATTGAACCCACAACCCTCCGGTCAAGAGACCACTACTCCACACTGCTGCCCCGTTATGACTGATACCTTGTTTTATTTGCATTTCAGTAACCAGCAGCAAGGACTGAAGCAACACAATGTGCAACAGTACCATTATTGGACACTTTATCCATTACAGTGCAACCATACAGTTGACAGTTTCTCATGTCCGGAACTCTAAAAGCTGGTGGAGGAACTGCTCTGGTGAAGTCTACAAACATGTTGAACCAAGTAGTTTCTAACTTGCCAGTTGCCAAGATACAAAATAAACAATTACAATGGGGAAATGTAACTATACCTGCCAGAGTGTGCCTGTTTCTGTAACTTCGGGGTATTTCTAATTATTATTATTATTATTATTATTATTAGTGGGAAGAGAGCTGTTCTTCTTTTAACTTGCTTGGGCTGGCAGGATGCTTAGAATCCTCTATAAGAGCTCTCAGCAGTCCTGTCTACTCTGTGGAGGAGCACAATTCATTGTTTTACATGCCATGCAATGACTTTCACTACGCTGTCCTTTTTTTATCTCAATGAGAGGTCTCTCTATGTCCTCAGGTTATATATCTGCATGTAGCTGTGCATATTTGGAGCCAAAGAAATACTAGTTTTCATTTGTAAGTGCTGTTTTGAAAGATGTAATTACCTAGGGGGTTATCTTTTAACGTGTGGCATTATGTTACACATGTGTTGACTTTATTCAAAATATTCTTTCAGCAAAATATTATTATTATTATTATTACATTTTATTGACCAAAGTTTCAACATACTGCCTGAGACTGTTTTAGTTATTATGATAGTGTTTTCAAAGTGAATCCAAAAAATATATTTTTAAATGAGGATTATAATGTATTTGTATATTGCTAGAACTGTGAATATGGTATTGTGCTAGGGTGGAAGACCAGCCGGTGTAATTAGGGCTAAATTTGGCAGGGATGGGGTTAAATCTGTCCCTGCCAGCAATCACAGGTGTGGCCATTCCCCAATTAGGCAACTGAGTGCTAACTGGGGAATGGCCACATGTATAAAGGCCACACCTGTGATTGTTGGCAGGGACAGATTTAACCTCATGCCTGTCACAGGTTGTTCTTTTCTGTGCATTTGCACGGCTGTGCAGGTAAGCACACTCTGCAGCCATGCACAGTGCAGCGTATTTGCAAATAATATAGCCGGCACCATAATTCTGAATTACACAGGCTTGATGTGTTGGAAATGGGATGCTATAGTTTAACAAATGATATATTTGATTCTACTAGGCAAGTCATTAATATGAGTGTATTAACAATGAATTATTAGTAGGGTGGTCTAACATGGTTTGCTTTATTAACATGTAGATTTAAAACTTAAAATGTATAAAACCTTTTCTACAGAGTATGGATTGGTATTGGTATGGAATAGTGTTTGAAAAAAATATGCATGGAACTACTTGCTGTTGCCTTGTTAATTTAAACACTATGCATACTATATATTTACTTTTGAAACTGCTTATTGTACATTTGAAAATAAAAATCTTATAAATGCTAATATTTTACAAAGTGCATTATGCTTCACTTTACACCATCTGTCATGGAAATTGGTAAATACTGGACTTCATATTTGCAGCCATACGGTACATACGGTAATATCATGTTTGTAGATATTAAATAGGAACTGTGTAAATATTGTCAAATATTGTCTGCATGTGTGGTTTGCAGAATATTAAACAAGCAACATTGAAGGGCCTTATAAGAAACAAACATGTCAGTCACGTTCACAATGGAGCCTTCAGTATTTATTTAATGAAGAAGTAGATCCCCATGTCTTACATACACTGTATTGAGCCAGCCTTTAATATGAATCAGGATGTGGGTCCCTAGCAGGAGGATAATAAAGGTACATACGAATACTATACACCACACATTATAGTAGGGCAGTTTCCCACACATGTTAAAATATCTGCTCATTTTTTCTTCTCATTGTTAACATGCTGACAACTTTTTACACTTAACTTTAAAGTGTGTTTCAAAGTTCTTTTCAAAATGGCTGCTCTAGTGCACTGATAGTGTAAGGATTATTGCCCACATTGGGGGAGTTTCCATGTGTGTTCTAATTTTTCTCAAGACATTGTGCTCGAGCCAAATGAGAAATGACCCTATACATTTCGGGTTTCCATTGGCTCAGTTTATTTTACTCGAAGACCCTCTTTTCACCTGTCTCATGCAAATGAAGGGGAAAGGAGGAGGTTGTTATGCAAATTAGCCATGCATACTGTTCTCGTTCTGTTTTCGCAGACAGCTCGGGAAAATGTGGTTTCCATGCACAGAGAACAGGTACAGAAAAGAATCTCACCTTGAAATCCATGGTTGTCAGGTGACATCTTGTCTGAGTGAAACTTTAAAGCACAGTGTAATAATGCTGTAAATTGAAAATGCCTGGTTGTGTAATAATGTGGTTTACTGCTCTAGCCCAAATTGTTTTTCAAATGTCCATTGGTGAGGTGGCATATCGTTAGTAGTGAATACTATTTCAACTAATTTATCACACAACTTATTAATTAAAGAAAAAAAGAAAATAATTAACCCAGAGATATATACTGAAACTGTCCAACCCAGCTAGTGCAGATCACCATGGATGAAAACCAGTGGAGACGTAGGATTATAGAGATCTGTGCCAGACATCTTCCACGTATGCTCCCAAGGTTGTCTGGATTGGGAGCAGTGGACATTTTCACGTGAACTGCGGGTTTCCATGTGAAAATGGGTGTGGATTTCCTGTGTTTTACATCATGCACACGAGTAAATGAGATTTATCCTATCCCTCTCTGTGGCCGTTATTTTCGGCCACAAACCTGATCCTCTCAAGCTGTTCTCCCAAATGCGCACGAGCATCACCACTTCACGAATAAATAACCACACATGGAAATTCCCCCATTGTCAAACAGGTAACACAGCAATAATGATCCATGATGTGCTATGGAATTGAAAAACCAGAGCACTTGTTATGTTTTTTTTTTAATCACACTTCCTGCAGAGGACAGATAGTTCTCAAACCCCAGTCCACTAGAGTGGCCATTTTAAAAAGAGCTTTGAAACACACTTTAAACTTATCAGTTATCAATATTTAAACCAATGTGTAACCTTAAGTGCTCTTTCAATAAACATTTTTTTTTAAAGTATGTGGTGACATGGTTTAAGAAATGTGTTCAAGTTTGCTGAAGTTCTGTTTGGTTAGTCAGGCAGCTGTATCTGCGATTGATCCCACTGCAGCTATAGCTTCAATCTCAACATGGGCACCCTGCAAAGAAAAAGAGGAAAATACACATTAAAATTAATTACAGAATTATAGATGCAGAGTAGGACTGGACTTGTGTGTGTTTAGAATATTAGTGATCTGTGTTGTTATTTTGTTGACTGCTAAGAATTAAGACTTGAGAAACAAGTCCTATACAGTATAAAACCAAATCCCAAACTACTAGAAACCAGCATTTTCGAAGGAGTTTTTTCAGCAGCACATCTTAATCCTGACCTGAACACAGAAACGGCTATTTGCACCTAATGCTCATGACATCTTGGAGTAAATTACATTTTGAATTAGCTTCATAACTGAAAATACTCGCCCTGTACCGCTGTCGATTAATTAGAGGCAGCCACTGAAGAAACTGTTGAGCCTGCAGCCAAGGTGGAAGAAATCATTCAGTTCTGCTTGGTTAGTCAGGCAGCTGTATCTGCAATTGATCCCACTGCAGCTACAGCTTCAATCTCAACGGTTTCAAGCACACCCTGGTGAAACTCTACAGGACAGGAGCATCATTTTCTGCAATTAAAGTGGTTTAAAATTGACTGACTGCCACCATTTCAAACAGATAATGCAGAACAGCTACAGCATGCAGATTACCCACAACGCCAGGTCACTGGACATCAATACAGACCAGTCCATTACATCATGTTATAAGTGTTTGAACAAATCACACTGCGGTACATTCACTGTAAGAATAACTGCAAACCTCACCTTCAGCAAACATAATTAGGCCTACTTGTCAAGAGTTGACACACAAAGAAAAAAGGTGACACTTTTTACTCTAAAGTGTCATTATCCCCGAAAACCAACATTACAGAGGCCTCAGATTAATTCTCAAATTTTGTAACTTGCAACTGGTGTTTTTCTGCTAATGACATCTTGGAGTAAATGACATTGTGAATTAGCTTCATAACCATTGGGTGTTACTGCATCTGAAATCTTTTTATGCTAGTACAATAAGGCAAATTCGTTGTTTTTTTTATGGAAATGTTCACATTAGTGTAAACTAATGAAAGTCTCCTTGTTTGTGAAAGTACTGCCTCTACCTGTAACAGATAACGGAAAGTTATTTCATTCTTGAAGTAGACATTTCAGTCAAGGCTTCCGAAGCACAGCTCATGTTTCAATGCATTTGATAGTGTGCTATTTCACTGGGATAAAGGATAGAGTTGCATTCTACATGATATTGAAAAGGAAATACCATTACAAATTCGTTTCTGCAGTATAAAAGTGTTCCAGTCAGTGGAGGTGATAAGTAATTTGCAGTTACTTACTTCCCACATGCACTAAATTGTATTGATTGCATTTTGATATGCGATTTACCAAAATGCAATCAATACTGTTTATCATTTACTTTATGATAAACAGTATGTCTTCTGAGAGAAACTCATCTCAGCTCAATTACTACAATATGTTAAAAAGCAAATGTTTTACTAAAGACTTTACCACATTCAATTTGCACTTCAATGTTCCTCAAAAACCAAGTTTATGTTTGACCCAACTAGCCAGAAAGCCAAGCGTGCCACCTAGTGTCAAAATGGAATAACCTTTTTTGTTCAATAGGACAACAAACATGTTCACGTTCTAATGAAACAATATGATTTTTACCTAACAATACAGACAAAGTTATATTTTAGGGTTACAAGTTTATCTCTACAGTGTCATGTATGGTATAAGACTAGTCTACTAGTATGGCTTTTAGGCTGGGTGAAATGAAAATATGTTTTTCTTTCTTTTTTTCTAAAGAAACAGCAGTGTTTATTTTACTATAATGCCTTTTTATACTACATATTATTTTAAGTGATAACACTTTTACTTTTAAGTCTTCAAAAAATGGTATATGTTTGTCTTAATTTTTTTTGTCAATATATATAACAAATCAAAACAGTTATTGTGCATACTAAAGAAATATTAAAGCGACCACATCTGCATCAGAATGTGTGTGCTTACAACATTGCTTGTAAACACTGCTAACACCACTGAAGTTCTTCATATCTGCCAGTACAGTGGTCTTCACAACTAGAATGGGTACATTATAAAAATATTGCAAAAAGCGCTTCTACAAAATAAAAATAAAAAAGCAATCTACAGTCTACACTGCTCCCACAATGCAGCATTACTTATATGCAGACTGAACCCTTGAACATAACAACACACCAAGCCAATGGGGCAGTATGGTAATCTAGATAGCATATCTAACAGAGGCTGATATCCAGTTCATGATTTTGTTCCATTTGTTCCCTAAATAGTTACACCTGCAGAACATAAAATCATTTCCACCGACACTGAGATGCAATGGAAATTAACACTGGATCCTTAGAGACAGGTTGGAATACAAATCTGGACTGGAATGGGATTTTATCTAAACAAATTTTAACCACCATCGTTTAATTAACCCCCTGCTTTCTAAAAGAAAGGCTTTTATTTTATAATTGCCTAATAGATCGTATTTCCCTGAAAACAGGAAGTGGTGTTACTTACCATTGTTATCAATCACAGCCTGCAGTTTTAAGAATTTCCCCCTTGTTTGTCAGAGCCTGGAAAGAAATAACACACATACACTATTTACATTTACTTGTTTGCAAATACTTCACCACTTCTACTGAGGACGCATGCAACCCAGTGGTCAAATATTTCAATTGCAGTTTCTTTCTGAACTGTAACAGCTTCCACAGTTGGTATTCTGATAAACTAAAAACCTGCAAATGTACCTTGTACCTTTGAGAACAAAGCAGCCTATACAAAAGTATTTGTTCAGCTAATCATTATTTAATGATGTGGTGTAGGAAAGCATAATGCAGGGTGCACTGGTCTGGCAATTTTGGAAGCTACACTTAACTTTTTTCTTCACCTAGTTTTCCAGTAGAGACCAACTGAGCAGCAACATCTTACAGTAGTGAGTGTCGGCTTGTTCCTAGTCTTTACACTTGGCACAACTGACGTGCAAGTAGATAAATAGACTTGTGTCGACCAGTAAGCTTGAACTAGTATTTATTGAAATGGCACCTAACGGTGGTACAGTATGTTATAAAATGTTATTGGACAGAGGTTCTCAAACACTTATTGGTTTGGGCGGGGAGGATTTCAATTATTTTGAAAAGGGACTTGCAACAAAAAACTGAGGAAAAGACACTGAATGTAAAGTAAATGTTTATTGTATTATGTCTGTAAAAGTGTGTTTAGACCTGGGCTGGCTTCGGGTCATTAGATAACAAAATGGTATCATTTGACCCACCTGTTTATACTTGAGCAGTGCTCTAAGTCGGCTTTGAGCCTGTATGCGCGTGTACAGCCCCTGAACGAACGTGCGTGACTTCAGACGAATATGGCAACCTCACTATACACAGGACGAAAAGTTAATACAGATGTGCACTGCGATTTCCTGAGTTTCAAATGATTGAAATCCTTTTTCATAATATAGTTAACACAGCCATTATTTCATCACTAACAAACATGTATCCAACTCACTGCTTGTGAAAGTCTACAAAGCAGTTCTTCTCAGCAGTGAAACAGAGGCAAACACCACACTTCACACATTGCACCTCGATGAACCCTTTGCAGCCTGGGTATTTACATCTACCTCTGGTTTCTGCCCAGGCCAGTGGTCTGGGTTGTCCTGGCAGACAGGTGTCGGTGACACTGGACCCACACGCCCTCTCTTCCTTTTTTCAGCCAGACTTGCCTCAAGACAGTGGGATGGTCTTCCCTTCCTCTTCAGGTTGATTGTGTTCTGCTTCCAGAGACAGCTTGCTACCTCAGTTTTAAACTCCAATAAACTGAGCTGCTCTTTCTTTTGAATGCCACAATCTCTCCGGTACAGGAGCCAAGCCTGCACAAGTGTGAAATCCACCATGTGGAAGACAATGCGATGGTAACACTTCTTGGATCTTATCTTGGTTCGGAACAGTGCGATGAGCGAATCCAGGAGGTCCACCCCACCCATGCTCTGGTTGTACAATTTGACAATACTGGGGCGTGTCACTTGAACAGCTTCCTTTCTCCTCTTGTCCCATCTCTCCACTGTGGAAGTTGGGTTGGCCGCTACATAGGTACTCAGGAGAGTCACTGGATGGTTGTCAAACCATTTGACTGCCCTGAGGTACACACCATTGTGTTTTGCCTCTTTCTCTTCAAAGGTTCCCCTTCCTTTCTTCTTCATTTCCTTGTCATTCATGAAGGTGCATCCAGCCAGACGATTTTGTCTAACTGTCCCTGCACTGTGGATCTTTTTTTTTTTTTTTTTGTAGAGCCACTTGCAGGTCAAGGCTACAAATTGTCAAAGAATATTTTGTAGGAGAGGTTGTTGGGATGATGCTTGCAAGTCGCACAGTACAAATACTTTCTACCCCCAGCGTTTGGGCTTTTTTGGGATATACTGCTTCATTGCACTTTTGCCTTTAAATGGCACAATTTGCTCATCTTCACAGAGCATCTCATCCATTGGGGTTGCTTTGAAGCTCTTCAGAACAGATGTTAGCAGCGGTCGCACTTTGAAAAGCCTATCATGCCCAGCAGGAACTTGATCATCATTGTTTGCAAAGTGAAGAAAACGATTGATAGTCACCCAGCGATGTCTTCCCATTGTGTTTGCCACACAATCAACTCTAGTGGAGGTACACCAGAACATGCAGGATCATGGCAGACCATACACTGACATATAAAAACATATGCCAATAAATTGTTCCATCTATTCATTGGTGACATTTACCGGCCTGTTTGGATCTGATTGTATTGCACTGAGATTGGTTTGCTCAACCATAAATTCAATAGTGGCTGGCTTCAGGAGGTGTTTGAAGTAGTCAAATAGGTGTTTAACTTCAAAAGCTCCAGGTAGCCTGCACTTCCATTGGGGAATAGGGGGAGTGCTCCCCCTGCTTTGCCAATCCAGACCCCTAGCTCTTACTTCAGCTGGTAGAGCAGATTCAAAAGGGGCAACACGTTCCTCCTGCTCCATCTGCTATGCAAAGGCAATAAACAATGTATGAAAAAAAATGATAAAATGTTACAGAAATTGTAAATGTATCCTAAATATAAATACATTTACCTCATGATGCATACCCATATGTGTAGACGTGAACACAAAGTGTAAGCAGTAGCTTTATGTACTGAATTATTCTCTCAAAATACCTGTATCTATTTTGTGTCTGACTCATCCTCACTTTCACTGCTTCTATCCATGGTTCTTTCCATTTCCTCATCGCTAAACCCTAGCTCATCCTCACTATCATCAAGGGGGAAAGCCAACTCTGTCTTTTTTCCTTTGCCATAAAACATGGTTGTATTCATTTTCTAAACATAGAAAATATAAAACAGCATTGTAATACTGAACTATATGACATAGCGTGGATGATATGATAATGTAATGTTGAAAAGCTTTGATATAATATTCAATATTACAGTATAATATTACAATATATGGTAGAACAATATTTTATCCATAATATTACAGTAATAATGATGATAATCATAATAATGATGGTAATAATAGGCTGATTACTTTAGAATATGACCACGTGTAAACAAAAACAAGTTGTAATTGAGATTCCGTTGTGGTTCAATGTTGCTTTGAGGCAACATACCTATTTCATTAATTTACCATAATATATATGTTGTGAAAATGAGGTAAAGTGATTCAAATAATTCTTAACTTACCCAATATTGTGAATCCTTTTTTTATTGAAGAAAAAGCTGTAAAAATTGTTATTTTAGGGCAGGGGTGTCAAACTCAGTTACTGGAGGGCCGCAGTATCTTCTGGCTTTCGTTCCACCCGAGCTCTCAATTACTTAATTGGTCTAATTATCTGATTAATTGGACAGCTTTAACACTTCTCTTCAGGTCTCAAAATGTTTCATAGGTAGTGTACCTTGAATAAAGTGCATTTTTAAAACCATTTTCAAGACCTTGAAAAATATTAAATATGTCAAATTGAACAAATAATTAGATCAGTTATGTTAATTGGGAGCTTAAGTTGGAATGAAAACCAGAAGACCCTGCAGCCCTTGAGGACTGAAGTTTGACACCCCTGTTTTAGAGCAATTTTTAAGAGCACTCTAATGGCCGTCGCACATGTGCTATTTCCTGATTTTAAAAGGTGTTGAAGGAAGGAAATACTAGTCATGTGACCAAATGCAAGTCTACTATTGGTTTATTTAGCTTCCTCCCGTAAAGAGAGAGAATTGTATTATGGTTGATGTTGTTTTTTTGCGTGTGTAAGGGAGCAAAAACTGGTATGTTACTTTGAGGTAACATTTGGCCATAGAGGGTTAAATTACTTTATGATTTCAGCGAGTGCCTTTAAGTAAGATGACACTGGCTGCAACTCTATTGTCGTTTTTTATACACAAATAAGCTTACTTTATTTGAAAAACGTCATGAACGATACAAGCAATTTCTTACACTAGTTGGTTTGATTAAATGAGTAGTATACAACAAAATATATAAGCTGGCCTTTAATTTCAACAAAGAACAATGACAACTTTTTAATGAAAAAAAAAATAAAGTAAAATATATATAGCCTACTTCAATAGGAGCATTAGCCTGCTATAGTATATTAAACCAAAACAATAAAAATAATAACAATCTGGTTCTCTCTTGCCTTTTTCAATTAATATAATTTAATTAATAGAGAATAAAAACATACTAAGATAACAACTACCTAGACTAATTGTAATCTACCAGTGGCTTCTGTTGCATACACTTAACTGGTAATAGTGCAGACCGTGGGTCAAACCAATATGTTCGTGTTGGGGTGCATATTTGTTTTTTAAATCAATGTCGTCCTTCTGGAGTCCTCTGAACGCCTTTTAATTTGTTTGTTTGTTAAAACATTTAAATGCAAAACCATAACAAAACATGTATACAGGCCTTTTTTTTTAATTATTTGTCCTGCGGTTACCTTTAATTAATTTCTCTGCACGTACTACTACTTTACATGTGATGTAGAATACATGATTGTAAACATCTAACACCAGTACATACAATACTCTTTCAAATAAACGTGTTATGATTTTGAATGTGCGGTTCTTTGGGTTGGTATTATTGTCATTGCTTGTGCCCCGTCATCTCTTTCTTTACAAATTAAGCACTGCCAGGAATGTTGTCCCAATAAATAGCAACCTTTGAACAGGCTAACCTGTTCAATTTTAATCTGCTGAATCTTGCCCCTTAAAGCTGATTGGCTCATATACTGACAACACCCTTTCTTCCATTCCAATCTAAGAATGCCTACTACAATTAAAGATCATTTCAGTTGTTGGATCCTTACCCATTCCACTTCCAAAAATAGTATGTTGCAAAAAAAATATTTAAATGCAAATGTAAAAATACCAAACTTTGCTACTGCTATACCTCCCACATCACTATATAGTTAGAAATGAAAATATCCTAATGTTAGTAAAAGACTGCAACACACCTTACAACCCAGAGGAATTAAACTACATAACTGAACAATGTAAACCAGATTTCTGAGTCCAGTTCCACACAGCAACACCATGACAATTTACATATAATACTGAAAATAAAACGACAGGTTACGAATGTTACCCCAGTTCCCTGAAAGAGAAGACAACCGCCAATGATACTTTTGGGATATGCCTGCTTGTTAGGTATTCGCTAAGCATTTTATATCAAAGCTGCCGATAGGCCCATCCGCGGAGTGACGTCCTCGGTCCCGCCTCACCGAGGTAATAAATAGTCACTGCATGGAGATATCAGTCTCTTTTGCATTGAACCATGAAAGCGAAAGTGATGCGAACTCACAAGGTTGGCGGTCATCTTCTCTTTCGTTCCCTTTCAATTCGAAGATGACCGCCAAATTTAATACTTTTGGGAAAGTATACCAGAGCCAACATGAGGGAGAATGAGCGGACAGCATCTGAGGGACATCTTGCTACCGCCATCTAGTGTTGGTGGTGTAAGCATGCAACCTCAAGGACCCTGGTGCCTATTAAAGGTCAGTAGAACCTGGTAAATGTATGCTGGGTAGTCCAGCTAGCCGCAGTACACATATCAGTCAACGAGGCACCTCTGAAGAGGGCCCATGACGTAGCCACACCTCTGGTTGAGTGCGTGGCCACCCTCCCAGGTGGCGGTAGGCTGGCATTAGTATACGCAGTCGAGACCCTGTCCACAATCCAATGGGACAGTCGCTGCTTAGAGAGGGCTTGACCTCGGGTCCGTTTGCCATGGCAAACAAAGAGCTGGTCAGACTGACGCAGCGCTCTCGTTCTATTCACCTCTCAATGCCTGAACTGGGCAGAGGGAATTAATCTCCTATCTGACTCCTCTGCAAAGGGAGGGGGATGGAAAGCCTCTAGTTCAACGGATTGATTCAAGTGAAATGCTGTAATCACCTTAAGGAGGAAAACAGGGTTCGTGCACAACGATACCCTTTTTCCATTGTCCCAAACGCACATACAGGAACTGTTCACGGACAGTGCCTGTAGCTCACTGACCCGCTTAGCGGAGGTGCTAGCTAACAGAAAGGCTGTCTTCATAGAGATATTTCAGCTCTATGGTATCTATGGGCTCAAACAGGGCCTTAGTGAGAGCCTCCAGTACCATGTCTAGACTCCATTTGGGGAGGACGTCCTTTATAGGAGGACGTAACAGCCGAGCACCCTTTAGAAAATGTGTCACCAGTATATGAGCGCCCAGGGATACTGAGTCGATGGGAACATGGCAAGCAGATATGGCTGCAAGGTACACTTTCAACGTAGAGGGGGATTGCAGAAACTGTAATATAACTGCTATAGGGCAATACATGGGATCATGGCCTCTGGCCATGCACCAGTTTTGAAAATATTTCCATTTATAGGCGTACAATGCTCTTGTGGAAAAAGCCCTAGCGTTCTGCAGTGTATTCAGTACTACGTCTGAGAGCCCTAGGGCGGACAGACCCACAGTTGGAGTCTGTCTGGTTCTGGGTGCCAGAGGGTGCCTTTCGTCTGACTGAGGAGATCCATGTGTAACGAGTTCTCCCAGGGCTGGCCCTGTAGCAACGGGCAGAGGTTCGAAAACCAGGTTCTCCTGGGCCATCTGGGGGCCACCAGGAGAACTGTCGCTTCCTCTCTCCTGACCTTCTCGAGGAAGGCAGGGAGCAGCGGTATAGGAGGGAAAGCATTATAAAAGCGCATTATAAAAGCGTGTAACCCCAGGGACCGAAGCCCTCCCTGGTGGTTCACGTACGCAACCACTGATATGTTGTCCATGCGGACAAGGGCATGTTTGTTGCGGAGCACAGGGAGAAAATGTTGCAGAGCGAGGTGGACTGCTCTCAGCTGTAGCGCATTTATGTGCAGGGACGTTCAGCGGCCTGACCAGGATCCGCGGACTCCTTCTGCCTGCCCAGACCGCCCCCCAACTGGAGTTGGATGCGTCTGTCGTCACCACTTGACGGTTGTAAATGACTCCCATCCTTACGCCTTCGCTCAGGTGAGGGGCTTGCCTCCACCAGCACACACAAGACACTGTCAGCCGACGATGTCTGTCGTGCTTGGGATGTAGCTGAAAGGCATTGACCCACACTTGAAGCGGGCACATGTGAAGTAACCCCAGTTGAATGGCTGAGGATACTGCGGCCATCAGACCCAGTAGTTTCTGACACAACACTAATTGCACTGTGAACCCTGGTTGAAATAGCAGCTACCCTGTCGTCCGACAGATAGGCTTGCAAGGGAATCCAGCCGGAGAACCAAACAGACCGTACTCTGCACCGGTGTTAATTGGCTTTTTGCATCATTGAGGGTGATACCCAGCCTCGACAGATGCTCCATTACAATCGCTGTGTGGGCCACTGCTCCTTCCTGGGACTGGGAACAAATCAGTCAGTCGTCCAGGTAATTCATCACCCTGATCCCTTGCGGCTGCAAGCAAGCTAGGATGGCATCCATGCACTTTGAAAATGTGCTGGGGGCTAAGGAGAGGCTGAATGGCAGCTCGAAGACGCACCCCTGAAAGGCGAAGCAGAGATATTTCTTGTGCGCTGGACGGATATGAACGTGAAAATATGCATCCTTTAGGTCCACTGTTGTAAACCAGTCACCCGGCTGGACAGACTGGAGGATGTGGTGATGTGTGACCATCTGGAACCTCCTCTCTCTTAAGAACCCGTTGAGGTGTCTCAGGTCTAGGATGGGGCGAAGGCCGCCGTCCTTTTTTGGCACAAAGAAATATCTTGAGTAGAACCCCTCTTTTTGAGAGGTGTGTTCTATGAGACTGATGGCTTGTTTTTGAAGTAGTGTTTCTACCTCTTGTTTGTGGGCCAAGACCTGGAGAGGGTGGTTCACAGATGTGATCATAATCCCTCGAAAGGGAGGAGGTCCCGAGTGGAATTGCAGTGCATAGCCCATGTGTACGGTGGCAAGCACCCAGGAGTCTGAGGTGCAACTGCGCCAGTAGTGCAGATGGTGTTGTGTGAACGGGTGGGTCTGTGGCCGGAAGCCTTCAGGGCCCCTGCTGGAGCTGCTGAGGCTGGGGCGGAGGCTGCCTTGGAGACTGCCTGCAACAGTTCCGCTGGAACTGTCTCCCTGGGCACTGGTGTGCTGGGGCCCCACGTCTGGCATTCCCCCGTCCTTGCTGCTGGTTCCTTGCCGTGGAGGCCTTGAGGCGGTGCCTCAGGTCGCTTCATGGTGCTGTAGGGACTGGGATAGTCCGGGTTACCGTAGTAACTGCCGGACGCCAATGCCTCACCCTTCCCCATGCCGAGGGGAGCATCGCAGCTACCTGCTGGGACGTCTCTCACTCTCTGTGAGAGCATTGCAAGATCTCCTCTACCGCTGGTCCAAATGTATGGCCACGGAAGATAGGCGCATCTAGCTGTCTGCGTGCCACCACTAAGCCCGTCAGGCTCCTGCCAAGGGCTTACCCCTGGAACCCTGAAATCTGCAGCAAGGTGCCCGAAACTGTGAATAGCTCTGAAAGTGGCTCGGGAAGGGTAACCGAGCATAACATGCCGTCCAAGTAGGCCGTTAAAAGGCTTCCTGTGTTAGCCAGATGCGTGACCTGTGCTTCAGTGGTGTACGCCTTTTTCAGGTGAGCTTCCGTGATCCTGCATTGTCTGTTAGGGCATACATGATCTTTTGACAGGCCTCCCACAGTGGGAGCTTGCACTAGGGCCGCTATGGTGGAGTCCACCGGAGGGAACTGCGCAAGCCCTACTGCCTCTGATCCCTCAATGGAAGCAAGTGCGGCTGCGCTCTTGGACACGCTGGGTGCTGAGGCCGGGTGTTGCCAAGAGGATTTGACCTCATCCAGGAAATCCCGGAACGCCGGAAAAGGCTGGGGAGTCGAATCTGCGCTGGTCTGAAAACAGACCTGCGTTGCTCAGAACTTGCCTTCCAGGGTACCTGGAGGAAGTAGGCGGCCCTTTCCATCAGTGCATAAACCAAGTTCGAGGGCACTAGAATCTCAGGCTCCAAGGTGATCTTGGAGCTGGGGGCCGTTACCTGAGTCAGGCCTGAGTCTCCGTTCGCAAGAAGGACTCCTCATCCCAGGAAGCTGCTAGGGAAAGCACATCCTGTTCCTCCTCGCTCATCACCACGTCCTGTTTGTCAACCTCTGCAGCAACCACTGGCAAAGCTGGAGTATGCTCTGGGGCAGGCGCTGGTGGAGCTGTGGTAGGCACAGGGGGGACCTGCTGCCTGCTCAGGTGCTCGAGTATTTGGGCCATTTGGCCCTTTAACTCGGCAATATCCCTCGCTTGATCCACATTTCTAGATCTCTTCCTGCCCCTCGAGGGAGATCTAGATCGATTGCAGGGGCGCCGTGGAACCTGCGCACAAGAAATACTCTGCGTAGGACTCGGAGGGTGGGGAGGGGAGGCCTGGGATTCCGAGACCGACGACGGCTCTCCTAGGCTGGTTGCAGGGTTCTCTTTTGAGAAAAGCGCCATTCTTTTTTGTAGCGTGCTCTCCTCGGACCCAGCGCAAAAAGAGCAGGACGACCTGACGTCTGCCAAGGCGTGCTCGATGCCCAGGCTCCTCACATCAATTTCCTCCTGCAGGACGTGCACGGGTGGAAAGTCGACATTGCAGTTGGAGTGGGTCCGAAGCACTAAAGCGTCGAGCTGTGTAGCACAGAGGCACAGAAAAACCTAGAGGGGATCGAGTGGGCTGGGTGAAGCGCTGCAGGCATTGAAGCACCGAGGCGGCGAGTCCTCTATGCACCGAGGGTGTCGAAACACAGAGGTACCAAGGCTATGGAACACCAGGGCTCCGAGGGTCTCAAGGGTACAGGGGCACAAGGCTAAAAAAGACCATGAAGCGTCGAAGCGCTGAGGTGTACAGTCCTCGAAGTGCCGAGGGTGTCAAAGAACCGAGGGACTGAGGCTATGGATCGCAGGGGTACCGAGGCCACCGAGGCGCTAATGCGAAGAAGCTCCAAAACCTCGAGGGCATCGAAGCGTTGAGGCGTGTAGCTCTCGAGGCACTGTGGATGCCGAAGCACCAAGGTACCGAGGCTCTGGGGCAGCATGGCACCAAGGGCACTGCTGCACAGGGCTCGAAAGGCCTCGAGGCCGGCGCCGAGGCATGTAACTTTCGAGGCACCGAGGATGCCGAAGCACAGAGGTACTGAGACTATGGAGCACCGAGGCACTAAGCCACGGATGTTGGTAAGCGCTTGAACACCGAGGGGGCTGAGGCACAGGTTTTAATATAATTTTAAGCGTGCTGATAGGCCAGATACAAATATCTTGGTGTATTTTAATGTGTTTTGTTGTATTAACAGTGTGCAAGTTTGGGATTAAACAATAAATTTGTTTTGATAATGACACTTATTGCTTTTATTGTTCATTTTTAAAAACATTTTAGTTATTAAGTTATTATTATTATTATTATTATTATTATTATTATTATTATTATTATTATTATTATTATTATTATTATTATTGTGCTGTAAGCATAGCCAACACGCCTGTGTTCTGATATCTACAGGGCTGCCTTTTAGTGGATTATTATTATTATTATTATTATTATTATTATTATTATTATTATTATTATTATTATTATTAACAATGGTAGATCTAATTCAGTTTTTAAATACAAATTGGTACTTCTGCTTGTTCATTTTCCAACATTTTGAATACCATATCCTTGTTAACCAGTGTATATAAAAATATTATAATAATACTGTAGCAATCTCGGTTAACACAGGCAGGCGCATTACACAGGGCAAGGCAATCCACACACCGGCGGAGGGCGGGCGCGAACACGGGACCTCCCGCACTAAAGCATAACGCCGATACAGCTGTACAAAAAAGCCGGCTGCTTTGCAAGGAGCATATATCGGACTTATGTCTTCGTGTGTGATTACATCACCTTCCAACCCTGCTGCTGCTTTCTCCCGTGCATGCTACAATACTTTTGCTTTATACTTGAGTGTGTACAATACAAGGTAATTTTGTTATAAAACAAAACTGTTACTTGGTTCCCACTGACACACAATCTTATGACAAAGTCGCTGTAATATTACGATGTTAAAGTTACGATGTTGCTACAAGGTTATGTGTTAGAGGCGTCTCAATGACCGCATGAAGCATGTGAAGCTATAGTGATCTAATATAAATGCCAGTCTCAAATAATCGCTGATCTCCAATACGTGCCGGGTCTGCTGGCAAATATTGTTGAAGTTTTACGGTATTTACAACACTATAGTAAAACAAAATACAGCTGTACCATTATAATACATACAACTACGGCTCTCGTTGCGGGAGCTAATTTTTTAATTCTTTATCCAAAAACCAGGAAAACTTCTTCAATAGAACTAAACGCCATGTTACTCCTTTATTCACCTTACCTCATTTAGAGTTACTAACAACACCATTTATTTGTCCACGCCACATCATATGTGACTTACACCTAACCCTAAACTTAATCCCTAGATCTAACCCTTAAACCTTACCCCTACCCCCTAAACCTAACCTCTACCCCTACCCATAAACCTAATCTCTAACCCTACCCCTAAACCTAACCCCTAAACTTAACCTCTACCCCTAAACCTAACCTCTAATCCTACCCCTAAACCTAGCCTCTAACCCTACTCCTCAACCTAGCCTCTAACACTACACCTAAACCTAACCTCTAACCCTACCCCTAAACCTAACCCATAAAACTGTCACTATCAAACTAAGACCCCGTTCACACTTGCGAGCCACCTTTTCTCATATGTGAATGCTCCAAAAAAGAAAAGGCATTCCAGGGCCAGCCCAGATTTAGGCCGCCATTTCGATGTGGTCCAGGGCCAGCCTTTACATATGTATGAACGCAAAGCAGGCTAGGGCCCCTCCTTTTCGTATCACATGACCAATGTGGTTGCACAGCTCAGTAGACACACCCATACTCTCACCCACATGAAAAGTAAATAGAAAGCTGAATGCTCTGCTAGGCAAGACGGCAGTGGATCAATATTGAATGGTAATTATTTCTACATCATACAACTGTAATTATAAAAATATTAAATAATAAAAAAAATCTAGCGGGTTAATGTTCAGGTTGTTTCTTTCACATAATATACGAGCTGCAGTGGATTAATAATTATGCTTATGCTCTTTTATATTATGCTCTTTCCCACTGTGTCCTGGCAGATGCTTTTAAACCAGTTTCAGACTGTAAAGTAAGGAATAAGCAATAGATCTAATTGTTTTTGTCTTCATTGTTTACGTCAATTATATTTATTTCCCTGTTTTATATGTAGGAGTGTGATGGTGTGACAGAAGGGCCCTGCACGTGGTGGTCGAAGCACCGCAAGGATGCAGACAATCTATCCATTCATCACCGTCAAAAAGACATCTTTCAGCTACTAAAGGGTGGGTCCTTGTGGCAATGTGCCCTGCCCCTGTGTGTATTTTTGTGTTTTATATTGTATGTTGCGTGTGTTAATGTTGGTGTATTGTAGTTGGTACATGGGATATAATGTGGGTAATGAGCACGAGTATTTAAAATGTATAATTGTATTTAGGCACGGGGATTGCAGTTCACTTCATATGCATTTAAAGTGCTTAATATATGAGCACAGAGTTTTTACAGATTAGTTCACGTGCTGGGATTCAAGTGAATAATTCATTGGTAATTGAATCCCAGCACAATTGTATATATAGATGCACGTTTTACTCACTCAGGGTTGTGTGTTCGGTGAGTGGAGAATGGGTGTGGAGAGAAAGTAAAGTAAAGTAAACTAAAATAAACTAAAATAATAATTGCTATAAGTATTTGTACTCACCGTGTTTGTTTGTCTGATCGTCCAGTTTGTTTAGTGTTAATCCGTTTTGTTTGTCTATTTATTTTGCTCTCAAGTGCCGTGTCCTGTTTTCTGTTTAAACCTTTTATTTTGTTTAATAAACATACTGAGCGCAGCCATTGCAGCTCAGTTTCACTCATCAGTACTGCCTGTGTGTGTGATTCTTTCTGGTCATCCCTGCAGCTAGCCTGTCACAGTCCTGCACAATCTTTTTTGTATGGTTGCTTGGTGTTTAAAAACAATTGTATTGCAGTAGCATTAGTTTTCGTCTCAGTTGGCTCAGAGCACTGACAGAATTAAACTAGAAACAATTACTAAGTGCACACGTGTTTCTGTGTTTTTTTACAGCTATGGTTCTTGGACTCGCTGCTGATGACCCCAGACTGAACTTGCCAAACAAGAGAAGCCAATCCATGCCCGATCCCTCGCAGCTGCACGGTAACCAATTGAAATGCAAGGGTGGAAACCTGCTTGTCTTGTGCTCATTGGGAGCCTCTGCTTGACAGAGCAGATGAACCAGGTTTGAATCCTGGCAAGACTATCCAGGATTATGTACACTAGATCTTCCCTTAGTGTTCTGAACTAAATTACACTTTTAAAGCTGTTCAGTCATTTCAGGTTCCTTTCATGTTTGTTTTTGTTTTAGCAGAGAGGTATCCGATGGGAGATGCAGCTTTTAGATATTCCAGAATACATGTTGGTGCATGTCTTTTCAGATTAATGGGTTATGTGAGGAGCATGTTTGCTCAAAAGTACTGTTAAGGTTAGAACTAGGATCCAGTTAATTCAAGCATAAACCAATTTTGCACTGCATGGTCTCCGAATTAACCTGACCGTAACATTTTTAATACTTGTGTCTATTGCTTCCCTCCCCCTGATGAGAGAACACTTCCTTTTTCATTTTGTTTCCTAGCTCTGCAGAAGATCAGGCAGCTGGCTCTGCCAGGTGTTGCAGCAGAATGTGCCTGGAGCTCCATCTGGGACCAAGCTGTCTGAGATAATGTTACTGAAAATAAAATTCCAGAGAAGGTACACCGATGCAGAATTGTTTGCAGTAATAATAATAATAATAGCTGTCTCTCATTCTCTCTCATTAAATGACTCACCCTTTTTTTAATTGACAGTTTTATTCTTTTTTTAATAAAGTTGGTGGAAAGCAATGTATCAGCAGCAAATTGATTTCTCCGACGGACTCATACACTATGAGTCGAGGGTTTTTAGTTGTACAGTAGTCTCCGGCTAAGAGAACACTTCACTTGCTTCCTGCAGTACCACGCATGCGCCAGACAGTCAGCACCGACCTCCCCTGTTACAAACATGTTGTACTTTGTTTACATCCCTGCAATGACCAGGCATGGAGGGTACTCTATAAAGAACAGAAAAAGGAACAAACTATCCAAAAACACAAGTTGGTTGGAACACTACAGGCAGATAGTGTGCCTTTAATATATTGAAGTGCTTTTGAAAGCAATTTTTTATTTATGAGATTTGTGAGTGCGGGAATGACACTACTTTGTTATATCTGTTTTGTCTTGTGTAGACATCCACCTGCCAAAAGGCCCAATTATATAAAATATGGCAGCATTGCACCATTTTGTTGCCCATGGCAACAGTTAGCAGAGGAACGGGAGATAATAAAGTTAAAGACTCTGGAGAGGGAGCAACCAGCTGCCTTGAAGGGAAGAGAGGCCTTTATCTGCAGTTCAAGGCTTTTGAAATCTGCTGAGTCACCAAGTAAACTAAAACCAGGTTTGCACCTCGAGGAAATTGAAGTTGATGCTGGAGTTTCAGTCACCTGAGAGCAAAAAGATATGTGCTGAAGGGATTGCTGGCTTCAGGGTTCTAAGGTTAGCGTGCATATTGCTGGATCTATGAATTATTTGTTTCTCAAAGAAACTTCTCATTTAGACTGTTCTGAATTGATTGTTACAAGTACAGTTTTTTTTTTTAAATTACAACTACTAGACAAATTCTAGGTAGGCACCCCCTGTGAGGAGAGCTTAATGTTTTTGTAAACCATCAGCTCTTCAACTGCTGACATCTCATAACTTTTTTAGATGCTGACCTACATATTTTCAGTTTTATGGGAAATGTAACGGCTCCAATCACTATGACCAGTGATCTAAGATGGCTTCCACATTAGGGTCACATGAACCTGACAGTGAGATGACATTTCTCAGGCAGCTCTCCATTTGGTATTGAACTACACCTGGAAAAGATCAAAGGGGGCAACAACTTGTGCCTTCTTTCCAGCAGCTGACCCCTGAGTCTGCTGTATCCATCTCTGCAGCCAATCCCATATCTCTTGTTTGGGCCAGGCTGACTCTCTTAAAAAAAGGCAGTCTGCACTGCATACAATGATTTCCATCCCAGCCACTGAGGATTTCCAGCAGCTCAGCAAAGACCCAGCCTACTGCGGCCCCCAAGAGCCAAAACATGGAGATCACTTCAAGCACAAGATCAAACAAAACAAGAAACTTCTGAAGGTTCCAAAACCAGCTTCCCAGAAGGTGACGTTTGTAGGGATCTCACTTTGGGTGTGTGGCCAGAGCCCCTGCCCAGCGTCACCTCTCACTGCAGAGTTACCATCGGATTCGTCACGCGACTATTACTTTATATAAATGATCATGTTATGCACGAATGTAAAAATCGGCTTTCTGTGGTGATCTACTTTTTTCTTTCAAATAGCAATCTATAATCATTTGCATGATTTATTTCAATTGCAAATATATATATATATATATATATATATATATATATATATATATATATATATATCTTGCCCACTATTACAGTTTTGTTACAGGATTAATTAGTTTATTTCTAATGTAATCACAGTTTTACTCATAAACTGCTCGTTCTCAGGCTATGTCCCAAATTCTGGACCGCTTTGGTTTTCAGATAATGTCCCAAATTCTGGGCCGCTCTGCTGTTCCGAATTCAGCCCAGTTTTTGGGATGTTCTGCTCTTACAGATGACAGTCCGGTTTCTAAGTCATGGTCACTTTACCATAAAAATGTATACCAGAGCTGGATCGAGAATTCATTTAAGAGTAACCCTTAGTACATGAATCAAAGTTAATGTATATTTGACTCTCCCCAGAATTTTTTTTAAGAAGAAACAGAAATCAAATTGAAATGTTTTTTTTTTATAACTTATTTCTTTATTACAATGAAGAAACTACATTGCACTGAAATAGATACATCAAAATGCAGGTGTTTTCCCATATTAAAGGTTACTATTTTAACACATTTTTGAGAAGGAACATGGTATTCTAAAAAAAGGACATCTCATTTTCTTATGCAATATCCATCAATATATAGTCATGTGTAGGGATTTATCAGACCTCAACATGAGGTATGCAAAATATTTTATTAACATGCAAAAAAACAAAAAAAAACCAACAACAATAAAAGCCTATATCAGCTCCTTCACTTACGGGTTTTAAGAGACCAGTGGCCTTTCACAACTTAACACAAGTATTATTGTATGGTATTGGTCAAATAGTCATCACCTATTCCTGATAGTTTAAACTGTAGGCTATACATAATGTTAAAAACAGTTGGACTATGCAAATACAATGGAACAAAAATGAATACATTGTACAATACTAATGATTACATCTAATGAGATTACAGACATTGTTGTACAAGTAATGTAATGATATGTGATCATTTATAGATGAGCCCTCGTGCCTTAATATAAAAGGTAGTGGTAATTGTTATCCGAGTGTATCAAAAAACCATTCACATGATCTATGAACATATTGAAGGTGTTGACATGTCAATGGATGACATCATTGTGTGGGGATCATCTAAAGCGGAACATGACGCCAGACTAAAGGAAGTGCTTGATGCGACAAGAAGAGCAAACTTGAAACTTAATAAAGAGAAGTGCTTACTTGGAATTACAGAGCTAACTTTTGTCGGGGATGTGTAGCAGGGCGGTAGAAAGCCCTGCTGTTTAAATATATTGTTTATTTATTTTTAGAAGGGGGTCTCCCCCTCCGCCCCTGTGCAAGTTATTGTTTTGTATTTGTTTGTTTTGTTGTTGTTGTTGTAGTAGTATTATTATTGTTATGGTTTATTGTTTTATAAATATAGCGGTTGAGCCGTGTTTTGCTATTGTTTTGACGGCGTAGTCGCGTTGTTTGTTAATGTTTTTATTTAAAATGTGTTCTGGCAGAGGCGAGGTTGGGTACCCGTCTTCTGCCAGGAATAATTAAAAAACTTGTGCAGATTGTGGCCGAGGGGTAATAGAATAATTACCAGCCAGTTAAACCCCTCGGCCACGATATAAAAAGCCTGCAGCTCTTCACGTTCTGGTTGGTGTGCGATCGAGAGGAGGAGAGAGAGAGAGAGAGAGAGAGAGAGAGAGAGAGAGAGAGAGAGAGAGAGAGAGGCATTTAAAAATAGAAAGACTAGGAACAGTGACAGCAATCTGCCCAGCCTGACCTATTCGGTTTTGTGTTCGAGATTTGTTTTGTTTACCTTTTTATTTTGCTCTGTGAGCACGGTTTTTGTGTTAAATATTAACAAAAATATTTATTTTATTTTTGTATTATTTAAATAAACGGCGCACGCCGCATCTTTTCACTGCAGTACTTGCCTTTGTTTTTCTGTTCCTGTATCTGGCCTGACATCACCACAACGTCATCCTGTCACAGGGACATTATCAGCAGTGAAGGCATCCGGCCTGACAAGGTGAAAATATCAGCCATTTGAGAACACAGTGCAAAAAGGATATTCAGAGATTCATGGGAAGGGTCAATTACATGGAAAAATTCACACCCAATCTTTTGGAAAGAATATCTCCACTCAGACAACTTACAGAGAAAAACACTGAATGGAGTTGGAACCATGAACATATGCTTCCCGTACTCTGACTGGGGCGGAGACAAGATATGCGCAAATTGAAAAAGAGCTTTTGAGCATTACATTTGCATGTGAGAGATTCCATCAGTATGTGTCGGGACAAACAGTTAGTGTGGACACTGATCATAAACCTCTAATTGCTCTGTTTCGGAAGCCTTTGAATGACTGTCCACTTAGAATCCAGAGAATGATGATCAGGCTATAGAGATATGCACTGGATGCAGCATACACTCCAGGTAAATTAATGTATACTGCAGACCCCTTGTCAAGAGTGGTGGATCAGAACGCTGCAGAAGAGATACAAGCATACGTGGACATGATCATTACAAGCTTGCCAGTGGCTGACAAAAAGATGCAGGTGATTCGAGCTGAAACACTAAAAAACCTGAAAACTACAATACTGCAAGGCTGGCCACACATCACACAGAACTGTATTTGAGATGTACGTAAATACTGAAACTGCCGAGCAGAACTATTGGTAGTAGAAGGGGTTGTGTACAAAGGCAGCACAATTGTGATACCAAGTTGCTTAGAAAAGAAATGCTGAAGAAGATTCACGAAGGACATCTAGGCATGGAAAACTGTAAGAAAAGAGCATGTGAAGTCATGTACTGGCCCAGAATGAATCAAGAAATAGAACAAGAGGTTACTAGGTGTGCATCATGCTTGAAATACAGATCAAGCAACCCAGCTGAACCTTTGAATCCTGACCTTGTACCACATCGACCATACCAGAAGGTAGGCACAGACCTATTCATGTGTCAAGGAAAGGATTTTCTGATTGTTACTGATTATTACTTTCTCTACCCTGAAGAGTGTAGCTTAAGCAGTACTACCAGTGATGCAGTGATAAACAGCATGAAAGTCATTTTTTCTAGACATGGTGTACCCACTGAAGTATTCAGCGACAACGGACCACAGTTTACAAGTGCTGAATTCAAGAGATTTGCCAAGGACTGGGATTTATAATAGTCTCCTTGTGTACCGAAGTACACCGTTAGAGGGCAGACTATCACTTGCCCAGTTGCTCATGGGCAGAAGAATAAGGTCCCATCTTTCAATGGGATCTTAAAAGAAGAGAGCTTCTCAAAACCGAACAAGGGAAGACAGTGAGAAAATACAAAGAGCAACAGAAATTTCAAAGAAAAGTTCGACTTTGATAGAGGAACTCGCAATCTACCAGAGCTGGAAAGAGGTGGTCGGGTGAGACTGACAAACACAACAAACACCTGGACACAGAGAGGCACTGTCATCGAGCAAGTACATCCGAGATCGTACACCATACAGACTGAACAAGGTGCAGTACTTCGTCAAAATCACTGTGACATCATCAAAGAAAACCAGACTGTGCTGGAAGTTCCTAGTGAAGATGCTATAGTCACAGAAGAATCAGCAACATCTACCGTAAAACCAAATGAGACTGATGTACTCAGAAGATCAAGTTGTGAAGTGAAGTGTCCAGAAAGACTGATAGAGACTTGCTAAAATAAATAAACAGAATAGTGAGGGACATGAACGGTAAAGGTTCATGGTGAGAGTGATGTGCTTGTAACCTCTCCTCCCAAGCTAATGAAAGTAAATAGGTGAAGCCTGTTTATTGTTCATCTTAAGATACTGTCAAGTGGACTAGATAATGTCTGCAAAAAGTAGTTCTTATCAAATATATTTTGGTAGTTGAGACAAGGGTAAAGTAGTTTCATTTAAAAAATAAAAAGGGAAGCTGTAATGATATGTGATCATTTATAGATGAGTCCTTGTGCCTTAATATAAAAGGAAGTGGTAATTGTTAGATGGAGCAAGAAACTGATGTAAGAACATGGCTGACCTGTAACACGTTTCTGAAGATGACTAAATAAAAAACAAGTTCTATTTCATTTCATTGAATCCTTATTGAACCCAACAACATAATGTAAAATGATGTCAGAAGTGGAGAAATGAAAGGAACAGATCAAAGTGAGGAATCACAGTGAGTAAAAAAAAGAGAGAAAGAGAAAGCGAGTCAGTGCTCTCAATACGAATGCATATCAAAAAAAAAGTAAACAAAAGAGTGAAAGTAAGACAATGGAAAAGCTACAGCCACCTCCAAGTCTGCAATTAATGGGGAATATTGCTGAAAACTGGAAAAGGTTCAAACAGCGATTTCAAGTGTATTTAGCAGCAATTGAGGCTGATGGAAAAAGCAAGAAAATGTAAGCGTCTATCTTTTTACATATGTGGAAGGAATAATAATGAAAACAAAAGGCGAAATGAAAAGGGAAAATAAAACACAGTAATAAAACTACAAAATAAATATGCTGCTTACGCAGTGTCCCCACTGCCGCTAAGCCGGTCAGCTCGGGATCTCCGTCCTACGCTGTTATGTACTGTACACTGGGGTGGTCAAGGTTCCCCTATCACCCAGGTACGTAACAAGAGATTTAAATAAATTATTTATTTATTGCTGGCTGTCTTCCTCAGCTGTGCTTGCCTGTTTAGGTCGCTTGCTCCAACCACTGGTGTTCCTGCCTGGTCTATGTTTACACTGGTCTTCTCAGCCAGCGTCTCTGGGTATTCCCAATCACGCCCACCCGAATGCATAACCAAGCGCAGTACTTATGGGCCAAGCAATCCCCCAAGGCCCACCTCTCAGCCACTTAGAGAGAGGGAAAGCCAACACAACCTCTTCCCCACCTCTCCATGTCACTGCCATGACTGACAGGCGGATCTACGAGGCTGTTGCCCCCTTCCTGCAGTACCATAGTACCATGCCTGCGCCAGATAGTCAGCACAGACCCACGAAAGCAGGAGGTGATTAGGGAGGAGTCAGCTGACTAAGCAGTGTTGTTCTTGCTTGTTTACGTCTCAAGATCTTTTTCTCACGTCTGCTTGGTGATATTAAAAATGATTGTGAACGAGTTGAAACAAAAGATAGGGCAGGGTTTATATCATGTACTTTGAGAGGTAAATCAGAAGTGTGGAATTATTTTGGAATCACAGCAAATGAAAATAATGAACATGTGACTGGATTCGTTGCTTGTAAAACCTGTCATTATGTTTTTGTAAACGACAGCCACAAAACTGGTATATCATCTCTGAGAAAGCACAGGTGTAGCTCCCTTTCAACTGGTGGCATGAAAGGAAGAGATAGGCATTTTATAGTAAAGTAGTGATAGTTAATATGTTACAATGTTAAAATATATGCAGACCACTAGAGAAAGCTGCCATACTGTATAGCATATGGTAGATATATCTGTGTGTGTGAGTGTGAGAGCGTGAGAGAGTCAGTTAACGCAGGCAGTAGGAATCACTTGCGGGTTTGGGTTGGGTTGCAGGTCTTAATAAAGCGGGTCATGTCGGGTCGTGGGTAAGAAGACAGTGTTGCAGCGGGTTGCGGGTTCGGGTCCGGGTCGGAAGTGGGTCGTAAAATCGGACCAGCAGGGACACTAACCTACGTAATGACTAAAGGATGTTCCAAATATTAGGATGTTAGTAACCAACAACAATGCGGTGTTAACAGATGTACTATAAAATCTCTTAAATTATTTTTAAAAGGACCTGACACTATACAAGCTTTTAATGTAATTGTAATTAACTGTTATTCAGTGTAAATAATCATTACATTGTTTATTAACACATTAACAGCCATCTTATAAATGGACTCTTAAAGGTTACTCTGTGTTTACAAGATGAGATTTACCTCTGCTCTTCTACCATGCTCTGTATTTCGCAGATTTATTTTAGTCACAATGCTGATTGTTTTATACACACGTAGTGAACCCAGATCGTGCTACCCCCTCAACACTGCTTGTCGTTTTCTGATCCCACAATACGCTGTTCATTTGAAGAGCACCGCCATTGCTGTATGAACTGGTTACATGATCCTCATAAGAGAATTTCTCTTGGGAAAGATATATCCAGTGGGTTTGTGACAATACATATCAAAACTAGGGATTATGTTTAAAATATATATTGCTGCGATACAGACAACTCAGGATACAGGAAGGTAAAGTAATGCACTTCCTTAAGAAACTGCATGGTTTGTAATAATAAAGGGTGTTTTGTTTCTGTTTTGTTTATGTTGAAATTCTGTCAGATAGTGTGTGAAATGTTTCTACTAAAAAATGAAAAGAAAAAATAATTGAAATTAAAAAAATAAAATAAAACATAAGTTAATAGTTTTTCAGTCTGGTTAAACCTAAGTTAAGTTGTATAATGTTTTAACGTTACAACAAATATCTTTATTTCAAAACAATTAAACTGCTGCACCATTAAACTGTTATCTGTGTGGTCCTGTAAAAATGAACCGTTTCACTGTGAAACATGTTTACACCTCTGGCCATGTCAAAAACAGATTTTCATTCTTCTTGTTAACAAGGTATTATAAAGAGGCTCCCTAACCCTTATAATGAATGTTATTATAATATAACAAGGCTGTAGCCAGCTATGAGGCACCCGAGGCACGGGCCTTGGTTAAAATCATACTAATAATTAATTATTTAGGCTCTTTTACACGTTGCTTTGATGCAAAATAAAATGCATTTCATCTCTCATTATATGCATACATTAAAAGTCCTGCTGATATCTATAGCCTCTATCCCATACAGGGAGTGCATGGGTAAGTGCCTCAGTGAATTTTCATGGCTGGCTATGGCCCTATACAAATTATACAGTACTATATAATACCCCAACATTAGTATTACCTAACCTTAGCAGTTTGATGGAATTGTCTCTTATGTTGATTGCAACATTAATTATAATACTGCAGTTTTTTAAAAACTTCTTAGTGGTTTCTGTATTAGTCATAATGATAAAGATGTGCATTGCAGTGAGCAAAAAGATTAGTGTTGTGTAGACATGTCTCACTGGAAATCCCTGTTTCCAGGCAACCATGAAAAGTTGGTCACTTTTTTTGCAGGACATATTATCTAACTTTGGACATCTTGTCTCTTCCCTGTGCAATGAAAAGATGTGTACAGTTATATATTTAAAAAAAAAAAGCATGGTAGGCAGAAAAGAGAGCAATTAAAAAGAACCTTCACGGCTCCCGAGTGGTGCATCCAGTAAAGGCGCTCCCCGTGGAGTGCAGGATGGGCCCTATAGCCTGGAGATCGCAGGTTTGAATGCAGGCTATGTCATTGTCGACTGTGACCAGGGGTTCCTAGGGGGAGGCGCACAATTAGCCGAGCGCCACCTAGGTAGGGAGGGCTTAGGTCGGCAGGGCAATCCACGGTTCAACGCACACCAGCGACCCCTGTGCCTGATAGGGTGCCTGACGGCCTGCAGTGGAGCCACTCAGATTTGTGTTGTCCTCCGGCACTATAGGTTTTTGGCTTTGCTGTGGATCTGCAGTGCGAAAAATGACAGATTGGCAGGAACATGTTTCGGAGGACGTGTGTTTCAGCCTCTGTTCCCCGAGTAGTCGGGGGGTTGCAGCGGTGAATTGGGATAAAAATAATAATTGGGCATTCCAAATTGAGGAGAAAACCGGGGTAAAAACCATTGGTGATGATTAAATTAAAAAAAAGAGCCTTCACCTTGTACAATCTTTCCATATTACCTGGGTTACAGATTCTACGTTGAGCCATCAGATCCAAGGACATTATCCCCTGCTGGTCCCAGGTGAGGAAAAGTTACTGAGAATATCAAAATCATATGCAAATACTGGATGTAGGTAATAGTGATATTACCTACACCTAACAGAAGCATGAATTTGTTATTTGCATCAGTAAATACAAAACTACTTTTGCTGTGTTCCAGTCTTGGTTGAAACTCAGAAAGGACATTATTCCAAGCTGAATAATTAATGCATGTTGTCCAACTTGAAGACATGTCAGGCAGAAATGCACACTCTTTTATGCCCAGTACATGTAACACCCTTAGGTTTAGTTTCCCTGACACCGATTTGCACTGATC
Source organism: Acipenser oxyrinchus oxyrinchus (assembly GCA_030684275.1). Classification (NCBI taxonomy): domain Eukaryota; kingdom Metazoa; phylum Chordata; class Actinopteri; order Acipenseriformes; family Acipenseridae; genus Acipenser; species Acipenser oxyrinchus. Next base: position 61,350,087 of record CM060250.1, read on the forward strand.
ATGGACTACCTAATGCTACCATTGGTAAGGTCATCCATGATTAGTCCTAATCAGGGGCCATAAAAACCAACAGTATAAAAGCCAAGTTAGGAGTCTTTCCACACAATGCACACTTTAAATGTGACTTTTAAGTGATAGTGAGGTCAAAACTCTTACCTTAGAAAATGTATTTTAGAACGTACACAGCTGGATTCAACGGCACAGATCAGCACTAATCTTGGTCTACCTAATGTTAGCATGGTCCAATAATGGTCTATGAAAACAACCAACAAAGGCTCAATTTGCACAGAATATGATGTATTCTTGATCAGAGCAGATCACAGATCAAATCCACATTTTATAACAGGAGCTATAATAGGAGATTCTCTAATATGTAGAATATTGATTTGACCTTGGTGTGGAAATGTGAATGCTTGGTTTGTCTTATTGCTTTGTGTCTTGCATACTGCTACATCCTCCAGATGGCACCCCAGCGTTTAGATTCTATTCTTTAGTTGTTTTTTTTTGTCTGGTACAGAACTTCACATGAAGATTACTTTGCTGTCTCACATTATCAAACTAACAATTTGAAAAGCGTTAGTCTTTTATTTCTGACCTATTTCACTTTATTTGGGATTATGTGTTATTCTTTCATTTTTTTCCATTTGTAGTCATTATTTTTAATGTATTTCAACATTGTTATGGCTGCCTGCTGAACTGATTTGGGAGAACACTCAAAAAGTGTGGCATCAAATATCCTCCTTCCTGGAACAGCATATCAGCATTGGGTTCCTGTTTTAAAATGTATCCTAATTCAGATTTTAAGTGGATTGATACTTGCACTAAAATGAAAAGCTTGAATAACATCTTTTAAAACGTCAGGTTTGGGATTGAAACCTGAAAACCCTTTGGTTTTGAACAGTTTATTGTGTATAAATGTGTAGTTCAAATTAAATGTATTACATTAATTTGCATGTTTGTTAGACTGGTGTCATACCAGGTTGCTATTGGTCTCCAGTACTTTGTTAGTTCTTGTTCTGGAGAAATGTTTTCTGGTTACAATGCTATTGCTTGACATTCTACCCATAATGAACACCAGCTACAGATGGTGATGTGTGGCAGGTTCTTTGTCAATTTCAGACAGCCAATTTAAAGTCAACACAGTACTACTGAAACTTTTACTAATATAAGCTATGCTTGTTTTTCTGGAGAAGAATTGAAGCTACCCAACATTGCTCACAAGCATGCCTCAGACCCTGGACTGGAAGTATTTTTTGTGGATCAGTATCATATGTATTATGGCTTGTCTGCTCCAGTGTTAGGAATTACAGTTTGCAGTCCTGGTATGTGTTATTTTTATTTATTTATTTTAGACTAGCCCTCTCTGCTGACCTTCCAGGTAAATTTGATGATGGCAAAGGAAAAATACTGCTTCTGAAACTCACTAATCAGACACCAACACTTGACACTGAATGAATGTTTGGTGAAGGATAATGCTGGCTTCTTCTATTCTGGGAAACAGTCTAGACATTCCCAGCACTAATATAAAGACATACAGTTATATATATATATATATATATATATATATATATATATATATATATATATATATATATATATATATATATATATATATATATATATATATATATATATATATATATATATATATATATATATATATATATATATATATATATGAAATGAGAAAGAGGATTAAAAAAACAGCAATATGTGAAAACGAATTTAGAACCACATGGCACACTATACATGAAGAAAACAATTCAGATGATATAAAGTTCTGTCTTGACCTTGATGGAGAATGTTGTGCTTTTCAATAACAGTGAAAAGGGATATGCAGTATTGCTATTGAATATCATTACTTTTGCTGCTTGTTTCAGTTTCACTTCCATGGAGATACAGCACCTCATGCTAGTATTCTTAAACTCAGTTCAGATCAACCTCATGAAACAAAACAAAAAAAATGCAAAAGGTATATTATCTGTTTATAATGTAAAATTCGATTCATAAGGTAGGCCATGCATGCATACATGGAAAGGCTTCACTTGCACAATATATATTTATGAGCAGGATCGGTCAATATGTTTTACAGTAGTGTAGACAGGACTGTTGATAGGAAGGGCGTGAGGTTACACATTTACTTACTGATTCAAAAGAGTCTGGATCACATTTGACAACATATCAGTGAAGCATAGCTTAGCTATATACAGTAAAGATTATTGGAAGTCAAACTAACCAACACTTACTGGAATTACAATAGTCTGTTCAGCCAATCAGGTAAAAGGTTCAGGTAAAAGTCTTGTGTTTAGCACAGAGAGAGAGAGAGAGGCAGGCTCTTTATAACTATTGCAGAGGAAGTGAATTTACATTGAGTGAGTTTGAAAATCAGGTCTAGAAAACTAAACTAAGACCTGATTTGAACCTGTCCAGGTGACTCTCTGTCCTATTTTCCAAAGAAAATAGACAATGGAATAAAGCAATACATTTGTCTGTGAAAATTATGCTGATCTTTTTTTTTTTTTTGTATACTAAATTACTGCAGATGGCAAAGGCTGGATATCAGTGGGTGGGTTCCATGGCAACCCATCAGATTGTTCAAAAAACATTTTTTTCCAGATAATGGAATTATGTAGAACAATTTAAATGTATAAAAAGCACCTTTCACAAACAAACATCACAAGCATCTGTACTGCAGAACAGATAAAGCAAGATCTGCTTGTTGAATAATTAAGCAAGATGCGGAGTCAATAAAAAAAAATGTGTTTTTTTTTAAACACAGAACTGGATTTTGATTAGGAAGCAGAATATTACACAGGAAAGTTGTTTCAAGAGTTTTGGTGCACCATGTAAACATGAATATGATAATAAATTCACACATACGATACTTGTCACTTCCATAATGCCTATCCACAGTATGCAGAGTGGCATTTTACAACAAATACCAATGCATAGTTTCATCAGACTGCAGTGGTTTTCAAGCTTTTAACTGTTTAGCACCAAGTAACTTTGCAGGCAGAAAGCACTGCTATAGGTAATTCAATAGTTTCAGTGTCATAGAAATAGGTCATACAAAAATGATATAGAGTACACAAGCGGGCCCAATTAACTGGTCAGATGTGCCGAGTGGAGTTTTTTCTTAGTCTGCACACGCAGTCTGTAATCCGAACCATGATATCAAAATGAAATGTGTGCTGATTGCATCTACGGAAATCAAACTTCAATTTCAGAATTCTAGCGTGACTATTTAAAGCATTTACAGCTGTATCTATATATTTTTGATTAAATATTAGTATGGTGAACAAAGACAAGACATTTTTAGTATGATAACAATTAAAGTACACCCTCGCTATAACGAACCTGTTGGGGTCCAAGCCTTTTGTTCGTTATATATCGAGGGGTTCGTTATAGCGAAAGGACAATCAAAATGAACAATAAACTGTTGGAGTAAGTTAATGAGATGATATTGTAAATAAAAGTAGAATTACATGTACCTGTTTGTCTCATGTATGCGGTATTCTGCCTTTGTTTTATCCTATTCGTCAAAGAATTAAAACGCAGTACAAAAAGCAAAAATCCCGAATTAAAGCTGAACTTTTGTTCAGAATCAATCTGCCATGAATCATTTCAAAGTGCACCAAATCTTAACATACAAAAATCCCAAACTGATCTTTTATTCCAAATCAACCCGACATGAAAAGTTCCCGCTAGGACACAAATAGTCACCCCAATATCCAAGGGCTGCTATAAATGGGGAAAGTGCAACTGCGGTTGATAAATTATGCACCTGTGGAGAGGTTACACGGTTTAACTTTGTTCTTAGCCACACAACATAAAAATACGGTACTTTCTCTTTTTACAGTTAAATTATTTATATTGTCTGGAAACTGGGTGTAAAAAAATTAATACTCTAGCTCTAGGTTCTATTAATAACAATGTTGTAACAATTGCGTAAGAACAGCTGAATTCATATTACATTCATAAACACCAAAACTAAATCCTAAACTGACACAAAGCAGTTTTTATGGATTGTTGCAGATTTCAAATCAGGTGATGGGCAACCCAAATGATGTGCTGTTTTTAGGTCGATATGAAGTCGAGAGGACTACTCTTTTTTTACCAACACTATTTCCTACTGAAGCCATTTTTAATGCTTCTCGTATAGATGAGCATTAAAAATTGTCTGACGTTGTTATGGTGATGGATAATAAAATAATACTTATTTTCCCAAGCAGCTTTGCGTTTTAAATAGATTGGCTATGTCTGTACAGTGCTCAGGGTTTGTGAGAGGATAGAAGATTCTCTGCAGGCTCTTTGAGTTCTCCATCTTTGTTGCCAGAGGCTTTGTTTCAGGATCCTGAGATCCATAAGATATATGCTTGCATCTGGTTGTATTTTGTCCATTGATTTTTGTCCTACATAAAAAAAAAACAGGGCTATTTTACTTAATAAAGCAATCTATTTCTAATATATTTATTGTAAAGTTCTAATATTTTCTTTTTCATAACCTGTGTGGTTCAGTCAGGAAGAACTGCTGTACCCTGTTTAAATAAACAGGCTATTTGTATTTGGATGTCACAACTTAGCCCTAGTAGTCCAACTCCCAATACTTGTTGTATGGCACTTACATATCTAAATTGTTTATTTGCATCCATTGCACGAAAAAGATTAACAAGTACATCAATCATCAAAAGGAACAGTTGTGTGTCACTTATTTTTTAATAATGGCAGTTTCAAAGAATGATGTAAATGGCACACTGCAGTACAAAGCTTTGATAAAAAGGACTGCTAAATGTAATGTTTCACTAATGAAAACTTTTCTTGTGGTATTTAACCTATTCCAACTGCGGGGAACTTTGGATAAATGTTGACAGATTTTTTAGTTACATGTGTACAACAACAAATCCATTAATGGGAAATTCCTGTGCCAGTGTCCCAGACAGAGCTTTTTAACTAAAAACTTAAAAAATCAAACCGGATTTTCTTTAAAAAAGTAAAATGGTGTCCAAAAGTTTGACTAATCATCATATATGGAAATGTATGAACAGAACTAGTCCATAATTAGGTTAGTTATCATTTTGTTGGAAGAAATTTACATTTTGCAACGCACAGGAAAGTACGAGGACTTAGATGAGAATTTACATTGGTTTCAATTTGTGCATGGTCATTTGGTTATTGATAGGGTTACCAAACATCCCAAGGAAACAGTAAAATTGATACATTTGTCACAGGGTGACCTAATGTCTACAATTTGTTATTTTTTTAGCTTGATGGATATAAAGGAGCAGAGCAGATAGACAACGACAGACAGCCACAGGCAGCGAAGAGAGCAGAGACTGGAATCCAAGGAGAAACCACGGATACGAGATGCACCTTTATTTTCTCTTTGCTGAGAGTAATACCTGCATTTTATTTTAACCCACCAGCTGGAAAAAGGCAGGCTGTGTGGTGTTTACCCCCTGTATTTCAAAAAAATATACATCACAATGATTGGTATTTGTCTGCAACTTGTGATTTGTTCTGCACCATTTAGGGTACAAAGGCTTTGCCTGTTGCATGTATATTAGGTGGTGTCCAGTTATTACTTCTAAAGAAAATATCTATCTTGGTGGTGTGTTCTATTGTCTTGCACTTTATATTGATATAAATGCCTGCCGTAGAGTGAGTGGTATTTTAGGTGATGCATTTTAATTTTAACTGTGGCTGCAGAGTGTGTTCTTAAATATACAATGTGGTATAGGTAGCAGTGGCGGAGCAATAGCAGGTGCAGCAGGTGCAACTGCACACAGGCCCACGCACTCAGAGGGGTTCGAAAGTTTTTATTTATTTATTTATTTTTTTAACAATGATACTAGCCTTCGCATTCATATTTGCAGATGTTACACATTTGTATCACTGTAGCTGCCACTGTGTGGTGCCAGTAGTTCAGATTATATCCTCCCTCATTTCAACAGGTATTGCTATTGTCTTAATTATCCTAACTTTTTTCCCCGGGGGGCTGGTACGAGGCACATCTTCATAGAAGGTTTTGGGGTACTATTCAGCACAAACATTAGCAGTTATATTCTGTGTGCACGATTCATCCTGTAGTTTAGATGAAAGCTGTTGGATGCTGCTGCGGGCACAAAAATAAACTACAGCAAATCAACATGCCTGCATTTCTGATTTAAAAATAATAATAATAAAACGGTTTCTTATGTGAGACAATTTCTGCAAATGTCTGTGCAGAATTGTGAATTCTGTAACAATTTCTGTGATCGCAGAATTGGGGAATCCTGGTAGGATTGGTGATTAAACCTGTTTGTTTATGATTAGAAATAGTGTAGTGTTGGATGTAAAGATGTATGCAGAATAAAATAAAGTAGGTGAGTAGAAAACGTTCTTATTAATGTACTGTTTCATACATGCTAACATTCTGACAATTAAATATATTTAAGTATTGAACACTTTATTTGGTATGTTTGATGTTTATAAATAAGGGTTAAATTAACATTTGGGGAGGGGGGCCACAATAAGGTCCTGCAGTGGGGCCCATCTTCCTCTTCCTCCACCACTGATTGGTATAGTTAACTATAAAAAAGCATACTTAATTTGTGTTGGGGTGTCATGTACAGTGGCTAGTACACTGCATATAGTGTGTGGGTCACTCAGTGCTGTTGCTTTTTCTGTCTCCAGGGGGGTGCCTGCCACGTCAAGGGAGGAGCCTGGCACCGGTGTGGGGGGGACATTAGTTGCACCTGTCCTGGAGCAGTTGATGAGGATACAGTGGCGGCTGTTGTGACTTGGCGGCTTGACAAACTTACTTATTTTTTATACTTTTGCACCCTAGCAAAGTAGTGGGTGTTTCTTTTATTTTTTTGATACTTTGTGCACTAGCCAATTAGTGTGTGCTTTGTTTTTTTATTTTTGGTAACTTTTGATATTGTTAGTTTATAGTAATTTATTGTCATATTTTAATGATTTTATAAGGACAAGTAAACATTTTTATTGTGAAACTGCATTCCTGTTGTCTGCCTCTCTCGTCATAGTCTGTCTGCTCTGAGTTCCAACTGGTCATATTTACAAACCTGTGTTGCTTTAGGGTTGCTTTTAGTGTTGTTAGGGTCCTAGTGCCCTATTTATTTAGACACTATGTGGCGTAGTTGGCTAATGATTAATTTAAGCTCCGAAAGTGTCTAGTGTGGCGCGACACATTCACCCAGTTTTGCTATTGCAGTCACATTTATTTTAAGTACTGTACAAAACTGTATCAGTGTGCTCAGCAAGTTAACAGCAGAGTAATTTATTAGGTTGTGTTAGCGCTATTCAAAAATTAAATAGACAATCTTCTGGACTATTTGTTTTAAAATTCTGATTATGTGTAAAAATGGTAATAACTGATCTAAATTTTCTAATCTGGCTTTGTGTACTTTTAACATGTTTTGATTAGACGACAATAGAAAGAAAACAAGGAGTTGTTATGAACTGCAATAAAAACTCCTGATAATAATTAGTTACAGTGTTTCAGCTTTCTTCTTCTTCAGATAGCTCGGTAGGGTTAGGTAGGTAGACTGCTAGGTAGTCTGATACCGCGTGTCAGAAACAGAATGATTCTTGGTGGTAAATCTCCCTCCCGACCTGTGAGGGCGCTAAGTAAAGGGAACAGAGTACCCTGGACTGGTTGGCCTGACAATTCATTCTCAGGGTTAAAATGAAGTCGGTCATCTAGAAAGGGGCCGGAACTTCGGTACACTAACTCATCGACCTGGAAGGGAAACGATGTGGCAGCCGCGGATTGGAGGAGCGGTTACAATCGTTTACCAAGGGGTCATGAGTGACGGTACTAATAGGGGATGGAGCGACGTGATCTGTTCCTTCGTTTATGGTTAAGGAACAACCCGGAAGGACCAGTGTTTATATATCGTACCGTGTTTGTTTGTTTTGTCTCTAATTATTGCTTGTTGTTATTAGTAGACGGCTAACACGTTCCGGAGTTGTCGCCAGAGGCCATTATTTGGGACTGCAAACTTTATTATTTGGGACTGCAGACTAAGTTTGAACGTTTCATTTTAACTTTGACTCAGCTGAAGCCCATCTATCATCCACAATACTTTTAGTTTGATGGAGGTACATGGTTTTCTCTCTCCATTCACTTCCTGTGTTGCAGGTAATGGGACACCTCCTGATCCCATATGGTTCCCTATAGAACGCAAGCATAAGGCTCAGGTATGGTCCTATTATTAGTAATACAATCTAAGAAACAAAGCAATAAACAGCAAAACAATATGATACTTGAAAGAATGTTATGCTAAATGAGATGAAAGAAAAGGTTGGTTATTACACCTTCACCTTTCATTAATCATACTGTGCTCAAAAAGTGAATACAATTAAATACTAAATAAAGAAACTAAAACCTTACTATAATTTAGAAGATATGCATTTTAAATGGCTTCAGGGCATTTATTTATATTGTATGAAAACATTATGTAAATGTAATTGCTGTTGTTAGCTGCGTAGTTTACTTACCCAAAGAGGAACATGAAGATATTTAGCAAAGCTACACCATAAAGCGCCTGATAAAATATTAACTAGAATAAAAGCAATCAGCAGAAAAAAAAACAATTAAAGAATACAATGGACCTGATTTTTCACAAAAACAATAACACGATGTTCCAAACCTGTACTTAGTTAAATGCACACCTTTCAGTGAGATAACTGTCTGGTGCAAATCAAAAAGCAGACATATTATGTTAGATTATCTTTCGCACAAACTATGTAAAGCGAAAATCCATATACCACTTATTTTGTTTCTTTTCTTCTTTTAAATTTGGAATAGCCAATTGTTTTTTTATCCCATTTTCTCCCCAATTTGAAATGGCAATTTTTTTTTTTTTTTTTTAAGCCTGGCTCACCGCTGCAACCCCTGCGCTGACTCGGGAGGGATGAAGACGAGCACACACGACCTCAGAAACGTGTACCGTCAACCATCCACTTCTTTTCACTCTGCAGACCTAAGCCCTCATCACCCAGGGCGGCTCTCGGCCAATTGTGTGCCACCCCTTGGGAACTCCCATCCACAGCCAGCAGTAGAATAGCCTGGACCCGAATCAAGCCATAGGGAGCATCCTGCAATCCACGTGCCTTTACTGGATGCGCCACTTGGGAGCCCCCTACCATACTTAAATTTAAACTTAAAAACACTTTCTCCAATATTTTTTGTATCATTATTAATGCTTGTAAAATATTCATTTGTTAGGTTTTAATGCAACCTTAAAACTAGAAGAACTGGCTTTGTAAAGGAAGACATTGCTATCAGAAATATATCCATCTTAATAATGCAATAATATTATCCCAGCTCTCTGTTCACTTGCTTTATAAATGTACATAGGTGCTTTCTCAACATTCAGAATCATTTCTGTCTGCAGTTCTGTTACGGCTTGTTGCCCCTGCATAAAGTCACTGAAGTGGATTGATTACCCAAGGGATGCAACAGCAGTGTGAATGTTGTGATTGTTGCTGTGTTTGAAAACAAAACGTAATTTGCCCAATGGCAATTAAGACGTTTATATCAGAAAGTTATTATCCAAAGCAATCTAAATCTCATTTTCATCCACAAATGAAAGACCAGTTTTGCATGATAACATTAAAGTGTGAGTCATCATGGCTATTGAGGTAGCAGTAATTCAATCCTAAGGGAAAGAGAAGGAACACTGTAAAACCTGTAAAGAAAAACAAACGGCAAGTGCATGAAATAGATTTTTATTTTGCTCCCAGTCAAGTTTCTGACTCTTTAGAGAATGCGTCATGATATGATATTTAGGGCCACTTTTTTTCCCCCAAAGCGTTTCCTCCAGTGTTTAGTTTTTTGAAAGGAGAAAAAATATTGCAAGCATTACAAAATAGAAACAGATACATTATGAATGCTTAAGAGATTGGATTGCACTACTTTTTGGTTCTAGATTTGTATAATTAACTGGAGTTAATAAAAATTAAAAAAAAACTGGAGTAAACGCTTTGAAAATATGGCCCATAGCAGAATGGTGTCATCTTAACACCATTCTGTGTCCATTAACACTATCTATTAAACATATTAAACATGTAAAGTAATAATAATAATAATAATAATAATAATAATAATAATAATAATAATAATAATTTCCGTCTCTCATCTTTTTTTATAACAAAAACTCACCCACCCCCTTCTCAAATATTCAACAATTGTAATGCTTATGAAAGTTGTCCAGGTTACTGACAGCACAGCAGGCCCTGTGTGCTGAACACACTTTGTTTGGAAGTGGTGCAGTGAAACAGAAGACTGCTCAGAATTAGTACTAATTGGCAACATAATCTGCAGTCACTCAGAGTGGCATAAGACTGGCAGATCTTACCCCCTTTGGCCTCTATGCAGAGTGTTCCCTCTGAAACACTTGAAGCGATTAGTTGTTATTTTGATGTGCACACCCATCCACTGGGATTCAGGCAAGGACCAACACAAGTTTCACAGCACAGCCACATATTTTGAGATGTCTTTTTAAATGAAAGATTTGGGATTTGATGGTAAAAAAATAAAATAAAATACAGGGTGATTAGAAAGTAAGTTTACTATATCAACACACCATATCACTGATGTGGTAAACTTACTTTAGTAAATATGGTCATGGAGAGGATGGCTATAAACATTATTATTATTACCAAGCAAAGCCACCAGCATTAGCACAACTGCAAAGTGTTTCAGATCCTTGTTCTTGTACAGGTAGAGCAGGGTGCAAAAAGCTTTTATTTCAAAGAACTGCAAATAAAAAAAGTTCAATATGTATTTTGTGTGCTTATTTGTTGCTTTTTCATTTGATGTAAAATACAAATGTTCCTTAAAAAATGGTGTAAACCCTTCCTAAAATCAGACTCAATGGACTTAAATTTTATATATTTGTAGTTGTAACAAGCAAGAATCAGTTAAATAGTCAATTTACACCCCCTCCTTAGTATCTTAGATAAAGCAGTAGAGCAATAAATCAGCTCGAAAATGCAACCCACAAAGTCATATTGTGAGTTCAGCGCTTAATCGGCTTTAATCTTTTCAAATAGTACCGTGGGGCCCTAAGCTCCCCGACAGATTTGGCTACATACAATTAATCTTTTAACAAAAGCTTGTTCATCACTTTTGAGATAAAGAATGTCAACATGCTTTCTTTTTTCTCCCTCCTACATTTTCTGAAGTGGTTAGGTTCATGCGGATTAGTCTCACTTCCAGCCTACTTCATTTGTTTAAGCAGTGCATTATCTATCCTTTATGCAGAACAGCACTGGCATGTATCTTTTCAAGAGTGCTGATTGTTTTACTGAAATGGGACCCCATGTCATTTATAGCGATGTTCAGCCTCCCACATTTACAAGAGTAGAGTTCTCTATAAAAGAAACAACAGTGATGATGGGTTTTTTTTACATTTTAGTTTAAAGAGAGCTTGGTATGGGTATGGAATATTAGTTGTCTTAATGTTTTAACATTCACTTTGTATCACGTTCAAATCCCGGCTCACTCATTGACTCACTGTATGACCCTGAGCAAGTCACTTAACCTCTTTGTTCAGGTGAGACGTTGTTGTAAGTGACTCTGCAGCTGATGCATAGTTCACAGACCTTAGTCTCTGTAAGATGCCTTGGATAAAGGTGTCTGCTAAATAAACAAATAATAAAGTATGGTACAGAAAGTGTATTTCTATATTTATTTCTGACTTTTTTCCCCTCTAATAAGTTGAACTGACTTTTACACAGATCCTTTACTTTTAAAATCTTGCCGTTCTCTTCATCAAATTGACTTGTCGAAGGAGAGATTAGCAAAGAAGGAAACAGAGTTTGCGGAGGCATTCAACATTCATCAAAAACACTCTCCGGTACCTCTCGCCACTCCAGAGTCAGAGCCTCACGCAGCTGTACCAGATACAGACCTGCCACATGCACAGACCGCATGACCAGGGCACCGGCTACACATTCAGGGCTTTTCCAGACACACTGCTCTGTGTCTATCAGGTCACAAATCTTTACTATTTTAGCCCTTATGAAAGAATCATTAAACAATTCCGAACTATTAAAATAAATATTTAAGTGTGGATTAAAAACCAACGGCTGCTCCAGAACCCAAAAGGGGTCCAAAGAATCATCATATACAGCCTTTAGTAACGTCCAAGCCCTCAGCACACTCTTATAAAAAGAGGAAGACATGAAAAATGTATTTTGTTAAAATCTAAAAATAACAAATTAAAATCAAAACCAAGTCCCCACAGCCTGACGAAGAAACAAAAATGCCAGTTCCCTCCAGGGCATCTTTACCTGAGAATAAAACAGCTTTTGCAGCGCTTGAATCCCAATGGCAGCTAACCTGCACTCAATATTCATAAGCTCTTGCCCACCCTCTTCTAGTGGTAGATACAGCACACACTGCTTTAGCCAATAACACCCATTCCAGAAAAACTCTTAAGAGCCAGGAATTAATCTGATTAAACAATAGTTGCAGGGGCTCCACACCGATCAATTTATGCCAGAGACTGGAGGCATCTAAATTATTTATAACTAAACCTCTAAAGGACATCTGTGGAAGAAGCCACTTCCACCTCTGTAAACAATCTTTTACTTTTTCTAGAACCCCTTCACAGTTTAAATGTTCCACTTTCTCATACCCAAAAAGACCCCCAAATATTTAAACCCTTTCTGACTCTACTTCAGTCCATCTGGTAATATCAGGGATCTACACCCCTGTCCATCCCCAATGAGCACAGCACTGCTCTTACTCCAATTAACACAATTTTTCAATTAAACTGTCATATGGGTTGGAGTCCAGGGTTTCTTGAATCTCAAAAACATCCCGCTCCAGTTCTTGCAGAGACTCATTAGTCCTCTGTCACAGCTGGCTGGTGGATGATGTCACAGACCCGGAAGATAGACACGAGAGGCAGTACTGGGGTATGAAAAGGCACTGCTTGCGCAGCTATTTAATACATGAAAGATTTAAACAAAACACTCAAACAAAAAGGCACGTTGGCCAAACAAACAAACAAACAATAATGAAAAGGAATGGCAAAACAAGTATCGTGCTGGTTTTTAGCTAGCATGTATAGCATTTGTTTTCTTTCTACTATTAGCTTTTACCTCCTCGCTCCCATTCTCTACTCCTCGATTCCTCTTCTCGCTCGAACCGTACTCACTGGTGTATTACTTCTGATTGCACTCACCTTTCCATACAACATAGACAATGTTCCACCAATATCTCATACTGCATAGGTTCTAAAACCATATATGCTTTACCACGCTTATATGTGGACTCTGGCTGGGACTCTTGATCACTCAGCCCTCCTCCAAATGATACAGAAGATGAAAACTGCTCTGGACAATGCTCAACACAAAGCAATGATGGCTGAGGTACACGCTGATATGGCGCAAGCTGACACCAAGATTATCAGATCACGTGCCTCTTCCTCAGGATGGGGTTTTGGACCAGGGGCAAAGGTCGAGTTGCCTCCTTGGGATTCCTTGTCACCCTTGTTCTGGTGTTCTTTCTCTACTGTCGAATGTGCTGCACCCTCCATCGATATCAACGCACTCAATGGATGGTCAGGGCTGTGAAGAATGAACTGCTCTAAATCGAGTGAGTGGAAAGACGCTCACTGTCATGTGCTGGTAACCTCTGACAGAGGGAGCAGAAGACAGTCTCATGTTGGTCTCGTGGGCTGTATTGGCCACAGGCCAAAAGTGGGGGGTGAAGGGTTAAAATAAATATTAGTTAAACAAGTAGTATGAAAATGCTTGAGTATGTCTGCGTAAGCTATGTTGAAATATGGATAGGTAAGTCAGCACTTTACCAGGACATTGCACTTTGGCTGTGTGCCGAGAACATCTTATGATACTTTGTTTCCTTTTATTATTATTATTTGTTTATTTAGCAGACACCTTTATCCAAGGTGACTTACAGAGTGTGTGTGAACTATGCATCAGCTGCAGAGTAACTTACAATTACATCTCACCCGAAAGACGGAGCACAAGGAGGTTAAGTGACTTGCTCAGGGTCACACAATGAGTCAGTGGTTGAGGTGAGATTTGAACCGGGGACCTGCTGGTTATAAGCCCTTTTCTTTAACCACTGGACCACACAGCCTCCTTTTAAGATGAATATACGTCCTGCTGCATGCACACACTATTTTGTCTTGTTTGTGCATTACTATAAAAAGCTGCACCTTGTAACTATGTGTCAGAGAAGCATTAGCAGACTGCCTGCGACGTGGTCTCTCCAGATACCTGCTTGAATAAAACTACCTAACCGTTCAATGATTTTTATTTTTTTAAATGTTATTTTTATTAAAACCTTGTAACTTCACCAGACCCCAAAGTCCCACTGATTGTAACCATAGCAACAGACGGATGTGGATAATGTGCATGCAGAATGATAATGTGGTTTCTATTTCCATGGTCAAATTCAATTTAGGGCATTGGCAGGCTACAGTAATATGTTTAATGGAATACTCTAAAAGGACAAAAATATTAAATATTATTTCTCTTCTATACTATATAGTGTAATAAATAAATATTTTAAAAGAATGCCTTGCCTCTTATTAGCATTACAACTTGTAAGTCTCTGTGCACATTGTTTAATTTTCCATATTTATTTTATCTTTCAAGGTGAAACTCATTTATCCTGCACTCCAGGCACAGCAGGTGCTGTATAAGGATACCATCTGCCACCACAAGTCATATGTGCAGCAAAGAAAGTTTTATTTATGTTTCAGGTGAGGGCCTAATACTGTCGATCTACAGTTTGGTGACAGGTTAAATAGACTTCTCATGAGTGAAAATGAATGTATTTTAAACCAAATATAACAGGTAATATGTTTTGCTGTCCTCTTACCTTTTTAAGATGTTTACAATCATTCTGAGTGCTTCTTTTTGACAATTACTCACAATTCACTTTTTTTTTTATATACAATGGTGAAGGTGCTTTGACCAGAGTTCTGGAGCAGACCTTCTTCACCATAGACATATGCAATAGAGACAGGACTAGCAAAGTGTCTGTATCATTGTAAGAGTCAGCACCATCCAATGAATATCTACAGTGAATCAAGTTTCTGTTCGTATTGATGTCAACACACAATAGCTGTTCTAGATATCACTTTGGTGATCTAGCCTGTATTACACTATGTCTATAGTGAAAAGAACTGAAAAGCTGCCACTAAGCATAGGTCAAAGCACTTTAACACAGAACACATCAAAACATTCAAATAGACGGTATTTACTAAACTTCAATAAGAACTACTTAGAATAATTGCAACTAGTATACTGTAACAAGACTCGCATCACTCACGGTTCTTTGCCACTTTAAAAATTGACCCAGACACAGGAAAATGGATTTTTCACACACTGATGCACTATTTTTTTAATAAAGAAAACTGAACAAAACACAAAATAAACACCTAGCTCTCACGAGCACTAACTAGACACACCGGAACCTGAACTGTAGTGCAGGATGGCTAAGCCGTTTACCTGCTACACAACTCTAAACAAAAATAAACACAGTTTCCACAAACAACTCTTCACAGGTTTCACAGTACCTGTCCTTGGTGTGCTTGCACACCCTCGCAAGCGGGCTCTACAGCAGCCCTGCATAGACTGGCTGTTTTTCTTTTATACCCTGCACCTGGCTCTAATTTAATAATAATCACCAGGTGCAGGGGATAATTAAGCAATAAAATAATTAACAAAACTGATTAAACAATAAAACAAACTAACAAAAATGTGCCTGCGCACATAGTCTTACGCAGGGAGGATTTTAACCCCCTCCCTGTTATTACTATTTTTTAAATTATTAACTGAAAATTAGATAAGTGACAAATCTTTATAAGTAATTCAATCTTTTCTCAACCCTTGAAAAAGTATCAAATTAGTATCAAATTATGAGCAAGATACCCATGAGAATGCCAGTGTATAATGAGATACTCAGCAATGCATTTATTTCTTCTGTAATATTGTACAAGAAAATGAATTACTGCAGCAGTAAGATAAAAACCTTTCCAACAGGTCCTGGGGAAAAAGTCATTATTGTTTTGAAGGCACTTGATCATTGTTGTTGAAAAAGGTTATGAAGTTGATATTAAAAATGATCACATGTACACAAATCGCTCTAAGAAAACATTCATTATTCAGTAAAGGAATATTGCTTCGAAGATTAATAAGCCTGGAAACTGGGTCACAGTTTCTTAATGCAGCAGTCACAATAGTACAGAAGAAAACATGCACACTGGTATATCTGAGCAGATATCTGTTTATAAACTGGTGTTCTTCTTAGGGGTCATGGCCAAACTGAAACAATCACATCCAAGTAATGCTGTCTTTTATGAAGTTAAAAATAAATCAAAAGAATTGGTAATTGGTTCAAACCATACTTTTTCGCACAAAACTCCTTGACCAGAGAGCGTTATGGTTTTAAAATCTACGTATTACGTTGATCGTACTCAAAGGAATCCTATAATACAAATGTTCTTTGTGAACCAATACAGCTAACCCTACATCTATAGCTAACCCTACATCTATAAAAGAATTTGAGTTTCTGTTTTGAATAAAACCAATGTTTAACTTGTTAATTAAGTTTTCATAAAAGGTTAGGGATGGTTGCAGCAACTACAGTGAGGCATAATGCCAAAAGGTTCCAGAAAGCGCTGCCTCACAGCTCTGTGAGCGCACCACAATCACAAACTGAACAACATGTTTGATTTTGTGGAAACTATGCATGGGAAGTTGTTCTGATATATCCTACATGCAATGGTTGTAGTAGATCAGGGTACTGACATGTATATTGTGTTTTATATCCTTATTTGGGTATACATAGTTGTAGTCAAAAGTTTACATACCCCAATGGAAATGTTTCTCGAAAACAAATAAATATAGGAAAAATCTTTTGTTGCAAATGTTACAAGAAATTAGGGTGACCAGACGTCCCGATAAAATCGGGATTGTCCCGATATTAGGGGTTTGTCCCACATCCCGATCGACGTACTGTTGGGAAGTCTAAACTCTCAGTTTTGGAGTGTCTAAAATGTATTTTTTATAATGGAGTTTTCATGTATTGCACTCATGTGCACTGAACACACCAGCTTGTAAAGTAATGGATAACACACAACAGGACATGCATGCGTGTTGCACTAACATATGGCTGTAGATGGGTTGGAGGCACAAAGCGAAGCCAACTGCCTTCAACCAACAACGCTGTATGTTAATGCAACACAACACACAAGCCCAGTGTGTTATCCCGCTTATAAAATGGATACAATTTACAAAAGAAAAAAATAGTTTTTTTTATATAAAAAAAATAAATAAATAAATAAATAATATTCTTCCACTTTGGAGCAAAAATAGTCAATCAAACAAGGTTCTATTTGTTGTAAAAATGAATGATGCCTCCGTATTGGTCTCAAACGCAATTAAATACAGTTTTGTTAAGTGCGATTTGCAGGTTGTCAAAGTTTAGATTTGGTCCCTGCCTAGATCACTTGCACACATGCTGGGTGAAACAAAATCTTTGAACCACATGACAGCTGTGTTCTTGCCTTACGTCTTAAGACTCTATTTAACTAATCGGAGAGTTGAAGGGGTGGGTTTTCCACTTTAAGCACTTCAAGAGGCCGAAACATTAAAATGACTACTCAAAAAATAACCGATTATTTTCTAAGCAAAAATAGTGACAATGAATGTGGAAGTTACCAAACCGAAATTGATGATGAAAAAGAAAAAGAAAATGTAGAAAATGAAAAACAGCAACCCGACAGTCAACGAAGTGCTGTGGAAAGCGAATTGGAAGAACAGCAAGAGGGGTAGTGCACCAAAAGCACACATTGTGATAGTGGGTATGGTGTTATGTGGGGAACAAAAATGGAAATGGCTTTTATACAGCAAGGAATTGGGTGGTACGATGTGCAAGCTCTGCCAGAAACAGAAAAAAAAGATTACAAAGGATCAGGGGGTAAATGGAGCAGTGTAGCCTGTGTACAAATTAGGGTGGGTTATTATTCATTATTCTCTTTCTTATTAGTATTCAAATTCATTGTCTTATTGCATTTTTAATGTAAGGCAACTTTATTTTTCTTTTAAAAGTGCTCCCGGCTATAATGCTCTGCCACCCAGCTATAGAAAATTCCTGGGGAGAACACTGCAAGACAGATGGAGTACTCAACCAGCCGAATTACGCAATGAAGAACAGAATTCTCATAACAACCCTTTTACAAGACAAACTGTTTTTAAGTCGAGTAACATTTCTTTATGTTTCATCCAATCTATAAAAACACCAGCTGACTTGTTATATCTTTGTGTAGATGTTTTTTTTAATGGAGATTTTGCTTCTTGTAATTTTAGCCACTTGTCTACTGTCATGCCTCTGATAAAATGTGACTAAAGGAGTGTGACTCATTTTTAAAAAACTTAAAAAGCTCAAATTGCGAAATGGGTATATTTGTCGGTGATTGACCAAATCCTGACTGCGAGTGTAACATCCTATAACATATTAAAATGAAATCATTTTTTTTGTACATTTTTATTTGTTATTTGTTTACAAATTGTTTAATCTCTGTGTCAGTAACAGAGTCAAAACACAGAAATATTTATCAAAAATAAAATGTGCAATAACTGAAAGGTAGCACAATGAGATAAAATAGTGAAACTGGCAGTTGATTTGTACAGTTGTTCTTCTTTCTGTCAGACAGCAAGGTACTGGGGTCAACACTGTTTCCCTGGGATGCTCCAGTTAGTAGAGAGAAATACTAAAAGTGAAATTTGAGATAGATGAGAGAAAAAAATGTTGTTTCCTTGGGCAAAAGCAATTCCACCACAGGGATTTCTAAGCGAGAGAAATCAAAGTAAAATATGGCTTTAACATTCTAGTATTTACATAATCTGCATTAACTGTGTCGGTAAATTTGCATTTCGATTCAATAATTTGAATGTGTGAGAGCAAACAGTCATCCCTCTTTGTACTGTTATAGGTCAAACAAAAGTTGTTATATTTTAGATATAACCATCCTTGCTCAGTTAAAAATATTTCCCAGAACAAACAGAACAATTGTGCCACAGGTAATGTTCTTGAGCAACATAAAGGTTCCAATAAAACTTATGAAGCTTGCCTTGTTGAGGCTACACAAAATAAAGACTGTGTGTAACACAGTAACACAACCCTCCCAACCCTTACTAAACATGTCATGGTTCCTTTGTTTGCAGCACGAATCTACTCATCCACCCCACCTTGTACACATACCACACATTAACACAGAACCATACCAATACATCATTGCAATAGCTAAGACTTTACAAGTGCAAGTGTCTCAACTCTGTATAGTTTATTTATAATAATCCTTTAGAAAATCCATAAACTAGAAACTAATAGTGAGCAGCTGAGCATTGGTTTTTGCACTGCGTCGCAATTACATATTGATATCCCTTATTAAGCAAGACACTAGATACCGTTCATGTGTTATTCCTGCATCATGTCGGGTTATATCAAATGAATGTGAGAAAAATAATCACCCTCATTACAGCACATCTCCCTCTGTGGAATATTAGACCTTGACAGCAGTCACATATCTTACCTATAACAGACACACATCCCAGAGGAGCGACGAGCGTAGCTGGGGCAAAGCCATAGGCAGCGAAGTTCTCCAGTTCACCGATCCCCATCAGGATGATGGCACTCCACCACAGGACACTTTTGTAATATGGCTTTGGGTCTTTCTGCCAAGACAGTCGCACATGTGTGTATTTCTGAAATAAAGATGATGATAATAATAATAATAATAATAATAATAATAATAATAATAATAATAATAATAATAATAATAATAATTTCTTATCATCATGATGCACATATTATGTTTGATTTATTTTTATTTGTATTCAGTGGACAGCAAAGGAACGAATGTGAATAATGTACAGTAAGAGGTTTGGTGTTAGAAGGATACTGCGGTGGATTCAAATTAACCTGGCTAAGGCCAATGTAATACTGCCCTCGCCTTGAATGCATTGGATTGCATATTTATAAGATACTTGCTTTTGTCACCCATGATGATGCTGATGATGTTACACGCCAGGAACTAACATGGCACAATGCTGTATAGTTTGTTATGTTCTGAAATTCACCTGTATGCCCCAGATCATGATCATGACTTCCCATCTTTGTGCATTTAGGATTGAAGGGTAGCAGCATTATTCCAGCATGGTTGAACAATGAGCAAGACTAGAATAATTCATGTCACACATTGTCATAACATTACAGCAATTTTCAATATAATCATGTATGTAAATGTCAAAAAACCTAACCATTCTATTTTAATAAAGGTATGGCTAAATAGATCCATAGATCAGAATGGATTAAAACATTGTTACCATGTGGGCCACCCATTTCCACTTGTTCTGGACTCTAAGACTCTGTTCACACTACTACCTTTGCACATTCACACATGCTGAAAAGCAGGCCTAAAATGTGATGAATTGCTTGTTTTTTTATGGAATAATAGCCTGCACTCAGAATGGAAGTTCTATCGGGATATACAGTAATCCTTGATTTGTAGCAAATGTTTCTTATATATATATATATATATATATATATATATATATATATATATATATATATATATATATATATATATATATTTACCCTGGGCGCCTTAAAATCACAAGTGAATGGGGTCTAAGTCGGCTCTGAACCTGTATGCCTGTGTATAGCTCTTAATCTAAAGTGTATGAACAGAATTTGGATATTTTATTTAACAGCAATTGGTGAAGGAGCGAGGAAGTGAGTGAGAGAGAAAACACACATTTTCAGAAAATGTTTGTTGTATTTTTATATTTTAAAATAAACAATAAATAATATAGCTGGGTGAACTGTGACATGGAACATGCTTTTGTTAAGTTAAGGGCTGATCTGAAAAATCGAGGCCCTGCTCTCGTAAGTAGTGTGTTTGTTTTTTCTTATAAATAAAGCTTGTTTATTTTGAATGTAAATTTGGCAGGAATGGGGTTAAAATCCCGTTCCTGCCAAATCAATGTGCACAATGTGGCCAGGTGCTGATAGATTGATTGATTGTCAATCAGCCCTGGTAACATTATATAAGAGGAGCCAGGTCCTCTGTTGTGGGTTCATTTCATTTAGTGAAAGGACTGGGAGCAGCAGGTTGTAGCCAGGAGTAATATTTTCATGTAAAATTGTAATTTATAACTTTAAGCAGCAAAATCCATAAGTGGAATTAAACCCCAACAAAACAATACTGAATAGACTGCTGAGGTGAGAATAATGGAAATGAAATATCCTGTCTGAGTAAAATGTATTAGGGCTTTGAAAACATGTCTATGGATAAATGAGAGTAGAAACAGAAGCATTTCATACCAATAAATGTGTATTCATGTTGCAGCATTTTGTTTAAGAGGACGGACCATTCATGTTCCAAATGTCATTCCTTGTTGGTACACATGCTTGTTACGGTGTTTCGGGAGATCGAGCTGGCTCAACTCATCCAAGTCACTAACTATACTTATTAATGCCCAGGTGTCGTCCTCGCTCCAGCGATTTTGAGTGGAGGGCGGACGCGCGTTGTCTTTGGACATAGTTGGGATCAAAAGCAAGGGAATTCAGTTACAGACATTTATTAAGCAGCTCACTTGCTCTTCGTGTTTAACTTTAGCCTAGTTTTTACAGCAAGGGTATTCTCAAACAGCTGCTTTAATACTATAACAAGGGCATAACACAGTTCATGGTAAGTGGTTTTATATAAACCCAAAAGAGATATACAACATGACAGGGCAGACACAGCAAAAAACAATACAAAAAAAAAAGCCACCTGCATTATCATTAAGGTGAACTACACTACTGCTACCCATAAAACCTCCCATCAGCCACTACTTTCTGCCGTCTTGGAATCCACAGTAAAATCTGACCTGCTCCCTTGCAATATTTATAGTGATGTCACTTAAGGATAAACACGTTCATTAATATTTTATGTGAAATGCAGGTTTCCATGTGAAACTGGGTGTGGATTTTCCCATTGCTCCGCATGGAAACACCATGAAAGTTGCCTGAAACTTGTAGCTTGCAAGTCACTTTCTACAAAAAAGTATCCCTTTCTACATTTTTCTAGCAACATGTAGACCAGTGTCCCCTCGGCTTTACATCAAACTAATTCAAAACTAAAAACACAGCTGTATGTTATGACCATTAAAGCAAAGCAACAAGTGCTTAATTTGCAAGACATCTAGCTCCTGAATGTTTTTAGCACCATCATCCCTGAAAAGAGAGAAATGCTTATTAATGTTATAGACCTAAAATATAATTTAGTCCCTAGATTAAAATTCTTCACTGTTTATTTGTACTTCTGTAATGCCTCTTTTTGTTAAACAACAGGATTTGAGTATTTTAAATGTTCTATAGATTGGATAGTAATGAATAAAATAAAAGTATTTAATGGAAATTCCTGACTAGATCTGTAATCTATAAGTACATTTATCTTACTTTACTGTAAGTAGGAGTAACAAGATTATGCTAACAGTTTGAAAGTCTCTTTTTACACAATGATACTGTGATGAGTTCATTTCAATAAATTACTTTTTTATTGTCTTAGGACATGCATCTCCATCTTTTGTAAACCAAGTGTAAAATGTACTTGTATTATTTGCTCTGCAGGTGTTACAGTATGTGAGGCAGGCATAGGAAAGGGGTAAGTGTCATACAATCTCGCAGTCCTTCAGGACAGAGCAGGATGGAACTCTTCAGGATAAGGTTGTCAATGCTGAGGTGCTGTTTACAGGATTTTTAGTTGAGCACAACCTGCCATTTTCAGTAGCTTAACATGCAGGTAAGATGTTTCCAGACAGCAAGACAGCAAAGCATTTTGCCTGTTTTTACACAAAAACATCTGCCATTGTAAATAATGCACTTGAACCCAAAACCTGTTTCAGCATATTCTGTCAGAGAAAGGGTCATATAGTCTAATGATAGATGAGAGTAATGACATTATCAGCATGGTTTTCAAAAGGAGCAAAATAGGAACTAGGTCACAAAATGATTTTTAAATAATTTATATTTATATTTATAAAGGGTCAACAAGTGAATACATGACTCATTTCATATAAACCCTTTGAAAGCCATATACTTAGTGACCCAAATCAGGTTTTAGAAATCACTTTGCAACCTAGTTTTATTTTGCCCCTTTTGGAAATCATGCTGTGTGTGTGAAAAAGAGTGTGCTATCCTTGCAAGGTACTTTAATGAAGAGAACATTCAAATCAGCGCAAGGCTTTGTAGATATCTGTAATTCAGTAAATGAGGAGAACATTTGTATTTAATCATCACTGGAAGGAAAAGGAATCTTAGGCTTGGTATTGTTGGCCCCCTGAAATCAATCTTATAAACTTGGGCTGTCTGTGTAGTAATTGTGGTGAAGAAGAAACAGTGGAGCATATATTCAGGAAATGCAATACATATATTCAGCAAAGAAACATATTAAACAGAAGGGAAATGGAAATTGTAGTAACAACAGTAAATTATATTTTGAAGGTAGGAGGGAAGAGAAAAACAAATGGAGAAAAATAAATTTATAGTCAAAATTATAAAAAGTATATGGAAATGGGAGAAAATATAAGCAAAGAAATAAATACACAAATATAATGGTAGAGGGAGCTCATCATCTCCGCTTCAGATGGCATGCGCCAACAACCCCTAAAAGGAGAGAAATAATACTGTTTACTGGTTATTTTGGCACTTTATCCAACAATCGCTTTGTATGGTAATACAGTACACTTCATTATTGGTTAACTCGTTGAAGATTTTTTTTCCCAAGTGAAAGTTAGTGTCCTTTTTTTTCTTTTTGTTCGTGGATCTCAGACTTTTTCGACCTGTGACCAAAAACATGTCCCTAAGAGGATTGTAGCTAACAAAACAAGGATGCTGGTAACAACCCACCAAAAGATTCAGAACAATTTGTGAAAGGATTTTGTTAGTTACACAAATCGCTTGAGTGTGCAAACAAACAATACATGGAGAAATGACAATGTAATTGCAAATGGTAGATATTTTTTCATTCATTCAAAATTCAAGCATGAGAAATATTTCAGAATCTTTGGGGTAGGTGATTCATTAGTAACAAGGATACTGATTCAAGTACATACTGTATAAACTATCTTCAATGTGCATGTCCTCTGCATGTGTTTGCAGATAAAACCATAGCTGTTATTTCATATGTAAATATTTTGTGGATTATAGTCTGCAGGCACATATTATCTACAGTCCTGTGTTTCTAGGTCACAGATGGATTCTGGCTCCACACGGATGAACGCAATTATGCATATATTGTTACTGTATTTATTTGATATCAGTAGAAAACTATGGCTTTTCCATATAAAATGAGATTAGTATTTTCTATGATGCAGAAGCAATACATCATAGAAGACAGTATGCACACACAGGCTCATAAAAAAAAAAAAAAGATATGATTTGTAACCATGACCATATATACCAGGATTTAAACAACCATATTTATTATTAATTTATTTATTTATTGAGTTTATATAGCGCTTTTTATACAAAAGTATTGTAAAGCATTGTATAGTACATAGCAGAAAAAAAGAACAAATACAACTGCCACAATCAGACCATTTAAATAACAGTATACACATAATAATACAAAAGCAGCAATTTTAAAGTTACATTAAAACCCACTAAGATAAGAAAGCCATTTTTAATAAAAGGGTGTTTTTAGTCTTGACTTGAAAACTGTAACAGTCCCAGCTTCCCTGACAAAGGCAGAGCGTTCCATAATTCCGGAGCTCTACAAGAAAAATCCCTACCTCCCGTGTTGCTTTTGTTGACGCTAGGAATAACCAGCAGCCCCACATCCTGTGATCTCAGAGTGCGGTTTGGAAGATACGGGGTCAGTAACTCCTGCAAATAACGAGGTGCTAATCCATTCAGGGCCTGGTAAGTTAACAGCAAAATCTTAAAATCAATTCTATACTCCACAGGGAGCCAGTGTAAAGAGGCCAAAACAGGGGTAATATGTTCACTTTTTCTGGTTTTAGGAATTCTAGCGGCGGTATTCTGAACAAGCTGCAAGCAGGATACCACATGTTTTGGGACACCAGAAAAAAGTGCATTTCAATAAACAATGCTAGATGAAACAAAGGCATGCATTAGTCTCGCGGCATTAGATACGGAAATAATTGGTCTAAGTTTGGCTATTTCTCAAATGGTAAAAAGATGCTTAAGAAACTTCCCTAATTTGAGTCTCAAATGATAGAGCAGGATCAAAGATGACTCCCAAACTCTTAATTTCTAGTTTAAGTTTTGATGACAGACTGCAAGGTTACATCAGATTGTATTATTATTATTTCATATTTTAGAGGTTTTTAGTTGAGAATAATATATAATAATGCATATTGTGTAATGAACCCCATTACTATCTAATGAACGGTATTTGATTTCACTGAGTAATTACTGTATGCGATTTCAGTGTGTAGTCTATGAGATTTCAGTGTGTACCGCATGTAATTTCAATGTGTAGTGTATGAGGTGTCAGTTTAAAATTATGTCCCAAACAGTGCCTCATACTGTGACAGGATTGAAAGGAGTTCCTGTCGTAATTCGCCCTCCCAACCACCGGCAGCACTGTGTAGGGTTGACCTTGATTGGGTCAGGAGGCTGAACTCTGACCAAACAGGAAGTTCCGGGTTGGGCGACCATCTTGGCCCAAGGTGGAACCATGCGGCCGTCAGGTCCCATCATTGCAATCAGCTGTGCTGTTCTCGTCAATTGGCTGACGTGGGGCAGCGTGCTGATTGCAGGGGTGGGACTTGGCAGTATTTAAGCAGTATGGTTTTACCATTCGGTCTCCCTGTCCTGAACCGAAAGCACGTGCTGTGCTTTGTTGTTTTATTTAACCTGCTGTAAGTCACAGAAACTTGAAAATTTGGGGAACCCTGGTGGATTACCGCAGTGAGGAAAACCCAGGACAAGTCATTAATCCGTGGAAGGGAGCTAAGAGGTGGTGAGAGGAAACCCACTGCTTCCTTTGTTGTTGTTTTTGTAACCGTGATGTTTTTGTTTAATCTTTATTTGAAACCTGAGTTTACCATTGCTGGTATTCCAGGTGGTTTTCTTGTTTATTTTCTGCAGTAATGGACTGTTTATTTTCATTGTTAAAATAAAATCCTGCCCAGATACCATTGTTGGTACATGGCTCCAGGACTAAACGTCACTTCTGGCTCTGTGTGCTGTCATTTCTGGTCCTTCCCTAAGCTCCACCCACTATCATCCCACATACATTTCTACATGTGCCCTGAGCCCTCCCATATGTGCATATCTTCTACATCACCTGGTGGCTTTTTAATAACTGTTCTATTGTCTAAAGTAATATTTTTATTTAATTAAAAACAAAGTCACTCAAATCCAATCTGATATATAAAGAAATTATCTGAAACATTGACAGGAGGCCAATTAAAAGAAAAAAAACTACACCACAATCTGTAACCCAGAAATAGCATAAACACTTTGACATGTTTATGCTTGTAGTTTCCTTTTCAATACACTGAAGAAAGAAAAAAATATATATAATGTGCTTAAGAACAACTTGTAGATATCTCCATTAGTACAGCAATAGAATGGAAATGCTTAGTGTGCAGTTTCAAGCTAACGTATGCAAGTATGTAAATATATTATTATTACTATTGTTTTTGTTGTTAATAATAATACTCGTACTAATAATAATTGCTTTTTGACTAGAAACCCAGTTGTTTTTGAATATTTATTGTATCTCACTACCTAGCTGTTAATCATACATATTTAATCAAACAAAGAGACACATTTCACATTGCATTCAAGATAGATTGTTAACATAGTGCAGCAAAGAAAGAATGCTTTCAGCTTCTACAAGAGATGACTCTACTAACGGAATGGATTGCTGAAGAGGGACAGCAAGAAATGATTGCCATGCTGGCGAATGGATGAACCTTATATTTGGTTATTATACATTGGTTATTTTGATATGACTTTGAATAAGCATATGTGAATGTGTTCAAGACAAAAGCCAGGGGATTTCTGTTTCTGCTCCAGTTACTTCAAGGCTCTTCTATAAACCTACAGTCCTGGTACATGCTTTGCATAATACAACATGCAATGTGGGTATTGTGCACATCCTAATGGACTAAGACAGTTTAAAGGCAATTTTTAATAGAATGATGTGATCATTACGCTCAATTCTGGCTGTATTTCCATTGTAATCTTTTGGGAACATGTAGTACAGTATCTTCCTTGTGTTCATCCCAGATTTACTTTATTCCTATACATTAATATATAAACAAATGATATTGCACGTGACACACACATTGCATTCCTGAGTAAAAGATAATGAAAAAGGCCCACCTTGGCAAAATGTGAGTTATGTAAAACTTGTGCATGAAATGATGTGTGGGCACACAGGTTGAAAATAGGTTTTCACAGAAACATATTAACAAATATACATTTATATTCTATGTCACCATGGCAAGAATTGGGAAAGATAAATCCTAATATTAGTTCATATTAGACTCCTTCCTACATCATCACCTTCTTCAGCGCGCAGTCAGTGCTGTTTAATGTCAACAGTCACCATATTTATCACGAATTACAACAAGTACTGTAAAGCGGGCTACATTCAAAAGAAAGATATGGACAATACAAAACAAACAAGGTTCACACCAATAACAGAAGAATTTAAAAAAATGTTTCTAAGAGAGCAAGAAAATGAAAATAAGAAGACACTAACTGACATAGACCTCAAAGTTGTTGCTTTTGAGATAGGAATGTACTCATGGCTGTGCCACTCATGCATTACGGCTCAAAACCGACTCGAGAAATATTATTGTGTGGTAAAATATTCTGACCCTTATATTATACTCTTTATATACATATTGTGGCATGCTGCAGCATATCAAAAACATTTGTGCCTTCTGTCATTTTTTAAACAGATACCATAATCCCTAGTTTTCAACCCTGGTTTTCAAGTACCCTCAAAAGGTCCAGTTTTTTTTCAGCCAGTTCTTTTTTATAATGTATTGCAGTCTGGTGATGAACACAGATTCCAGAGCAATCATTGTAGCTTCACACTGTTTAAAGTCTCAGAGGCTGTCTACGTAATGTCTTTTGTGTACTGGGAAACAATGCCTGTTCAAAACAAATATTTTATTCCTTAGATGTCTGTATAAACCATTGTTTCCTTCCTACCATATGCACAATGTTGCCTGCTCCTAATACAAATCAATTAGGGAATCCCTCAATCTGTCAAATTGTTTTGATTAACATTATGTTTAATAGACACAAATAATTCTCAGTGTCGCACAATATATCACTGGATTAGATACTGGATTAGGGTCTGGAGGTAGCTGGGTGCCTTGACCAGACTGCACCCAGCTACCTCCAGACCCTCATCTCTCCCTACACCCCCACTCGACCTCTCCGCTCCGCCTGCACTGGCTCTACCTCCTCTACGCTCCCCTGCCTCCAGAACCCGCTCCTTTTCCACCCTCGCCCCGCAGTAGTGGAATGACCTTCCTACAGATGTCAGGACTGCCCAGTCCCTGACCACATTCCGGCACCTCCTCAAGACTCACCTCTTCAGAAAACACCTGTAGAACTCCTCTGTTCTCCCCTGGGACACTTATCACCCTTCCTTAAATGCGCTTTACTTGCTCTTATCTGCCCCCTATTTTACTGCATTTAATCCTGTACTTCAGAGTACTGTAATCTGCCAAGTGTTTAATCTGTAGTATTTTGTATTTAATCATATCCTGATGTAACTATCAATGACACTGTTATCTGCTGCATTATTGAATCGCGTTTTGTCACACTTGTACTTGCTTGAACCAAAGTCATTGTATTTATCTTGCTCTTAATTGTATTATTACTTGTACTGTGATACTTGAAATGTATTTGCTTACGATTGTAAATTGCCCTGGATAAGGGCGTCTGCTAAGAAATAAATAATAATAATAATAATAATAATAATCACAAACCAGAAAGCATAGTGACTGAACAATATCTAGCAGAAGAAAGCCAAAAAGCAAAAGATGAAAATAAATAAAGTGAGAATTCATGACTCACTTTTGAAATTGCATTTTCACAAACAAAGTAGAAGTAATTGCTTCCAAAAAGTTCCTCAAGGATGATTGTGGCATTCTCCCCTGCACCAATTAATAGTTTGCAACCCCCTGCTCTATTTAAATTGGCTTAGCCTACAGCAAACCTGTGATGATGACAGGCAGTGACAGAAAACTTCTCAACCCTGCCCTCTCCTGGTAATACTGGGATTGCTTCCCATTGTCAAGCCTATACCATAAATCCTTTTGAGACTACTGAATAATGTTCCTCTTATTGCTTTTTTATTGTACTTCTGGATATATGTGATGTTAACAGCTGCCCACTGAAAAGAGTGTGCTGTTTTCAGATTGTCCCCTGAACAGCCATTAAGCTGAATAACGTCAGTCATTATTGACGAGGCCTGGAATTAAAGCACATTCCAGAGGCCAATTACTAAATATTTTATTAACAACTCAACAAGCCCACTGAAATGGCAACATTTAATTTCATGGCTTTGCAGTAATGGGTGACAAGCAATTAGCCTAACTGAATGCAATTGCTATTGTTTACACTACAGCTTTACCATATACATTTAACCATCATCAATATACACAGTAAAACCAAATGTTTACAAAAAACAAATTATGGGTTTTTAGTGAAAATGTCAATGAAAGTCAATGAAACCCACAGCCGGGTTATTTGCAGTAGGACCTGTGGTTTGGTAACCTTGACCTTACAAGGTAAAATATGGCCCTCTGCAGCAGTTCAGTACAGTAGTACATCATCATCTTCAGACACTAGAAAGGACAGAGGGAAATGCTTCTCTGCTTTAAAAACAGTAACACAGCTCACTCGTTTTGTTCTTGGACTTCACAAACACATACTAAATGCACATCAATATAACTGAGCTTCTGCAAATGTCAAAGAGATAAAAATGGTACAAAGGGCACACTTTAAATAAGTCTACAGAGATAGTGCAGCAGTGCAATTGTACAGCACAGGGAGTCCAAAATAAAACAAATAAAGCAGCGTTTCCATCACTGATTGGGCATTTCTCTATTTGTGAGCTGAATTGTATACAACCTTTTCAAATATGTTTTCAGCAATAATACAAAACATGGTCCTAATACAACTAATTCAATTGTTTCAGTGATTTACACAGTACTGCAAAAACAACAAGACTGGTTGGCAGCATTGAAAGAGTTAAAATACCTATAGGTGGTAATGGGCACCATCCAGAAGGATGGGTCATCAAGTTGAGTCCCCCTCAATGTTTAGTCATTTAACTAGTCTAGTTCTATTGTTTTGAATGACCACTGTTTTACAGCAGATAGAAAATCAATCAATAAGGTTTTGAATTTTCAGGAAATGAATACCATAACTGAAGGCTGTACAGTATGTTGGGAACTACCTCTCCCATATAGTATACCCCCAATGAAGCCAATTACACAGTCCCAGGCTACAAACATCTTAAGATAACAGCTGTGCTGGAGTAACCTTTTAAGAAGAATTGCTGGATGATTTCCTCTCTGGGAAGCCTCAGAAAATCACCAATCCAGTGATGCAAAGCTGGAGTGAAGGATCTTATTAAAGGATGATCACAGATGTCCCTAAAACAAGTAGGCATGGGCCGTGTGGGTAAACATGATCGCCAGACTGTCCGAGTTGAGGAGCTAATCCAGGCATTGAAAGCACCCCAGGTTCCCTTCCACCAAAGCATTTCTCCATCTACAAGCAAGAGGATTTACATCATATTCTTCAACATCCCCGGCTTGATACAATACCTTGCTGTGTCCTATAAAACTATTATAATCAGTCATGTTTATTAGGCTGTCGTTTTAGACCTTGACAAATGCCCCAGAAGGAGGTACTTCATGTTCCAAATGTCAAAGTAAAGGGGTGCAGCAGGAGGGTACAGAACATACAGGACCACTATTTAAAGTCTCATACAAAAAACAGCTCTTCCTCTCAGCAAAAGGCTAGTAGTATTTCATTTTAACTGGTCCCTTTATGGTAAATAGTGTCAGCACAAATTGTGTGGTGCTTCATACTATTTAGATATTGGAGAAATTGAAGAAATGCAGTCGTTTTATAGAAGCATAGTTTTTTAAGCAAATGTCACGGTATAAGCAGCAAGGAAATTGAATACATTACATGGACAGTTAATGGATATTTAAAAGACAATGCACCCGCTATGCATAGTGCGTATTTTACCATCATCGTCCAAAGTTTAAATATCAGATTGCATTTGATTGACGGTGCAGTGCAGAAAACGTGTCAAATTATCTTCATCTATATGGAAGTGACAGGCGTTTTCTTTTCATAAGACACACCTCACAGGAGATGCGTTAATGTATTCCGCGTATGGCTTGGCTTACATGGCTTCATGCACAATAAATTGCATTTTCTATTCTTGGAAACGCTACCTTAGCCCTTCTGTATATATAAAGCAATACACTGAAAAAAGTAAATCTGCGGCTTAGACGATTGACTTCAAGATACGTGTAAGAATTCGTCTCTGAGCTAAATAAAATAAAATAAAAAATAGTCTGGAACCGTAAGTGTAATATATTAGGCTATTTACAGGTCTACCTTTCTGAACCGACAACCTACCCCCACAAACCAAATCTCCCAAAATTATTTATTTTATATTTTTTACTCGTAACTGCAGAAGAATTCATTACTGCTGCCTCGGAGCTGTCTCTTCAGCACCACAATGATGTTTTAATTATTCCAACTACTGCTACAGTACGTGTTGCTGCGCCGTGCTGGAGTAGACAACAATAAGGTTTTCCGAGACAGCTTCAGGATAGGGATAAGACATAAACAGAAAGATTCGCGTTGATCGTGATGTTTCTTTGTTGAGGCAAAAGAGCAAAAATTAGGACAGTGATGTGAATTCTTTGATTGCGGAAGGGGGAAAAAATGACCGCGTTGATTATTGGGGAATCAATAAACTGGCACCAGAACTAAAAACGGCTTGGAAACTACAATCTGAAAAGGAAAATAAATCTGCGGGACTAAATGGAGGCAAACAACTTGCTGCTTCCCACCACACAGTAAATAACTTATTTCAGGTAAGGAATTGGTTGAAAACTTATTTGATTTTATATATACACACACACACACACACATACACACACACACACACATACACAGACTCTCTATAGTGGGCAGGTAGGTTGGGTCAACACAAACTAAACGTTCAATGCCATAATGTAATATTTACATTATTTTGTTAAATGCACTTAAATACACCGAAGGAGAAGGTAAAATACGAACTGATTTGAAACGCCCGGGTATCATTTGTTTTTGTGGAAATTAAATTTTAATATGCACATAATTGCAAGGCAATGTGAAATCAAGAGTTGTGCTGTGTTCTATAAATACAGAAGAGAAAAAAGCGGTGTTTGAAAATATGGGCAGTGTTTATAGGTTAGCTGCAGATAACAGGGGCTCTGTTCTAGGTCCTTTGTTATTTTCATATGCTACCGTTAGGTGATATCCGCACACACGGAGTGAACTTCCATTTGAGAAATATAGCCAAACTTAGACACATTATTTCTGTATCTGAGACTAATGCATGCCGTTGTTTCTCTAGAATTGATTACTGTAATGCATGTCTCTCTGGTTTCCCAAAAGGTGTGGTGTTTCGCTTACAGCTTGTTCAGAATACCGCCGCTAGAATTCTGACTAAAACCAGTAAAAGTTAACATATTACCCCTGTTTTAGACTCCTTACACTGACTCCCTGTGCAGTATAGAATAGATTTAAAGATTTTGCTGTTAACGTATAAAGCCCTAAATGGATTAGCACCTAGTTAATTGCAGGAGTTACTGACTCTGTATCATCCAAATCACACTCTCAAATCACAGGATGTGGGGCTACTGGTTATTCCTAGGGTCAACAAAATTAACACCTGAGGAAGGGCTTTTTCATGCAGAGCCCCTTAATTATGGAATGCCCTCCCTTCTTTCGTCAGAGAAGCTGGGACTGTTACAGTTTTTAAGTCAAGACGGCTTTCTTATCTTAGTGGGTTTTTAATGTAACTTTAACATTTCTGTTTAACATTTTTTTAAATATGTATAATGTTTTTTTTTTAAATAAGCTATATATAGCAATTATGTGTGTGACATGCCTGAGGACCTTTATACAAAAGGTACTGTGTTGTGAAAATTATTATTATTATTATTTTTAATGTACTGTACAGTGCTTTGTGATACTTTGGTATGAAAAGCACTACAGTAAATGTAATAAATAAATAAAAGGAAACCTGTGCTAAAAAATGAATGCGCTTCAAATTTGCTGAGCATTTTTAAATGATCTTGGGGAATTGTTTGAAGAAGCTGCACGTTGTTACAATACAGCTGCATTACTTTTAGTTTTTTCCTTTTTCCTTTTGACCAGTTTCCTGTGTATCTGAATTCTGCATCTCAGCATGACAGGTCAGAGTCTGGAAGACCTAACAGAAGCCAATTTTGAAAACAATGAAATAAGCATAAACGTGGGAGGACTTAAGAAAAAGCTGCGGTGGAACACCCTGTCCCGGTTTCCCGAAACCAGGCTGGCCAGGCTGCTGAGCTGCCAGTCCAGAGAGTCTATACTAGAACTGTGTGATGATTATGATGACACAGAAAATGAGTTTTACTTCGACAGGAACCCTGCCCTGTTCCCTTATGTTTTAAATTTCTACAACACCGGCAGGCTTCATGTGATGGCGGAGCTCTGCATTTTCTCTTTCAGCCAAGAGATAGAATACTGGGGCATAAATGAGTTCTTCATTGACTCCTGCTGCAGCACCATGTACCATGGCAGGAAAATAGAGCCAGAACAAGAAGACTGGGATGACAAAAGCGAAGAAGAGAGCACCACGTCTTCCTTCGACGAGATTCTTGGCTTCTACAATGATGCTTCTAAGTTTGATAATCAGCCCCTGGGGAATATCAGGAGGAGGATCTGGTTAATGCTGGACAACCCTGGCTATTCTATCCCGAGTAGGATATTCAGCTTCCTTTCAATATTGGTGGTCCTGGGCTCTATAGTTACCATGTGTATTAACAGTATGTCTGACTTTCAGAAATTTGACAATGAAGGGAACCCAGTAGAGGACCCCATGTTTGAAATGGTGGAGCACTTTGGAATTGGGTGGTTCACTTTTGAGCTGGTGGCAAGGTTCGCAGTTACACCAGATCTCCTCAGATTCTTTGAACACCCTTTAAATCTCATAGACCTGATGTCAATCTTACCTTTTTATTTGACTCTCTTCATCAACCTGGTGGTAGAGAGCAGCCCGGCTCTTGCAAATCTTGGACGTGTGGCTCAGGTTCTAAGACTCACAAGGATCTTCCGGATCTTGAAACTTGCTAGACATTCAACAGGGCTCAGATCCCTTGGAGCCACCCTCAAGAACAGTTACAAAGAGGTCGGCCTCCTTCTGCTGTATTTGTCTGTTGGGGTCTCCTTTTTCTCGGTGGTGGCCTACACCATTGAAAAAGATGAAAATTATGGACTGACCACCATCCCTGCCTGCTGGTGGTGGGCCACGGTCAGCATGACCACAGTGGGTTATGGAGATGTGGTCCCAAGATCCATAGCAGGAAAGATAACTGCATCTGCCTGCATATTAGCAGGGATCCTGGTGGTAGTGCTTCCCATCACACTAATTTTCAACAAGTTTTCCCACTTCTACAAAAGACAAAAGCAACTGGAATCTGCAATGAGGAGCTGTGACTTTGATGAAGGAATAAAGGAGGTGCCTTCTATTAATCTGAGGAACTATTACGCACACAAGGTGAAATCCTTAATGGAAAGCCTTTCAAATATGAGCCGGATTTCACCCAGTGAACAGAGCCTTAACAATTCAATACTTTGAAGGTGAACAAAGCAAAGGTCAGCGTTACAGGTAGTGTACTTCGCTTCCTAATATTTCATTTAAAACGGGATGCATGGACAGAGGAAACCTGTTATGTAAAATCGAGGTTAAAAAAAAAAAATGAAACTGGTACTTCATGTTCACTTGGAAAGATTGTGTAGAGATTTACCCAACTAAAAGACATCAGCAAATTGGAATAGATTTTTAATACACTATTGAAAAAATACATGAGGAGCATCTCCAAATGCACCAATGAGTGGCTACTACATAGTTAAAAATGATATTATAATTTTTTGGAACAAATGTAAATGTGTGTTTTATGTTTTGACAGTATAAAGAAATAATGTATAGCACAGGCAATTCCATATTGACAATGGACTGAAGGATCAGTAACTTCTTGTTCAAGCACATTAAAATGATAAAATGGTGTATCTGTATATAAGTAAATGGGCAGTATTTTATATCCAGTTCATCAAATGCATTATTCACCTAATTAAAAAAAGCACCTATTTATAGAAATGCAGTGAGCAGAATTGTATATTGAAAAAGGTGGGGCTTGTCCTCTTGGAGTTGCCAGCAACAAACAAGGTGTTGAATCAAATGTACGAGCAACATGTACTTTTACAAAGCAGCTAAAAACGGGTTCATTTTGTGTTAGTTTTACCATTATAAGAGTTTACCATAGTAAGAGCATAGCAAAGTGTAATAAAGCAATGTGAAAGCATGGTAAAATATAAGTAGGCATTGCAAAGCCCAGAGCAGTATGGTAAAGCAAATTTAAAAACATGCATAGTATACCCATGGGAAAACTGCAAAAGTTCCATGCAAAAATACCATGGTTAAAAAAAAATGTATTGCCTTTGTTCCGTAAAAGTAACAGGTTGGTAATTATTTTTTGTGTTGGTCTTTTCAGTGTGCTAGTATTTCACATGTGTGATTCACTGCCCTGAAAACAAAGCTTTCAAGTTACTTTGTACAATAGTGTACTGCACTGGCAGCTTGCTGGCTCATAATGATATCCAACTGTTGTATTAAATCCAGATCATTTGTATTATAAGAGCACCTGTGAGTTATGATGGGTTACTTCAGCCCATTTCATAAAAATGCACAGTCGTGATAAAAGGTATTTTTCAACAAACGTATTTAAAAGCTTGTCAGGATTCAGATCAGTGGGGGCTCCCGAGTGGCGCATACAGTAAAGGCACTCCACATGGAGGCAGGATGCGCCCTATAGCCTGGAGATCGCTGGTTCGAGTCCAGGTTATGCCATTGCCGATCATGGCCAGGAGTTCCCAGGGGGCGGCGCACAATTGGCCCAGTGCTGCCTGGGTGGGGAGGGTTCAGGTCGGCAGGGTAATCCTCAGTTCACCACGCACCAGCAACTCCTGTGGCTGATAAGGCGCCTGCGGGTCTGCTATAGAAGCCACTCAGATCTGTGTTGTTCTCCCCGCACTATGTGTCTGGTGGCTTCGCTGTAGACCTGCAGCACGAAAAAAGACGACTTGGCAGGACACGTGTGTCTGCCACCATTTCCCGAGTCGACGTGGGAGTTGCAGCAGTAAACCGGGATAATAATTGGGCATTCCAAATTGGGGAGAAAACCGGGGTAAAAACCATTGGCAACGACTAAATTAAAATAAATAAATAAATAAAAGATTCAGATCAGTGGCTATTTTCTCATTTGCTCAAGGACATGTAACAGACAGAACTAGTGTAAGAGCCCTTTTCTATTCTACCAGCAGATCCTTGCATTCACATACCGTCATTGCATACTGTATTTCCTAGCATGGGATAAGCCAGAATTCATTATTACTTTGTTTTTTTTAAACAAATACACCTTAGTAAGTCTATAACATTCTTGTTGCTGTTACCATGTACTCTCACACAATCTACTAATATATTATGCAATATAAAATCTGAAAACAGTATCTGGTAATTGTGTCAAAACAATTAATGAATGTATGTATCCTTTGTTAGTCTCAGTGTTACTGTAAAATAGAGTTTCATTAACTTAGAAATCTTAGTACCAGACATCTCTGCATCATCAACTGAATGTGCTTTTCAAATGTGGGTGAGCAGCATGGATAATTTAATGAATTTAAAAAAAGCATGCATTGTGCTGTATGCATAACCATGAATTGTGTTGTTTTATGTTTATAAAAACTGTTAATTTGCTTAAAGTTGTACTTCCCAAACCACCAGGGGTAAACAAAATGTTAAAATAATAAAGAATATTACATTTTGTTGTGCAAACAAAGACTACACAGTAGTCTCTCACTAATAAACCTTTAGGGAAAAAATAGAGACAGCTCTAAATGTTTTACACATGGATTTTTTTATTTTATTTTTTATGATAGCGTGGTCCAGGTTATAGGTCATTTAAGATTCTTCTGGGGTCCAGGATTCTGAGAGTCTATTGTACCTGGACATGTCATATTACTGTAACATTTTTCAAATCCAAATACAACCAATAAGAAAAAACAAACAAAACTAAAAATACAAAACGAACACAAAAACCCCAGTAGGTACTCTCTAAGAAGTTACCCAACAGTAAAGGGGAGTTGGGTACACAATGTGAGAGCAAAATCGTTGAAGGGCAAACTTCTTTAATGTGTTCGGTAGGAAAATACATTTCAGAAAATAACTTAATGTCTTCATTGAGAGGTTACAGACCCATTTAGAATGCGTACAAAGTCTTAAACACTACATGAAGTAAATATGAAGCAAATAACTGAGCAGCTAGAACTGCAGCCTATGAGAAATCAAGCTTGACTAACAATGGCATACAATAACTTTAAAAACTCAATTCAGTTTTTCTGAAAACAAACCCTGGCAAACATTTCAATGAGAAACAGCACCTTATCTCATTTGTAATCTAGTTTCTTTTAATTGCCACTGAATGGGGTGATATACTATACAGTAGTAATACAAGAGTGGTCAGGTTGACAGTCCTGGCCTCTTTTTAAGTGTGAAGATCTTTAAGTTTTATTTAAAATTTCAAACTGAAAATTCAATACCATACTATGGATAGAATATGAATATGTACTAAAATAAAATGGGTAAAAAAAACAAAAACAAAAAAAACACATGATCCTGTTCACTGCTTTTTAAACATTTCTAAACTCCATTGTTTATTTTTTTTAAATAAACTTCAGTAATAGCAGCCAGCTCTGGAGTTAGAGACAGCATTATGTCTGCTAACCACAGACAGTGATTCAACCTCCACTTCAATAGCAACTTTCAAAAGGTACTTTTTTATTGAATCAGGTTTGTATCCCAAAAGGCGAGTATTGTGCTTGTTCATTTAGCTTTATAACTGGGTTATATATCACTGATAAAATATGATCATAGTCCAATTTACAAGGAATCGAAGAATGGAAAAATCTGTATGTTGTAGATTAACATGAGGGCTTAAAATCACTTTGTCAGATATTGCCAACAAGGCTGCTAGTAAACATCAATCATCGTCCTTTATTTGTTTGCGCATATCTTCTACAAAGTCCACGTTAACTGATCTCTCTGGTATTAAAATGACAGTGCAGATGTATGACAACTGCTGCATGATGGAGCTCTTGCAGATTTAACGACTTTTAACAGAACTGAACCTACATTTATTACAACCTTGTCACACACCCTGTATTGTAAAAAGACAATGCAGCCTTTAACTGCAACTTCATGCAGACATACTGTACTGTGCCACAATCCACTACAGAAATCAATTCCTTTCTGACAATGCAGATCTAAATCTCAGTATACCATCCTTAATTAACACCAGCGTTTCTCTTTCTGCCAATACTGGAAAACTCAGGGGGTCTCTGCTCATTGAAAGAGATGATCAATTACAAAGTCAGCACACATTACTCAAGGCAGTGCAAAAGATGCAGTTTAGTTTTGCAAAACTATTAAGAAACAACTTGGGCAAACTCAGGAGCTCATAAACTAAAACATACGTGTTTTTTTAACATATAGTTTTGAAAGATTAGTAGTATTTTATAGATTTTAGGAAAAGAGGTGCAGGAAACCGGACCTAGAAATTTAAATTTCCAGGAAATATCCAGGCAAAATACTTTACTTTGAAATTCTTAAAAGTAATCATTTAACTATTTTGTACATCACTTAGTTTTTAAGAACACAAATAGCTAGTTCTGAGTTTGTAATTAAATGTTTTTTTTTTTTTCTCTCCTAATGTATTTACATCATAAAATAAATAATGTTTGAATGTGACTGGCTTAAAACAAATACTAAAGATTGTATTCATAAAGCACTGGCATCCATTACAAAGCGGTTACCAAGACATGCTTCAGCAAACAATTGTAAAAGGACAACAATTTATTTAACAGACAACACACAGGAAACATACAGTAACTACCGAAATAAGCCTAAAGCTACTGTGACTGCATGTTCAACATACCAATTGGTCCCATACCAAGTGGCTCATTATTGTTGCCCCATTTGTTTTTTAAAAGGGGTAATAAATCAAGGCTTGAAAAACATTCTTATCTCTCATTAGCATAACAACATTCTGGCCAGTGACCTGTCATTTTTTCTGCTCCCCAGGTTAGCTATATCCTCAATTATCTTGGAGCTAAACTGATTCAGATTTAACTTGTCACTTTAGATATAGAAACTAGTGGCTAACCCGATGGGATATAATAACCAATTAAAGAGCAATAGTTCCACATAGTTGCAGCAAAAACATTAAAAAACATATATTATTCAGAGCTTGACAGCAGCTGAGTTTATGAGATGGGAACTAAATGAAACGTTAGGTTATTATCATAACCCTGGTTCCCTGAAATAGAAATGTATCCATTACACGATGGGTTAACCTATTACAGTCAGTTTAACTTAACACTTCTACCAAAGCTACGTCTCCGCCCCCACAGGTGACAAAACTGCGTGCAGGACGGCACTCAGTGCCATACATTTTCTTCAGCCTACTGCATAGTATGTACGCAGCAACCAAATAATTGTACTGGATACATTTCTATTTCAGGGAACCAGGGTTATGATAATAACCTAACGTTCCCTTTGAAGTATGAAATGTATTCCATTACATAATGGGTAAATATACCCAAGCTGTCACAAGGACATGACTTGCAGAACAACCAATTTGGCGAGACCGATGGCTTGCCATAATTATAAGGCACGGTAACGTCCACAGAACGCATAATTACCTGAGACGCCGCTGTCAGCATTCTGGTTCCAAAGTAAGGGTTCTGAGGATCCAGGACATTGAGCCTGTAAAATCTTGTGAAAATGTGGCCCACACCACTGTATCATAAATGTCAGAGAGTGATGCACCCTGAAACAATGCCCAACACCCCTGGTGGAATGACCTGTGACCTCTGGAGGGGGCAAGTTGGCTTGCTCATCAGCAATCTTGACTGTCTCCACGATCCAATTGGACAGCCTCTGTTATGATAGGGCATTACCTTGGTTATTAGCTCCAAAGCATATAAACAGTTGCTCAGATTGCTGCCAACCTTTTGACCTGTCAAGGTAATACGCTAGTGCCCTAACCGGACAAAGCATATGGAGCCGACGCTCCTCATCTGACTGGAATGGTAGAGGATGAAAAGCCCCGTGTGCAAGGGTGTCGACTCCCAGCGGACCCGTGTTCCACAGAATGGAGAACCAGAGGGGACAATGAGCAGGTTCCAGGAAGGCAAAGAGGTTGACCTCTGCTCTCCTGAACCTGTCCCAAATCAGGCTCATCACTTCGGGAGGTTAGGAGCTCTGTGGTGTGGATTTCTGCTCCTGGCAGATGTATCACTCTCAGAAGAGAGCTGGTGCTCATAAGCCCACAATAACATTTTGTGGTCTACCCAATGGAGATGGGGCGAGCGCAGGCCACCATGGTTGTGTTGTCCATCCTGATCAACATGTGTCTCTCCTGCACCTCCTGGGATAAACTCTGCAAAGCCAGAAGAACTGCCTGTAACTCCAGGACGTTTATGTGCAGCCCCACCCAAGGTGGCTGCCACACACCTTGCACTCCTCGTCTGTTCTACAGGACGCCCCAGCCTGAGCCGGAGGCATCCGTGGTGATCACCTCTCGCCTGGTGATACTGCCCAACACCACACCTAGACACAGATGAGCTGACTGTTTCCACCACGAGAGGGCCTCCATACAGTGTCAGGGCATCGACAGGCAGAGATGTGGTGGCAAGAGGGGATGATTCTCCCTGCGACTGAACCACGCTTGGAGAGGGCGCATGCATAGAAGACCCAATGGAAGGATCTAGGATGCTGCTGCCATTAGGCCCAGAAGCCTCTGGAAAGTGACGACCTCCCGTGACACACCGGGCTGAAACAACTGGATTCTGTCTTTTGACACAGTGGCGATCATGCTGCTTGAGTTCAAGCAGGTTCCAAGGTAGATGGTAGTCTGAGACGGTACCAGCTGGCTTTTTGACAAGTTCACCATCAGGCCGAGCCTGTCGAGGTGAGCGGGTCACCAGTTCCATGTGCACTACTGCCTGCACTGGAAACTCGGCACATATGAGCCAGTCATCCAGGTAGTTGAGCACTCTGATGCCTTGCAGCCTCAGAGGAGCCAGGACAGCCTCCCTGCACTTCAAAAGATGTGAGATGCTAGAGAAAAAGGCAGAACGGCAGAACACAGAACTTGTAAGCAGTCCCTTGAAAAGTTCGGGACATGGAAGTAGGCGTCTTTCAGGTCCATTGTAGTGAACCAGTCGCCTGGTCTGACAGACCGCAAGAGCTGTTTTATTGTCAGTATCTTGAACTTTCTGAGCCTCAAGAACAAATTGAGCTGTCTGTGGTCGAGAATGGGCCGTAGGCCGCCGTCCCTTTTCGGCACCAGGAAGTACCTGGAATAAAACCCTGACTCCAGGTCAGAGGGGACTATCACCTGAATAGCCCTTCTTTGTAACAGGGTCTTCACCTCTTGGAACATCACCAGGGCGTCTTGAGGGTTGGAGACAGAAGTCGTAACCACTCCCAAAAAGGGGGGAGGACCCTGTTTGAACTGGAGTGAGTAGCCGAGCTGTACTGTGGAAAGCACCCAGATGTCCGTGGTACTTGATCGCCAGTAATCTGAGTTGC
Source organism: Acipenser oxyrinchus oxyrinchus (assembly GCA_030684275.1). Lineage (NCBI taxonomy): Eukaryota > Metazoa > Chordata > Actinopteri > Acipenseriformes > Acipenseridae > Acipenser > Acipenser oxyrinchus. The sequence continues at coordinate 61,392,125 of CM060250.1, forward strand.
TGGTGGTTTCGCCATTGATTTTTGTGCGTAAAGCGGTCGGTGATATTGCCGGCGGTGCCCCCTCTGTGTCTGGCCGCCCCTATAGTGGGAAGCCCCCTGACCTGCAGGCACTGAGTCTGGGTCTGCTGAGCCCTAGGGTGCCAAGGCACCGTTTGCTTCCTGGCTTGAGGAGCCTTTTTGGGCAGCAAGCGAACAGCTCTTTGGTGGATTCGCGTGCTTTCTGGGAGCTCAGCAAAAGTTCGTCCACAGCTGGACCGAATGCATGGCCTGGTTTGAGCGGGGCATCCAAAAGGGAGGCCTTGTCCCCATCAGGCACTCGTGCCTGGGAGAGCCAAAGCTGCCGTCGAGCAGCTATCAGTGTTGCGAGACCTCGACCATGAGACAAGTCCGCTGCAGGCGGCAATGAAAACAGACTCGCGGTAAAAAACACAGTGAAATTATTTAAACAATTTTTGCTTCAGCGGTTTATCCCAAGGGGGAATGCAGAAATAAAATAAGACAGGCTTATCTGACTGCTTCTGTTCGAATATATCGAATTTTCACTCTCTCAAATGGTGAGTCACTCTCTGTGTATAGCTGAAAGGCTGAAATAGAAAATGGCACTCAGCGCCGTCCTGCACGCAGTTTTGTCTCCTGTGGGGGTGGAGGCAGGCGTGCTGACATCGTGGGCGTAAGATGCAGCTTTGGAAGAAGTGTTCAGTTGAATCGGGTTTAATAGGTTAACCCATTGTGTAATGGAATACATTTCGTTAAATTAAATTACATTAAATTTTACCTGCATTCAAATTTCAAATAAAAAAGCAATGTCAACCCGGTTATCAGAGGAATGAGATGTTACGGTATTGCTGCCAAAAGCTTACAAGTAGAGGCTGAATCGACATGGTTTTTCCTCTATTGGTAGATTCAGCAACTCAGGCTGGTGTTAATTCCTGATGATCAGCTGTACTGAGATGCTTCTGTCATCACTCAAGACTCCCACACCTGCTGGATTCAATATGCACACTGACAACGATGCTATCAATGTTTTGCTCTATACGGAGATTCTGCTAGGAAAGTAACACCAAAAAGTTGTTTTAATTAAAGTTATTATTAGAAAATGTTTATTTATACAGAAGCCTTGATTATTACCCTTTTAAGCTAACATTCCAGTCTGGCTTTTTCCCCACTGTTTGTTCCCTGAATGGGGGACAGCTGCAGTACCAACTAGTTAAAGCAGTACACAAAATTAAAGACTAAAAAGGCACCCAATCTTCATCTGCTGTTGCTAGTGCAACAGGTTTCCTAGACAATTCCCTTTGGTTTGTACTTCTGTGTGTCTTTTGGAATCCCATTCATCCGTAATGCGTTACTAAAAAGATCCAGTGAAAGATGGCCAACAATAAACTAACCAAAAAAAAAAAAAGACATGAATGCCCAAAATCTTGCATCTTACTCAAACCTTCAATTAAATACATTTTAAGCATAACTTAACGTTTTCTAGTGTCCATATAGTGTTGATGAATAAGACTGTTGGAAATAGAAATGGCTGCTTTAAATGGCGCTCTTTAATACAAATGATCTGTTTAAGGTAGCCAGAATACATTCTGCATTTGCAGTCTGTAGGAAAGGAATGTCTGGGGCATCCTTTAGAAATTCTGCTGTCTGCGCTTCTTGGCGTCCATGGCATCCAGGATGGGCTGTCGCTTTGCTGTGTATCGCTGGCGCAGCTCCTCGATCTCTCGCTCCATCATGGGGTCCAGGGCAGTCAGTCTCATCTGTAGTTCTTCGAAACTCAGGTTCTTCAACTAGAATAGGGGGCAGGAGAGAGAGAGAGAGAGAGAGAGAGAGAGAGAGAGAGAGAGAGAGAGAGAGAGAGAGAGAGAGAGAGAGAGATTCATTAGTTAACTACAAAGCAAAGAAACGCTTAATGGCAGTGTCACTTGTGATTTGGTCAAAAGTCTACAGCAAGAACAGAGCTAATACCAGGAGACCTCATTGCTACTCCATCAACAGACACCAAATCAAATGACTCATGATCCTTTTCTTATTGGTGCTGAAATGAAGTGGCGACCCACAAGATGAAAGGTTGCATATTCTATTGGCATTCCATTCATCACAACAATCTTAGAAAATTTTCAATACAAGAAACTCGTGTAGTTATATAAACTGAAGCTCCACTTCCCTACTCAAGACCCTTCTGTTTTTTATGCTTTTTTTTTTTTAATTATTTCACCAGACAGCATGAATCTGTTGCATTAAATACCAATAAAAAGGATCCTCTTGATAAACAACATATTCAAAGCTGAATTAAGATGTTTTTGGAAATAAAACATTAGGTTCAAATTCATAAGCAATTTTAAAAGATGAATTAATGCAATGTCAAGAAAGACACGGCTCGGGTTGTAACAGGGGAGGTTTTCCATCACCTGTGATCACATATGGTCATGAATTACAGGATGGTGTAGATGGAGGCTTCAGATCCCAAAGGTTTTGGTTGCATTGCTAACTAAATCAACAACCGTTTCCAATAAAGAATAAACCTGTTGATATACAATCTGTCCTTGCTACACGTACAAAAAAAAAAAGATGCACTATAAAAACCACAATAAAATAAACAGATAACATTTCTTAATCTGAAACACTGGGGATGACATTAAAACTCAATGTCCCTGTTAGTTTGCTTCAGTAAGATGTGCTCAGTATTATTACTCTAAAGTCAGTTCCTCAAATTATTTGATGGTAAAAAAAATAAATAAAAAAGGTGTTGCATTACTTACAAACAACAACCACAAAACAAAAAAACACACACTTCATGGGAACAGATGGTGCAAATGCAGTCTGATACTAGTACCATGCAACTATGTAACTAGTAAGAATGACACCTGAGTTATTCAGCATTTCTGAAGACTCAATGGAGGGGTCTCCATTTGTGTCTATTTTTGTAGTACCTTTGGGGTAATTTAGGTTTCCATGTAGTTTTCTTCAAGGGAGAGAAATTCTCCTTGCAAATACAAATGACCTTATTAATATTACAATACGGGAGAGCAGATTTAAATGTTTGTCTGCTTCCAATCTGGCCTTGCGCGGCTACTGATATCACGCAGCTTTCTTTCTTAAACTGGGTTTCCAGTTTTTGGCCACCACAAAAAATATAACAAACAAACGTATGAGAAAACAAAGAAATTCAATCATGTATTATTTGCTGAACATTTTTTGACTGCTTATATATTTATTATAGACCTATTATACATGCACATATATAAAATATACAAATTTTCCTACAGAACTGTAGCTTCAGCAATTCTTATCCTTGCGGTAGTTCATGAACAGAACTAAATCCATCTTTTTAGGTTAATGATATAAACATTATCCAGTCACAATGTTTAGTACAGTACATTTTCAAAATGCAGGGACAACGCAAGGCGCTCTCCCCTGTAGAATGTTGTTTATTTATTTATTTTATTTGTTATTGGGTCTCCAGTATGCTGGTAGACCATATGGGTTCAACACATTTCTCAGTAGATGCTAATCCACCCAGGCATTTTTGTAATTTTCTAGAACTTTGTTCTGTAAGACTTGACTAGCAGCAAGCTGATGTTAAGCCCTATATTTGTCTTTTTGAACAAATTTGTGAAATCACGTCAGTAGCCCAGCAGTAATACAGGAGACCACTGGCACGAATTCCCAGCTATGCTTGGTTATTAAAGGTAAAAGCTAAAAGCAATATTTTTAAATCAATTGTAACCTGCACTGGGAGCTAGTGCAAAGAGGCCAAAACAGGAGTAATACTGTATGTTCACTTTTTCTGGCTTTAGTCAGAATTCTAGCGGCAGTGTTCTGACCATGCTGTAAACGTTTTGAGATACAAGAGAAAGGTGCATAACAATAAATTATTCCTAAAATGTTGTATTTTGTATGAAACATATATAGTATTCTCCATGTATAACTCAGATTGCAGGCAAAATAAAAGATGATGTATGCCTCAACCACCTGCTATTTTCTCTGGTCTTTATTTTGAAGCAATGTCTTCTGCATATTTTTACTGACAAGGTTTATTTCAAAATCACCAACAACATTTCACACTAAACTGTTTCATATTCTTATTGTACATCTCTTTCTGGAGGCAATCCATGAAATACTCCACAGTATATCATAATCCTGAATATTCCCTTAAGACTGTTATTTTTCCATTGTAAATTACCTAAGCCTTCTGGTGTTCTCAATCCACCTAGCATTCAGCAAACATAGCATTCAGACAAAAAAATTATCTTGAACATCTCAACACTAAAACTAAATACAATGATAACATGTTTTCCTCATTTTTATGCAGCCAGACACATCTCCATCCTAGCGACTAGCCTACCACCTTTGTTTGAGTTTTGTTGGTAACCAATGCACATAAAAGAACACAATGGACTGCATCAAATTACCCAGGCCTTCAAACAGAGCCTGGAAATGAATCCATAATACTGTAGGTGTAAAATTATTAAGCAGGAGATTGACAGCCTGACAGTCTGCAGGAATTGAAGGAAGTTCTCCAGGACATCTGGAAAAGCTTGGACCAAGGGTGACACAGTCCCTCACTTACCCATTGGCCAGGCAAAAGATGTCCTTTATTCCTGCTGTAGCAGGCACAATAAAACCATTCTTATTCTGGCTATGGTCTGTATATACTGGTAGGTTTAGATTGAAAACTATGCATATCTAAAACTTAAATCACAAATATTTACAGAACAATCCATGGAAACACTTATATTATTATCTGTTTTTTAAGCAGAAACGATAATCAGGATGTGGCGGAGCGGTGCCAACTTGAGCTCATGATAATTCAGCAAGGGGCAACATTGCTATACAATTATAATGTGTCTATCCAAGACAGGACACTTTCCAAGAATTAGACCTCAGCTCATCATTAATAGGAAAATACATGTCAAAAGTAATCCAGGAATTTTCCATAGTAATCAAGTAACTTAGCCTCATTTTCCCCAGGATGACATGGGAGGTTTCATTCAATAAGTAGAGACAGTTATTGAACTAATCAATCTAAATTAAAAGTATGACAATGATAAACATGGCAGCAAAACTGTGGAAGCAATTAAGACTTTTCAGTATTGTTATTGTAGTCTGATCTTGATCCCTTCCAATGATCTCAACCCATCGGAACATTGGAATTGATTGCACAACAGTTTGTTAAAAGTTCTAAAAATAACCTTATATAATGCCTAACTACAGCAGTTAAACAGCACCTTAGAGAATATATCTTGATCATACTAAAATTACCATAATAAAAAAGGTTGATGAATGCTTACATTTCTTCACAAGCCAACACCCTGAAAAGGTTATGCTAAAATATTAGTTAGAAAAATACATTGTATGATTACACAGGCAGGAGCAAAAGAATCACTCCCCATTCAATTAAACAAGTTAGGCAAGTTATTTCAGAAGTGATTTATTTATTTTTGGCATTAATAATAACATCTACCCACTGTGATACACAAACTTTGTAGCTGCAAAAGTCATAACATGCATTTCAAAAGCAAGATGTCAGTTTGAAAAATATTGTAAATGTTGGATGTTACATATATGACTTGGGCCCTATTCAGTAGCGTTCGCAAACCCCTATAGCAATCGCAAAACACTTTTGTGGACAGTTACCGCGCCAAAATCAGGCGCACGTATGGGCAAACAGACTTTGCCCACCTATGTGATTTAGGAACTGTGTTTTAGTGCCCACCCGGCAAGTCAGCGTTAGCGCTGGACATGGGCTGAACTTTGGGGGAGTGTCCTCATTTACATTCAAATGTAGCGATTCAGCAAACCATCAAGTGTTGGTGTTTGTGAAAACTACATGGACGACTATAAATACTGCTTAAACTACCAGGGAAGCAGGTAAAGAAAAAAAAGAGAAATAAAATAAATATGGAGTATGCACTAGATTTCTACAAGGCCAGTCAAATAGAGGAGGAGGCGACATCCCCAAATATTTAGAAGTCATCTGTCTTTTTTGAGCCTGTCTGACACACAATGTATGCAGCAATTTTGCCTCAACACACAAACGATCACTGACATCTGCCAACTGCTTCAGGCTGACCTGGAAGGAGATATGAGGAGAGCACACTGTGCCTGTAGCACTAAGGGTACCCGCTGCACTAACATTTTATGCCACTGGCTCGTTCCAACGTACTGGGGGCCACTGTAAAGCCTTCCCCAAAAAACACATAATAGAAGGCTCGCAAATATTTATGACTTTACAGTATATTGCAGACATGAGCCAGTCGGCTGTATCATGTGCAGTGCCAGATGTACCTGCAGCTTTAGTAAAGCAGGCAGGAGAATTCATCCATGTCCCTGTCTCTGACGAGCTGCAACAAAATACAAAGCAGGGTTTTCTTGGGAGGCATGGGTTTCCTGGTGTCCTAGGAGCCATCAATTGCACACATGTGCAGCTACGCGTATCAACACATAATAGGCACCTCTACATAAATCGGAAGTGGACCTATTCTGCCAACGGGCAATAAGTGTGTGATGCCAACAACTACCTCACAAATGTGTATGCAAACCATCCTGGCTCCGTTCACGACTTGTTTATCCTCACTAATTCACAAGTGGCAGCTGCGTTTCAGCAGGATGACAGTCTGAGAGGCTGGTTGATAGGGGACAACAGGTATGCACTGAAGCGGTGGCTACTGACACTGCTGCTTAACCCCATGACCCCTGCCGAAAAGAGGTATAAATGTACCTTTAAATGTGCTCGTACTGTAATTGAGCGAACATTTGGAATCCTCAAAATGTGATTCCGTTGTATGGATGTCTCTGGGGGAACACTACAGTACACTCATCAGAAGGTCAGCAATATCATCCTGGCTGGTTGTGTTTTATATAACATAGCTCTTTGTAATGGATGTGATGTTGAACTTAGAGGAAAGATTACAGGGTTTGAGGGAAGCAGATGGAGATTTGTGCAAAGTAAACATATATTTAATGTATTTTAGATGTATTTAATGTGTTTTCTTTTAACACACGCTTCTTGTCAAAAGTAAACATACATGAGGTTTCCATGCAGGTAAATTTTTGTAAATCAGGTTTGAAAAAAAAGGCCAAAGAGAGGGACAGGGTAAATCTCATTTACTTGTGTAAATGATGAAACACACAGGAAAACCACGCACAGTTTCGCATGGAAACCCATATTTCACGTGTAAATGTTAGCATGTTAGCATGTTTATCCTTAACTATAAATATTGCAAGGTATCAGGTCAGTTGTTACTGTGGATTCCAAGACAGCAGAAAGAAGTAGCTGATGGGCAACTTTATGATTAGCAGTGGAGTAGTTCATCTTAATGCTAATGCGGGCGGCCTTTTTTATTATTGTTTTTTGCTGTCATGTTGTATATATCTTGTGGGTTTACTGTTCTGTATGAAACCACTTACCACGAACTGCATTATGCATTTGTTATAGTATTAAAGCAGCTGTTTGAGAATACCCTTGCTGTAAAAACTACACTAAAGTTAAACACGAAGAGCAAGTGAGCTGCTTAACTGAATTAATTCCCCTTCTTTTTTTGATCCCAGCTATGTCCAAAGACAACGCGCGTCTGCCCTCCATGTTAATAAATATAGTTTGTGAACTGGATGTCATAAGCCAGCTCGATCGCCCAAAACAGCGTAACAACATCCAAGTTGTTGATGCCCTCTCAGAACTGACCAAATAAAATTGCAAATGAACGTATTGATTGTGTTTTATTTGTTTGCATCATTAGTATTTAACACAGCAGTAAATCCAGCACAACTTAAAAGAAAGGAGAGATTTTCTGACAGCACAAGCCTCCTCAGATCACTGCTGTCCAATTGAAATTGGCGGCTGAGGTAACCTTCACAGTTGCCAAGTCCGCTTATAATACATTTTTAGTCGCAGGCTGTAATTTGCATAAACACCTATACTCTAACATGGGCTGTGCTTGTTTTGGTCTTGTTGTGTAAGGCAGTGACGCTATTTTTTTTCTCGTGAGACTGTAACCTTCCCCGTCTGTCTCACAGGTAGCCACTGATTTCTGAACACCTAATTTTGTTGTTGACAAGAGTTTGTGCAGGCAGCAGGCAGTGGCAATTTTAGGAATTAATTAATGCACTTCAGTCTGTTTCATTAGTATCTGCCACCTCCCTTTCAAGTGCTCACTACCCGTATTTGCCAAAGTGTGATGTTGAATGCTTCCTCAGCAGCTGTTAGTCGACCAGACGGGTAGGGTTTCTAAGCCAGGGTAGTATACGCAGCATCACCTGATCCCCTATATGCTGTATTGCCTGAATGAAAGGGATATATATATATATATATATATATATAATGTCCGCCGGTTTTCAGCCATGGTATATCTGCAATACCTGAGTTGGTCAGATTCATTTAATTTTGCCACGTTTTTATAGTTCTCTGTAAGTATTCACTGATATTTGATGTTTGCTAACCGCTTTAACTTTGCACTGAAACATTAACTACTCCTTTCCTATTTTCATGCTGAGTGGAAATAAATGTCAAAATTCACAGGTTTCGTCACTGCCGTGACAAAATCACATCCCTAATAATGACCATTAGAAAAGTAAATATATCTGACAATATATTTGGTACCTGTAATTATTAAAATTATTGGCCTTATAAATGTTATATTTCAAATAAAAATACATAAGTTACTATTTTTACCACAGTTTACAGAATTTATTTTTGCAACTTATTTTTTGTTTAACCTGCTCTTTTCCCTCCAGAGGCTTGTACCTTACCCAACTGGCTATCAAAGGAAATGTCCTTATATACGTTCCCTGACTTTCCTTAAAGAGCATGTTCAAGTTCTCATTACATCATGCTTGTACAGTATACACACTGTATACTGGTCAATTAAGAGCAGAGTGTATGTATTGAGTCCACAAAATCTCAAAAAGTGTTTCAAACACCCTGCAAAGTTTACAAGAAATGTATCACGTTACCTTTGCTGTGTCCTGCGCTCTCCGTATCGCATTACATTACCTTTGCTGTGCCCTGTGTTGTCTGTATCGCATTACGTTACCTTTGCCGTGCCCTGTGTTGTCCGTATCGCATTACGTTACCCTTGCTGTGTCCTGTGTTGTCCGTATCGCATTACGTTACCTTTGCTGTTTCCTGTGCTGTCCGTATCGCATCATGTTACCGTTGCTGTGTCCTGTGATGTCCGTATCGCTGTGTTCTATTTTTAAACATATTCCTGACTCTTTAAATATTGAATCCTATAGGCCTACCATGGATCATAAATCAACTGGGCAAGAGAAATAAAGTGGTCTTGGTGTATTCATATCACACACCCTCTTGCAACAAATACTGGTTTTCTGCTCCCACAATGTGCCACTCATTTCAATCAAAGCACCAGTATTGTTGTAGGTGGGAACATTAACTGGATACACTGCAATGTTTAGAAGAAAAGTCTCTCTCCTGGCAAACATTCCCTGAGTAAAAACTCTACCAAAGTGTCTAACACAGTCAGCAAGCTAACTTGACGAAAATATAACACTGTATATAACAATATACATGTTCCAATCACTGAACAGGGTCTAATGCAGTCAGCACTAGACCACGACTGGAAATTGTGTCCTGGTCACCATGAAAAATAATAAAGGATGTTTTAATGACTTTCTGCAAAGCTCGGATGTAGACCTACTTATTCATTCTAATATAGAACTCCATGGCTTGCATTGGTCACTGTTTTCAACAGCTCATGAACAGAGCACCAGATGCATCTCTCTGTAAGAACATAAGAAAGTTTACAAAGCAGCTTCTTGAATGATCCCACGGTGTCAGCTTCAACATTACTGGGGAGTTGGTTCCAGACCCTCAGAATTCTCTGTGTAAAAAAGTGCCTCTATTTTCTGTTCTGAATGCCCCTTTATCTAATCTCTATTTGTGACCCCTGGTCCTTGTTTCTTTTTTCAGGTCAAAAAAGTCCCCTGGGTCGACATTGTCCATACCTTTTAGGATTTTGAATGCTTGACTCAGATTACCGCGTAGTCTTCTTTGTTCAAGACTGAATAGATTCAATTCTTTTAGCCTGTCTGCATCCAACATGCCTTTTAAACCCGGGATAATTCTGGTTGCTCTTCTTTGCACTATTTCTAGAGCAGCAATATTCATTTTGTAACGAGGCGACCAGAACTGAACACAATATTCTAGGTGAGGTCTTACTAATGCATTGTAAAGTTTTAACATTACTTCCCTTGATTTAAATTCAACACTTCTCACAACTAGCATCTTGTTGGCCTTTTTTTTTTATACCTTCCCCACATTGTCTAGATGAAGACATTTCTGAGTCAACGTAAACTTCTAGGACTTTTTCATAGATTCCTTCTTCAATTTCAGTATCTTCCATATGATATTTATAATGCACATTTGTATTGCCTGCGTGCAGTACTTTACACTTTTCTCTATTAAATGTAATTTGCCATGTGTATGCCCAGTTCGGAATGCTGTCTAGATCATTTTTAATGACCTTTGCTGCTGCAACAGTGTTTGCCACTCCTCCTATTTTTGTGTCATCTGCAAATTTAACAAGTTTGCTTACTATACCGGAATCTAAATCATTAACATAGATTAGGAATAGCAGAGAACCTAATACTGATCCCTGTGGTACTCCACTGGTTACCTCGCTCCATTTTGAGGTTTCTCCTCTAATCAGTACTTTCTGTTTTCTACATGTTAACCACTCCCTAACCATGTGCATGCATTTCCTTGAATCCCTACTGCGTTCAGTTTGAGAATTAATCTTTTATGCAGGACTTTGTCAAAAGCTTTCTGGAAATCTAAATAAACCATGTCGTATGCTTCGCAATTATCCATTATCAATGTTGCATCCTCAAAAAAATCAAGCGGATTTGTTAGACATGATCTCCCTTTCCTAAAACCATGCTGACTGTCTCCCAGGATATTGTTACCATATAGGTAATTTTCCATTTTGGATCTTATTATAGTTTCCATAAGTTTACATATAATAGAAGTCAGGCTTATTGGTCTGTAGTTACCTGGTTCGGTTTTGTCTCCCTTTTTGTAGATCGGTATTATGTTTGCAATTTTCCAGTTTGTCGGTACAACCCCTGTGTCGAGACTGTTGCATGATCTTGGTTAGCGGTTTGTAAATAACTTCTTTCATTTCTTTGAGTACTATTGGGAGGATCTCATCCGGCCCAGGGGATTTGTTTATTTTAAGAGCTCCTAGTCCTTTTAACACTTCTGCCTCTGTTATGATAAAGTTATTTAAAACTGGATAGGAACAGGTTGACATGTGGGGCATGTTGTCCGTGTCCTCCTTTGTAAAAACCTGTGAAAAGTAATCATTTAATATATTTGCTATTTTTTTCGTCTATGATTTTGCCATGTGTGTCATTTAACCTCATCTTTAAATGTTCTCTTGCTGTTATAATATTGGAAAAAACATTTTGGAATTGGTTTTAGCCCCCTTAGCAATATTGATTTCTATCTCTCTCTTGGCCTTTCTAACTTCCTTTTTGACTTGCGTTTGCAGTTCCAAGTACTCTTTCTGTGTACTTTGTTTTTGGTCCCTTTTAAAACGCTCTGTAAAGTGCCTTTTTTCGCTGAATATTTTTTTGATTGATCTATTAAACCATTTTGTTTTAGATTTAGATTTGTCTACCTTTGGGATGTAATTGTTTTGCGCCTCTAGTACTACATTTTTAAAAAACAGCCATCCTTTTTCTGTGGATGTTTTCTCTATTTACTTCTACTATCTACTACAATCTACTTCTGTTAGTCTCTGTTTCATACCTTCATAGTTTGCTTTTCTAAAATTGTAAACCTTAGCTTTAGTCATTACTTTTTGGGTTTTAAAAATCACTTCAAATGAGACCATGTTGTGGTCTGAGTTTGCCAATGGCTCTCTGACCTCTGTTTTAGTTATTCTGTCTTCGTTATTTGAAAAGACTAAATCAAGGCATGCCTCACCTCTAGTCGGTGCCTTGACAAATTGCGTTACTTTACTGTAGATCTACAGTGTATTAAAATTGTAACACACTGGAGTTTTTTTCCATTATTTCTGTTTATACTGTATGTATTACACACTTTAGATAAAATATATTCAGTTATTATGAAGCAAAATACAATAACTGATCTGATTTCACCAAAAACAACACATAAAAACACACATTTTGTAAGGATTATTTTTGACAAGCTCTTTCCTTGAAGATCTAAATGCTCAGTTTAATAATAAAAAAACGTTTTTTTTGGATGACTTGTGTGTATTAAATACTTTTGAGAGCTTTGTGGATGACAAATGCACTGTTTTTATTTCAGTACCTACTCATGACGACAAAAGATATGTATATAACACTAATTTTAGACCTGCAATATAACATTTAAACATGCATTCTCTAGTCTAGCGCCAACACTCCAATTTTATAAAAAAAATAAATAAATAAAAAAGATTAATGCATCTGAGTAAGGATGTTTGGCATGAGCAATATTCCATGCTTGCCATACAAAACTCGCTTGAGTCGTTAAAGCAGCTTCTTTACTGAATGCCAAAAGGAGCATCTGCCTTAAGTGTGATCCAGGAGGATATTGAGATGAAAATGTGTTGTGATTTGTTTCATAATGATGTTTGAGGTTACTCGCCTTGTACAGACTACAGTGTGTAAGCGATTTGTTGCAGATGAGACACAGGTTTACCACTGTTTTCAGTGAAAGCAAACTCTTTCTCCCAGTCTGGTTTAAAGCCTCATACGTTCGTTTATTACTTGTGGGTGTTTGCTCAAAGCCAGTGTCACCATTAAACGAATGAGCACTTAATTTAAAAATTATGAAATTTACTTTCAACTGCACATCCAGCTTTCACTCGGTGATTGAAATACGCATGCGCCAGCGAGCTGTGTTGAAAGTCAACAAGTGACAAAATATCCTTGCAGTGAACAACATGCAGGCTCAGAGAAACAGGAGAGAGACAATGGGAGAGAAGAAAGAATAAATTAACACGAATGAATACAGGAGAACAAAAAATAATAAACTAAATTAAACATTACAGGGCGTTACTTGGTGTGTTAGTGTTAGCTTCAAATTCTTCTTTTAAATCTATAAAATAACATTCCAGGCACTTTTAGTTTTATTATTGTTAAATTACTATTTTTAGATAAAATTTAGGAGTGACCAATTATTTATTTATTCCCCCCAAAATTTGGAATGTCCAATTATGTTTTTCTCCTCAGCATGGCGGGTCCCCACACAGCACAGATGTGTATCACAAGCAGGAGATTATGGAATTGGTAAAACAGTCTGGTTGCTTGTCAGTGGTCACCGACGAGTCGACCGCTGCCATACAGTAGATTAGTATGGGCTACACATTGTATTTGTTTTGCATCTGACGTACTAGAACTGAAAGTTGTCCTTGCAGATACACTTTACCTACAGGCTGTTAATTACAACACCGTTTCACAAGCTATTGTAAAGTGCTTGAATAACTTTGACGTTAATTTTGATGAGGTCAGTGCATTTAATCTCTATATCTGCTTGTGACCGAGTGCTGTTGTTGCAGTGACGTGTGGGTAGTGATGTCACGGACCAGGAAGTAACCAAAGGCAAGAAATGGTGGATGTGAAACTGAACGCAATGGCGCTCAGCATTTTATTAAATAATAAAATGAACAAAAGATTTAATCAACCAACAAAACAAAAAGGTATGTTGGCCAAACAAACAAACCTAACAAGTATCGTGCTGGTTTTTAGCCAGCACGTATATAGCAATTGTTAACTCTCGTTCTGCCAGAGTTACGTCTCTCCTCCGACACTCACCTCCTTGCACAGACAGCTGGAGGCTTTTATATTCTGGCCGAGGGGTTAACTAGCTATTAATTATCTCAATACCCCTCAGCCACAGTCTGCACGAGTTTAGTAAGGATGCGTGACTGTCAGCTAGTTAAATAATCAGTATCTGGTCAGTCGCGCGTCCTCACAAGGTTTTTAAAATACAAAAACAATAACAAATACGTGGCGCTTCGCCGTAATATAAACATAAATCATAATATAAATAAATGATAAACAAAGGGGCAGGACACTCAGCCACACTGCTGTTTAAAAAAATAATAAATCTGTACACAATTTCTAAAATATACTGATGCACAATGAAAATGTAACAGTCTAAGTTTTACATCAAAAGCTCATTGGGCACATACATAATGTTATTTACATTTTAAATAGTGAGCAGATAGGTTTCTTGACTGTTTGAGTACTATTGTTCCTTGGGATAATAAAATACTGAGCTCAAGTGATGTGATTTCATAAAAACGCCAGATGCTCAGTGGTATTTGAGTTGAGTTAAAATTGCCAAAATTAGTTGATTAAGAATCTGTATAAATAACCATTCGAAGACATGATTTTAATTAACACAAGAACAGTGAAAGATACGACCATGCCCCGCTTGAGTAATGAAGATCGTCTGGTTGCTATAGGCATGAGGCAGCCTGTCTATGAGAGAAGTTGCCCGGAGAATCAGATGTTCTGCTTCAACAATCAGTAAACTAGTCCAGAGAAACCAGGAAACTGGCTTTGTGAGGGACAGGCCACATCTTGGAAGGCAGAAGGTCACCACACCGGCCCAGGACCGTCACAGCCTTCTGATCCATCTGCGTAATCGCGTAAAGACAATCGCGACCAGCCAACCTTCGCCAGCTGGCTGCAGCTGCACAGAAAAAGTGGCGGAACATCCCACAGCAGTCTATCCAAAGGCTGGTCAGGTCTATGCGTCAATGCTGCCAGGATTGTTTTCATTTTGACAGTGTGTCACGATTCTTTGATCTGTATTTTTGTTCACATTTTCTGTGATTTTGTTTGATATCTATGTTTAAAATATTTAATTAAATCATTAGACCCGAGTGTTGCAAAATACGATACTTTACCTTACTTTAAAATACTTATACTTTGCCGTGAATTTTAAAGAAAATTTCCGCGATTTTCACAGGGCCTTAGTCATAAGGTTATGGTTTGTTTCATGATTGATTTTTTCAGACTCAGTTCAAGACATATGTTTGAACAATCAAACCTACTGTACATACAGTGTTGTGCATAAAGATATATTCATAAACACATTTGCCAGTAGCAGGGATTTGGAGTACAGTCAGCAATTTTAACTACAAAAGGCAAGGCCACAAAGAAAACAGATCCACTTGTGGGTTTTAGTAGTACACAAATGCACCTGATTGCACCACAGCAGTGACAGGAATATTGCACTTTAAATCAAAGAGGCATGTTAGTAGAATACATCCTCTTTTAGGTCTGTAAGACAAAATTAGATTGCTCAGTATCACGATAAAATAGATCACCATGATCTACAGTACATCCATTGTACGTACATGTAAAAGTATGACACACAATGGCAAAGGGGTAAATACTTTATACATGAATGGCAGGATAAGGTTCAGGTTCTTCCATATATCCACAGACTCTCAATAACTTGGGCTTGAACAAAGTTCCATCAAAATGAGAGAAGGGGTTATCTAGATATATGCAATTACAGCTCCCATAAACCCATGCCTGGGGATAATATGCTGATAACTCATCACTCTCTCTTCAAGCATTGGGGAATCAAAAAAACAAAAAAAAAACATAAAAAACCACATTTAAAAAGATTAGATAAATAAAGAATTAAACAGCAATGCTATCTAGAGAATGCACAAAAGAAAGCTTTCAAGCATTTAAATAGACTAGCGGGGTTCCGGAAAATATAGCGTTACACGTCCCCGTATGTAGCTACGACTATTTCAATAACGTACCTGTAATTTCTTTTCATTGTTAATATCCTGACACTTTTTCACACCTATAAATTTAAACTCTCTCTCTCAAAGGTCTTTTCAACATGTTTGCTTAGTGCACGGGTTTGAGATGAGGGGTGTGTCCTCTTTCCGATCACTGCCGGTAGGCGCACATTTTTTTCTACACATTCTTGAATAGACACAACCCAATGAAGCTAACTATCTATCCATCTATCTATCTATCTATCTATCTATCTATCTATATAAAAATGACCCCAAGCCGAAATACGACCCTATCAGGATGCAGAAAATGCACTTTACACGAAGCCAATCTGAAAATCCGTTTTTGTACTTGGGTCATTCTACGCCAACTCAATGAGAAAAGGGACATTTCGTCCGTTCGTCTCAGATTTTCCTAGAAAAATTCACCTGGGGGTTTCAGACACGCTGAGTTCAGAAATGATAGCCATTATTTATTTTTTTTTAATTTCCCCTTTGGGACCTTGACCAGAAAAATCAGCCTGGGTGCAATTTAGATGCTACCATCATGTGTAGCACCTCGTTCTACTCGTATTAAATTGGGCTTTTCAGAAAAAAATACTAGGAGCACCCTACTCACTTCTGGCAAATTGCCAGACGAGGGGTAAAGTTTTATTCAGACTTCAGCCTAACCCTTTACCCTTTATGGGGTGTAGGTCCTAAAATGTAAGTATTGCTGTAAAATCCCCGGATACCAACATATTTTGCTTGATGCTTGTAGATCTCGTTAACATCTATCCAAACATATCTTTGGGTGATTTTTTTGGAGTCCCCCCACACAAGTTAATATTGCCTAAACTTGGTACAAATAGCAAAAATTCAAATTTCAATGGGGTTTAATGACCAGTGGTGGGACTTGAAACCAAATATTTTTCACAGAATTTGGAAGACTGGTTCCTAAGGTTCTTACAGCAATACTTACATTTTAGGACCCACATCCCCTACAGGGTAAAGGGTTAGGCTGAAGTTCGAATAAAACTCGTCAGTTACTCCTCATCTGGCAATTTGCCGGAGGCTGTGTGGTCCAGTGGTTAAAGAAAAGGGCTTGTAATCAGGAGGCCCCCGGTTCAAATCCCACCTCAGCCACTGACTCATTGTGTGACCCTGAGCAAGTCACTTAACCTCCTTGTGCTCCGTCTTTCGGGTGAGACGTAGTTGTAAATGACTCTGCAGCTGATGCATACTTCACACACCCTAGTCTCTGTAAGTCGCCTTGGATAAAGGCGTCTGCTAAATAAACAAATAATAATAATAAAAAGTGAGTAGGGTGCTCCTAGTATTTCTTTTTCTGAAAAGCACTATCCAATACGAGTAGAACAAGGGGCTACACATGATGGTAGCATCTAAATTGCACCCAGACTGATTTTTCTGGTCAAGGTCCCTTTCTCACTTTATGCTGACCTTTGCAAGGTCACAGGTTGAAGGCGAAATTTAAAAAAAAATAATGTCTATCATTTCTGAACTCAGCGTGTCTGAACCCCCCAGGTGAATTTTTCTAGGAAAATCTGAGACAGACAGGCAACGGCACTGGTTGATTTGGCATGAAATGACCCACTTTTGAAATGTAAGTAAATAAATAAATACATACATACATCGGATGGTTTGATCATTTTATTTAAAACGCATAGGTCAGCAATGCATTTATTAGGCCAGGGACACGTAACCCGCAGCATGCGGCCCGTTTATCGTCTGACTGCGGCCCAGTGTATTAATTCCATTTCACTTATCTAAGACCGCAGAGAGGGGGTTAAAGCCTCCCTGAAGGAAAAAATGTGCGGAATGCACATTTGTTTGAGTTAATTGTGTTTTGGTTTATTATTTAATTGTTTTGCTTTATTGTTGAATTTAATTTGTTAATTGTTTTATTATTAATTATCCCCAGCACCTGGTAGCTATTGTTAAATTAGAACCAGGTGCAGGGTATTTGAGAGGCAGCTAGTCTGCTCATGGCTGCTGAGTAGAAGGAGGCAGAAGAGGTGCGCTGTCTCCAAGTAGCCAGAATTAAAAGTAAGTGCTGTGTTAAGCCTGTGTGTGTTTTGTTTGTGGTGCCAGGTAAACGGTTTAGCCGTCATGAGAGTTAGACAGGGACTTACCTGTGTAGTTAGCGCTCCAAAACGGAGTTAGGTATTTGTTTCTGTTTTGTTTGTTTTGTGTTTGTTAATTAAAAATAGCGCGTCAGCGCTTGAAAAAAAATCCATTCCTGTGTGTTGGGTCGTATTTTTAAAGGGGCACAAACCCGTGTGGCAGCGGTCTTTCCACATTTGGTGCCAGAAGTGTGTGTGCGCCCCTACGTCCCAGTAAAATGGATTTAAAGGATTTGATCGAGCAGATCAACAGGAATGCCGCTGCTCAGAATGAGCAGCTGGAGAGATGGGAGAGAGAGCTGGGTTTGGCCCCATTAAAGAGACAGGTGCGGGAGCCGACTGAATTGGAGTTGTTGCTCCAAAAGTGGGAGCAAGCAGGAGGAGCCCCGCTGACTAAAGCCCCAGAGCCAGAGGGGGTGGAGCCGTCGCTTCCGGAGTCCAGAGGGGAGGAGCTGCCGTCCCGAGAGCCAGAGGGGGTGGAGCTGCCGTCCCGAGAGCCAGAGGGGGTGGAGCTGCCGTCCCGAGAGCCAGAGGGGGAGGAGCCGCCGCTTCCGGAGCCCAGAGGGGAGGAGCTGCCGCTTCCGGAGCCCAGAGGGGAGGAGCCGCCGCTTCCGGAGCCCAGAGGGGAGGAGGTGAAGAGCCCGCCTCCACCACAGCCCCGACCACCACCCCTGCGGTCCAGTCCGGCGCCGCTGCGTGCGGTCCCTCACCCCTCGCTCCTGGACACCCTGCCGGTTTGCCTGGACCTCCTTTCGCTAGACCTGGAGCCTGGGAGTCTGCAGAACCGGTCACAGTTCTCCACCTGGTTCCCTGCTCCATTCCTCCCAAGCACCAAGACGTCTCTGCGCTGCTCCCAGACGTCGCTTGAGCTCCCCCTGGTCACTGCTTCGCTCCCCCTGGGTGATTGGACGTCGCTGCACCGGGCTCCAGCTGCAGACCTCTGCCCACTGCTGCAACCTTCAGTTCCCTGGTTATCGCTCCGGTTGCCCCTGACAAACCGGTGGGGTACCTCATCGCAGGTGCGCGGTTCCTACCTGGCGGGGCCGGAACGTGGACCGCCCACCTCAAGTTCCCCTGTGGGACGAGGGCGAAAAGGGACATTGATGGACTCGAGGGTGGGTGGTTGTGTTTTAGGGGAGGAGGTGGACTTGGAATGGCTGTCCGTGTTGCACACTTGGGGGGAGGATATGTAAGCAGGGAGGGGGTTAAAGCCTCCCTGAAGGAAAAAATGTGCGGAATGCACATTTGTTTGAGTTAATTGTGTTTTGGTTTATTGTTTAATTGTTTTGCTTTATTGTTGAATTTAATTTGTTAATTGTTTTATTATTAATTATCCCCATGCACCTGGGAGCTATTGTTAAATTAGAACCAAGTGCAGGGTATTTGAGAGGCAGCTAGTCTGCTCATGGCTGCTGAGTAGAAGGAGGCAGAAGAGGTGCTCTGTCTCTGAGTAGCCAGAATTAAAAGTAAGTGCTGTGTTAAGCCTGTGTGTGTTTTGTTTGTGGTGCCAGGTAAACGGTTTAGCCGTCCTGAGAGTTAGACAGGGACTTACCTGTGTAGTTAACGCTCCAAAACGTTAGGTATTTGTTTCTGTTTTGTTTGTTTTGTGTTTAATTAAAAAATAGCGCATCAGTGCTTGAAAAAAATCCATTCCTGTGTGTTGGGTTGTATTTTTAAAGGGGCACGAACCCGTGTGGCAGCGGTCTTTCCACAATCAATATATATATATATATATATATATATATATATATATATATATATATATATATATATATATATATATATATATATATATATATATATATATATATATATATCTTTTTTTTAAATTTTGTTGACTTGCTTCTCATCAGCTTGTCTTCAACTAATAAATTAGTCTTCCTCTCCTTTCTTAAATGCACAAACCCACTGCATTGAAAGAATCCATTCCCAGCATAGGAGGCTTGTTGCTAGGGAAGTGACATCACTGCCCTGTGACTTTTGCTACATTGCTGCCTGCTATGACTGAACAACACGTCGGCTAAAATAAAAACCGCTTCAGCAAGTAGACATTTAATTTACTTTGTGTTACTGTGCAATGTGTGTGTATATGGTATAACAGGACAATATTAATGCTTTGTTTTTAATTGTTTTGTATATTTTTGCTTGTGATGTGAATTGTGCAGTGTTGGAGAATTATTCCAACTAGTCTCGTTTTTACATGAAGGGATGAAAACTAAATAAACATGGTCTATGGGTAGAATTGTACACAGTTGTTTATTTGTTTTAGTTTTTCTTAAGATGTATAATTGAGTGTTTGAAGTTGTGGATGAACATACTGTAGTGATCCGTGTACTGTATTCATGCACTGCGTTGTATATTCCTGCACTGTTGTATATTTCTCGCTGCTGGTTTAGTTACCTCTGTCTGTATCTGTGTAATTCTAGCCTGCTGTGTGCGTTCTGTGTTTCCGTTGTCATTGGCTATTATCTGTCTGTCCTCATTGGCTGTTGTTGTATGCCTGTGCCCATTGGTCCTAGTGTGCGGCTGAGGACCAATGGGATGTGTGTCAGCTCTGGTACTCTGATCTGCATAAGGGACAGAGTAGAAGGTATAAGAACGGGCTGGACCTGGCGTTCGGTGTCACTGTTGTAACCCGAGTTAAAAAAGAGCATTAAAAGAAAAGAAGCATCTTTCTCTTGTATTCTGCCTCCTGCAAGAATGCTACAATACAAAATAAAATATAGTACACCCCTTTCTTAAAGTAAATTAGCCTATTTCTCTTCATACAGGACCATCTTCAGTTTCATACAATATTAATACATAAATAAGTGTGGAGTAGTAGTTAGGACTCTAGACTCTTGACTGGAGGGTCGTGGGTTCAATCCCAGGTGGGGGACACTGCTGCTGTACCCTTGAGCAAGGCACTTTACCTAGATTGCTCCAGTAAAAACCCAACTGTATAAATGGGTAATTGTGTGTAAAAAATAATGTGTAAAAAATAATGTAATTGTATGTAAAAATAATGTGATATCTTGTAACAATTGTAAGTCGCCCTGGATAAGGGCATCTGCTAAGAAATAAATAATAATAATAATAAAGTTAATGCGGTGATAGGTATATTGCATGCCTATGCTTTTAAATAGAATTATGGAAGCTGTCTGTCTGTCTGCCATATAAAACACAAAATATTCTAAAAATAGTAAAATGTCTCTTGAATGTGCATTCATTGTTTGCAATTATACCTGACAGTTCCAAGTCAGAAGCATCTTCAGTTCATGAATCCCTGAAGTTGAGAGGGCCTGCAGTACATTTGTTCATTACATTTCTCCTAGCAATAACCGCTACGTGATTATAATATATATCTGTATAGCATGTCACACATACAACAAGCCATTTTATAAAAGTGCGTTTTTAGCCTTGACTTGAAAACTGGTCCCAGCTTCCCTGACAAACGGAGGCAGAGCATGCCATAATTTCAGAGCTTGTGACCTCAGAGTGCGGTTTGGAAAATATGGGGTCAGTTACTCCTGCAAATAACTAGGTGCTAATCCATTCCGGGCCTTGTAAGTGAACAGCAAAATCTTAAAATCAATTCTATACTGCACAGGAAGCCAGTGTAAAGAGGCCAAAACAGGGTTAATACGTTCACTTTTTCTGCTTTTAGTCAGAATTCTAGACGCGGTATTCTGAACAAGCTGCAAGCGGGATACCACATGTTTTGGGACACCAGAAAAAAAGTGCATTATAATAATCAATTCTAGATGAAACAAAGGCATGCATTAGTCTCTCGGCATCAGATGGTCATGGAAATAGACCGACAGTCATTTTGTATTTACAGCCGATGCGGGATGTATGTAACAGACATACCTGTTCAGATTTTGCATTTGTTGGTATGCCAGGACTTCATATGGTAAAATGAGTGTAAATACTCGACCATCATTGATGCATGACAACACAATCTGTGTAATGACTAAAATACAGTTTGTATCCACTTTGAATTACCAAAACTAAACCTAAAATGCACTGGCCTTACCAGCTGCTACACTCTTCACATCGTGTGGCATCCAGACAGTTCTCTCAACCCGCACATTCTCCAACTGGCAAGTTTACATAATCTATTTCCATCCGCAATACAAGATGGTTATATTCTTATGTTTCAAACATCAAGGTAGGCCTGGATTGTATCCTTTATCTACCATCTCTCTTCCTATTGGCAAACATTCAGCTGGTCCTTGTTGCCAAAATTCTTATAAATGTTTCTCTCTCTATCTCGCTCTCTCTTATCTTCAACATTCAGCCTTCATCAAAATACGCAGAAGTAATGAATACAAATGTTCCTTCTGGATATTATGCAGATGATGACATTAGGTGGGGCACAAGCTCCTGATTGATTTTCCCAATTTATCCATTCCCTTGCTTACTGTTGTTTCTTGCCTTTCCTGTTATCACAAGCTTCCATATTCCTTCCATGTCTGCTTAGGAGATGGAATTCTATTAATCCATTTACCTTTACTCTATTTGGTTAGATTCTTAAATTGTGTTTACATATTTGACTCTTTCCTGCCTCCCTGGCAGTCATTATGCCACACAGATTTCTGCCACTCGATACAAAGAGCTTATCCAGTTCCTGGTTTGCTGAACACGTCAGTGAAGCTGACAAAACCCTTTTCTTTTCCACATCAATGCTGGCTGATGCATCATCTATTGCAAACTTTATCCTTTCCAATCACTCTACAATGTGTTCTCCTAAAAAACTTGACTGGAAATGGAAATAATGAGTCTCAGTATAGCTACTGAATATTCAGCACTGTCTATTATCTCACAAACCTCTGACAGAGTGCAAGAAGTTAACTCACAGAAAAAAAAAAAGTAGAGTTGCAATTTCAGACTGTAAGCCAGCATTTTATAACTTGAAATGAAAACTACTTTTTCATGCAAAAAAAATGAAATCAAAACTAAAATGTTAAATTCAGGTATATATATATATATATATATATATATATATATATATATATATATATATATATATATATATATATATATATTCATTCAGGAAAATTATATTTATAATATAATACATATGTACTCATTTAAACAACATTTTCCCTTTATAACCAACTAATCTGGATTCCTAGAAGCTTAATTTCTGGAGTGGCTCATTTCTCACAGTTGCTTTTTTGTTTCAACCTGGATTCAGTGCTGCACCGAGTGACACACGCAAGAGAAAACTGTTACTTTCGTTTTAAATTAAAATGGTTTTTTTTATTTATTTTTTTACATTTTTGTATGTACATATACCTGTTTACACACTAGTTCCTTTTGAAATGCTTATTTTATTATAGTTTTTCATTTTGTTGAAGTAGTGCTTTATATGTGGCAAGTTAGAAAATAAACCTTTTATGTTTAATTGTTCATTTAAATACGGTATTTTGGCTGTGCAGATGTTTGATATGACGTGCTTGAAGAAAACTTTTGAGTTGTATCCAATAGTTTGTCTTTCATTTTAATATTGATGTTGTTAAAATCTAACTGTCATAATGACTGCCGACACCGGTTTTAGGTATGAGTATAACCGCGGTGGTTCGAGTGTTAAGCACCACGCTTAGCCTCCAGCGAGGAACAAATGTCCTTCATAGGTGGCCATAGCTGCCGAGCCCCTTTTAAAAATTGTACTGCCAGGAAGTGAGCTCCTGGGGAGACCAAGTCAATTTCGACATGACAAGCCAAAATGGCTGCCAGATAGATCTTTAAAAACGTGGAGGGGATTTCCCTGGTCAAAAGGTCCTGCAAAAATTGCAGTATAACTGCCATTGGATGGGTCGTGGGGTCGAACCCCAGGCAGACACCACATCTGGAAAACACCCCACTTGTACCCTTACTGTGAACGTGTGGACTGTGCTCTGACATTCTGTAGGTTGTCAATGACCCTATTAGAAAGCCCAGGGCAGTGCAAATGGAGCCGTTCAGGGGCCCCAGTGCCCCATAAACCTGTGCCCCTCTTGCCTACACCAGTTTTTTAGCCATGTGTTAACTTCCAATCATCGCTTGTTGTCTTGGCCCTGCGCGTGGAACCGGCAGTATTTCAGAGAAAACTACTGTAAAGGCTACTTTTAATTCTTTGCCTAGCTCTATAAATTTATTTTTGCAGAGTCTCCTTACTCTGTTTACCTATGCCATTTGTTCCTATGTGAACAATGACAACTGGATCCTCGGCCCTCCCAGGCCAAGAGCCTGTCCACCCGTGTCGTGATATCGTGCAACTGGGCGCCAGGTAGGCAACACACCATTCGCAACTCAGGATCACGGCTGCACACCTGACTATCTATGTTCCTAATGATTGAGTCCCCTATGACTATTGCTGCCTTTATTGAATTTCGCCTGGGGGGCCATGGCACTGTGGTGCCCTGGCCACCCACCATGCCCTCCACTGTGCTTGCTGTGTCCGAAACCTGTTCAAAACATTCGGCTCTGCAGTGGCTTTTTTGTCAAAGGATGCACTCCTTTTCCTTGTATTCCATCCCACTGTAACCCAGTCCCTACTTAGTACTGACTGTTGTTCACTCCCACCTCCTCTATTTGAGTGCACACCTCTCTAAAAGACTGTTCTATAAAATCTTACGCTTCGATCATGCTGTGCAGTCCAGACAGCCTTGCCTCAAGGCCTGCCACACTAGCATTAAGGTCAGAGACCAGCTGGCATTGATCACAGGTCTTTTCCCTCTGGATGAGGTTATCCAGAAAACAGGTGATGTAAATTAAATGTTTCGATCTAAAAACAAATCTATGGAAATGATGCAGAGCACTCCATTCAGAGTTCAACTGATCGTTAAAGGCCATAATATCAGCAGTGGACTCTGCATGTGTGTGCTCTAATGAACCCGAGACCAGACTAGGGCCCTGAACATGGCTCAGCAGTAAAAGACACTTACGCTTCCTGTTCTTGTAAATGGACAGTTCACAAAGTAGTAGCAGTATTTGTTGAACGTTCTTTTTCTAGAATTTTAATGTCATTTAACATTGAAATTAGTGTTCTAAGCATGGAAAATCTGGAAGGGGTAGGTTAGTGGCTGTTTGGGAAGATTAGCAAAGGTACATGGGTGAAACTGTGTGAAATTCAATGCTCCAGTTACAACTGCTGTAATCTTGGAAGGCCACAATTAGGTATGTAAAATTGGAACGTATCTGTAGCATAATCTAAAGTCGCTGTAAACTCCTATGATGTGTGCCATACAAAATATTATCATAACCCCTCCTTAATTTCCATGTAACACCCACTGGCATGGCACTTAGAAGCCTGTTGTAAAGCCTTGTCAAAATAAAAAAGGACAGGGTGAAGGTGAAGGTGAAGGTGTCTCCTCCCCCCCTCATGAAGACAGCTTGTCTACTAAAATGTACATCGTAAAAACCTATGGTCACAAAGTATGTTGTACCTAATAATTATTTACTAATTATCTTGTGAGAGTGAAAAATGAGTCACTGCGTTTCACCAGTCGAAATTAAACTGCTTGTCAAATACAATGAAGGGATTATTGGTTTTGGATGCTATTGTTTGAAACAGTGAACAAACTGAACGAATACTGTGACTACTAACCCACTAATTAGTGCACACTGACACTGCTTTGATTTCATAATGTTTAATTTAAGGAAGTGATATTTTGTTTTTATTGCTCTATTTAAATCTGACTTTGACCATCATGTTTCTAATTTGATTATGTATTACTATTATTTTGCATTTATAAAAGGCCTCCCCCATCCCATGTTCCCCTAAAGAAACAACTGGTTGTATTAATTATTGAAATGTCAAACGAGGGTAGGTTAAATCATTCTAGGTTTTATTGTAAGCTTAGTCAATCACACATGAACTTCATTACGTATGGATCAAACTACCATTGAATGGTCTCATTCACACTCCTGTACAACAATTGATCAGAATCCGGATGAAAACATCAAGGATGATTTTGACAATGGCGCTGCCCTGCTTTGTTTTTCTGCCATGTGTTCAGATGCAATAAATAAATAAATCCTATTTTAATCTTGTTCTCATCTAATCCAACTGCTGGCCTTCGATTGCTACATTCAAATCACATCCCTGAAGGCAATGAGCTATAAAATACTGCAACTCATTCATTAGTTAAACTACAAAGCAAGGAATCGCTTAATGGCAGTGTCACTTGTGATTTGGTCAAAAGTCTACAGCAAGAACTGAGCTAATACCAGGAGACCTCATTGCTACTCCATCAACAGACACCAAATCAAATGACTCATGATCCTTTTCTTATTGGTGCTGAAATGAAGTGGCGACCCACGAGATGAAAGGTTGCATATTCTATTGCCAATCCATTGAGTCACTGCTTCATCACAACAATCTTAGAAAATATTCAATACAAGAAACTAGTGTAGTTATATAAACTGAAGCTCCACTTCCCTACTCAAGACCCTTCTGAATCTTTTCCATTAAATACCAATAAAAAGGATCCTCTTGATAAACAACATATTCAAAGCAGAATTCAGATGTTTTTGGAAATAAAATATTAGGTTAAAATTCATAAGCAATTTTAAAAGATGAATTAAAGAGAGGAGAGGAAGAAAGGGGGATACTTGTGGGGGGGGGCGGGGCGGTGACATGTCTGATCAAATAGTTAGTAAATAAGAAGTAATATTTGTTTATGTGAAAAAGGTGTGACCTGCAACAATGTGGCAGTCATCTTAGGTCGCAGGTCATATTGAACCGTGGCATTAGATTTTGTCTTGTGGAGTTTTCATCACACTGAAAAAAATTTGGTTGCTAGTTGATATGGTTTATAAAAGATACCAGTAGTAGTTGAAAATAAAGCTACCCTCTCTGTAGGTTTGCCCCTTTTTAATAGGCCTCAACACAAATGGTGTTTTCGCAGACACTGTGATGTGACACCTTTCTTCAGGGTCATATTTAAAGCATTTGCGTTAAACCTTGCAATTAGGTCCAGTTATAGAGCCAGAAATATAGCAAGCATATTAAATAACAGGTAAAAAAACAAAAGGCTTGGTTATATTTTGCCTTGCAGAGATACGAGCAGTAGTGGATTTAGAGACGTGGTGTGTTTATAAAATTATGCTTAAATTACAAAGCAGGAAATCTAACAGAAAAAACAACAGAAGAATGGTATAGAGTAGTCACCAAGGGCATCTCATTCTTACTATTTATGTGTATATTTTGCATCATTCTTTAATTTCACTTTCCGTTGCAATTATTATTGGTAACATTTTACAAATACTACAGTGTTGATAGGTTTCCTGTCTGTCTGATATTTACTTGAGCAACACTTTGAAAAACAGACAAAAAGCATGGTATAGAGAATCAATAGTCTGCTCCTGTCTATCTCACAACTCACCAGATCTATATCCAGTCATTGTTATATTCTTCTGCCTCTTTGTACCAATTAACCTTCTTATTAGTTTGTAAAAATGAGGTGCATTTAAATACAGAAGCTGGTTCATCTAATTGCAATACAAATGTTTTTTTTTCTTTTAATTATATGCCTTTCCCTTTCTGTTGTGAACACAACTACTAGAAATAACTGGATACTTACAAAGTCAAAGTCACCATCCTGTGGAACCTTCCAATTATCTGGGAAGATATTCTTGGCTATATGGTAAGGCTCCTGCTTGTTTTGATTGCAGTTTTCATGAGCTTTATTTTTTGAATCCTGCTTGTCAAAGTAATCCATGAAGGAAGGTCTTTGTGCTTGTTGTGAAGTAGCATTTCCTAGATGAGAAAAAGCAATTATATAAAAAATTATATATCCCTGAGAGTCTCTTCTGTCGAAAAAACAAACAAAAACAAAAACAACAACAACAACAACAACAACAACAACCCTATTCTAAAAAGGAAACTAAACTGCTTCATTGACTGAACTAACTATTTACTTATGTTATATTTAAGGATTCTGATTTTCGGTTTTAATCGATAAAACCCAATAAAACACCCCTGATACAAAAAAAAAATTAAAATTGGTAGATATCCAATAAACAGTGGAAAACACCGTAAAAACTGTGGAAATGGTTAAATCTATTCAAGTTGACTTTACCCTTTTCACATTTAAAAAAATAAAACCTAATACAAAAATAATAATAAATACATTTCCCTGTGCTGCTGGGCAATGTCCCGCCTTCCTGACTTGTATCTATCACTGATTAGTTCTGAATACTTTAAACCCGCCCCAACTACTGAGTGACAGCACATTCCTACATTTCTATTGAGACTCCGCTTGTGAGATTTAAAACAAGATTACAATTAGGATGGAGGCTTGTTAGCAGGATTTAAAGCTGTATTGCAGTTAAGACATAGAGGAGGTAAAACAGAATTGTGGCGAAATGTACAAAAATGCCTACACACAAAAACCCCAGAAGAATGTGCACTTGACCATAGGGATTTCGTTGTGGAAGACAGCAAAGGAAAGAAGGTACAACTTAAGTGTGCAAGTACTGTTGAGTTACTATACATATTTTGTCACACACACACACACACACACACACACACACACACAAAACATACACAAAAATGCTCAAGCATTTTGGAAAATAACCAAAAACACTAATTTCATACAGTATATCAAAAACGAAAGCCCCGAAAAAAACGATTTACATAAAACTCGAAAATAGCTAAAAATAAGCACAGAAAAATACAATTAATAAAACCCGAAAAACAGAAGCCCTAGTTATATTTCTTTAAGAAGCACTTGATCTTACACACTGCAAATCAATTATAAATCTGTTTAAAAGCCAAACATGAGCTGGACAGAATGTCAGCAAAAATCAAACTGTTCCGGGTAGAAACAATTATTTTATAAACTTCTGTTCTATAAGCAAAAGATAACAAAGTCTTACATTGTTCTTCATTGAGTAAATGTAAATGTGAGTAAAGGTATTTTACTGTTGTGATAGGGCAGAAGCTCTGTACTTGTAAATAGTGTGTGTTGTGGATTTACGTTTGGCAGGGATGGGTTTAATTGGCTGTAATGTGGCTGGGTCTTGATTGAATAATTGCTCAAATCAATCAAGTCAGTGGGTTCAGTGAAGGCTGGCCAGCCCGGACAATCCTGCATAAACGATTTGACAGTAAGGTTTTGTTAAGCTGCTTTATTTAGGCCCCTACTGTGTTCCTGTGTTCAAAATGAAACAGTATATAAATAGAACTATTCTTCAATAATAAGAATGAGGCGTTTAAAATGGTTGTTTCTGAAAAATAAAAACAAACCAAAAAAATAGAGTTGAAAGGTCAAATCACAGAGGCAGGCACCGTGTCCATGAAGCAGAGCATCACAAAGATCAGAAAAAAAGACCTTCTCGTTTTATCTATAGTTTGCAGGAAATAAAACAAAAAAAAAAGTTTAGCGGCAGTCTGAAGTATTTTGTTTAGCAAGGTTTAGTTTTAAAGAAAGTGAGTATTTATTTTCAACAGACTACTTGGGTGCACTACATTGTATGAAAAAAAGCTTCAAGAAATAAAATATATATTAATTAATATTTTTTAAAGATGCAAGCCCACTTTTTTGTTTTAAAAAAATAAATTAATAAGCGCTGTATGTATGTGAAGATCACAATCGAGTTTACAGTAAATGCTGTGTGCATACACAACCAAACAGATACAGATACTCGGATATTTGTATTTTCAATGCATGACATACTGCATTTTAAAAGGAAATAAAGGACGTGCCTTACCAAATGTATTTTTACATTCATTTCCAAGATTTCAGTGACTTTTGTTCAAATTTACAATTTCCATGACAAAATCATATTCTTAGCTATTGTAGTTTAACCTCCCAAACTCTGTTAATCCTAACAGTTAACATTCCTGGATTGAAAATGCAACTGATCTCACTGCTCATCTCAGAACAGCTGTCAACAGCAAATTGATGGGTACAATAAACAAAATTATAATGAAAAAACACATCTGAAAGCATTGTTACTTGGTATTTCATACTATAAGCTGTAGATTATACAGTAAACGCTGTCCTCCGAAGCGGAAGCGGTGTCGTCAGCCGACCACTTTTTTTCACACTGCGGACTCACCATTCAGCCACCCAAGAGCTACAGCGTCGGAGAACAACGCAGCTCTCGGGCAGCTTACAGGCAAGCCCGCAGGCACCTGGCCAGACTACAGTGGTCGCTGGTGCACGGTGAGCCGAGGACACCCTGGCCGACCTAAACCCCCCTCGGACGACACTTGGCCAATTGCGCGCCGCCCACTGGGAGCTCCCGTCCACGGTCGGCTGTGGAATAGCCTGGACTCGAACTGAACTGGCGACGTCCAGGCTATAGAGCACATCCTGTACTCCATGTGGAGCGCCTTTACCAGATGAGCCACTCAGGAGCACCCCTATGGCCACTTTTTCCTGTGAAGAAACGGCAATGGCAAGGAATGAAAAAAAGTAAACAAATAAAATGCGGTGTCAACTTTATGTACTATTTATTTTGGGAATAAACAAAACCACGTTTAACTTGAACTGCTATTTGGCATCCTTTGTTTTGTAGTTAATTCACTGGGGTAAAGTAAGACCTACACAACGTATTCTTTACTCCTGGGATATTTTAATACTTTTAACATGTTACATATTGTAACATCTTGCTGTACAATAAAGGCACACACACAGGGGCCACACCCCCTGCTGCTGTGCTGTCTCTGCCTGCGTTCTGAGCAATATAATGGCTTTTATTACTTTTTGAAAAGGAATGAATATTTGAACGAATATTTAAATTATGAGCGAATATCCGAACATGATATTAATTGCTTGAAATTACACAATCCTGTCCAATTTTACATTGAACTAGAAATGTGTGCCTTTGTGAACACTTCTTAGTGAGTAGGATATACAGACACATCGGCTTATGACTAAACAAACAGACTACAACAA
The DNA here is from genome assembly GCA_030684275.1 of Acipenser oxyrinchus oxyrinchus. NCBI lineage: Eukaryota > Metazoa > Chordata > Actinopteri > Acipenseriformes > Acipenseridae > Acipenser > Acipenser oxyrinchus. Next base: position 61,422,860 of record CM060250.1, read on the forward strand.
CAAATCATTTCATATTTTGGTGTAATTCGAACAGCAGCAAAAACAGTAGATGAAATAGGAAGATCTGTTATATACAAAAAGTGTAGTTTTACAAAAACTGGAAATACCTCCAGTCAGACCAGCAGACTGGAGACTTAAGCTCATGACCTTCTCCTGCAGAACTGCAGGGAAAGCCGATTGCTTTAAATATCATGCAATAACTTGTAATTAATTGGTCCTATTTAAACAGCATCCATGTGCTGATATCCGTGACCACCCCTGTGTCTTAAGTCAGCAAGTCCAGTGTTAGTACTCTATGGGTTTTAATGTAAAGTATATGCAAACTCATATGTGCTGTATATCATTAAAGGAACGTTATGCGATTAATAATTCAATATCTTGGAATATGTTACATTATACTGCCCAAATCGGACCAAAATGACAAACTGGCTATTGCTAGGCTTGTTTGAACTTAAGGTCTCGTCTCGTCTGTGATTCCATTTTTAAAGCTTCCGATAAATTATTTTGAAGATAAAACCACCTTGGGTTTAACCTTGCTTGCCTGTCTTCCAGTGGGAAATCAGTGGAATCCTCTACATAGAACAGGTAGAGTACCATTTCTAATACTGTAACTTGCCTCTTAATTGACCATGCTATTGATAATGCCATTGAAGGTAGCTGGGTATTGCATCATAGTTAGGTATAGGTATTTACCTAACTACTACATAGGTATTTAAAACTACTTGTGTAAAATAACTTGTAAAGTTGTGTGTGAGTGTGAGGATGGCTAAAACACACTTTTATAGGAAACTAGCCAAAGTACTGTACACTGTAAGCAACAGGTGTGCGAGATAAGCTCATGGACTTGCATACAAGACTATTTTAGAAAAACAGCAGAAGAGAAAGAAGAAAAAAAATCTGTGCTTTAATGTGCTCTTCGTTACTATCATAATTTACCATGCTGGTGTATAGTAATGCAGTAATGCAGTAATGTATAAAACATCTTGGCCACCACATCTTGTATTTTAACTTCTTAAGGGGCTTATGAAACCAAAGGATTAACTGCTTTTTCTCAAAAGTGCACACCCAACTACAAGCCCCGGCTCCTACTGTATTCACATGAACCTACAGTAAAGCCTACAAAATGATTCTATCACAAGTGAGGGATGGTCCAAAGGAGTGGCAGAGCAGAGCACAGTAGTGTAGGAAAGTCTGATGGATCACCAAGAACAGTTACACATTATATAGCTGAAATTACTGAGCAGAAAGAATGGTCACTTCTGCCCTTTACTGGATTTTTTATATTTATTATTATTTGAATAGCTGAGCTTTTCATAAAAGTTGTCTACAAGGCTGATGATTGGACAACCGCCCTTTCATGTGTTTTCATAATGCCAGAGTGGATTATGAGGTTATACTATTGAGAAAAATAAATAAAAGGTATAGCCACTTAGTCCTTCAAAGCAGGTCTAAATCTAATCTGTACACATTCTGAATATTAATGCTGCAGGCAGACCGCTAGATCATTTCAATTAAGTGGCAATTACTAGTAATGCCTCTACCCGTGTTTTGTCTGAATTCTATCAAATTCAGCTGAAAGACTACCAAGATAGTAATATGAGTTTAATGAATAGTCTTCAGCATTTAGCAACATTTGATCTATGATATCTGTATGCACAGTTCAGTTTTCAGACTACTCATTAGAGGGTTTTCCAAAGTTGGCATCACCTTACTAATGGAATTCAGCATATACTGAAACAAATGACAAAATATGAATGTAGCTGCTGATGATTAATTACACAGTTAGATGGTACAGTATATTATACTTTGAGAAGTACCAGTAGTTGATTATATCTTATGGTTTTCTCCTGCAAGCTTTTGCCTGCAAGAATTCTGAAACGTACCTTAAAATGTATCTGTAGTCAACTATTTATAGCTCAGGTCTTCTTCAGCCAATTAACTTGTTAGCCATTGTGTTTATTAACAAACTATTGGTTTTGCCCAATCTTTTAAATTGCCAGGATTGATTTGAATATCTTTTATCCTGAAAGTGTGCATGATTATTAAATATCAAGTATTAACCAAACAATCCTTAGCTAGGTCACAGATAAAATCACTGTTAGATACATTTAAAAGTATCTAATAAAATCACTGCAAGGCAAGACACTTTCCATCCCAGTCAGGTGCTGCAGCACAGACAATGTCATCTTGCCATTATATAATCCAGATACAAAATCATTTTAAAATCTCTTAATTTTCAAAATATTCCATTATGTGGTCCTGTGATACAGTAGGTCTGGCTTATCCACTGACCGATTGGGAGAGACACAGGAAGTTGTTAAACGCCACACAGGCATTTAGGGTTTATTTACACTGAAAAAAAAAACATTTGACACTACCACATCTTACAGGAAACGAACAAAACAGGTAAAACAAAAACGTAACTAGAAAATAGACGGTGCCGTTAAAGACAGCAAGCGCTGATCTTCTGTTCTAGGAGGTCCCACTGACACACACACTCATACTTTGACATGGGACTTAAAATCCCTAAACTTAGGGGCTCCCAAGAGGCGCATCCAATAAAAGCACTTGCGTAGAGTGCAGGATACGCCCTATAGTCTGGACGTCGCAAGTTCGAGTCCAGGCTATTCCTTTCCCGACCGAGGACGGGAGCTCCCAGGGGACGGCGCTCAATTGGCAGAGTACGCCCGGGGGGAGGGTGGGTTAGGTTGGCCAGGGTTCCCTCGGCTCACCGCGCACCAGCGACCCCTGTAGTCTGGCCGGGCGCCTGCGGGCTTGCCTGTAAGCTGCCTGAGAGCTGTGTTGTCCTCCGACGCTGTAGCTCTTGGGTGGCTGCATGGTGAGTCCGCAGTGTGAAAAAAAGCGGTCGGCTGACAGCACACTCTTCGGAGGACAGTGTGTGTTCGTCTTCGCCCTCCCGAGTCAGCGCAGGGGTGGTAGCGGTGAGCTGAGCATAATAAAATAATTGGCAATTTCAAATTGGGAGAAAATAATAAATAATTGGCAACGACTAAATTTATTAAAAAAAAAAAAATCCCTACTCTGTGTAGGGTTAAAACCCCGATCCCGGTTCCACACACAGTGGTTGGAGGTTTGGTTTAAGCTAGGATTGTTGTCCCGGGTAGTGTAGACAGTCCTGTTCCTTGACTCACAGCCCGGATGTGTGTCTTCTGACCCCGGTATCATGAGACACTCCACTGGGAGACACCCAGCAGCCGGTCAAGGAAGCACAGCTGTCCAATCCTTGGCTGCAATTCCTTGTAAACAGGCTAGTAGCATATGTCTGGTGGAGCGTCTGGCTTTAATTATTTACAAAAATAAACAAGAAAGAACTCTAACAAAATACACAAATTTAACTATATACACATGTGCAGGGCTTTAGCTCTGCCACAGGTCCATTAAAGACTTTTACTGCATCACTAAATGCTCAGTCTAATATTACAACTGACTGCTTTGTCATTCACTTCAGTCAGGCTGCAGCGTCGGGAACACAAATAGATTTGCAAAGCTGATTAAGAGATTACATTAAAAGGTTTGAGAAATATCAAACTACATTAATTATTTTAAATAAAATTCTGAGCAAATAAGAAAATGAACAGTGTTTTTCCAGAAATAACTAGTCCTGGGACGTACATGGAATTTTTATGTTCAAATATTCGTTCAAGATTTAGATAATCGTTTGGCTATTCGTTCATTTTCAAAACGTTATCAAAGCCATTATATATATTATTATTTGCTTATTTAGGAGACGCCTTTATCCAAGGCGACTTACACTTTATCCAAGGCAACTAGGGTGTGTGAACTATGCATCAGCTGCAGAGTCATTTACAACAACGTCTCACCCGAAAGACGAAGCACAAGGAGGTTGTGAGCTGGGATTTGAACCAGGGACCTCCTGGTTACAAGCCTTTTTCTTTAACCACTGGACCACAAAGCCTCCTCCTCCTAAAAACATCCCAGAATTAAAAAAATAATAATAATATTTACTCACTGTTTTATTTCTCTTTTTTTTACATTCCACTTAACAAAAAACCAAAGATTGCATCATAAAAGAAAATTACAAAAATTACAAGAAATAGATGTCTACAATTATTTATTCAGCATTTTTTTTTTTGCTAATTCAAAAGTATTCATACCCTTTGATGCTATCATAGTACTGTCTACAAGGTTCTAGAAATTTCAATATGATAATGCAGAACCTAATTCTAGAAAAGTCTAGAAAATGCTGGATTGTAGGTGAACATTCTTAGAGAGTATAAAAGGGTTAATTATAGGATGATCTATTTCTTGTAACTTTTTTGCTCATCCACAAAAGCAAAATTTTTGCTACAAAAGATTTTTCCTATAATTATTTGTTTGAGAAATTTCTAGAAATTATAAATTTCCATTGGTATGTAAACTTTTGACTCCAACTGTTTGTATATATATAGATATAGATATAGATAGATAGATAGATAGTTAGAAGGGAGAGGGTTAAATTCCTCCCTGCATTAAAAACATGTTTAATTGTTCAATTTATTTTATTGCTAACTATCCCCTACAAACGGAAGTAATTGCTGGATATTTAAGAGGTGCAGTCAGTCAACACAGGACTGCTGAGTAGAAGGAGGCAGAAGGTGTGCTCTGCTTCCGAGCAGTCATTAAAATAAATAAATAAATTTAAAAAAAGTGTTAAGAACTGAGTGTTTTATTTTGGCAGGTAAACAGCTTAGCTGTCCTGTTGTATAGTTTAGTGTATTTCTGTGTGTTTTAGTTAGTGCTCGTGAAAGATATGTGTTTATTTTGTTTGTTTGTGTTTGGCTTATTAAAAATAGCGCAACCGCGCCTAAAAAAATCCTGGGTCTATTTTAAAAGGGGCAACGAACGACTGTGAGTGCCGGCCTTGTTACATATGGTGGCAGCGAGTGTAGGCGCCCTATGACCCAGAAAATGGATTTAAAAGAATTGATTGCTAGGATCAATAGGAACACTGCTGCTCTGGTGGAGCAGAATGAAAAGTGGAGGTAAGAGCTAGGACTGCTGGAGCGAGAGCCGACCAAGCTCTTGCCTATAGAAAGTCTACATCCCCTTGAAAAAGGCCTTCGATATTTTTTCATACCCATCCCCTGATCTGTGCCTTTCAACAACTTTGTCCCGGAGTTCTTTTGAAAGCGCCTTGGTGCTCGTGGTTGAGTCTTTGCTTTGAAATGCACAACGCAGCAGAGGGAACCTACAGGAACTGCTGAATTTATCCTGAAATCATGTGAATCACTACAATTTAACACATGTGGAGGCCACTAAACTTGGTGTGTGATTTTGAAGGCAATTGGTTACACCTGAGCTAATTCAGGATTGCTATTACAAGGGGGGTGGACACTTATCCAACCAATCTATTTCAGTTTTTATTTTTAATTAATTTTCACTTGGAAGTTGTGTGGTAGGATGTGTACATAAATGAAAAAAAAATGATTTTAATGCATTTTAATTCCAGGTTATAAGGCAACAAAAGGTGAACATTTTGAAAGGGGGTGTAGACTTTCTACAGGCACTGTATGTGTATGTATATATATATATATATATATATATATATATATATATATATATATATATATATATATATATATATATATATATATATCTATATATATCTATATATATATATATATATATATATATATATATATATATATATATATATATCAGTGGTAAGAATCAAAGTGTACAGTGTACAACTTATCTTACAAAATAGATAGATCTCTTATTTAGCAAATACAGTGAACAGCAACACTCACCAGTGCGCAGGCTGATCTTAGCTGACAGTCAGGGCGCCCCAGGAGAGAAAGCCCCCCACTGCTCTGCGACTGCCATGACGGCGCCAAAAAAGTAGAATATGAAACATGTAGGATTTTGGTCTTACACAATCAATCAATTAATGATTAACAGGGGCGGATCTAGCCTTGTAGCTAGATGGTTCACTAAATTCTTCAAGATTCACAAAAGGTTCCCTGTGACCTGACCTCACCTCAACAAATGTGTAACATATTTTGAGGAAATGTTCCTTTCAATGCAGTTTGGAAGTTTTGTTAAGTATAGTGATCAACATTTTGTTTTGTTGTGATCCTAGTATTTTCTGTTATGTGGACTGAAATAAACAAAACCAAAACGGTAAGGTGTTTTTTTCTTTTTACAATGTCCCCTTTTCTAAAACATTTTGAAGAGTACATTGAGTTTGTGAGTTTTCACAAACTCACAAACAATGACATTAGAAATGTGTGTCGCAAAGGAGAAGCCATACTAATGGGGGATTTCAACTTCCCCATATAAAATGGGAGAACCCGGTGGGGAGCACTACGGACGAAAATGAAATGGTGGAAATGACAAATGACTGCTTCCTAATGCAATTTGTCAAGGCACCAAATAGAGGGGAGGCATGCCTGGATTTAGTCTTTTCAAATAACGAAGACAGAATAACTAAAAAAGAGGTCAGAGGTCAGACAGCCATTGGCAAACTCAGACCACAACATGGTCTCATTTGAAGTGTTTTTTAAAACCCCAAAAGTAATGACTGAAGCTAAGGTTTACAATTTTAGAAAAGCAAACTATGAAGGTATGAAACAGAGACTAACAGAAGTAGATTGGAGTAAAATAGAGAAAACATCCACAGAAAAAGGATGGCTGTTTTTTAAAAATGTAGTACTAGAGGCGCAAAACAATTACATCCCAAAAGTAGACAAATCTAAATCTAAAACAAAAATGGCCAAAATGGTTTAATAGATTAATTAAAAAAAAATATTCAGCCATTGTGTCATGGCAAATTTCGCCGCCCCCATTAATAAATATTAACAAACGTTATTAATAGACTTTAAAAACTATTGCACTATTGGTTGTGTGTTGGTAAAAGAGACAAAATGTGTCAAAATGTATTCAAATTTTGGTTCTGGTTTTTCAATGCTCCTAATGGCTACCGCTAAATATGCAATGTTTATACATGCACGCACTCATATATGTGATTTAATTACCATAATATATAAGTAACCCGTATTTATACTGCAAAGGTTTTGTATTTAATCACACGCAGATCAGTGTAATGTAAAACATTATTCAAATGCTGGAGGCACAGTAGAATGTACCGATCAGTGCTAAACATTACATTTCTAATAAGATAGTGGAAATCCTTTAGCAACTAATGTACCATATAACTGGAAATGTTCTACTTTTAATTTAAAAAACATTCAAAACACATGTTTACTTAATGAAATGTGTCTGCTAAAACTGTATCTAATTTACAGTAACTAGTTATAGCATCTACAATGTAACTGCAGCAAGAGAACAACAAGGAAGAGAACAACAAGGACTTGGAGAACAACAAAGAAGGCCTTCTAAAAATGAGTTACAATATTTATCGTTCTTATACGGCCCTTCAATTTTAAGATATCAGTAATTGGAAAGGATTACTAACTGCAGTACACTTTAATGATAGGCATAACTCAGTTTTAAAACATAGCTATGGTTCATTAGCATAACAAAGTGGAATGATTACAGTATCATGTAGTGATTGTAGGGCAGTATTGCACATGTGAAAACTTTAACAATAAAGCCAAAACTAAAACGCTTTAAATTTAAAACTGGTTAATAGACTAGCAAGCACTGGCAAAATATTTATAATTTATTTTAACATACTGTTTAGGGACTTTGCAATACCTGCACAGTGGATAGTAGTATCTACATGTATCGACAATAACAGTCCAAAGCAAATTTGCAAATTTCCTAAATCCATGGATGGAAATGTCCGGTCTGCTTTTAACTGAAGCAAACTGGCTTAATCACTCACTGCCAGTCTCATGTTCTCATATTTACTTTGACATCCGACACATTCTTTCCCTTATCCAGCACGCGCTTCTTTAACCTGTGCTGCATACCAACACCAGTCTGTCAGAGGGCGGGATCGCACACTGTATGCCACACTCTGATTGGTGGAAGTATTATTGGCGATCCAATCCAACCCGCCAATAAAGCCAAAATAAATTCCACTCCAAAATGTCCAGTTATACGGTATGTCAAAGAAAATATTAAAGGAAGGTTGGTGTTTATGTGTTTCACTTAAAATCGGACATTAGGGTGTCCGGGTTTGTTAATTCCTGCCACCCTGACACAGATGCCAATTCCCAGACTGTCGGGTGGCAACCCTAATCAGCACTATATTTGTTTATTCGATTTGTGTTCGAATGTGTTTCAGACTACAATAGTGTGTAACGTCTTCATGTTGGGTTTAAAAAAAAAGAAAAAAAACAGAACCGACATTTAATTTGAACATGGTGACGCTCTTAAATGATGTCATTAGGTTCTGCAGAGTGCTTTCGATTCAAAGGGAGTTGTCGGCTTTTAACTGTCCAGCTGTTCAACATCAATAGATCAAAGAATTGTAACAAGAGGGATTTTTTTTAAAACCTACCTGAAGACGTTACACACTATTGTTATGCTTATGTGTTTATAATGTGGATCTGCATCGGCCACGCGAAACTCACCTGTTTATAAATTAAAAGGCTACAATTTGTTTTTAATTGAAACCTAATTGTGTGATTTAAAAGTTTAACCGGCTTTCAGTGAGACCTTAAAGGAACATTATTCGGAACCGCTGTTACATTTGTTGTATGTCTTACTGTGAAATGCGCATACCAATGTTAACAATGTTCCCCTTAGTGCTTAATAATAAAGAGTGTTAATACGTAATTGATTACTTGGAGATTATTTTTTTTCTGCATATCTTCTGTTTAAAACAGAGTAGCTGTACAATAAGAAATATGTAGGTTATGGTAAATATATAATGCTTTGAAGACATGTTTGTCACAAAAATGTTTTTTGGTATTACCTTTCAAATATACAGCAGATGAGTAGAGCCCTGGATTTTTTAAAAGACAAAACACCACAAAGCTGAAAGGTGGAACAGAACTGAGAAAAAAGCAAGTGGCATATTTGATAGAGCCATGCTCTCGATTAGCTGCAGAGCTTATTTCAGACAAACATCACATTAAGTTATTACGTTGAATGTAAGGACGCTAACCCATCGAGATTGTTGGGAAATGTCGCTGTTTTTAATTGTTAAAAAAAAAAAAAAAAAAAAAAACTCGAACTGAGGCAAACGAAAGTTGCAACGGAGAAAAAAAGAAGCCGGCTGCTGTCATTTTCTTTTAAGGCTGCAACATATGCATTGTTGTTTCTAGACAGGACGTAAGTGCATTTATTGATACAGACGGATAACTTGGCACACCGTTTTCCCTTTAAGTGCAGAGTTATCTGGAGTTTACTGTATTTTATGCTTTTTTGTTTAATTCGAGAAAATGAAGACCTATGAACAGCAATACAATAGCCTACTTGGCCTGTCATATACTTGTACTTGCTAGAACTGAAGTCATTGTATTTTATCTTGCTCTTAATTGTATTAATACTTGTACTGTGATTCTTGAAATGTATTGTTGTTTACGACTGTAAGTCGTCCTGGATAAGGGCGTCTGCTAATAAATAAATAAATAAATAAATAAATAAATAAATAAATAAATAATAGAAAAAAAATTGAACCAGTATTAACCGGTATTTCATTTCATTCAAAATGGAACAAAATCAGCTGTTCAGAACTTTAGGAACTGGAGCCAAAAGTTCTGTTTTGGTTCGAATCCCTGCAAAAAGAAACAAAAGTTTGTTTTGGATATTTGTCCTAGCATTACAAATAATACTCTCCTAGATCCTTGATTTAAGGCCTCACAGCTTTCACAAGGCTTAAGAGATAATTCTAAGGATAGGATCACTGATAACAGCCACATACATAGGGCCGACACATCATCTTTATTGACAACAATGCCCATTGAAGCAAGTACAAATCTTTCACATATTGCTTACAGAGTCACAATATAATGAACAAATCAACTGCTTCAACAATACCCTGCTCTCTCCAAGGACCACTTAAAGATGCTGCCAGCAGTGCTTTAGAATATCGGAGAACAAAGGCAGCATGATGGCCTGATATTTGCAGCTTAGCCTTTGAGTACCCTTAGCCAAGTACCATTGAAACTAATGTTTTGTACAGCAGGAGACGTTATCAGTGGCACAATATCCAGGATTATACCAGAAAATACAGAGTGCCTGTCAGTTTTAAAAGCCAGCTTTCCTAAATTTATGTACACTTCAGAAAGTATTTTTTTTTTAATTTTGCCATTTCTTCCTGAACAGTGAAAAAGATGGAATGTTATTAAGACTCAAAACAATGTCTAAAATCTGTAAAGAATGAGGATATTAGAAAGAAAAGTAATTCTAGTTTAGTGTAAACTTGAAGTAATATGGAACTGAGACAAATATCTGCATCACTGGTATATCCTGCTGTTAAAAAATAATGTGGCACTGGAAAGGTTACTTTAGACTGGACACCACCGGTAATAGAACTTTATTAAAGGAAGAGAATACAGCTTGTAAAGACCCTATTTGAAAGCAAGTGGTCTGTATCAATTATAAAAGAATGTGGCACTGAAAGTGTTACTTTTCACTGGACACTACCTGCAAAGGAATTTTAATTCACAGAATACAACTGTGTACCATGTCAAACCATATGTCAAAGTACCTGGTCTGTATCACTGCTATGGACAACATGGAACTTGTTGAAAATCAAATAATCCTGCTGTGTACTAAACATGCAGCTGTAACTTCAAAATGTCATATGACCGCAATAAGGCAGTCATGTTAGGTTAAATGGCCAATGTAACAGTTAGCAATGCCTTAAGCATGCAGGGTTTATAGAACCCTGAAAATAAGAAGCTATTATCTTAAATAGGATGCTTTGACACTGGCTGGGTAAGCTTGCAAAACAACTTGCACAAAAGGGTACGTAAAATAAACTTTCAAGCCTCAAGACAGGGTAATTTGTATCCCATAATATATTATTGTTTTAAAACATGCCGCGATGTGCAGGTTACTTTGAGGCTTTGGCGCACAAGCCTAAGGCAATGGCATTGAAGACTGCATTAGGGCAATCATAATCAATTGCACTTCAGGACTGAATTTTGATTAGGTGTCTGCAAAGAGAAATAGCAAGGTATTACACTTCCATCTAGTGGTGAACCCCCTTAATAGCAGCTCAATTGTACTCTCCTGTATACATGACAATGTTGAGAACCAGGAAAGGTACAATGTACAGAAACTATGCAGCTGTATCTATTAGTTTTATCTGAACGAATATGTTTCATATGTACGACTCATTGCACCGGTATTCTATACTGTGCCCCATTGTTCTCTTAAAACAGGTTGATTAAAGTTCAATTGTTAAGGGTTTAATTTTCTAAATTATAATTTGATGAAGCACATTACGGACTCAAGATTAATCCCAAATAGTAATTTCAACACCTAATATGTGCACATTTTGCATCGATATTAATATTTACATAACATACTACTACTAAACACACTCCCCAGATAAGGGCATTTGACCACACAGGATAAAATGAGCAACTCACTTTTCATGGTGCCATCCTCCTCCTCCTCTTCCTCCTCCTCATCACTGTTAATGACCATCGTCCCCAGGTCGGACTCCAGCATGGTGCTGTTGTGTTCGATCATTGTCTGGGCCCCGTCACTCATCGTACTCGTAGCCCTCATTGTGCCAGCGCTTTCTGAGCTGGTCTTTACCATGGTGTGGGAATCTACTTCAACCTCTTCATCCTTAAAAGAAAGAACATAAAGAAACTAAAAAAAAAAGTAGAAAGGTACTGAACACAATTGTTTTAAAGAAAGTGTCACTCTTGATTGAATTTAAAGGTAATGTTTTATTGCCATGTTCTGAAAATTTGTGGTAACATTTTCAATGACCGGACAGTAAAAACTATGCTTCTTTTTGACAGGTTTATATTTCCAGATATCCAGGAAGGTGACTACACAAACTAAAATGTTCACACTGTTTCTTTTGCAGCTTTCATTTATGGAGCAAATCCCCATTCAAATCCAGTAGAACTGGTCAAAACAAGGATTACTAATACAGTATAGTCAAAGATAAACATTCTTTAAGAGGACAGAAATCATATATTCGCACATTCACGGATCTAAAATATTGTCTCTGGACAACCTTTTTCAAATGTACTGGACACGGTGCAACATCGGGCTACTTGCTTATGGCAACATTTCAGCTCCAAAGCCAATATAATCTATAATTTCTAACACAGTTACCCCTGGCTGGAAAGGCTTTTACTGAAATTAATTCATATTTAAAATGTGCTACTTAATGCTTCTTCATGTGTAGAAATGGTATCTCTGTTAGCATACTCCACAACCAGAGTACCAAAGAGAGCCTGAGTATTATAATACAATACAACTGAATGATTAATGGCACTAATCAATGTGCTATTGATGTTGTTCAAACAAAGTGGTCAGCAATCTTTAAATGACTCTTGTAGACATTGCATAGTAATTAAAATCAGAGGACTGCATGTATGAATACTCAAAAACAGGTGTATTGCAATTTGCAGACACATACATTCAGAACATGAGCAGGGAAGCATATGAGAATGAGAATATTGGGCCAGGTCACCTACATATATTTGAGTTTCCATTATAGATATATATGGAGAAAAACAGATGTACTGCAAGTTGTGGAGCCGACGTTTAGTTGAAAATAAGCCCAGCTGACTGTAATATGACAGAACCCTTTAACATATATAGTCAATTCAATCTAAACCACAAAACAGTGGTATTAGATCAACAAGGCACACAACCACATCCAAAAGCTGGTCTCTCATACCTACAATTTGGGCAACATGTACAAATGCTTTTATCAACAAGATCCACATATCCTTATCTACTCATATGGGCTTTGTCTCCAACTACTAAGGTTTTCTGGTTCTCTTTAAAATGTCTTCCAAATTAGCCACAAATCTCAGGCAACTGATCATCAACCTGTTGGTTTTGAATCCTTTCCCAGTGTGCATGGCCATTATGTTTTTTCAAGCATGCAAATGATACCTTCCTTTTCTTTACCTAAACAATTCCTGATAGTCATTGCATGTCCACTATTATACACTAACTAGAAAAAAACAGCTAAAAGTTTGTCACATGAAACCCCCTATATTTCAAATATACATTAAAATGTTGTCAAGACCTAAAAAAAAAAGATGTATGACAAGGTCAAAGTTTGAACTCAAGTAACTTTAAATGGCATTTGGAAAGGCATGTCTTATGGGAAACTTTATCAAGGGATATAATGCCTTGTGGATTTGTATTTTTATTTTCAGTATCCCCATCAGGCCTAGATTAAAGCAGTTCATATTACTGAACTGAAGTAACTTAGCCTAGCTATCCATCAAAATGTAACCTGTATGATAATATTAATCTGTAGGGTATTTATTAACTCTACTAGCTGGATACATTTTCTTGGGGGGTTGCCTAAAAAAAGAAAGTATGACTCACTTTTATCAATTACACCCAAACCTTTTCATGATGCTCCTTAATTTTTTTTTTTTTTTTTTTTTTTTTAAATAGCTCATAATTGTTAAAAGTAGAACACCAAGGGACTGAAGCTGGGTCACCTAAGGGTTGTTCTGGTGTGTTTAACATGATGCGTATGGAAACTAATCTCAAAATCTAACACTCAAACTATGCCTGCAAGTGGGGATCTCTGCCAAGTTTTCCATAATTGTGCTACTTTCTATAGAACAGGTGCTGGCCACATGAGAACCCTTCCCTTTTTTTTTTTTTTTTAAAACACACACATAATTTAAACATCTGTAGTCAATACAGTGTGTTGAGTTCTTAAAAGAAACATAGTACAGATATAATTGTTGGTGTTTCATTTTAAAAAGAACAGAACAGATTGCTCTGATTGATAAACACTGTAGGGGTAAAAAAAATAAAAAATAAATAAAAACCTCCAAATAATAAAACTTAACAAACCTGCTTATTTTGTCTGTTAAGAACAATAGTACTCAAAGAAATAAAAGGTCTTATTTGCAAGCCACTAATCCGACAGACTGGAGAATTGCAAACGTAATACCGATCTAAAAAAAAGGGAGACAAAACCGAACCAGGTAACTACAGGCCAATAAGCCTGACTTCTATTATATGTAAACTACAATAAGATCCAAAATGGAAAATTACCTATATGGTAACAGTATCCTGGGAGACAGTCAGCATGGTTTTGGGAAAGGGAGATCGAGTCTAACTAACCTGCTTGTTTTTTTTGAGGATGCAACATCGACAATGGATAATTGCAAAGCATACGACATGGTTTATTTAGGATTTCCAGAAAGCTTTTGGCAAAGTCCTGCATAAAAGATTAATTCTCAAACTGAACGCAGTAGGGATTCAAGGAGATGCATGCACATGGATTAGTGAGTGGTTAACATGTAGAAAACAGAAAGTACTAATTAGAAGAGAAACCCCAAAATTGAGCGAGGTAGCAAAGCATACGACATGGTTTATTTAGGATTTCCAGAAAGCTTTTGGCAAAGTCCTGCATAAAAGATTAATTCTCAAACTGAACGCAGTAGGGATTCAAGGAGATGCATGCACATGGATTAGTGAGTGGTTAACATGTAGAAAACAGAAAGTACTAATTAGAAGAGAAACCCCAAAATTGAGCGAGGTAACCAGTGGAGTACCACAGGGATCAATATTAGGTCCTCTGCTCTTCCTAATCTACATTAATGACTTAGATTCTGGTATAGTAAGCAAACATGTTAAATTTGCAGATGACACAAAAATAGGAGTGGCAAACACCATTGCAGCAGCAAAGGTCATTCAAAATGATCTAGACAGCATTCAGAACTGGGCAGACACATGGCAAATGACATTCAATAGAGAAAAGTGTAAGGTACTGCACACAGGCAATACCAATGTGTATAATAAATACCATATGGGAGATACTGAAATTGTAGAAGGAATCTATGAAAAAGACCTAGGAGTTGTCTTCATCTAGACAACATGGGGAAGATATATAAAAAAGTTCAACAAAATGCTTGGATATATAGTGAAAAGTGTTGAATTTAAATCAAGAGAAGAAATGTTAAAACTTTACAATGCATTAGTAAGACCTCACCTAGAATATTGTGTTCAGTTCTGGTCACCTCACTACAAAAAAGATATTGCTGCTCTAGAAAGAGTGCAAAGAAGAGCAACCAGAATTATTCCGGGTTTAAAAGGCATGTCGTATGCAGACAGGCTAAAAGAATTGAATCTATTCAGTCTTGAACAAAGGCCACTACACGGCGATCTGATTCAAGCATTCAAAATTCTAAAAGGTATTGACAATATCGACCCAAAGGACTTTTTCGACCTGAAAAAAGAAACAAGGACCAGGGGTCACAAATGGAGATGAGATAAAGGGGCATTCAGAACAAAATAGAAGGCACTTCCCAGAACCAACTCCCCAGTAATGTTGTTGAAGCTGACACCCTGGGATACTTCAAGAAGCTGCTTGATGAGATTCTGGGATCAATAAGCTGCTAACGACCAAACGAGCAAGATGGGCCAAATGGCCTCCTCTCGTTTGTAAACTTTCTTATGTCCTTATGTTCTTAATAAATGCAGAACCCAGGCTTTTTGGGTAGAACAGAATCATATTCAATGTGGTTTAAGAAACACTTCTGTAATTATCTACTCAATATTTTGCTCAAAATAAAGGCACATTTATTCTGTTCCAGACCACTTCAATATATCTTTCAAATCATATCATATGATAGGTCCACTGCTGGAATAAAAACTGGCATTCAAGAAAAAGACTTAGGTATTTATCCTAATTGGCAATTTCCTTGGCATAGCATCCGATTGCAAAAACTACAACCAGGACAAAGAGCACCTTAAAAGATCACGTTTTTGTGGTTGGTTACTTAAGCTTAAAGGGTATGTGCCAATGTATTTCCTCCACGGGCATACAATACTATGTTGATTGCTTATAAATATGTTAATCTGGAGCTCAATATCTAATAAACTAAGCTTCTGATGCAATGCTTTCAGAGAGCTCTGGACTAGAAAATGTAGCCCAGCGTTTACAGTCATAAAGAGGACAACACCCAAGCTGCTGTACATGAAAAACATTTTTAGTACCGGTAATACTAATACTAAAAGAAATTCCTTTGATCAATATTTCGACTAGAAGTCTCTCCATGTCCAAAGCCTACCTTTGACTGTTTTAACGGTTATGAATGAAAACATTTAATTATGATCGTGATTTAGTTAGAAAACAGCAATCTCTCACCAATACTGATAAACTCATAGCAACCACAAAATTATTGTGAACCACAACCAACTTTTTATTCAAAATGCACCTCAGACTAAACATTTACAGAATAAAATAAACATTAAAACTCCTTAAATTATGTTTTCTTTTTGAGCAACTCATTGGGATGGTACTATTCAACTATAGCATGTCACACTTGGAGATGTGCAGTTATAAAATTTCTGGCTTCAGGTTACATGTGAAAGCTGTTGAATTATCAGTTAACCCTTCCGCTACGGCACCCCCAGAAATCGTTCCTATATGAACAATGATGTAATGGTGAAGTTAGACGCCTATTTTAAGTCTTTTAAACATCCATTGGTTGCTTACCAAATGACTGACATCTCCAACATCTCCAACAGCCAAATTAGGGATGGTTGTATATACTTTCAAAATGAAAGAAAAAGTTAGATCGACAGAAAGCTAGACAAGTGAGTTTTTGTTTTTTGTTTTCTGGTCAGGAGATTAGGCAATCACAAGTACAAGCTTACCAGAAATCATACTAAAATCCTCCAAAATGTTTATAAACCCAAAAATAAATTAACAAAATATTAACTGTAGTAAAATATTCATAGGATAAACTGCAGGGATGGCTCTCCAATCAAAATGCATTTCACTAAAGCCCCAGGCCAATAGAGACACCATTAAGAGGTGCTGCAGATCTTAGGTTTCAGTTTTGAATACCATATATACCATGATTTTAAAGCGCAGCATTACCAGAGAGCATACTAAATTGCTTTACATAACCAAGAATGCTTTCTGGCCCAAAATGACTAAATTACACTTATGGACATTTCTAAAGAATTTTTTTTTTTAGTACATTAAAACTATTTCATATTCAAACTAGGTAAATTGTTGGGTCTATTTCATCATAGAGTGATTCTCTTAATTCTCTCAGCCAGCTGTTTAGAAAGATATAATATGGTATATTTTTCGGTGGATATTTGTCCTGATACACCAGCCGAAAAATCAATTTATGTCAGTCAGACCTCAAACAGGTAGAATGTTCATCGTAGCGGAAGGGTTAAATGGTAATTCCTGTTGGTATGGCAGCCAAATGACTGTCTAGGGATTGTGAAACAATACTGAATGATAAAAAGTAATTCATCACTACCCCCCCATGTACAAGTTAAGGACACTTCTCTAACTGTAGCAAGCATCACTCAAGGACAATAGATGGCAACAGGAAAATATAGCCAACCCCATCTGCAGAAGTTAAGCCAATTCTCAACAGGGAGTTGTGTAATTCAGCATCCCTTTAATTGGCAACAATATGAGCTGCTAATGCAACCAAATTCTCAAATGCATGCATGGAAAGAAAGCCTTGCAGGTGCCTTTGGCTGGCCACTACTCAAATACAATTTTTTTTTGTTCCCAGACCAGCTTTTAAAACTTCTGTCTATGCCACACTGGGCATTGGGATGACTAAACAGATTTGTGTGTTTTGTGTAATTATGTTTTCGAGAACGGTAAATGGCTGTGAATTGTGTTACAAGTATCTTGGGAATCTACAAGTATGAGATAACAACGTGAACATTTTGTTTTGATAGTTGGAACCCCAACTAATGTTCAATAATATACAATTATTTTTTCTTTTACCCTTGAGTCCTGACACACCTTACACTCAATGACTTATTTTCACACATTTCTTAGCCTATGTGAGCACAGCTCTCTGAACACCAAATGGGAATTCTCATCACTGTCCAAGTGAGCTAATAAATGTACTGTATCATCATGCTCATTTAACAGGGTTTAAGCACAAGGTTGCTGTATCTAGAGACATAGCTCTGGAAGCATGAGGTTTAGTTTGATGCCAAAACTGCCAATTTCTAAAGCAAATAGAGATAGGAACACATCCTAGAGACCTTGAATCTGCAATCAAAATGAAATGTACTTATCAACTGCAAAATAATAATTAAAAAAAAATACGAAAACAGATTTTTTTGTTCCAGCAATCATGAAAACACATTACAATAAAACAAAACCCCTAATTTACATAAAAAAGGTCTTATTGATTTCTGCCTTAGAAAAGATCTCATGCAATATTTATGAATGTTTCTTGGCCGTTGCCAGGCAACCTTCAGCTTTCCATTTCTTCCAATACATCTGCTTGACCTGAGAATGAACTTCACATCACACTACAAATAACACGTAAGGGATGAGGGTGATCATGTTTAGTATGCTTAAACCAACATCAAAACTTTGATATTCAGATTAAAAGTATGTGGATCGCAATTTATTCTTAATTAAAAAAATCTGAAAAATTACCTCAGCAGCTATCAAAACATTTCAGTTTGTCAGATTGCATTCTCATCACTAAGGCCACGTAGAAATCAGATCAAGGGGCTCACATTATTTGTTTCTGAAGATATTCAGTATCTGTTTTACCGGATGGAACAGAAATGGTTTATTTGGTTTTGTGTCATGCGGACCATATGTGTGGATTTCACATAAAATGAAACAAAATTAAAAGGAGGAACATTTTGACAAAGCGTTACTCCAGTAGAGGGCTATCGGTTGTGCTGATGCAAACGCATTTCTTTTTTTAATTTTGTATTTTAATTGTAGATTTCCTAACTTTAACAAGATTTAACTCCATTTGATAAAAGAAAAAGCACACATTATTAATGCATTTTAAAACAAGTATGGTCAGTAACATACCATACATCCCCAGCTTACAGCTGTAAATTCAAAATTAGAGCTGATGAAAATGTTCATGACCATGACAAATAATAGTATGTACTGAATAGTATACAACATGTATTAGCCGTATTACAGCCCATTCTGCTCAATGGTGACTTTCATCCTGCCTGTCATTTAAATCCATTTGTCTGTTCCATTTTAGATTTGTCAGTGGAGTGCGTTGCTATAATTATATTCCAGCTACTGACTACGCAATTTTATTCCAGCTCGCCCCTTCCTTATTTCAAGTGGTTTATTTGCTGTGGTTTACTGTGGAATAGCCTGTGGATGTTTTCTGCTGTAACCCGTTTAGAATACTTACTTTGTGGTATAAATGGGGTCTAAAAGTAAGTTTAAGTTTAAAGTTAAATGAAAAAGACAGCTCACACACCGAATTGTCCTCCTCCTCTTCCAATTCCCTCTGTTGCTCCAGGTGTCTTTTGGTCTTGATCTCCATAGCTTCTGTTATTAGATCCCGTAGTATGGACACAGGCTTAGCATTCTTAATAAACTGATGCTGAAATGAAAAAAAGTTTGCTTGAATCTTAGTGATAAATTAACCACAGTTGTTTTCTCTGGTGAAATAATGGTTTTCCTTAAAAAAAGTTAATCATTTTTTTAAGTTAAAGTATAAACTGCATTATATCACAGTACATTAAAATTAAATGTACTTTATTTAATAATGACAAAACTCACCACATTTACAAGAATCTTAAATTCCAATTAGTATTCTGCATACCGAGTATGTAAACGCTCTATTCTACAGGAATGGCACATTCCCCATCATGTAAATGCAGCATAATACAAACTGCGTGTGAGCATAATGAACAGGACTAATACATTGCCGAATCTTCTGCATAACATGGGGTTCCATCTCATGGACAGAAGACCTTAAAAGACTGAAGAAATCTGTTGTTTTCATAGAGGAGCAAATAAACTCTGCAGCACTAACCAACTAACTAAGGGGTTTTAAGAATGAAGGATGTCTGGAAATAATCCACAGCACATCCATTCTTTTAATCAGCAAACATCAAACAAACAATCAGGGGCCTGCACTAATTAACTTCAATTAACTTTTCTGGAATTTAGCAAACTAAATTTCACTCTACTAAAAACTAAATTCACAGTCTGGGCATGAAGCACGAATGATTATGAATACAGTTCACAAACTGTCAAATCAAATCAGTCTTGCAGAACAGTCTGCAGTACAAGTGTTCAGGTTGGTATGGAATATCAGAGACCTGCCAATTATTTTGTCATGCACAGAATTTATGCATTCAACCAATCAACATTTTTCAACAAACATTGTACATACAGTATGCACCATTGGTTATTCTTAAAACTACTACAAAAACAAAATCATTAAAACCAGAACATAGTTCTATAGAATGTCAAAGCGCATACAGGGCCTTGATTACACAGTTTTAGTGTTATAAATGTAGCCGTTTGTCATAGTACTTACATGAATGCAATAACACACTCCAGGGTGTCCAAATATGGTCCAATACTTGCACAGCTTAGGGTGTTGTTAAAACAGCCTAGGCACACAGATTTTGAACATTTAACACACCCTGGAGTGAGTTATTGCCTACCAAAGCAAATTGGTTACCAAGTGAATTGGGCAAAGTGGGTCGAACAGTTCCAAAACATTTTGGTATGGTGACAAATTTGTTCAGGTTCTAACACTTGTTAGCCAATGATATTGCTCCCTCTATCTATTCTTTACAGGAATAGCACAGGAAAGTTGTGAATAGTGTACCAGCCACAGTCTCACTGTTTAACATTGGGCCCATCACCCCCTTGTCCTTTACTCCTACGTTACTTACTTGAAACAAGACTTTCTTGAAATACAACCAGGAATATTTCCCCAGGGCACTCATGTACAATGAATCTCCTCCCTCCTGAAGTAAAATATACTAATACATCAACACCACTTTCCCCCTTTTCTCTCATGGGATCCTCTGTACACACCTGTAAAAGCTGAGTTGCAGTAGCTCTCTGCTCAGGGTTCTTCACCAGACATTTCTTTACAAAATCAGTGAACTCGTCAGACCACAGCTCCGGCTTCCTGAATGTAGGAGGTGGATTCGTGGGAATCATAAAAATAGCCTAGCGAAAGAAAAATAAGATGGGGAAGGGAGGTGGAAGAGAAAGGAGAAAACAAAATCAGCAAACATCGGAATCATCTGACACTAAGTCCAGGCAAATAAACAAATCCCTTGATTCACCTTCTCTATCAGACTGTAAATCTGGTGAACAAATTTCAACTGGTCTAGGATTTCTACCGTGACTGAGTTTCAGGAAACAGGTCCATCTGCTACCAATGTAGCCACTTCCCATTAAATTTCCTCTATTTAAATTGTACCTCATTGAGCACATCATTCTTTATTTTATCTATTACTTTTTATCAGTCCCTAGAGAAGGGCATGTTTCCTCTCCCCTATTTATGTCTCATGCTGGTTCCATCTTGGTTTTATCAGAAAAGCCCCAAAAGATTATTTTCAGAGCCGGGTCTTTCATGGGAAGAATATTTTTGTAATATCCCCAACTTGCACATAGGTCAAACACCTCTCAGGTTCATTCCTCACACCATTTTAATTTTGACAAAAATAAACACGGTAGCTGGCCACATTACTAATAGTTATTTAAAATTGCAAGCTCTGTGTGTGTGAAAAAAATAAACATATCTAAAGTACAGAGTGGGCAGTTGTTTTTATTAGGCAGGATGTTTTACTGTAAGGAGTCCAAAAGCTACTGTGTACTTTCTGCAGTAGAACATCCTGAAAATCTGGAAGATATTATAAAGAAAAAAAGGTGACACAAAATTTTTATTTCACTTATGCCTTAATAAATCTCCTTGCTCAGTCATCTCATAACTGGAAGGTCAGAGGTGTTTGTGCCAGGCACCATTAAAGAGTCTGCCGAAGTCAACTAATCAGCACTTATCACAGGCAATGTCCAGCCATAGCCAAAAACCGAAAAGTTAATATATAGTCTCACAGGTTTGAAAAATTGTTACAAATTAACAGACAGTTTTTGAGGAAGTACACAAAGCATTTGTTTCTTGTGACGCATTAGTGATCACCATTAACTAGACAGTGATTTTAAAATGACTAATAAATTCAATCAACATCAATATTTACTGTAAATTGATGTAAAGATGAGTTACTGTACTATATAGGTGATAGCAGTAAAAAAAATTAAAAAAATAAACACGGTATATGTTCCACATGTTTGAAATATGAAATAAGCTAAATACTTATGGTTATCACCCACAACATTATCAGAACATAAACACATGACCAACAAATCGTATACTGTATGGACAAGAATAAAAGATACACTGTACTGTTGCCTAGAATAGCTAAGCACATCATTTCTGTACTGTTCAATAAAATAGGTCACTGTGATGGGTTTATCATCAGATTTTGTATTTTGTACATTCGTAAACCAATCAGAGGCAAGAACTCATGCGACAGCAAGGCCACCATAACCTACATTCTAAAACACTCAAGCCAAATGCTTATTGAATTAAGCTCTCCTAAGCCAAACCTTAAAACTAAAACACCTTATTTTTATTAACTAAAATAACACTTTATATTCTGCCATTTTAAGGCATTTTCATTTCACTTCAAAATTGCATTTCAGTTCATTTCAATTAAAGCCAACCCTGAAGTTTGTTATAGCTTTTGTTCAAACTAACCACTCAGTTTGAAATAAAACTGCCTAAACAAATCAATTGAGAAATATGAAATATATTCTAAATTAAATATCGTCTCCTATCTTGCCAGCAAACTAGAACGTGCTAAATGTCAATTACAAGTTGGGCAATATAAAATGATACGACAATCACATGCAAATTTCACAACTGTCTTCGATTACCACAGCTGAAACAGTGACAGGGGATAGATTTAAGCTCTAAAGAAACCCCAAACAGAACTACATCCTCCCAGTGATTTAACCCGATTCGAGTGATTTAAAAAATGACTAACTTCATAAAATCACCTCTTTTTTTACCACCACAAAGTTCTTGTTGGATCTACTTGAAATCAAAAGAGAAAGATTATTAAGAGCATGTATCCAAAATACAAACAAAACAAAAAAATCCTCCCTTAAACCACTTTCACCCATAAAAGGTGACCTAATGTATACATAATCCTGCATATTTAACATAATATACCAATAGCAGGACAGTGCTATGAATATCTGTTTATATACTCTAATATTTATCAATGGATAGGTATGTTAGAATGAATACATGTATGCACATATTTATATTAAATATATAATTTAACTTCAAAAAACATTTCGATTAACTATCATTAGAAAACAATTCAGTACCGTCAGCCAATCAGCTTTCAGTTCTAGTGGGCTTTAATAGACGGTAGATGCCCGCTGGAACGTCTCAGCACCAACTGTGAATCCGCAAAAGTGCTTGACTTGCTGTATTAATAAGCTTAGTTCACATCTATTGGACACTAAATACTAAACAAAGACACAATTGGTCCAAATTAATTTTATTATCCCAAAACCAGCCAATCAATACTTTGCATCGACGAAAGCAACCAATCCTGTACCTGCAACTGCCAAGAGCCAATCACAGACTGTTCGCTTGACTGAAGCACACAAACACCGCATCTTTCAACAACAACAAAGAGAGACACAGACAGTTCAGTAATATTGCTCCATTCATATATAGATTCAGGACAGAAAGGCTTTGGCTGAAGGTAGAAACATGGTGAGTTAGGAGGCATTTTAGAGTGGTGTTTAATGAGAGATTGTATTGGTAGTTCAGACTCATCGTACATGGACTGTCCACTAATTGCTCCGTTCATTCCTCAGGCAATGTCCAGATTATAAATAGGGGTTAAAACCCTAACAAGTTACAAACAAATACAAATCGATTTACTAAATAAACACTCATTGTTTTTCTATTTATATATGTATGTCATCCTTTTTTCTTATTTAAAAAAATGTTTGTGACTATTTTCTTAGAACGTCTTTACTTGGCAGAAAGGTACCCAACGAATCAGTACAAGTTCAAGGTAAATCTAGGTGTTTTTTTTTTTTTTTTAAGAAAAAAATGTACAAAGTCGTTTTCTAATATCTATAGTGCCCTCTCGATGATGGCTGCGCAGTGTGATAGTTAACCTTGACTTGTTAGCGCCCTTGCCTTTGGCTCAGGACGCATAACTCCTGTCGCGGTCATCTACCACACGGTAGAGCCCTCATTGATGGGCACTAGCACTTAATTATGAATCATAATCTTGTCACGTTATTAGCGCATTATATAATGTAAAATAATAATGGTATATGATGCATTTAATTTGATCAGCTGATGTATATAACATAAACATATAATAAATATAAATATAATATATATATATAAAAAGATGAATGTGTCAACTTTGCCACAAATGTGTTAATTACATCATGTACATTAAAACAATGTTCAAATACAGTTCTGCTTAATGTTAATGCACTATTCCAGTTGAACTTTGAGGTGTAGTCATATCTTTGCAGATAATCTTACACTAATTTGCAGTGGCACTGCAGCTAATTGGAGCTCAGATATAAAACATAATGCCTCTATAATACAGTTTTCTAACACTTCAATTTAGGGTGCTAGGTAATGGTTAGTGAATAATATTTACCAGAAAATGTAACCTTTATCCTAGACATTCAAGGTAAACTGAGCACTAGCTGAAGTGAAACCTTTGACTAGTAAAGAGAACAAGTCAAACTAAATAATAACCAAAAGGTTTTGGTTCACAATATACCCCACCGCCCCCCCTCTTCCCTCCTCCCTATTTTATTGTCAATTTAATGGAGAACATTATTGGTATGAAACACATCATTTTCAAGAACCAAGTGTAGATTGGTTCTGCAGCATTCAGAAACAAAGGCCATGTGTATTTGTATCTGTTACAAAGCTACGTGGCCCTGTAATCTAAAGCTGCTTTCTAAGTCATTTAAAACACTTAACTGCCTTTGAAATTCACAAGCTTTAGTGAATTTTATGAAACACACCATCATCAGAGCCTTGAACCACTGTATTGGGCATACAGCACAATACTTGTCAAAACATATCACATCAAAACACAACAACTTTAGAACAGTATCAATGTTCAGTAATTTTTTTTTAATTGTTTTTAGACATTCTGCTTTAAAGGTTCCTATAAAACATCCAAGGCATTAATAAAGTTTAACAGCCTGTGTTTCACACCCATTGTACACTCCCTGCCATGTCACCAACAGAAAACACAGTGCAAGGCCTATAAAAACACAGTCTTTTTCTCTTTACAAAGGTCAAAAGCCCCAGTTGAAAACAAAAAAAAGTGGATTGGTACTTTAGCTGGTAATGCAATCCGATTTCTTGCTTTAGCGGCAATAGCTGTATGTATTTTCATGTCAGCAATTCCTCAGCTAACAGGGAGGATTAGACAGCCAGACAAACCAGCCTCACAAAGCTTCTGCCTTTCCAAGACTTTATCTTGCCAACGGAACAATTGTGCTGGAAGAACCTTAATGTTGACCAAGATAAACCGCACTTTATAGCACTGCCAGTGCGTTTCTTCACTGGATAAATCACCAGCAGATAAGCTGTTACAATTTCCAGCACAATGTCACGATTAGGAACTACTTAGGAACAAAGGCAAATCACTGCACCTGTGCTAACCACGTATCACTGCGCCACCAAAATCAAACAAAACACCTGTCAAAATACCTGCTGTCATATGTTCAGTGAAAGGATGAACCAGAAGCATTTCTGCAAGAAAATAACCGGCACATGCAAAATACTGCATACAAATTGTATTTAAAAAAATAAAAATAAAACCCTCACACAAAACTTTGCTTTCAAAGCTAGAAAATGGACCAGACCTGTATTATACAAATGCAGAAATACTAATTATAAATCTCCATGTTTTAAGGCCAGCTAGTATTGTAAGCTTGTCTTATCTCCACGCTCAGCTAAACATATTATTGTCTTTTCGTCCCCCAGGCAGTGAGGTATTTATCAGCTACAACTAACTGCACTGCCAGACATTTTTCGACTGAATACACAACTACTTTAAAAGCTGAAAAAAACAACTCATATTGGTGGTTCAGTGGCTTAAAGTGACAGACAATCTTAAACTATGTAATTGTAATTCAAATAAAGGTTTACGCTAACACGGCCATGGTGAAATTGTTAACAAAGTCAATAAAGTTTTTATTGTCTTTTTATTCAGGTTCTTCCTGATCACTTTATTTTTTCAAGAATATTGTACAACAGAATTGTACTACTGTATACTACAGGGGTGGCCAAATTGTATAGCCCGATGTCCGGGACAACAAGATTTGTAGGATGGACAACAAGTTTTGCCGTTATTTATTTATTTTTCTTATGTTCGCTCTGTTGCTAGAAAGGCACTCTGGGTATATTTGTAGAGAGCCATACAAGTTTTTGAAAACTGAATTGCGGAAGTCTAGCACACACACAAACAAACATTTTAAAAAGTGTTTACGTCCCACCCCTATTACTTCTGATTGGCTAGCTGTGGAAGATGCTGATCGTCTGTTGGTTACAAAGAAACCCAGAAATGGCTGCCTGAGAGTGAGCTCCTCTGTCAAGACA
Organism: Acipenser oxyrinchus oxyrinchus; assembly: GCA_030684275.1. Classification (NCBI taxonomy): domain Eukaryota; kingdom Metazoa; phylum Chordata; class Actinopteri; order Acipenseriformes; family Acipenseridae; genus Acipenser; species Acipenser oxyrinchus. The sequence goes on from CM060250.1 coordinate 61,449,385, forward strand.
TATGCTAATCTTTTAAAATTTAAGGAATTATTTACGTTTTTTGTAAATTAGAACATATGTTATACAGCTTTCTTAATGCATGTACCTGACATTTAAATGCAATCTAGTAAAGTTACAAATAAATAAATAAATAAATAAATAAATAAATAAATAAATAAACAAACAAACAAACAAACAAACAAACAAACAAACAAACACCAGTCGCTAAGGTACTAGCGGATTTGAAAAAATCGTGTTGTGTAATTTATAAAACTTCGTGGTCAAGCGTGTACTTGTTGGGAAAATGTTTTTAAAAAAGTAAAGTTTACTGTTTAGAAGCATTTCAAGACAAACTTTCCCTGGCAAAAAATGTAATGATTTTTTTTTTTTTTTTTTTCGATTTTAGTGTTGCTAACCTAGTTTGCCATTTACCAGTTACATTTTTCTTTAAATAACTATCAAAAAACCTTGCTTAGTTGTGTATCTGTGAGGTGATGCCTTCCTGCATATTCTACATAACATTGTTTCTAGGTAATTCACTCCCATTGGCTCTAACAGCCCAAGAGTTTATGATGCGTTCCTAAATACCAGGAAGTGTTGTGACAATAGCGACGTTTTTGTTGAGTCAACGCTCAACAGTACAATTGAATTTAGGTATGCACACCATGCTTTGTTAGGGTGAAGATTATGAATTAAGTAATTAATTTAAAGTCTAAATGTTTTGTTTTTTTTCAAAAAGCCATTCTTTTAACCGTTTAACAGCCCAATTTGTGTGGTATTAATTTCATCTCAAGTTTTTTTTTTTGTCTGTAATTTAAGAGTGAGAGTGAGTGCGCGGTAGTAAGACGTGAGTGAAGAGAGGCGAGAATTGGGTGGTTAAGACATTGCGTATAGTAATGCAAGTACTGTCGAAAAATATTAAAATATCCACAGTTAAAAATGAACTAAATCAGTTTCACAAAACGACGGCTGATACCAACTAAAAGGAGTAAAATAAAACTGAATATCTGACAACTGGATCTGACCGAAGTTACAGAAAATGACTGGTATGTACTACAAATTAAATGCCAAAACAGCGTCTTGTTTAAAATACCAAACTGGTTTGTATTGCAAATGAATATAAACTGGAAGATATGACAAGACACCTTGATGTCTTCAGTATCTTCCATGACAGCAATATTTTGACAGGTGTTTTATTTGATTTTCGTGGTGCAGTGATACGTGGTTAGCGCAGGTGCAGTGTTCTGCCTTTGTTCCTAAGTAGTTCCTAATCGTGACATTGTGCTGGATATTGTAACGGCTTGGAACACTGATGGATCAATCAGCAGGCAGCATTCTAACAATCCGTTTTATAATTATAAGTATAGTACTATTAAGTAAAATAAATATATCATAGAAATAAACAAAAGAAAAAAAGCCTACTGTAAATATTGCATGCATTTTGGTAGAAAACCACATGTTCTTTATAAATCTGGGGTTCAGCAGTTACAAAACTGAAAGAACATCAAGAAAATCATAATTCCACAAAGCAGCAGTAATAGTTGGCAATGAATTTGTGTCTGTGATGCAACAAACTAAAACACCTGTACATCAGAAGTTGAATTCAGCTTATAAAGGAAGAATGGAAAAAACGGCAGAAGCTATTTTTATATTTGAATAACTCCCAAATATTGCTTATTATAGTTGTACACTTAGTATGTTACTTAAATGTTCTAGCAAATGTGTTCCAAACTGCACTGAAAGAAACATTTATTAAAAGTAGGTTATAAATTTGTTGAGGTGAGGTCAGGTCACAGAGAACCTTTTGTTAATTTAGTGAACCAGTCAAGCTACAAGGCTAGACCCGCCCCTGTTAATCACTAATTGATTGATTGTGTTCACTGTTAAATAAAACCAAAATCCTACTTTTTAGGTGTGTTTTGTGCAACGGGGAGGGGCCAAGTATTTAATAATGACAAGTAGATTTTTAAGAAGGACAAGTAGATTTTTCTAGCATTTTGTCCCTTGGACAACAAGTTTTTTTTTATAAATCGGCCACTCTGATACTATTGCCAATGCATTTTTCTAAACTAGTGTTGTGAACATACCCTACATTGCAATGCTTATTGCTCCACAGACTTTGGTATGTTATGCAAAACACACAATAAACCCTGTCTCCATTAGAGGGCACCAGCAATTGACTGAGAATAAATATTTGACAACACACAGTAGACTATATCATTTAAGTAAACCCTCTATCAAATGCCCTTGGACACAATATCATTCACTATCTTCCACATTATCTTACAGTAGATAACATTCCAGAGAGACACCTTTGAAATTATGAAATCTTAGCAATCACAGCTAGTTATTGGGTGTGCAAGTCTCTTCTAGAAAATACTGCTTGTACTTATAAACCTGCATTAAAGCATCATAAAAAATAATGTCAACAGTTAATAAAAGTTCCCTCCTAACACTGTATTCAAATCGGACACATTGCTATTTGAGTCATGACCATACATCTTACAACCAAGAACAATGTATACTGTCAACTTTAAACACCACCTGTCTTTCATAACCAATCTGCCCTCCCCCTGCATTTTCTATATATTAAATCACCAGTATATACAGGGCCATTATATTTGGGTGGTCATTATCAGCAGGTTTGACTAATTACACCCCCACTTCTCCCCACAATGTAAATATAATCTTTTGTGATGTAGGAATTAAAGTAAAACTAAAGAAACTTGGTCTAGTCAACAAATGTTATGACAAAAGTATATTTAACATCTGTAGGGGTTCTAACCATCACGTTCCTTTCCAAATATTTTTAGCAGGAGAAAGATTCAACTAGACTGTTGAAAGAAAAAAAACACACACACAACAACATGTTTATAAAATAAATGTTACAAGCACGTTTTCAAAGTAGACTGGTTGTACAAATCCTGAAGACTGCCAAGCTTGGATACATTTCAAGTGAGAAAGTTACAGTTAGGTTTCAAGTCACATTTCATGTTTGTGAATACCAAGTCTCCAGCAATTGTATTCAGCCAGGATGTTTCCCATTCAAATGCAGCATTTTGAAGGTTTCACAATGCAGTTCTGTTTTGTACTGCCTTATTTTTTGGGAGGCCAGAGAATGTTCTCCAGATACAACTCATAAGTGTGACAATATGTACGTGCACACAGGCGCCACCGCTACATCCCAGTCAACAGGGCTATGCATCCTCAGCTGAGGATGCTCAGAGGGATGTTTAGAGATGCCCAGCCCATCTCTAAATTACATCACTATTATCATTCAGACTTGTTAATCTACATCAAAGCTCTGGGCCCTGCAGTTTTCATTTTCTTACCCATTAGCTGCCTCAACACCATCAGGGCTGTGTTTTATAGCAATCCCGGCACAGAAACAGCAAGGCTGCAGATGTGTCCTCCAAACACTTTTAATGAAGGTCAGGTATGAGCCATCTTTATTACAGGGAGGCCAAGAGAACGTTACTGCAGTACACTTGATGGATGGACGCAAAGCTCCAACACGGCACGATTCTCTCCCATAACCTTTAAATCTGCCAAAATCCAGTGGTTTGCTTGGGATAACATTCTTACATTGTGTCCTCAACAATAATCCAACATTAAAACGCCTGATCTTTTCCTGGTTACACACCTCTTATTTTTGTCATTTTTATACTTTCACTTCAATACAGTACTTTACCTGTTTTTAATTGTGTACAGGTGCATGTCATGTCATAGAGAAGCATAGATCAAGTAAGATTTGCCCCCCCGAGTTGTTGTACCAAATTAAGAAGGAAAAGTACTCTTGTTGAAGGAGTGCTAAAAAAGATACTTCAGCAGTGGTTCCCATATGCCACGGCACACCTTTATATGATAAAAAAATTTTGAGGCACACCTCCTATTTTCTCCAACTGAATTGCCCTCTCACAAAAGCCATTTCTCTCTAAAACCCCCCAAAAACAATTCAAGCCACCATCTAATACAATTCTCGTTAGTTTAAGCAGTTTACAATGAAAGTTAAAAAAAAAATGTCTGCATTTCTCAATGTGAAAGTTCATATTCGTAACACAATAAAAAAAATAAAATAAAAAAAAAGTTCTGTTTATTCTTAATCATTAAAACAATACTTGAAATTAAGAGTATATGGTCAGAGCAAATCGTAATACGGTTGATATTGTTTTTGCAGCAGCATTTTTTTTCATTTTTTTTTTTTTAACGGAAACAGAAAGGTACATTGTGTTTTTATTTTAAAAGGACAATTTTAATGTCATTTTGACAGGTTTTAATATGTGTATGTATTAATAATTTTGAGATTTGCTTAAATAAAGTTTAAGAGGACACAACAAGTTTCTGTTCCAGACAACTTTGCCTATTTCTGTGAATGTTCAATTAACTATTTCACTCCAGGGGAATTTTTATTTTATTTAAAAAAAAAACACCTTCCAATACAATTTTGGGAAAAAAACAAACATAAACCTTGGTGGTTACTCTTTTTTCTGGTTTAAATAAACCTGATCCTAGGCAGCTGTGACATGAAACTGATCCAATGTTGTCCTATTTCTTTTAATGAGATGGGTGAACAAACATGTGCTTATGTTTGCTTATTTTTAAACCATTTATATGTATTTTTAATTCAGGAGATCGCACGGTTCAGGCTTAATCCATTGCTTTGTTGACATCTAGACTCATTCCATTTTCAATTTCCTGGACTTGGGTGACAGACAGGAGACGTGATTTGTGTTTTTGTTTTTGTTTTTTCCCCTGGTATGGTGTTTCTTCTACTCAGGGATGGTTGTGTAACAAATTACAATGTTTTAAGTAAAAGTATTCTGTAACTTAAAGGATTTTTTATGAGCAGTTAGCAGTTTATAAAAGAAATTCTAAAAATAAATAATGTTTATATAGGCCTATATATTTGTTCTTTTTCTATTTGTTTAATTTTGTTTTCATTGTAAATAAACAGGACAAATTACTGTATAATTACACAGCTTTATATTTTTTATTACATCAGCTATTCTAATTTATGTCATCACTAATTTTAATTGTTTTTTTTTTTTGTTTTTTTTTTTACTTGAAAGGGCATTGCCTGGGAACTGTCTAGCTGGACTTGTCACTGCCTGACCTGTAGAGGTTTTTGAAATTAGGTGAACTGCACTGTGTTTTCTGTTGGTGACATGGTAGGAAGTGTACAATGGCTGTGGGTCCATATTTATTTATTATCATTTTTTTTTTACACCCAATATAAAAAAAAAGTTAATATCTTGACTCCATAATATTTAGAACAGAGCTAAATGCACTACACAGAATAAAAACTTCATGTGATGCCCTCCTAAATGTACGCACAAATCGCATGCAAAAAAAAGGCCAGCAGTGGACTAGTAATTTCTGTTACAAATTTCAGTCATTATACCGTTATTAGGATAAATCTGAAACACTGGGTCCTCGTTAAAAAAATAAATAAATAAAATGTGCTAAAAGCTTGAACACATTTTGTGGAATGACCAAGAGGTAGTATAAATAAAAATGTATGCAGAGGTCCAGATAAGATGCGTACTTGCCGTTTTTACGCATCCGGAATATGCTTACAATTTTAATTTAATGTGTTGAAATGAGCATAGCAATTTTGCTGCACAGCTTGTCTGCCTAAAACTTCCACTACCAACTACATCTCCCAGAATACAATGGCTTCAGTTACTAGGAAACTGTACACAAGAAAAAAAAAAACAACAAACAGTATCCAATCTCTAGCTAGCCCTGTTGTATTTGCAGCCAATCACAGTAAGAATATGAAAAATTGAAAGCTACACAGGTTGAAGCGTAAACACCCCAGTCCAGCTACAAATCCAACTGGAACCATCGTCAGAGGCAACCGCTAAAAAAGAGTGCCTATAATATTAAACAAACTGTTTTACAACGTATTAATGAATTTCCTTATTTTATTTACCTGTATGGCTTCATATTGAAGTTTTAACATGTTCAGTGAGTTTAAGAATTTAATGTTAAATTCTAAATAACGTAACGGAAAAAATGCGCTGAGCCGATATTAAAGAACATCGTAGAACACACGCAGGGTTGTACAGTAGCTCAAAGTAACATTGCAGTTAAAACTGAAAGCTCTTTTTAATGCCTACCCCATTACCACTAAATATTGTACAACAGTTAAATTGAGGTTATGCATGACTTAAAGGTAGTGTTGCATTTTACCTCATGAAAATACATTTTACTCTCTCAGTGTTAAAATTAGAAGGTAAGTTATTGCCAGACCCAAAACCTTATCTGGAGCGCTGTTTGTATGGCAGTTTGTACGGCATCCAGCCCAAGAGTCAAACTCAGTTTTAACAAAATATATCTTGTGCATCTGTATACATTTAAATAAACTGTATACCTCACAGCAGTCTCGGGTAAGGGGAACTATGTAGTACTGTTTATCAATGTAATTCCATCTGAATCCTGCCAGTTACATTCTGATCTGATCAATTCAGATGAAGTGGCCCAGGAGTTTTCACCAATGCAGGACATACCAGAAAACCTCAGTTAAATTGCACTAATTCAGTACAGTCAGTAGTCTTACGAGGGGAATAGATTCCTTTTACCCTGGCAGATTGAGGCGGCAACTGATGAGGGAAAAAAAGTTAGGAGATCTGCTGATCTTTCCCCTTCCATGAAATCACTATTTACCCCGCCATGAAACTAAAAGTACCTATGAATATATTGCTAACAAACCAAAGCAAAGCTTTCAAGGGAAAGTAGATGTAAAGTAGACAAAACCTAATCTAATTCCACTTATTGCATTTTCCATTTGTTTCTGATGGACTACATTTATATATGCAGTATACGAGTTAATCAATTAAATGAGTTTATTTAAAAATGTAGCTTTACATACTCTTGCCCTTAAAAGGATTGGTTTTGATAAGAATATTTACGTATGTTTTTTTTTTTTTTTTAAGAAATGTCAATTGAGAACAATCATTTAGCAGAAACCTACATGCCACTCATGTATTTTTTTATACCTACTCTGTTGTTTAAGACCCCATTAAAAATACTGGAAGGAATGAAACATTGGATAATCCTTATATAAAGCTTTCATGAACACATCTGTTAGGATTGTTAGCTACCAAGTTCTTGGCTGAATACTTAAAAAGTACTGCCAGTGAACAGTGTAAGCATAAAAATATTGCCACTCTTGTTTGCCTCCAAAAGACAGCATTCAAGATAATGCACCAAGCCAAAAGATCTTTATCTCATAATATAATTTTTCAAGTATTCCGCCCCTATCAATGTAAGTCAAGGATGAGTTGCCAAATAAAACTACAATCTTTTTCTTGCAAGGAACACAATTGCTTTATTGTGAGCAAAGGTCTAAAACTGCTAGCACAAAGAAGGTCTGTCGCTGTAATAACCTTATCTGCCATCAGCTACAAATATCTGAGAGAGAAACTGCATTTTCCAAGACTTCTCAGGATTTCTCCTTGTGGGCTTCTTCAGGGGAAAGTATGGTATAACAGATATTAACAGACAAAAGTTGGACAGGGGCAGGTATATTCTGCAAACCGATTGGTCTGCCTTTATTTTAAATTACCACAACAATATTGCTGTCACTGGACAAATATTTTCTTTCTTCTAATTTAGTTTTGTTCTACATATGTACAGAAGTTTGAAACAAGCTGTTCATTATAACCAAATAATAGCCAGCAGCAACCTTGAGTAACACTGCACCCCAGGCGTGCAAGCAAGAATAACAAATACCTAGTTGTTAATTATTTCTTTATTACTACACAATTAGCAATATATTTAAATAGCCCCATTACATGTCATTTACTTCAGTTTCTTAATTTAACAGCTATTAAATTACTGGTACAGTCACCACCACTTACACCATACAGGGTTATTTTGGGCAGCCGTTTATATCTAACAAATAGTTGTTTGCCATTCCCATTAGCTGTTTGCCATTCCCATTGATTTCAATAACAAAGGCATTGTTCACATCGTATCAAGCACGGCGTATATTTCGGGTAATCAGCTGTTTGGATCTCGTTATGTGCCATTCACATAGATTTAAATAACAAACATACTGCTCTATACTGTAGTAATCGCTCTTACTAATCCACAAATCAGATGTTTTCACCTTGTTACCTTGCCATTCACGTAGATTTCCATAAAAAGGCAGCACTGTAGTTAAAAAAGCTTAACAGATCGATCAATCAGCTGTTTGCACCTCTGTACTGTACCGTAGCTATTTATTATTATTATTATTATTTGTTTATTTAGCAGACGCCTTTATCCAAGACGGCTTACAGAGACTAGGGTGTGTGAACTATGCATCAGCTGCAGAGTCACTTACAACTTCGTCTCACCCGAAAGACAGAGCACAAGGAGGTTAAATGACTTGCTCAGGGTCACACAGTGAGTCAGTGGCTGAGGTGGGATTTGAACCGGGGACCTCCTGGTTACAAGCCCCTTTCTTTAACCACTGGACCACACAGCCTCCATCCCTGTACGCAGTGTCAGGTTTATTTACAGTTTGAAAAAACAACACGGACTGCAACAGCAAGCAAGCACGGCTAGAAAGAGAAAAGCAATGAGCATCACCACAAAAATTCAGTGCAAATCAAATGTCTCTGTTAGATGCTGTGCTCTTGCTAAAGCATGTTTGGAACTCTAGTCAGTCAGCAAACAATGCAATGTTGCTTCAAAAAACTGGGGACAATGTGGGAATGGACCTGATTATGGACTGGGGAAGGGGATGGGAGTACTCTATAAACAGTGTGTGTTTGTAAACTGTGTTATTCTTGTTCAGATCTGTTAGCGTTCTCTGTGTTTTGGTGCTTGTATGACTACAGCTGAAAGACTGCCTGTGTGTGACTGCGTCACTGAGGGGGGTGGGAGCAGGTGTGACACGGGCAGAGATAGGGAGTGTTGAACCAATGAGTGAGGAAGGGGGAGGGACTTGGGTGTGTGTGTGGAGATGACAGTGAGAGTTGAGAGGTTGAGTTTGTGAGTGAGAGGGTAGGAATGAGAGCCATTGTTCACTAAAAGCTAAAAAAAATAATAAATACAGCTGTTTCCTACTGCTCTGAACCGCAACTGTTGTCTGTCATTATATCCTGGAAACCCTACAGCACAGCGCTACAATATGTAAATAAATCACGTTTGCCTGATTTCCATATGGCAGGCAGCTACTCTGTCCAAGCATTAATACCCAGTATCTTACAAAACAAGGGATTTAGGGGAGCTCCATAATAAATGATGAATCTCAAAACGGTAGCAATATAGTACAGTAATTGTTACAGTTGTGTATAATGGCGCTTAAAACAGTGTAATAATGGCTTTCTGCATGAGGTATTAATTACGTTATTAATTATAAGTTTTACATTGTGTGTCTTTTATAGTTAAGTTGTTTTTAATCGTTAGGTTTAAATTGCATGTGAATCTGCTTTTATAGTCGTTTTAATGCAGTATTGTTCAAGTTTAGAATTCTCTCATTGTACATGGCTTACCCTGAGACGGGGAGAGAAGGTGCATTAAAAGACAAAATGGATGCACCATGCCACATTACATGTGGCTGACCCTGAGACAGGGCGAGGTATTTTAAAAGACATGATGGATACGCCGTGCTGAATGTAGCACGTGACGGACCATAAGGTCAGACAGCACCGCCACCTTTCCCACAGAGGAAGTACGTGGTAGGCTCGCCGTGTGTAATAACAGTCAGTTTGAAGAGGCGTCAACAATTGCTTACAAAGGTATAAATATAAAACATTGTAAAGTTTTGTCAGTCTTTTCATCTCTTTCGAACTCCATGGATATCCATGCTTTCTGATACAAACATATGCACTGAGCTGTACTGAGGCCTTGCCAAAGTCAGTTTGGATCTCATGCTTATAAGATTGTATTGGAGGTATACCTTTCTTGTATATAAAGTGTTTTTGAATCAAAAACCATTTGGTCAGCTTAATTTTTTTCACTAAAACAGGATTCATTTATCCGCCTTTTTACATATCCGCCCTTACTCTGGTCCCATCGCAGTCAGATTACTGTACTTTTTATTCATAGGTTTTTTAATACATCTTTTTTATTAGTGTAATGAGTGTCTTAATAGCATTTCTTAACCGCGTACACGCTTGTTTGTTTTGATTACTGTATTGGTGATTGGGGGACATTTTGAATGTCAGGTTATTGTGTGGGTGTTTATATCGTCCATCGCTTACTGCGGGTGAATCACGGTAACACAAACGCACCCGTTCTAAGCGGTGGCGACTGTATGACAAAGCAAGACAGAAAACCATAAAACAAATCTCTGCTTCAATAATAATACAAGTTTTAAACTTTTAATGTCAACCCACTGTATAAAGCTTTCTTTTGTTTAGCAATGCAATTGTGGATGAAAGTTATACCTTTAATGACGGAAAAAAGGTACATCAATAAAATTTGATATTTGTGTAAGGTGCACAACATAGCTGTATTGTATGGCCAGATCTGAATGCAGAATGTGTACTCCAGGTGTTGCCAGGAGAAACAGCTGCCCACGCCCTGCGGCCTCTCTGCTGTTTAGGTCTAGTGTGCAAATCCCCAAATTGTTTAGGAGCAGCAATTACTTTTACCAGCCTACAAATATGAAGCATTTCTTGACCCAAGCGATTCTGGTCATGATTTAGAGACTTTTGTAATCAGAAAGTGTGAATTTTAAAATGTATGGGTAATAAAAGGTAATTTTTGTTTTAAATCCCCCGCCAACAATTTTGTATATTTTGCTATGGAAATATTTCGTGAGATTATATATATATATATATATATATATATATATATATAAAAATTTGTAGCTAAACCAGCAACTATATATAAACATTTTGCAAATGCCATTTAAAAAAAAAATCTATATGTGATTGGGGAACTCCAATGATCTAGTGGTAATAAGAATGTGGAATAAAATCTGTAAAATACAAAAACTTAACACTGGTAGCAACATTTCACAACAGTTTCTAGTAGTTTAATTACCAATTAAATACTGTAAACTTATCTTTTGATCAATGCACCTTTGCACACTATAGTAGGTGACAAGTGATACACAAAGTGCCAATGTAGTGAGGTTGAAGGACATAGGTTGTTTGTATCTGGATAAGAATGATCAACCAGGCATCAATGTATGATTTTTTATTTTTTTTTTAATAATTCACTCTCGGCTTTGCTTCAGGTCAGAAAACCACGTACTGTAAAAATTGTTGTATAGGTCGCACTGGCATAAAAGTCGCTCCCCACTTTTTTAGACTTCAATTTTAGTAAAACACCATTTTTACAATTGATTTGTTTCCCTACATGCTCAAATACACAGGTTTAGCTTTGAAAACCCTTTGCAACATTTTATTCCATTAATAATATGTGTTGCTTTTTGTTTTTAGTTAAACTGCTAGAAACTATTCTGTTTTTTCAAAATGTCTAAATAATTGGTTCAAATAAGTGCAATGTCAAAATATAGATATACTACTACAGTACTGTAAGGTCCAGTAGTAACAGTGTAAACCACTGACAAATGGTACTTGAATGGATTTAAAAAGTAATAATTAACAGAGTGTAAAATTAAGTTCCCTATCAAGTACAAAATTTAACCATTACCTAATGGGTATTCATCCTTAAAGACACTGTAACCTGAATAAATATAGCAAAGACTGCTCGTCAGAGTCTGTGATGCAGTCATGCCCACCCACGATGGCATAAATAGCCTGCACGCACAGATCTCAATATCATTTTTCCTTTCATCTGACCTGAGATTGACAGAGACTACAAACAGATAAGTGTTGAATATACTTTTATCTGCTTATACCATGTGTAATGACACTGTTAATGCGATTATAATTATACTGTGACTATAGTAATTGCTGTTTACCTGTATTATGCACTCAGCCGTGGTTTTCGGTAGTCCCTCAGCAGCCTTGTGCTTCGCCGCCCCTTCCCCGGGATCGAATACCTTAAGTCAGCTACTTGTGTTCTCCCTCAGGCTGCAAGCGTCGTTGAAGTTGAAAATAAAAAACTTATTTTTTTATTACGAAAATTATACATAACTAACGGTAATCGAGTGTTTACTGTTTTGGTGAGAATTGCTTTATTTTTTTCAGTGTGTATTTTTCTGGTTTCTTTTCACAGAAATTCTAGCGAACCTGTTGGACCGAGACGCACGCTTTGGATTAAAACTGCTGCATTGGCTTTTACAAATTCGTTGTATTAATTAAAAAAAAAAAAGTATTAAAAAACAGTGCTGCTTGCATAAATTAAAAAAATAAAATAAAAACACTAAAACTAAACAGTGCACCATCTAATAACCAATAAACAAAACATCTCAGTGTTGCCTACGGTGCAGTACAATTGCATTAACCTTCAGCTGTACAAATACATTAATTCTGTTTAGTAAATCCGAACCATAACCACACATACACTTTACAAGTGCACCAGTCTGTTGCACTGACATGTAGAACAAGTTACAGTATGTATTAAAGTCATTCAAAGTACCTTTTGTACATGTATTCGGATTAGAGAGTGACATGAAGACGGTACTCCTGCGGGACCCGTGGGACCCACGGGATGGTACAGGAGTGAAGCTCACAGGAACGAGCGGGACCAGGAAATAAAAAAAAACCTCAGGACGGGCAGGAACGGGATTTAAGCTTCCGGGAATGGGAAGGAAAGGGACTATTCTGCCACCAGCAGACAGCAAGAGTGTTTTTTTGCTCTTAAAGTCGTAAAAGAGTCTATGACATGGAACTTGAGTGTTACCATAAACATACAAAATAAAATTAAACAGTTCTCACTTGAACACATAATCACATTAATTTTAACAAATTATGTTTAATCGCGCTACAATGAATCAAATAATACCCGGAAATACACAGAGGGCGATCTGTGTATTGTGTGGGGACAGAAGACTGTGACCTCAGGCTCCTTGCATCTACCAGTATGGCTGACAGCGACAGTGAAAGTGAGAGTAGCCTAATTATCAGTTTCAGACACCTCTTATGAATGTGAATTATGTAGTGATGGATCTGATGTAGAGAGAGAAAACAGAGATTGTCTCCCGTATCAATTCGAGAGATAGATGTTAAATACATGCCAGTAGCAATCCACATATGCCGTATGTGGATTGCTACTGGCATGTATTTAACATATCTATCTCTATATACATATGTGCAGTACATTAAGGATGTGCACATTTTTGGTTTTTATGATTATTACCCCTAATCATAATGCAGAGATGTCAAAGGCTACGATTTGGCCGCAGCAGCTACTATTTTTTGGAGGTACTGCTTCAGCGCCACGTTGAAGGGGTATGTAAAATAGTATGATTTTTAATAAATAAATACATGATGGATACTCCCTGAACGTTTATGAAATATTATTTCAATACCATGTTTCACTGACAGTTTATTGTGGCATTGACATACTAAAATTTTTGAGCCGGGTTGCTTAGTAACCAATTTAGAAACAAACTGCTGTACAAAACTCTAAACAGTTGTTTTTATATTACCGAATTTATATATTACATCATTATATTGCACATTGTGCTTATAAAGACCCTGTGCTTGCACTGTATTTTTTTCTGAAAAACTAAAACTAAATACAAATTACTAGTAGTACACCAGTAGTGTTTAATGCAAAACCCTTTAAACCCTAATTCTATAGATGAATACAAAAATATCTGTACCTCCAAAGAATTGTCGATCTCTTTATCACGGGATGGGATGGGATTTGCTTTTGACAGGACAGGATGGGACGGGAATTTAAAAAAAAGTTACGGGACGGGAAAAATTTGGGCAGGACAGGATTGGAAATGATTACTCTTTCATGGGATGGGACAGGAACATTTTTGACAGGACAGGATGGGACAGGACTTGAGTTTCATTCCCATGTCACTCTCTAATTCGGATACAAAAATCAGATGTTCGTATTCACTACAAATGACAAAAATACCTTGCACTTTCAACAGAATTGGCGTGACAGTTTAAAAAAATGGCAAATAAACAAGCTCTGTGTGATATGCAAGATTAATATATATATAAAAAAACACAGGATCAACACAGCAGCTCTTGAGGCTCTATGTAAAGGTTTTAGACAGCAAAAAGTAAACAAACCAGATTATGCGTGCACACTCCTAGTGATCTCTACGGAAAGCCATCTGAGACAAGAATGCGTTGTGCTGCTTTAGAGCGAGTCAGAATCTCATAGGACAGAAAAAAAGGCAAACACGTAATTTTGAAATGCCTAGCTTAAACAGTAGCCAACTTTCTGAAAATATTATGTAGTGATTTTTATATAGATTGTATATACTAATCGAAGATTTTAGTTAATGTATATTTGGTAGCATTTTGCTACCTAAAACTCTAATTTGCTACTAGTTTTTTTTTTTGTTTTTTTTTTATGCAATAGCATTTTTCTGATACCTTACGATGCAGTTTATATGACCGACCCTGAGTGAACACGTACATAGTATCCGGTATTATTATTATTATATATTTTTTTTAACACATACATTAGTATCTTTCATAAAGCGGGAAACCATTGCTAATAGAGCTTCCTGATAGACGACTGAGGTTTGTACCGCCCCATGTAGATACGCGTGAGGCCCACAATGCAAACAGTCGAGTACACATACCTACAGTACAGAACAAAGAGGATATAACATCAATTTATGAAGTCTATTTTATAGATCAAAAGTAAAATTAAATAACTGTTAAAAACATTACGATTTTTTAAGACAACAGGCAATGACCTAACAGGATATTAAGTTTATTCAGTGTCTATAAAATGCTAACTTAATCTGTCATGGAGGTTATTTTGTTATAATGTTAACCCTGGTTTCACCCTAAGAATGAATACATGACAAGTACATAATTATTACTTTATCAAAATTCTGACTATGAAAAAAAAAAAAAAAAACAGGAGCAAATAGCTAGCTATAATGTTACCATGATCCAAGTAACATCTTCCTTGTTTTATCAGTACGAATAATAGACGAAATACAATCTTGAGGTGCATTAATTTATCCAGCGGTTTTTTTAGATTTATCACTACCTTGCATACTTCAACTGTTTAACTAGTGAAATGTGTACTTTAACTCAAGATGTTATATACACACATGGCTAACTAATACCACTATTTAATAAAACAAACCCAGCGTTTGTTTTGCTTGATATCCCTCAGTGTTATTACTTCTGAGTTAATTTCTTCAAAATTGCAAAATTTAAAAATTTAATTAAATGCACTGAAAAGGCAGGCTGTGAGCATACATATTTATGAACAAACCAGTTAGTAACACGATTGCTTGAATCTTTTAAATGTAGTGGTACCGTGGTGGAATTAGGGTTGGGCGATATACCGATATCATAGTTGTACCGGTATTTTTTTTTTTTTTAAAGATGATAAAAACATCAGGGGAAAGAATTATACTGGTATCTCGTTTTTTTTAAATTTATGCAATGCGCCTAGTCGCAAACAGATAAAAAATAAACATATGAAGTGTCTAAAAGGAAAATATTGCTGTGTTAACTCTTTACACTCAGCCCCAAGGTTACACACATATTACTCAGGCACCGTAAAAGCCACCTACCTGGGTTGTTTAGAAGTACAGACTCTGGGCTTTCCAATAACGTATTCAGTGCGCATATGTGGTACTCCTAGCCGGAATTATGGTCACCTGAAGTTAAGCCCCTCATCATGTGACAGAGTTCACAGCTTAGGTTTCGTTTTGAGTCTGTTGCTCAGTCATTGTAGAAGCTAAACTGAAAGGGGCGGTATCGTTGGAAAGCTTAGAACCTCAGCTTTTCCGCAATAACGTAGCTCAGTGAGAGATAGGGCGCTAGAGAGAAGCTGCAGGCTTGAGACAGGCAGCTTGAGAGCGAGAGAGATAGGATTTTATCCATTGTTCATGTGCCAGACAGGAACTGCTTTACAGAGTGGCACAAAAAGCAATGGGACTGGGCCTGAGCATGTAAAATTATATGTAAAATCTCTTCAGGGTTCCATATGTAAAATCTCTTCAGGGTTCCATATTCTGTTTTGTTCAAAAAGTTGTGATTATGCTCGGTTGGTGCTAATAAAACAGTTGTTTTTTCACCCAAATTGCCCCCAATATGTTCAGTTCATATTGAGGTTCAATGGTGCAGTGTTTTTTCTGAGCCTGTTGCAACTTACATAATATGAAAGGAAATTTTGTGGCCTTTCTTTTAACATAAGTTACATGCATGAAGCACAAACTATCCAGTAGTTAAGCATACACAAATGAAAACAGTGAAAAACAGGCGGAAATAGGGCTGAGTGTAAGTTAATTTGAAGAAACTAAACCTATGTTCTAACATAGGTTTCGTTTCTTCCCCCTGCTCAGTTCATGTCTCATGGACTGATCCATTTGAACTGCATAGGGAGGTCTCAAAAGTAGAGATTGGTATTATGATTGGTATTATTTTTAATAATTATATTATTTCCATTTTTAATTAAAACATACTATTATATATAAAGCGTCTCATTCAACCATTACATCAATCAGGTCACATCCAACTTTTACGTACTTTCCTGAAGACCACACTGGTGAAGTAATTGCACAAGGTTTGCAAGGTGCTCTGTCTGACTGGGACCTGAGAGAAGAGCAGCAAATCTGCATCACTACAGGCAACGGATCAAACATCGTCAAAGCTACAGAAATAAATGCGTGGCCTGGACTTCAATGTTTTGGACACAGGCTTCACCTTGAGATCGGTAAGTCTTATTTTATTTATATTAACAACTTTTAATATTTAATATGAAATTATATTTACTAATATTTCTGTTTTATGTTAACCCTTTGTGGGCCTGGTCCGACATTGCAATTTTCCCTTTCCGGTCCAAAAGACATCATCAAAAAGACGTAAAAAACAGGTCTCTAGTCGTTTTTTCTTCGGAAAAAGCCGAGAAAACCATTCAATGGCCGAGTGAGACTGACAGGAGCCGGGAAAAAAAAAGAAAGAAAAAAGTGGCGTATCTCATGAATACAGATAGCCCCGACACCACATAGATAACACGGACATAAACAAACAAGATAGCTGCTTCTGCATCCAGCGCTCAAAGAATATCACAGACATTTGCAGAGCTTTTTTTAGATGTTATAGTAATAAGATAAAGACTTGGATCGCATTATTGAGGAGTTTGGTGATAAAACGACTGATCAGGAGATGATTTATCGGTATGCACAACTATGTACAGGTATGTGAACTACAGCGAACAAGGGGTGGGGCGGGGCTGGAGATGTAGTACTGAGTGTCCTGTTGATATGCAGTTGCCTTTTACTGTGAAAATACCTTTAAACAGCGCATCTAAAATAAACTGCACATGTGAAAATAAACTGGACCTGATGTGCCTGAGACGCGCTGAATAAATGGACCGCTAAGGGTTAATAAGCATTTTTGTATCCATGACAATATGATAAAAAAAAAAATTCAGTCTGCTCATGGCCTTGCGTTAATGCTGTTAGAAAGAAAACCATGTTATGTTTTGTAAGTGATTTAAACAGAATTAGGTTAAGTTTGGGACAGTTTTTAAAAGTTGGATATTATAAGCAGGTTAAACAAACAATATATACGATAAAGAAATGTACTGTTTTGCATACATTTTCTGCAATAATATTAATTGAGTTGAAATTAAAAGCAGGAGGAAATTGCATCTGTTTTCATTATTTTACTTAATGTGATAAAAGGAATATTCGTGTTAATTTATTTATTAAGCAGATTTACTAGCTGGTTGTCATTTATTTTATATTTCTCTTGCACACAGCAGCATTCACATGCCTAGATTACAGCTTTATATTTTTATATAAATTATTGATGACATTTTCTTCTTCTTTTTAAATAGAAAACAGCGTTAAATGTTTGCATTGACCGTGCCATTGGTGTGTGTAAGAGGCTGGTGAGCACAATCTCTTACAGCTGGAAGAAAAGATAAGGCCTGAATTTGGCTCAAGCTGAGCTCAATCTACCTCAGCACCAGCTGATAACAGAAACACCTACTTGTTGGGGATCAAGGTAGCAAATGGTTCAAAGGGTGCTGGAACAGGAAAAAGCTATCACACAAGTCCTAGCTTCAGATAGAAAAAATAGCCACTTTAGTTATTGACGTGTTTGATTCATTGAACAAGGCTTTGAGCTCATTGATGGGTTTTACAGACGCTCTGTCAGGTGAAGACTATGTCAGTGTGTCCTACCTGAAACCTGTTTTGCATTTGCTTAACAATAATATTTTGGCTGCTGAGGAAGACAAGACTGAGCTCACAAAGTCAATCAAAGAAAGAATTTTGAATTACTTAAATGAAAAATATTCTGACAGACACCCAAGATCTACTTGATATTTAACCTTTTATTGACCCAAGATTCAAGATGGAGTACATCAGTGAGGAAAAGGCTGCATCAAATCAAAGCAAGAGCAGTGTCAGAGGTGACATCTGACACACGCTGTCCTCCGAAGCGTGGACCGTCAGCCGACCGCTTATTTTTTTTTTACTCTGCAGAGGAAAAAGCAGCTCTGGGCAGCTTACAGGCAAGCCCGCAGGTGCCCAGCCAGTCTACAGGGGTCGCTGGTGCGTGGTGAGCCGAGGACACCCTGGCCGACCTATGCCCTCCCCCCCGGGCGGCGCTCCGCCAATTGTATGCATCCCCCTGGGAACTCCCATCCACGGTCGGCAGTGGAATAGCCTGGACTCGAACCGGCATCCTCCAGGCTATAGGGCGCATCCTGCACTCCACGCAGAGCGCTTTTGGCGGATGCACCACTCGGGAGCCCCTAATTAAAACTTTTAAGTAGAACAGTGGTTTTGTGTTTCTACCTAGCAACATGAGCTGGATGCCGTATATCCTGAAAAAATAAATCGGGTTGTTGACAGTTAAGTTTGTGTGAGCCATAATCCTGGCTGTAGTAATCCCAATGTTGCACTGGTATAGTAGTTTAATATTAGACACACCGGTGTGTTAGGTCGCTCACCCCTTTTAAGGGCCCTGCAAAAATCCTTAGAAAATCGACTTATACAACAGTTTTTACAGTAACTGAATTCTTCAAACTCATGGTTGTGTAACAAAGAAATACAAGTGATTCCAGTAAGCTACTGTTTACTGTATTTCAAGTTACGTATTTTTGCCAACAATGCATTAAACATCACTGTTATATCAGTAAAAAACAAACAAATTGAAGGTTGTTAATTTACACACATGTACACATTACTGAGATATACATGTAGAGAGAGAGATTATTACAAATCTTTACTTTCAGCAAGATAGTCCTCCCTGTTTTTTGTTTCTCTCCTGATCCAACTATAGTCCCCCTTTATACACTAGTCAGCAGCCATTACCATAACACTGTGCTACTTGTGGTCTACCTTATAAACGAGAATACTAGTGCAATGGCATAATGGGGCAAATGGGAGCCATGACTATACTGCCTTATAACCTGTTCCGCGGTATAAAAGAACCACTTTATAATGCACTGTACAATGGACAACCAGTAGATGGCATTGAGTAGCCCTACTGACTCCCCATTGACGTATCTTTAACAGAAACAACATCTACGGGCTAGATTCTTAAAGCTATTTGCTCCAAAATAACCAGCAGCACATTTGTTTCTGAAAAGGGGAAAAAAAAAACACAATTCCAACTCTAAAACAAATACTAAAAAAAACACCCAATTGAAATGTTTCAGTTATTTATTTTTTGTTTGGTAACTTTATTAGGTGTATTTTTCCTTTCTGAAAATAACACAACAAGCGAATGACAATTTGAATTAAAGAGCTTTGAGAATCTAGCTCTATGCATCTTTCCAGGTTTGTTATTTTTTGTTTGATAAAAAACATAAGCGTATTGTAAAGCTTGTTGCAGTATATGTAGCCATAGATATAAATCACTATTAAAACACTCAATAATGCTGAACCTTCAAACACTTAATAGTATGTAGGGCAAAATGAAAAGGAAAGAATAGAGGTTTCATGTTAATTTTCGTTGTACCCATTTTGTGCCGATACCTTATTTATGGTGATTTTTGCTTGTATGGCATACATACTGTAGCAACTTGGATATCAAAATAAATTGTGCGCTACCTTGTTAAGTTTCACTGCCTGCATTATTTTCAATCAATAGGGGGGTTATTTAACAAGGACAAAGAACAGTTGATTTTCCAGTTCACTCCGTGAAAAAAAAAACTGACATTAGTAAATAGCCTCAAGAACTGTCAAATAAAATGATGTTTTAGGACAGAAGTCATTAAAATAAGCCGGCTGATCTAATTGCAAGAATTAAGTCATGCTGTTAAGACTGTATGACCAATGATTGAAGGTGACGTGCACGTTCTTTGTACCACTTTGTTCTTTTACAAGCAGGAAACCATTGCCTCTCAAACAAAATGTAATAAAAGCAAACCATCCAAAACCAACAAAACAGTATTTAAAGTGTCATTATAAAATTAGGATCACATTAGAGGCATCCAAGTATGCCAAGTTTCTTGACAACCTCAGTAGTGCAGAAAAAGACTTCCTTTGGAGAATGTAGTGCAGTTCTCAATGATGAAAGAGGAATTAGATCTATGAATTAATATAGCTTGCATCTACAACAATAAAGCAGTGCCAATAGACCATTTGGAAAAATCTTCAAAGGAAGCACTGAATAGTTACAGAAAGACATTCTTAACAGTGATGATCATAAAAATGGCAACTCTGCTAAAATCATGACATAAAAGGAAATATGTAGTCCAGTTGCATGAATCTTCAGTTTCAGTTTATCAAACAAAACCATCTTTCCAACTTTCTCCTTTCCTGTACAAGGCCCAAGCTATGTGGTGTTTTATTTATTTTACAATTACGCTAATTCAATGCAGGTCACTCATTTTTACTAGGTCCAGATGACATTATTTGACTCAACATATGCCAATTAGCAGTGTTGTTCTCTCCACCATCAGGTAGGTCACAGTGGTTTTGCAATATGCCAGTGATCTGGGTTTCAGAAAGGACATCGCTTCATCAAGTCAAGAAGGTTTCTTACTGTATCACTGTACAAAAGAAGTTTAACCACATGGTAGCATGTTAAATTAATTAGGATGCAGTACTTCTCATTAACATAATTCAACAAATGGAATACAAGGATTGACCAGAAATAAAGGTTTAGTGTACAAATTCAAACAAGGAAAGATAACATTATCTTGCAGTCCCCCACAGAGAATGCATCCCATTTACATTGCCAAAAGCCTCAGCATATAAAATACTGTTTTACAAAAAGGGTTGGAAATAAAATAACTACACCACCAAGTTAAAAACCCTGGATTGTGCAAACAAGGCAAAGAGGTTAACTAAAAGTGCAAATATACCTGAAAAATATTAAGTGATCACAGGGCTTCAAATTAACGGTGGCCATGCGGCAATTGCCATGGTTGCCCTTATCAATTGCCGCAATGCCCCTCAAAATGTATGTCTATTCACCGTCATTATGGCCACAGTGTCCTTTCAGCTACAGCAAGGAGGGATGCCTGTATTAATTGTTTGGATCCAAAACATAATTATGTGATTTGCGTGGTTAAGTCACACCAATTCCATACACAACACATGTCAATATTTACCAATGCGCCATGACGTCGTCTGTAAAGGAAAAAAAAAGAAGCAGGCATATCACATGTTTTAAAACTGAAGCACAAGAGGGACGACAACAATCTGATCGAACACATATGCCTGGAAGTTCAGAGGTGCTGTTTTAACACCAGAAGAACACAGTAACCCCAGGTTCATGTAGCAATTGTGATGCTGACCAAACGTGTGTGAGTACATTTTAGCTTAAAAGGAAAACGTTGCAGTCAAGAAATTTAGAACGAAAAACAAAAATAGAAATACACTTAAGGTTTGCATGTTGCCCACATGCCATTAACAAAATGCCCTGAAAACTTAATAAAGAAAATTACAATGAAGGGCTGAAACACAGCAGAAGGTCAATTAAACAGATATATTCGGTTACAAAGCAGGCACAGTAATTCAAGATGTTACCATAATGAAAAACAGTAAATGTAGCGTGAGTTTTGTACTAAAGCAGGGTCAGCTCAACTTCTGCAGGGTTTATTTCTCAAACTGACCATTTTAAAGAACGGTGACAGCACAACACAAATAAATACTAGGGACTGTAATTAGGAAGTGTACTGAAAAAAAAATACATTTAGCAAATTAAATTAAATGTACTGCACCTTACCTGATTGCAGTAGAAAAACAGCCATTCATTAAAACTTAGCTTTTAGATTGTGATAATGAAAAAAAAATGGTTTGGAAATATCTGAAATATAGGATACTGTGTTTACTGTGGTGTATTTTCGTAAATAGTAGAACAAACTCACTGAAATGGTTATATAGTAAAAACATAAGAGCTGGCTGTGTTACATGCTTTCAGACCAGGCCTCCACTACACTAAGCATGCGAGCTGCAGCATGCTACTTCCTATACAACTGGACACAATTAACGGGGCTGTCACGAATTCTCTACACAACAAAATATCTCAAATATAAAATACCTATTCAACAGAATGATGCAACAAACAAGTACCAACATAAATGTACTGTTTTAGTATTGCTTTAGTGTCTTAACAAATTATATTTTAATCAGTTGAATATGGTAGCAACCAACTCGATCCTAAAGTGCCACCCAACTATTTTTTTTTTGGCCTATGAGCCATTGGCTCCTAAGGCAAAAAGTTAGTCTGGAGTCCTGTTTATGCTGCTGGTTGCCAAAAAAAAAAAATTTGAATAAATAAATAGTTATTAAGTTAAACTGTGTTGTTTCTTTCTGTAGCCAATCATTCACTTTATATATGAATACTAAGCAAAATGACACAACATACTACACTTTGGCCTTGACTTACGTTTAGTGGCCTGGTGCACTCTACAAATGTATTGAACTGAAGGCCATTTTAGCCTTGCCCTTTTTTGTTGCCAATTTAGAGCCCTGTGATCAATATAATAAATCAAGAAGAGCATTGTGCAATAATGTTAAAATAAATGAATTAGATAAAAACAGAACACATGAACAAGAAAAAAAAAAGAAAAAAAAAGCCTGGAGTGCAAAGCTGCACATTACCAGGAGTTGTAGACCCCCACTATTTAACCCGTTAGCAACCATATATTAATAAGTTACAACCAACTAATTTACCCCTAGTACGTACAGACAAATTCATGCTACATTAAAACCACAATCAAAATTGATGGGTCACATATATTCATTACCGACACAAATTATGGAAACAACAAATGATGTACAGAAGGGGTTGGGTATTCCCTAGGTGTCCTTACTCAGACCCCTTACTTACTAAATAGTCTATATTGGTATCCCAGAATAGATAAGCCTCGGTTTATAAATATTCAAAATATATTAAAAAAAAATGTAACAAGCAAACAAAAATGTATGGTTTTATCTTAATGTATCATTCTCTTTGCTGTGTTTTGTACAGTGATGTGAGATACCCCTGTATAAAAATGTAAATAAATAAATAAATAAATAAATAAATAAATAAATAAATCTGACAAGTAGAATGGTACCCTGAAATGTTCTCCTTTTTCTAGGAAAGCAGTACAAATAGGGATGGGGAGTTTGTTGCCTAATAACCCCACTCAGCCTACTTGCTCACAAAATTTCTTGGCATCCCTGAATAGATAATTGATTTTAAATTAGCAATCTGTCTCATAAGTGCAGTGCTACTCTAAATATGATCCATTTACTACCAATGCTGAATGACTGGGTGGAGCATTTGTTCTTTTTTTACCGCTAAAAGACTAAAAGATTAAAAGTATTAGGATTACAGTGGGATGGTGGGAATTTCCAATACTAAGTATAGCATGGCGATTGTAAACTCTTGCATTTCAAAACATATTTTTTACTTACATCATTTTAAATCAATAAAAGCAAATAAAATAAAAAGCTCTATAATAAATGTTTTTTCAAAGCCATCTTCATGGAATGGGTTAGTTAGCTTGAAATCATATACAGTATGGATGCTCCAACAACAGAAACAGATGCTGTAAGTGTAATAGAACAGAAGTTAGAAAATACTTTTCACAATGCATTGGGACAGTGCTCATTGACATACACTTCTGCATAAGCTTATTTTCATTTAGAAGCATTGCCGGCGTATACTCAAAACAAACACTAACGACACCAAAGCCAATTTTGGATTTTAACCAATAATTTATTGCTATACTGTGTAAGGATCACGGTCTGTCTTGGAAAGCATCATCAGTCCTGGAAAGTTCTCAGTCACTTCCATCCACAAAATTACAAAACAAAGTTTAGAACGCCACCCAACTGCTTCCACTAAGACCAGAAGCAACATGTTTTGTAAAGGACTGAATGTAAAACACGGGGTGCTACATAAACCTGATGTCATTTTGAATAGCTGTAATCACACGAGTTAATCTGGCCTCATCATGTCTGACAATAATCAACTGTACACCAAGGGTGGTCTCTGCATATTTGTTACCACTGCTATCATCCAGCAAACAAAATAGAAACAGGTGTCCCCAGCTTCCATTTTAAACCACCTTCAACTACGTTTCTATAAACCTTCCAACAATCTAGCTTCAAAAATCGGACAATACTTTGAGACAAGACAGGGATTCTCAGATGTCTGTGGACCATCAAGTGGTGACTGTAACAAATTTATACTGATTGGAAAGTCTTTAAAAAGATTACCGATAGGCCCTTTCAAGGTGCTGAAACCTCACCTAAAGCTTTTAATGTAGCTGTGTGCTTGAGGTTTCCTGGTACTCGCATCCATCTATCCTTCCCCCAGTATATTATTTATTTGTCAAGATTGCTTACAAATATTCAGTGCTAGTAGTATGGGAATGAGTTTTTAAAATCTCAAATCATACAAGCTGTGGTCCCAAATTCTAATCATAGGTTTCAGGTTTAGATTGATATGGTATGCATACATGTACATTACTAGATTACTATAACTTCAAAACTATGTAAAACGATTAGCAGATCTGTCCCTGAATAAGCAAATTTTAAAAGCTAAAATTCTGCTAAAATACAGCCAAACCAAAATAAAATCACACTTAAAGATGATTGGGTCTTTGTAACATCAAAAGTACAGCATCACCTAGAATTTTAGGATTGAAACATCATTTATAAATAGGGCTGTGTCCGAAGTTTCGAAGGTTCGTTCGCTAGCCAGGGATTTGAAGATTGTTTTATATCTTCGAAGGTTCATCAGACAGGCACTGTGTTTTTTTTTTCCTCTTAACAGAAACTGTTTGACAATGTGTGAATACAATAAATCACACATTAAATGTCACTCACATGCAAAATTTGATTTGTATAATGCATATTACGTAAACAAAAGTTGTTATTAAAATCCACTACTAAATCATTATACATTACGTACAACTCTACATGGTGCCGCTGCTGTGTATGGAACAGGGAAACCAAAGCAGTGGCTCGTACCTCTAGTGGCTGTATTGCTTCAGTAAAATATGTACTGAATACCTAGTGTACAAGACAGTGCAAGAGAAGTGCTATGGTAGAATATGTTTGAAACATACAAAATATACACTAACACTAATAATTTTAATTTCGAAAAACTGAGCACTGTCCGCCCCTCTCTGCTCCAGCTCGTGTTATCCAGAAGCAAACCTTTAATTTCTTCATTCTCCATCCCAACAGCAAAGTGTTGAGCTTAAGATGTAAAAGCTGTATTGAAAGAAATGTCTCGAAACCCCTCTGCTTTTTTGGGATTTTTTTGTTAAATGCCCAGACGACCAAAATAAAAAGTTGAATGCAAACTGTGCAGGCGACTCGTATCATGGAGGCATAACCAATCTCTGGGGTCACTTGACAAGCATAAGTTCATATTATTTTTAGTATTATTCATTTTTTTTAGTAGTAGTAAAATGTGACTGATAATCTGCTTGGAACGGGTACTTAAAAAAAAGCTTTGTCTGCTGCAGTTGGTGCTGCTGCAATGCAAGCTTACTGTATATATCGCAAGCAGGCTCAATTATGTGTAAATAAACTTTTTATTTAAATTATAAAAACATGATTACTGTTCTATATAATGTATTTTTAAACTACATGTGAATGTTTTATTCCATTTATATGGATTACCTGTAAAAATAATAGGATTTTCAATCAAATATAAACAAGTAGCTATGGTGACGTCATCAATATATTATGCAAATTAGTACCATTGAAGGTTCGAACCTTCCTTCAGTAATGTGTTCCGAACCTTCGAAGGTCAAAATGTACCCTTCGTCGCAGCCCTATTTATAAATAATAATAATTTAAAAAACACATACGAACATAATTTAGATATTTTATTTATCATGTAAATCAAAGAAACTACAAAATGACATTGCAAAAGTCTACCGGAAGCCATAATAGTAGTACAGTATTTCATGTTAAATTTCAAAATGTCACATTTTTCAATTTGTCAATTTTACATTAAGTGTACGGAAAACTACAAAGCGGTATGTAATTCAATATGTTAACGTAACATTATTTCAGCATGTTTCATTTAACTTTATGAAGCAAAGTAAGAGATACAGTATATGGTGATGCAGAACTGGCCATAGCTGTACATTATTGAAACAACTGAAAAAAAACTTTGAAAGAAACAAATATGGCATTATTGTATCTGTGTAAACTATTATTTTACGTGCATTTCCTTCAGACCAAGATTAAACTTATTCTAATTTGATCACCAGAAACAGAACCCCAAACCCCTTCCTCTTAATAGCATGAGAAGGACTCCTCCCCACATCTTATTTTTTGGCCAATATTTTTTTTGCAAACCTCTTTCTACAATCGAGTCAGTACACACACATATCCCCAGGGTTGTTGCTGTCCCATTATCTTTGTTTTCTAATCATTGGGATTATACTTTTGCAAAACCATGAAGTCTTTTACAATTTTAAATTACCTCCTTAACTAACAATGAATGTACCTTTTTGACTAAGGTAATCTTTTGCATCCTGTGCTCACCCAATAAGTTATTTAATGTATCTATATAGGTCACACCACAGGAGAAAATACATTCTTAGTGTTCTGGTTTTAGTATAGCTGTACTGTTTTTATGGTTTCCCCTAACACGAACACCATTATGAGTTGTTTTTTTTGCTTTTTGTTTTTTTTGTTTTGTTTTTTAAACAATCAATTGTCTTCTCAGAATAACACATATCAAAAAGAATTCTCTTCAGGCTATAGATGTGGCAAATTTATGGTTCTGTGTGTCAAGAGTACAGCATGATTGGGCCATGCTGTATATTTAATCAATTCCTTCTTCTCCCACCCTTACAGCTCTCATCCCCCACACTCTCCTGTAGTAAACACAATCATTACGAGAACAGAAGGAGACAAGTCACAAGTAGCAACAATCTCCCATATTAGTTTCAGTCCATGTCTGTTCTTTATCAGGGGACTCCACTAGTAGAAATATATTTGTTTTTGCTATAAATTAGGCCTACATGACCACCCCCAGCCACAGCAGTCACTCACTTTACCACCGAGGACACTGATCATTTGATCTATGACCTGGCCTAGGTTGTTTGAACTGTCTAACTGTCTAACCTGTTTGAACTGTCACCCGATTCACAGTGGTGGAATTACATCTACACTGTTGAAAATGTACTTTAGTAGCAATTCTGCTCACAGTATTAATGGAAATTTAAGCAAGCTTTAAAAATGTAATTCAAGTGGAACCAGCAATTCTTTTACATCTTTTTTTTAAAAATACATACAGATAACTCATTCTAAGCCATGTTATATTTGATTATAACATTATAATAAACATTGAGCAGAGAAATCTTAAGCAATTTTTAAACTGTGTTTTAAATACAAAGATAATAAATCATAATCTCAGATACTTTTCCACGACTGTACTTCTCCCACGCTGTCACTGTGAACACTGGCAGGCTTTGTATGTAAACTTATGTAAACTATAATAAGATCCAAAATGGAAAATTACCTATATGGTAACAATATCCTGGGAGACAGTCAGCATGGTTTTAGGAAAGCGAGATCATGTCTAACTAATCTGCTTGATTTTTTTAAGGATACAACAGACAATTGATAATTGCAAAGCATACGACATGGTTTATTTAGATTTCCAGAAAGCTTTTGACAAAGTCCCGCATAAAAGATTAATTCTCAAACTGAGCATGTAGGGATTCAAAAATGCATGCACATGGATTAGGGAGTGGTTAACATGTAGAAAACAGAAAGTACTGATTAGAGGAGAAACCTCAAAATGGAGCGAGGTAACGAGTGGTGTACCACAGGGATCAGTATTAGGTCCTCTGCTATTCCTAATCTACATTAATGATTTAGATTCTGGTATAGTAAGCAAACTTGTTAAATTTGCAGACAACACAAAAATAGGAGAAGTGGCAAACACTGTTGCAGCAGCAAAGGTCATTCAAAATGATCTAGACAGCATTCAGAACTGGGCAAACACATGGCAAATGACATTTAATAGAGAAAAGTGTAAAGTACTGCACGCAGGCAATAAAAATGTGCATTATAAACATCATATGGGAGATACTGAAATTGAAGATGGAATCTATGAAAAAGACCTAGTTTATGTTGAGTCAGAAATGTCTTCATCTAGACAATGTGGGGAATCTATAAAAAAAAAAGGCCAACAAGATGCTCGGATATATTGTGAGAAGTGTTGAATTTAAATCAAGGGAAGTAATGTTAAAACTTTACAATGCATTAGTAAGACCTCACCTAGAATATTGTGTTGTTCTGGTCACCTCGTTACAAAAAGGATATTGCTGATCTAAAAAGAGTGCAAAGCAGAGCAACCAGAATTATCCCGGGTTTAAAAGGCATGTCGTATGCAGACAGGCTAAAAGAATTGAATCTATTCAGTCTTGAACAAAGAAGACTACGCGGTGATCTGATTCAAGCATTCAAAATCCTAAAAGGTATTGACAATGTCGACACAGGGGACTTTTTTGACCTGAAAAAAGAAACAAGGAGCAGGGGTCACAAATGGAGATTAGATAAAGGGGCATTCAGAACAGAACATAGGAGGCACTTTTTACACAGAGAATTGTGGGACTCTGGAACCAACTCCCCAGTAATGTTGTTGAAGCTGACACCCTGGGATCCTTCAAGAAGCTGCTTGATGAGATTCTAACAACCAAACGAGCAAGATGGGCTGAATGGCCTCCTCTCGTTTGTAAACTTTCTTATGTTCTTATGTTATCCAGTTGAAACCATAAAGCAATCTGTCTCTCTCTATCTCAATGTTACCGAAACAAACACCTCTTTTACTAGTGCATACGCATACCTTTACTACTTTTTCGCTAAACTCTCCCTCTCGCTTAATTAAAAGGTAAATCTAACATGCCGTGACTGAACATTTCTTTACTGTTTAGGCATTAACCTTGTGACTCGTGGCTCTGCTGCTTATGAAGACCCCAGATCAGGGATAGCTCGTAAAATATTAATTTTCATTTGGGCCGTTCTACACTACAAATAACAGTAGTACTATGCATTTCGTCCTTGAAAGGTGCCAAAAGATTCTAAGTCAAGGTGCACTGGCATCTAAAAATAAAACACCACTTGATTTCTTAAACAAAAGCTTAGAAACAGGCAATTGAGAGAGTAAAACAAAACATCCACAAACACTAATTGCTGTAGAGGTATAATCTGATCCAATTGTTTAGTTTTATTCTCATTGCAAAAAAAATACAATCTCTCGAAGCCTTCCCTCCCCACTACAGTATTAAGTTAAATACAAATAATCAAATGAATAAAATATTGGTGTTATGTATACCCATGATTCCTTAATATTCAGATAATTAGACAGAATTGCACTTATACAGTAGTTCTAACCCAAAACTAAAGTTTCAAAAGTGCATAAATTCAGTTGTCACTCCTTTTACCTTTTTTGTTTCCCCAAGTTGTGCTTTTAAAATGTGCATTGGCTAATTCAGGGAGCTGCACAATCTGTTATTTATTTTTATATCCGGGGAAGGAGAGGGAAAATTAGGTCAGGACCATGCATGGGAATTTGTGTTATAAAAGCTAGGGTAAAAGACCTAGTTTTTTTTAAGTGAAACATTTAGTTTTTTCTTGCCAGTTTTACAACACAGATTTATTTTTGCTTTGCTTTTACTTTTATATTATATATATATATATATATATATATATATATATATATATATATATATATATATATATATATATACATATATATATATATATAGTATGCAAAAGTTTTAGGCAGGTGTGAAAAAATGCTGTAAAAGTAAGAATGCTTTCAAAAATAGACATGTTAATAGGTTATATTTATCAATTAACTAAATGCAAAAGTGAGTGAACAGAAGAAAAATCTAAATCAAATCCATATTTGGTGTGACAACCCTTTGCCTTCAAAACAGCATCAATTCTTCTAGGTACACTTGCACAAAGTCAGGGATTTTGTAGGCATATAGTCAGGTGTATGATTAAACAATTATACCAAACAGGTGCTAATGATCATCAATTCAATATGTAGGTTGAAACACAATCATTAACTGAAACAGAAACAGCTGTGTAGGAGGAATAAAACTGGGTGAGGAACAGCCAAACTCAGCTAACAAGGTGAGGTTGCTGAAGACAGTTTACTGTCAAAGTCATACACCATGGCAAGACTGAGTACAGCAACAAGACACAAGGTAGTTATACTGCATCAGCAAGGTCTCTCCCAGGCAGAAATTTTAAGGCAGACAGGGGTTTCCAGATGTGCTGTCCAAGCTCTTTCAAGAAGCACAAAGAAGCGAGCAACGTTGAGGACCGTGAGCGCAGTGGTCGGCCAAGGAAACTTACTGCAGCAGATGAAAGACACATCATGCTTACTTCCCTTCGCAATCGGAAGATGTCCAGCAGTGCCATCAGCTCAGAACTGGCAGAAAACAGTGGGACCCTGGTACACCCATCTACTGTCCGGAGAAGTCTGGTCAGAAGTGGCCTTCATGGAAGACTTGCGGCCAAAAAGCCATACCGCTGGCGTGGAAACAAGGCCAAGCGACTCAACTATGCACAAAAACACAGGAACTGGGGTGCAGAAAAATGGCAGCAGGTGCTCTGGACTGATGAGTCAAAATTTGAAATATTTGGCTGTAGCAGAAGGCAGTTTGTTCAGCGAAGGGCTGGAGAGCGTACACGAATGAGTGTCTGCAGGCAACAGTGAAGCATGGTGGAGGTTCCTTGCAAGTTTGGGGCTGCATTTCTGCAAATGGAGTTGGGGATTTGGTCAGAATTGATGGTCTCCTCAATGCTGAGAAGTACAGGCAGATACTTATCCATGATGCAATACCATCAGGGAGGCATCTGATTGGCCCCAAATTTATTCTGCAGCATGACAACGACCCCAAACATACAGCGAAAGTCATTAAGAACTATCTTCAGCGTAAAGAAGAACAAGGAGTCCTGGAAGTGATGATATGGCCCCACAGAGCCCTGATCTCAACATCATCAAGTCTGTCTGGGATTACATGAAGAGAGAGAAGCAACTGAGGCTGCCTAAATCCACAGAAGAACTGTGGTTAGTTCTCCAAGATGTTTGGGCCAACCTACCTGCGAGTTCCTTCAAAAACTGTGTGCAAGTGTACCTAGAAGAATTGATGCTTGATGCTGTTTTGAAGGCAAAGGTTGGCCACACCAAATATGGTTTTGATGTAGATTTTTCTTCTGTTCACTCACTTTGCATTTAGTTAATTGATAAATATAATCTATTAACATGTCTATTTTTGAAAGCATTCTTACTTTACAGCATTTTTTCACACCTGCCTAAAACTTTTGCACAGTACTGTATATATATATATATATATATATATATTTTTTTTTAAGGACAATGAGCGAATGTGGCTTCAAAAAGGTTACGCATTAGTTACGAGAGCACTGTCATCTCCAGGGATGAAAGAATACACTTGTCTACAGTAGAACACAGAGGAACAGTCCAAGCAACATATTTTTCTTTTTTTTTTTTTAAACTAAACAACTTTATGCTCTCTGGGAAGCATAGGCTGTTAAAGGTTTTACGGGAATAAACTTGGGTGTTTTTTTTTTGTTATTTATTATTTTAACAATCCAACTGCTTACTTTGAAAGTGATTAATCAAAGTGAAGAAAACCAACCATCAAATGTGGTATGTTTTGAATTTCCTTTTTCTGGTATATCATTCAGATGAGATGAGCTTATTACAAGTTAATTGAAACCTCATTTTGAAATATGAGGTAAATGTTTTCCATGTTATCGCAATTACCATTCAATTGCTCTCTTTAAATTTCAAATTGCATGTGCCCTTAACACTGTGCTACTTGATTACACTAGACTAGGGTTTTCAACAGGGGGTACTTCTAAGAGTCAAGAGGAGGTATGCAGGATGACTCAGAAATGCAAAAATAAAAATTAAAGTAAAAGAAAATAATGATCTTGAACTGATTTTTTTTTATTATTATTAAAACAGTACCTTTGTATTATCTCTACACCACTGTGCATAAATATTTAATTTTTGTTTAGCAGCTCAGACTTTACAGTAGTTTCAAAATGATCATCCATGCGTGATTCTAATCGAGCATGATTCCACCGGGATATCTGGCGCGGCTGCATTTTAGTAACAGCGACAGGTTGAATTGTTTTCAGGCACTCAATCCTGTGTATCTTTGAGTCAAAAATGGATACATTTCCTACTTGCATGAGAAAAACAAAGGAAGAAAACAAGAGTCTACAGAAAGTGCAACATTTTTATGTTGGCTTGAATACAAAGTTTATCATTGGGAAGTAAATGGCAAAGTGAAAACATTTACAGTGCAGACTGTTTTGGATTATTTATAATAGCTTTGCCAAATATGAAAAGTGAATAGCTGTGTTATTTGATTCTGTGCATGTAATTAAACATTAAGAATTACTGTTTTGTATTCTGTCCTAAACCAGCAGTGTGTCAGTCTAAAACTGTTGTGACAAATTATATACCAAATAAAAAGGGAAAGAATCTGATTATTCTGTCGTTTATTGCAACTATGGTACCATTCTGTAGTGTGAACATTGTAAAGGGGTACTTGAGCTGAAACCTTGTGATAGAGATCGAATGATTCTTGGTGTTAGATCTCCCTCCCGACCTGCAAGGGCGCTGTGTAAAGGGAACAGAGTACCCTGGACTAAATGGCATGACAGTTTATTCCCAGGGTTAGGTGGAAGCCGGCCATCTAGAAAAGGGGCTAAGCTACGGTACCTGAACTCAATGACCCGGACAGGAAACGCCGTGGCATCCACGGATTGGAGGAGCGGATGCGCTCGTTAACCATGGGGTCATAATGGAGGGTATAAATAGGGGTCGTAGTGAAAGTGATCTGTTCCTTTGTAAATGGTTAGATCAAACCTAGAAGGAGAACCCTGTGATACCAAAAACGTGAGTGTTGTTTTTTGTTTGTCTGTCGAAGTAAAAACTGTTTGTTTGTTATTTTAGACGGCTACTAAACACGATCCGGAGCTTTTACAACATTATTATTTAAACATGTTCGCCATAAGGCTCTGGACATTGATTACTCAATAAACACCTTTGCACCTGGATATCGTTGTCTGTCTGTTTCATTCTGCACTGCTGCATTGCATTCACCTGCACTCACTTACCCACTTTGCCACAAACCTCCAGACAGAAGGGGTACAGTCTAAAAATAAATAAATTGAAATCCATTACACTAGACAAGGCACTCATCAATGTTAGGAGGACAATGTATATTCTGTCCTCAAAATCAGAACACACATGTACTGTAGCACCTAAAAACTACATGTCACTTGATTAAAAATATTTATCGGTTAATATATGGGCTGGAGTTAATTAAAATCGGTAGATTAATTGGTAGAGTAATCCATGCACATTTAATAAAGGTAACGATCTTATAGTGGCTGTCCTACACAGTAATACTAAAAGAATCAATAGAATATATATATATATATATATATATATATATATATATATATATATATATATATATATATATATATATATATATATATATATACAGTACTGTGCAAAAGTTTTAGGCAGGTGTGAAAAATGCTGTAAAAGTAAGAATGCTTTCAAAATAGACATGTTAATAGATTATATTTATCAATTAACTAAATGCAAAGTGAGTGAACAGAAGAAAACTCTAAATCAAATCCATATTTGGTGTGACAACCCTTTGCCTTCAAAACAGCCACAGATACTGCTCCAAGCAAGTCCCCAGCGCTCTCTGATTCTGAAGACGTTTCATGCCAGACAGCAAGTCGTCTCATTCAACCAACACAGGTAAGGCACACGTGTGAGGAGTAGGCCTAATAAAAATGATTCTCTTAAATACAGAAAATTTAACTCTGTCTGGGAAGATGAGTTTTTCTTTATCGAGTTAGAAAATAAACACATCTGTCTGATTTGTCAGAAATCCGTGTCAGTCATGAAGCGGATCAATCTGGAAAGGCATTTTAAAATAATGCACAGTGATTATTCAGTCCGCTTTCCCATGGGATCTATAATTAGAAAAGTGCAAGTAAAGAAACTGAAAACATCCCTGAATTACCAGGAGCAGTTGTTAACTCAGGCAACTGGGCAGGAATCAGTAGTTACTGAAGCGTCTTTTCGAATTATATGGATTTTACTCAAACATAAGAAAGCTTTGAGTGACGCAGAAATCATAATAAAAAAAAAGTTTGTGCTTCAGAAACAGCAGTGACGTTGTGCACATTGCAACAGCATGACAGCGGGAAAAGCCGTCAAGAAAGTCACAGAAAATGACAAAGCGAATCTGTAAAACTCGAGCCTCAGCACACTACAAGCCTTCGTGGAGGCAAATGGTTATCCGTTGTTTATCAGCTCAAAATTGTCCAAGTACAGTGCATACTTCCATCAAATATTTGTTTGCTCCGTTGTACTCACAAGATCTATATTAAGGTACTGTACACACCTGTTTTACTTTTATGTTTAATTGTACTGTATTACAATAACTTTGTTTATGCCGGCTGTTATATACTGTACATTATTTTACTTTTCATATCATGCTTTGCCAGAGAATAGTGCTGTTTGGTTTGAGTGCATAACATATTGCAAGTTGTTTTATTTTTCTGAACTTGTACAGTATTTTGGGTTACTTGTAATTATATATAAAAATAACTTTGTTTATGCTGGTTGTTATATACATTATTTTACTTTTCATATAACAGGGCGAATAAGACAAGGGCAAATACAATCAATATTCAGCAGGTGGAAAACAGACACCCAAATATGCTCATCAAAAGCCAGATTTGGATAAAAAAAATAATACCAAGGTTCTTTACGCATGTGCTAGGCCGGGTTTCAAATTCTATCAATAACCAGTTTAAAAGTAGTGTCAAGTAGATCAGTCACGTGAAACAACAGTGTTGAGTTATCCACTAGTCTTTAATAGTTTTTAACCCTTCGGTACTGGTAATAACTGTACAGTTACGAGCAAAGCATGGTGTTGAATTAAAAAATTAAGAGGCAGGATGCATATTTTATATGGAGAAAATCCGGGACCAAGACTGTCTGTCGAATTAAGCAAAGGTGTCAAGTTAACCGAGGTTATGTATGCATGTATGTATGTATGTATGTATGTATGTATGTATGTATGTATATAAACCTAGAATTTGTGTAAAAACAGTGTTCAACACTGCAGATCTGTAAAGGTCAAGGACTCCACAGCACTAAAACAGTAGACCAGTAAAGTAATCAATTATTAAAATATATACATCTATGCCCATTTTTATTCAATTAGTATAAGACACAAAGAGCTAGATTCTCAAAGCAATTTACGCCAAATCATCATTAACACTTATTTATTTTTATTTATTTATTAAAGAAAAAAATGCATCCCCAATACCTCATACAGGGGTCTTAAGTTGCTGGCTATTGGTGCTTTTACCTTTCCAAAAAATATAAAAAATTAAACAAAAATAAAATAGATAATTGTGCTTCTAGTCATTTTGACACAGAACCACATTCTGACCCAGTACACCAGACATAGCAAAGGGAAGAGAGCAGATGGAGAAGTACTGGACATCTCTTCTCTGCTGCTATTAGGAACTGTACAAACAGATCTGGTTTGAGAACTGCCAACCAACTAACCACATGCAAGCAGGCTGGAAGTGAATGCAAATCAGAAAGATTTCCACTAATCAAGGTAATTGGGATCTTCCAGTCTTTGCTTACAGTTTGTCCTTTTACTATTTGTATCTCCCAAACACTACTTGCCCAGTTCTGAACCTTTGCTGAAAACCAGGCAGCAGTACTTTTCCAGCTACTGCGCATCAAAGCCTGACGTTGGGTCATTAGCTTGTGGCTGCATGAACTGTACGGAAAATCTCAACTTCTGTCTTCCTTCACACTGCATCATTTATTGTTGGTAGACAACACACAGACCAGCATAATTAAGATCTGGAAAGGACTTATTTTATTTAGGCTATTCTTGGGACTTTAAAATTAGCACTGGATGGCTGATCCACAATTCCTTTTTGCTCAATACAAAGTAACAGACTTTAAGTACAGACAGTAGTGTAATTGAGGGTAAACATGGATAAACTGAGTTTACCCACTTTCATTTGGGGAATATGGAGTTTACCCAGTTCTCATTTAAAGAATAAAGCAATTACTCATGCCTACTCTATTGTGATAAGCAAATCCTGGCTATACCAAGGGTTAAAGCCAAGGCATATTCCAATTTATTTTGCAACTCTGTGCATTTAATGATGGGCAGAATCTCTTCTGATTAACTTAACACAAAATTCTGCATGACCACTACAACATAAATGCATGTAATCTACTGTAAAGGCATCTCTGCACACGCTTACTACCTATCGTAAAGGTTAGTTTGCCCACTTCCTTTTTTATCACTACACCACGGGACCAGTGCAACCCCTACCTGTCCATTTTTCACACAAGTCAATGACTAATGAGTAGAAACAGCAGAGAGCAGGCTGTAAATTAAGCCTCTGAGGCACTTGCATTATTACAAACCCTGCCTGCAAACCCTGTCCCAATGTTTACATAGGTCTATAACACAAGAAGGATCTCTGCTACTGCCAACTTTATCAAGGTTTTTATTTGACAGTGTGATGTTGAATGTAAATAAAACTTAGGGCAATACAGCAGGTTTAGACTCATACAGTAGGTGTCTGTAGAGGTGTTTTTTTTTGCTTTTTTTTTGCAATGTGAAACTCAAGAACCCGAATATTGCAGCAAGATTTTCAGACCTCCTTTATCTTTATGTCGTATTCCCCAAATGTTCCCTGCAGCACAAGTCAACGTCATTCATCAGTAACGAAGTAGCAGGCAATCTGCTCAAAAGTTCCTTTTCGCATTACTTACACACTGCACAGATCACTGCTCAAGGTTAAGAAAACAAAGCCCATGTATTTTGGCAGGTGGAATATATTGTGAAGAGCAACACATTTGGTACGTTTATTTCTGAATAAGATTGTTCAACTAAAAAGAAAATATCCAACAATCTGTAATCCATTTATTGTAGGCAGTTTTTCAAAAAGTCTATAATTACCCAGAAGATAAAATCAAGCTGGAGGACATTTTTAAAACTCTTCATGTGGTCAAATCAGCAGCGATATTTTTCAGTGAAAACTGAAAACACAAACAAATATCAAATATTAAAAAAAATATATATATTAAGATACTGGTACTTTATTCTTTCAGCATCATCCATTATTGTCAAGGTGTAGGCTAGATGAATTTTGGAAACTAAAGATTTTTTGCAGCGAAAATGTAATTTCAAGGAAGATTTAATGTTACTTCAATATTTGTCCTCATTGTCCCTCCTCTGCACTGATCCATTAACATCTATTGACACTCTTGGCATTGGCATTTGGCGTTTCAGCCACAATACAGGTTTTCAAGAACATATATTAAGCAGTATCCCACCATAAAGTATCCCCCCTTCAATCAACCATATTAGTGCTTAGTAAATACAGTTACTGCTGATCGCATATGTCATTGATGATAATATCTATTGACAGCTTTTGCCGTTTTCTTCAAAAGGCCTTGGGCAAATGTGAAATCTACTTGCAATTTTATTTTTTTAACATGGCGAAAACCAGCAACATTTCTTACTCCTCCATTTTTTTTTTGCCGAACTCCCTGTGAGACGGACGTCTCCATTGAAAATCAGCGGAATCGAGTATCTTGATTAATAGAATATCTTTTGAAACGCCATTTCTAATAAACTGTAACATTATTGGCTGAAGCAGTTTTGAGTGAGACTGGATTTTCATTGGTTAAAAATATTAGTGTGTGCCCCCATTGGCTAGAAAGGTTGCAGTGTTCTCGGCACAGTGCGAGATTGACAGTTGGAAGTTTGTCTGTTTGTTGGGAAGCTTGCAAGGAAATTCATCTGGTTGACTGGAAATTTGCATGTCCGTACAGCCTTTCGCATTAATGAATTGGCAAATTAATTAGTGAATTATTAGATGAATTAAGAAATACGTTTATGAATTACTGTATGAATTGACGAATTTATGGACGAACTGCTGGACAAATTGACCAATTCATGAATTGACAAACGAATTGACAAACAAATTGACAAATTAATGGCTGGATAGTTTTGGCACAAAAGGCGCTCCATACCCGCGAGCAAAGCAAGGTCGTGTCTCAAACAATGGCTGGGTTTACATGCACATGAAAATCGACTCTACAGTCATGACTGTGTGGCGTCACACAAATACATCATGAAACAGCAAACAGACGTCCTTTTGGCAGCGCGACTTTAACAGCAGGGTCAATCGCTTTCTCACTTCATTTTTAGTAAAGATGGATTATTTCATGTTTGACTTTTCTCGCTTAAGTCAAAATGTCCTGTGGTGTGACTGTCCCCAATGGTGTGTAGCAATAAAAACTCTGAATAAGTTAATCTTTTATGCTTCAAAAATGCTAGATAAGGCTCCTAAACTAATTCTACAGGGATACCCTGTGCAACGATAAGATAGTATTATCTAAAAAAAAAAAAAAAAAAAAAAAAGTTAGTCTCAGAAATCTCTTAAATCATCATCTATGCCTACCTGTATGACATTATGATTTTGTATGTCCTTCGGTGTGACATAGAAAAGGAATTTATCAACAAACAATCAATAAACTGCTTATAATCTTACATTGAAAACAAATATATGTCAATAGATTCAAGGTCATGAGATGATATATGTGGCTTTATAAGTGCCTGTTTGCAGTAACTAAGGTGTGACAAAAATGTCCTACAGCGTGACAAATATGTGAGCGTCGCTCCATAGGACCGAGTTGTCACACCATAGGAAACAAATGTTTTATCTATGGGTTTTTAGCCTGATAAGAGGTACTACCTCCTTGTATAATCTATAAAGGCAGTATACATAATTTACCAAGAATTGCTGCAGGATTTTAAGTGATAAATGTATCATATTTTCAGTTATAGCTAATCCTTTGCTGGAAAATGTTCTACCACAACTGATAATGATGTACAGATTTTTCGTTAACATCTCTTAACCTTTATTTATTCCATTTGCTTCCAGATGCCCACTAGCAAAGAGAATAGCAAAGTACCGAGGAAAGAGCAATAACGAACCTGACGAATTAGGTATATTATGGAAGGTTCATCATAGACACAGCCAGAGCCAAAAGGAGTATTCTCATTTTTTATTTCTGTATCATAAGCTTAACATTTAATCTCCACCACTGCATTATTATTGTGTGGCCCTTATGATTGTAACTGCTCTCATTGTTACTAAAGCGTGTTTTATCATTTGAGAAATATAACTAAACTTACATCTATTATTTCTGTATCTGATGCCGAGAGGCTAATGCATGCCTTTGTTTCATCAAGAATCGACTAGTGTAATTTACTTTTTTTCTGGGATTCCAAAATATTTGGTGTCTCGCTTGCAGCTTATTCAGAATGCTGTTGCAAGAATTCTAACTAAAACCAGAAAAGGTGAACATATTACTCCTGTCTTGGCCTCCTATCACTGGCTTCCTGTGCAGTTTTGAATTGATTTTAAGATTTTATTTTTAACTTATAAAGCCTTTAATGGATTAGCACCCAGGTATTTACAAGAGCTGTTGATCCCATACATTCCTAAACGGAATCTTAGATCTCAGGATGCAGGGCTCTTGGTTATTCCAAGGGTAAATACAAACAGTATGGGAGGAAGGGCCTTTTCTTATAGACTCCTACATTATCGAACGCTCTGCCTTTTTTTGTCAGAGAAGCTAGGAGTCTTGCTGTTTTTAAGTCAAGATTGAAGACTTATTTTTATTTTTTAAATATACATGATTGGCAATGTATTTACTTTTATTTAAAATAGTCTTATTATAATCTTTATGCTTTATTATGCTGTGTGTATTATGTTTTCTGTAAAGCACCAAGGTGCTATATAAATGAAAATAAATAAATAAATAAATAAATACCATTCGATTTAGTGTGCCATTAATCTTTGTACTACATAAACTTCATTTTTCCCACTGCTGGTACCTCCTTTGCATAGCCATGTATGGCTTATTTATCCATGCGATTTATAATAACAAGATTTCAGAAAGGTGTTAGTAAGATGGAAATGACTGATGACCATTCCCTCAGTATCAACATTTACTCAGCTAACAAGCAAAGGCGATTAGGACAGAAGTACAAGTATTCTCCATCAAGGACCTCACTGAAGCTAGACAGAGAGAGATGCGGGATAGTTGGAGGAAATCAAAAAGAAAGATCAAGATGCTGTCAGTCATATCTCAGAGCAAGAACCTTCACCTTCATCACACTTTGTGAAGTGGTCACAGGATGAATGGGGAAAAATGTTAAATCTTCAGGTAGCATGATCAATGTAGGAATACGTCTGAACTCCTCCCCCTGCAGTACATCTGCCGTATGTTCCCTTTCTCTCATAAAACACGTCTTTTACTTGCGCCTCTTTCCTTGTAACATGTTTCTGATTTTATTAAAAAATATATATATTAAAAAAGGTGTATTTTGTTTCAAAATGTTTCCCATTGCCTATCTTGTATTTCCTCATTTGTCACATCGCAAATCATTATCGTATCATTCAAACTTATGTGTAGCGTCCCATGGTGTGACATCAAAGTCCTACGGTGTGATGTTTAAAATTGGTATGAAAAATATCATGAATAAATGCTTTAAATCAGTAAATGTGCACAATATCAAGGAAAACTGAATAATACAAAGCTATTCAAATAGTTTAATTTTTGTTAGGAAGAGTTTTTAATTAAGAAAATCAACTGACAGGCGCCAGCTACGGCAAAACCGATTACCGTTAGACCACAAGTCTCATATATAAAGACTTTCAAAAATCTAAAAAAGTGTTTTGGCCAAGGTAACAACAGATACATTTTTTTAGTTTCCCAACCATCATTATATATCAAATTTATTTATTTATTTTAAAGAAAATGTTGTCGTCACATGACAGGACAGTTTTAGGCCACCAATTAACTAAATCCTGCAAAAAATGTGAAAGTTAATTGGATCTGGCGTGGACAAATGTATGTTCAGAAAGTTAAGACCCTATAAAATCCAATGCAAGCTTAGTTATGGTGTTTTTTTAAACTTAGATTTTTTTTTTCAATTTTGAAAACCTTAAATATATCCTTCACCCAATTACCAAATATCTGAAATGCCATCAGCAAAAAAAAACAGGTGGCAAACGCCATTTTCTGGTAAATAGCACAAGAAATGTTAAGTTTTCAATTGTCCTCACCACCAATGAAATTCCTGATAAACCTGGAAGAACAGATGGCTATGTGGTGGCAGACAGGAAGCTAATCTTGTTTGCATTGAATCTGCCATTTCCTGCCTTCCTAAATACTTGTAAGGAAAGTCATGTTATACTTCCAATAAAGTGTAAGTGTAGCCGACTAGGAAACAACCTACTGGCAGTGC
This sequence comes from Acipenser oxyrinchus oxyrinchus, assembly GCA_030684275.1. Taxonomy (NCBI): domain Eukaryota; kingdom Metazoa; phylum Chordata; class Actinopteri; order Acipenseriformes; family Acipenseridae; genus Acipenser; species Acipenser oxyrinchus. Next base: position 61,491,277 of record CM060250.1, read on the forward strand.
ATTGCCTTTGTGGACATGCCAACAGGCCTACAGCAAAATGGCGTACCAGATTATTCCAACGTGCATACCAAGTAACAAAATTTAGTATTAAATAAAAACCGCAAAGTTAGCTCTGTGTCCAGAAAAAACAACTACATTTACTCTGGCTTTCATGACTACCCGTATCAATTGTATATCATAACTAAAACAAAATAGGAAAGCATTCACATGTGTCCAGGAAGCCTGTGAAGTCAGATCAAGTAACTCAGAAAGAAAGAAAAAAAGCTGAAATCTGCGTATTTGTTGTAAACCACTGTAAGAACTTACTAATACAAAATTAGGAGAAGTGACTGGTATTCATTCCTGTAATTTTACACATTAAAACAATAAACTCTTTATACCAATCCTGGTATTCAGTGACATGCTGGGATCAATAATAAATCAAATTTTCTAATAAAATCACATTTTTGATGGTTTATTAAACAAGAATGAAAGAAAAATAACAAGCCAATTATTGTAATGCTAGATATATTGTAGTTATATGAGAGACTGAAATTATATTTTGTCTCTGGATGATGAGCACAGTTAGCTCTATTACCCTGTATCTAGTCATGTCCTTTTAACAAATCCCAGATGTCCCATACTTTAGTCAGCCTATATTATTTCAAAAAGGTAAAATTACCTGCTTAAAACAGTAAAAACAGAGAGAGCACAAATCAAAAGTAATCAAGCACATTTAATGTAATTAATTGAACTTCCCAAAGTACTACTGCAATCCCTCATTTTATATAATTAATCATCAGTCATTACGGCAAGAACTCACAGAGGTATTTAACATGTCAGTGCACATTTATACAAGTTATTCTTCTTCCTCTTATTTCAGCATAAGCTCCGTGCCAGCAAAAACATTTTCACATCTCGTGTATTATTGTATTAATCCCCAGCCATAGGTCTTAATTCTGTAAAAAATCCTTCATGGGAATATAGATAGGCTTGTCAGCTTGCACAATAAAAACTAGAAGTTGATTAACCCAGCTTCTAAGTTTAAAAAGCAAAGCGGCCAGCTGAGCAGATATGGTCATCTACATTATCAATTTACAGTATGATCCTGGTGGTGACAAGTCAATGGGATGTTGTGTTTCACAAGCCCATCTATCGTGTATGAATATTTTAAATATATAAAAGCTCCGAGCTTAATGCACAAACTGCATGGCCTGTCCATACAACAGTTGAATACAGATGGCTTATGTTTAAAACTAGCTAAAAGCAATAAAAAAAAAACATGCAACTTTAAAACATTTACAAATGTTACTATTAAAATTCATCAACTATGGTATTTAGCCTTGGGGGCTACTATTTCTGAATACACCTAGGATTGCTTTGTCCGTGTACGAGGAGAAAAAAAAAACAATGAATACAGACATGCCACAGTTGTTACTTCTCTGCCTACTTTCACATGCAGTTTCTCTAAGTGCAATAAAAACCTTTTGAAAGATAAGATTTAAATCAGATGTAGGGATTAAAAATGTAAAACAGTCTATTTTGAAAATAATAATTAGCATTTATAAAGGTTTATAAAAACAGGTAGTATGCTTCCTTCAGGCCCTGAGAAAGAAAATCAGGACAAAAAGGGTTCATACGCAAATGTTAAACCTATAACGTACCCTCATTGGATGAATATCAGCATACGGTGGCTTGCCTTCAGCCATTTCTATTGAAGTAATGCCTAACGACCAGATGTCGGCCACGCAGTTATAACCGATTTCTTGAATAACTTCTGGCGCCATCCAGAATGGGGTGCCAATGACAGTATTACGTTTAGCCATTGTGTCCTGCAAACAATGAGAAAGACAGTCACATTAATTCAAAGTCCAAGACCCAGTGGCTCACAAAGTAAAAACACCACTGCTTGAAACGCAGGATGAATGATGCCAGCATGGTTCGAATCTTGGGGGTGTTGCAGTAGTCTTTACCCTCGCCCGGCCAGGGTGGAAAACCGGCAGGGGATAGTTCACATCATAATGCCTTGGCAACCCCTACCGATCAGACACCTGATGAGTGCAGTCAGAGGCTTCCCGGGCTGGGCTTCGGCCTTTAAGGTTCAGTCACTACTTTGGTATCTCTGGTTAGAAAGGTGAATAGAGGCGATTGGCTTGACAACATGAACAGATATACTGTAAAGGTGGCAAATTAGCTCTGGAATTTGACATTTAATAAAAACTTTGTCCCTAAGCAAAACAATGGCACCCCCAGCAGCAAAAATCTCTTTTGATCTTTTGGGCAGTAAAGGGATGCGCTTCTGTGTTGTACACCAACAATTGTTTAGAAAACAGCACAAACATTTGGCATCTCACTTTTTTTTTAGCCTTTTAGTGGCAATTGTGTTTAATGCCAACTACCAATCAACTCAAATAAATCCATTTCACACTATTAGAAATAAACATGAAAACAGCACTTACTGTTAGCTGCCCAGCAACACCAAAGTCAGCTAGTTTTGCATGTCCCTCTGTATTCAGAAGAATATTTCCAGCTTTGATGTCTCTGTGAATTTTCCTCATAAAATGAAGATACTCTAGTCCTTTAAGTGTTGACTTCAGAATGGTTGCTATCTCGTCTTCTGTAAGCTGAAAAACAAACAAGTCCGACCCATAAATCCTTTCTTCTTGATATTTTGTTGCTGTTATCTTTCTCCAAAAGACAAACAGATTTGATAACAAAACAACAACAAACACAGTGAATGTTTTGCTTATTCTTCATTGTAGAGTAGAAGGGTTTGTTATTATTATTATTATTTGTTTATTTAGCAGACGCCTTTATCCAAGGCGACTTACAGAGACTAGGGTGTGTGAACTATGCATCAGCTGCAGAGTCACTTACAATTAGGTCTCACCCGAAAGACGGAGCACAAGGAGGTTAAGTGACTTGCTCAGGGTCACACAATGAGTCAGTGGCTGAGGTGGGATTTGAACCGGGGACCTCCTGGTTACAAACCCTTTTCTTTAACCACTGGACCACACAGCCTCCCTTGTTGTTTTGAAATCAAATTTAATGGGAATTCAGTGAGAAAGGAAAACAACAAAATGCACTTGTTGCCATCTTACGTCCTTACTGTTGGTTTGGATTAGGCTGCATGCTGACATGGAGGCTGAAATCGTGAAATGGCTTTGGCAATTTGACAAGTGTGGTCAACTAGAGGAACGAGATGAATTCACTTCAAGCAACAGGTGAAAACACCTAAAAAAAAGTGTTTGTGCACTTATGCATGCCTGGAAGTTAGTGCTTGCTCATATCTAGAAACAGCACACAAATTGGTATAAACACACTGGTGGAAAGCATAGTTCATAAAACGTAAAAAGTACTGGAACAGTCCAGACAAAGCCAAGACCTGGGAGGCCTGTGAGTCAAAGTGTTTGAGCCAGAGAATAGTTTGGAAAGTGAAGAACCATCTCAAAAGAAATGCTTTAACTATGGCAATCTGATGACAAGAAACACCATCTATATTTTGCCATATGGATTCTGTTGCACATAAAACACAGCAAATGGCCAAACTAAAAATTTTCAGAAGTGTACTTTAAGGCCAGCGATTTTGTATTTCAGTGTTTTTTTCCCACCTCTTTTGTAAGCTATACTTTTTCAGAGAACAGACCATGCTGTAAGACTACTTGGTGTGCTTAGCTTGGCTGAGCTGTGTAAATACAACTTACCAGTGCATATATACACATGTAAAATGTTACTTTGAAACACAGCCAGATTCCTCCATACAGCCCCAGAGTCTGTTATACTTAATAACTTGCGTATAACCTTAGTTATACAGTGCGACATATAGTACGTATGTAACCAGCCTCCACTTTGTGTAACTTCCTAAACATGTACATACAGTGCCTTGCAAAAGTATTCAGACCCCTGACCAATTCTCTCGTATTACTGAATTACAAATGGTATATTGAAATTTCGTTCTGTTTGATATTTTATTTTAAAACACTGAAACTCAAAATCAATTATTGTAAGGTGACATTGGTTTGGGAAATATTTTTAAGAAAAATAAAAAACTGAAATATCTTGCTTGCATAAGTATTCAACCCCCACACATTAATATTTGGTAGAGCCACCTTTTGCTGCAATAACAGCTTTAAGTCTTTTGGGGTAAGTATGTACCAGCTTTGCACACAGTGTCGGAGTGATTTTGGCCTTGAGCAGATTTGCTCCAGGGTGTTCAGGTTGGTTGGACGACGCTTGTGGACCGCAATTTTCAAATAGTGCCACAGATTCTCAATGGGATTGAGATCAGTACTTTGACTGGGCCACTGTAGGACATTCACCTTTTTGTTCTTGAGCCACTCCAATGTTGCTTTGGTCTTGTGCTTGGGATCATTGTCCTGCTGAAAGGTGAATTTCCTCCCAAGCTTCAGTTTTTTACTGGACTGAAGCAGGTTCTCTTGCAGTATTTCCCTGTATTTTGCTCCATCCATTCTTCTTTCAATTTTAACAAGATGCCCAGTCCCTGCTGATGAGAAGCATCCCCACAGCATGATGCTGCCACCACCATACTTTATTGTAGGGATGGTGTGTCTTGAGGCATGGGCAGTGTTAGGTTTGCGCCACAAAAAGCTCTATCTTGGTCTCATCTGACCACAAAACCTTTTCCCACATCGCAGCTGGGTCACTCTCATGCTTTCTGGCAAATTCCAGACGTGCTTTCAGATGGTACTTTTTGAGTAACGGCTTCTTTCTTGCCACCCTCCCATACAGGCCAGTGTTATGCAGAGCTCTTGATATGGTTGACTGGTGCACCATTACTCCACTCCCAGCCACTGCAAAGTGATTGTTGGCCTCTCTGTGGCTTCTCTCACAAGTCTCCTTCTTGTTTGAGCGCTGAGTTTTGAGGGACGGCCTTTTCTTGGCAGTGCCTGGGTGGTGTGATGCAGCTTCCACTTCCTGATTATTGATCCAACTGTGCTCACTGGGATATCCAAACACTTGGATATTATTTTGTACCCTTTCCCTAATCTATGCATTTGTATTACTTTATCTCTAACTTCTGTAGAATGCTCTTTGGTCTTCATTTTCCTTCAGATTCACAGCCTGACCAATGATCCTTCAACAGTGGGGTTTTTATCCAGAAAATGTCACAGCAACTTTAATGGTTCACAGGTGGAGGCCAATGGTAAGGTAATTGTGTTCTCGTTAGGGCAATTTCTTTCATCGGTGTAAACTGGGAGTTTCCACAGCACAGGGGTTGAATACTTATGCAAGCAAGATATATCATTTTTTTATTTTTCTTAAATATTTCCCAACATAAAACTAATGTCACCTTACAATAACTGATTTTGAGTTTCAGTGTTTTAAAATAAAATATCAAACAGAACAAAATTTCAATGTACCATTTGTAATTCAGTAATATGAGAGAATTGGTCAGGGGTCTGAATACTTTTGCAAGGCACTGTATATATTTGGGATTTATAATTTGATGTACACAAAATAGTATGCACAACAAACAGCGTACATAACATGGATTTAAGAATGTGTAGACCAGTGGTCCTCAAAGCCGTGCCTGCCAAGCCAGACCATTGTGTCCGTGGCAGCTGTTCTCTTATTTTATATTGTAACAACCGCGGTTCCTGCAGGCAAGGGTTTCTCACACTCGGAGGTGGGACGTGAACCCGGGACCTCCAGCACTGAAGCATAGTGCTGATACCGCTGCCTGTTAGTTTCAGTAGTGGGATGCAGGTACCCCGAAATGCACTTGGAAGCCTGTACCTGGTGAGCAAGTCTGGCAGGGGAGAGTGTAGTGTGCACGGGGTAGGGGTCAGGGTTGGTAGGTGACGCAATCAAATATGAAGACATAAACCCGATACCAGCTCCTGCAAGTGAGGCAGCTCTTTTGTACAGCGGTATTGGAGCTATGCTTCAGTGCTGGAGGTCTAAGGGTTTGCATCCCATCTCCGCCTGTGAGAAACTCCTGCCTGCAGGAACCGAGATTGTTACATTATATATTAGTGCTGGGACAAACATCCGAACAAATACTTTTTTTACATGTATCCGGATACAAAAATCTGATGTTCGTATTTGCTACAAATGACAAAAAACAGTACTGTGTTTAAAAAAAAAAAAAAGACAACAAAAAGTAAACAAATCAGATTATGGGTGTGCACTCAAACCATTGGAAAACCATTTGGGACAAAAACGCATTGTGCTGCACGAGCCAGAATCTCATGGGACAGAAAAATAGGCAAGCACGTCATTCTGAAATGCCTCGCTCAAATAGTACCCAACTTCCTGAAAATGTTGTGTAGCGATTTTTATATAGATTGTATATTTGGTAGCATGTTGCTACCCAAAACTCAATTTGCTACTAGTTTTTTTTACGCAGTAGCATTTTTCTGATACCTTATGCTGACCCCGAGTGAACATGTTCATAATTTCCAGTATTAAAAAAAAAAAAAAAAATTAACACATACATTATTAGTATCTTTCATAAAGCGGGAAACAATTGCTAATAGAGCTTCCTGATAGATGACAGGTTTGTACCACCCCATGTAGATACGCGCGAGGCCCACAATGTAAATCGTATTGGACAGTGGAGTACAAATATCCACAGTACTACAATTTAAATGCATACAATTGAAAAGGTATTAAGTTTTTTATAGACCAAAAGTAAAATTCAATAACTGTTAAAAACATTACGATTTTATAAGATAAAAGGCAATGACATAACAGTATAATAAGTGTCTATAAAATTCTAATTTAATTTGTCATGGAGATTATTTTGTTATAATGTTAACCATGGTTTTACCCATGCTAAAAATGACCACATAATAGGTAGAAAATTATTACTTTATCAAAATTCTGACTACCAAAAAAAAAAAAAAAAAAAAAAACAGGAGCAAATAGCTAGCTAGAACCGCATGATCCAAGTAACGTCTTCCTTGTTTTATCAGTACGAATAATAGACAAAATACAATCTTGAGGTGCATTAATTTATCTGTTTTCTTTTTATAAAAAATTAATGTTTAACTAGTGAAACATATATATATATATATATATATATATATATATATATATATATATATATATATATATATATATATACATATATATATATACATATATACACACACACACACACAGTGCCGTGAAAAAGTATTTGCCCCTGGTCTGATTTTCTGCATTTTTGCACATTTTTCACATTGTATTTGGTCAGATTTTTTTGTGGGTTGTAGTAGAATATAGAGGGAGTCTGAGAGAAAAAACGACACCAAAAATTTGGTGCTTCTTTCATTTGTTTGGTGTGCAAGGTAATCAAACATGCAACCTTCAGGTGTGAAAAAGTTATTGCCCCCCCTAGTTAACTCAACCCAATTAAAGGGATAATTAGGGTCAGCTGCTTGAGTACTTTGGTTAACAACCAGGCCTGATTTGGGGCAGCCCTGCCCTATATAAATCAGAATAACTTTGGCCCTTACCATCAGAGTGAAGTTGTCAGCAAACAGGTTCTAGAGGCACATCATGCCACAAACAAAGGAAATTCCTGAAGAAAAAAAGTTGTTGATGCCTATCAGTCTGGAGAGGGTTACAAAGCCATTTCTAAGGCACTGGGGCTCCACCGAACCATAGTCAGAGCCATATTGTCCAAATGGAGAAAGTTTGGGACAGTAGCGAATCTTCCCAGGAGTGGCCGTCCTGCCAAAATCTCTCCAAGAGCAAGGCATAAAATCGTCCAGGAAGTCAGAAAGAACCCTAGAACAACATCCAGGGATCTGCAGGCCTCTCTCGCCTTGGCTAAGGTCAGTGTTCATGACTCCACCATCAGAAAGACACTGGGAAAAAATGGGATTCATGGCAGAGTAGCAAGGCGGAAACCATTGCTCACTAAGAAGAAAATGAATGCTCGTTTCAAGTTTGTCAAAAAGCACCTGGATGATCCTCAAGAGTTCTGGAACAATGTTCTATGGACAGATGAGTCAAAAGTGGAACTTTTTGGCTGACATGGGCCCCGTTATGTGTGGCAAAATCACTGCATTCCACAGAAAGAACCTCATACCAACAGTCAAGCATGGTGGTGGTAGTGTCATGGTTTGGGTATGCTTTGCTGCATTAGGACCTGGATGCCTTACCATCATTGAAGGAACCATGAATTCTGCTCTGTATCAGAGAATTCTACAGGAGTATGTCAGGCCAACCGTCCGTGAGCTGCAGCAAGACAATGATCCGAAACACACAAGCAACTCTACGTCAGAACGGTTGAAGAAGAAGAAATTTAAAGTTTTGGAACGGCCTAGTCAAAGTCAGGACCTAAACCCCATTGAGATGTTGTGGCAGGACCTGAAACGAGCAGTTCACGAAAACCCACAAATATCACTGAGTTGAATCAGTTCTGCATGGAGGAGTGGGCCAAAATTTCTCCACGGCGCTGTGAGAGACTAATCAATAACTACAGGAAGCGTTTGGTTGCAGTTATTGCTGCTAAAGGTCGCGTAACCAGTTATTGAGGGGGTGATTACTTTTTCACACAGGGGCATTGGGTGTTGCAAAACTTTCTTTGATAAATAAATGAAATATGTATCACACCTTTGTGTTATTTGTTCACTCAGGGTCCCTTTTATCTAATATTAGGTTTTGGTTGAAGATCTGATAACATTCAGTGGCAAAAATGCAGAAAATCAGACAGGGGGCAAATACTTTTTCACGGCACTGATTTTTTATATTTATATATTTATATATATATATATATATATATATATAGTAACACAGCAGGGAGGGGTTAAAATCCTCCCTCATGTAAAAACATGTGCTCAGGCACAATTTTGTTAGTAGTTTAATTGTTTTGCTTTATTGGTTAATTAGATTTGTTAATTGTTTCATTGTTAATTATCCCCTGCACCTGGTAGTTATTGTAAATTAGAACCAGGTGCAGGGTATTTAAAGAGTGCAGTCAGTTTGCTCAAGGCTGCTGTGTGGTGTGTATTGGAGCCCGCTTGTTTGTGTACACAAGCGTAGAAAAAGAAAAGAAAGGTAGTGTAAACCGGTGTGGTTTTGTTTTGTTTGAGTTGTTTTTTGTCACAGGTAAACAGCTTAGCTGTCCTGTTTATAGGTAGTTTCCAGTGTTCTGTGTTTTAGTTAAGTGCTCAAAAAAAGAGCAAGGTGTTTGTTTTGTTTATTTTGTTTTTGTTTGTTTCGTGTATTAAATAGTGCAACCATGCTTTAAATCCAATTCCTGTGTCTGTGCTTTAAAGGGGCAACGAACCAAAAGTGGTGAGGTTCATTTATAATATATATATATATATATATGTAAAGTTTGAGAGGAAAATTGCTGTGTACCAAAATGATCAATAAGAAAAAAGAGAAATGGATAATTCAGGTACTTAAAAGGTAGAATAATTGATTACAAATCAATTATCAGGACGTTTCGGACTACAAGTCCTTCATCAGCTGAATACAAACAATATATATATATATATATATATATATATATATATATATATTTTAAACCTTGGTTGATATCCCATATTCTGTTATTACTTCTTAGTTAATTTCTTCAAAATTGTCCAGTATTTAAAAAGCAGTGAAAAAGGCAGGGTACAAGCATACATATTTATGAACAAACCAGTTAGGAACATGTTGCATGCATCTTTTAAATGCAGCGGTACCATGCTGGAATTAGCTTTCAATTAGCTTTCATTTTCAAAACAGCTCGGTTGTGGTTGTAACCTTATAAATGTATAAGGTCATACAATGCAGGATTCAACGATATTGTGGCACACTTTTTTTTTTTTCCCTCCCCGCTGTCTTTATAGGTGTGTATGATTTGTTAGTTACCAAAATCTCAGTGAACAACTGGACATAAGAGGATAATTTCGTACCACTTAATTTGCACCAATGAAACATAACCTTTTTAACCATACTGATGGCATATCAAATGCTTAGATGACAGATATGGTTGCACTCTTGTAGAACTTAAGGTTAAAACTAAACACATTGACAAGAAATAAATACTTTCTGATTTAAATATGTCTACTAATGCCAAATATAGGTCAACTATGTGATAGGTTATTCAGTCTATTTAAAAACAGCAGGTAGGTGTTTATTTACTTATTTTTTATTTATTTTTTTAAATTATTTTTATATATAATTATTAGTCCAATAAACCGCTACTGAATACAACCATTTTGCTGCCTACATTCCAGGCAAGTAGCAAATACTCACTACTGCCTAAACGTTAACATCTAGCCCTGATATTATATTGTTTTTGTTGTGACTTTCTGTTATGTGGAATGTAATAAATGAGAAGCAAAACGGTGAGTTTTTTCCCCTTCACTTTACAATGCCATTTCTACGTTTAAAGTTTAAATTTCAGTTTTCATTTGCTTGTTCAGGTTATTAAATTTATGAAAACGTGTCTATTGCCATTGTTTTCGTTGAAGAAACGGTAATGGCAAGGAATGAAGAAAATAATAAAAAATAAAATGCAGTGTCAACTTTATGTACTATTTATTTTGGAAATAAACAAAACGTTTAACTTGAACTGTTACTTGGCATTCTTTGTTTTGTAGTTAATTCACTGGGGTAAAGCAAGTCCTTGTGACAGAGAGCAATTTAATCCGAGTCAACAATCTCCCTCCCGACCTGTGAGGGCATTATCTAATATGAACAGTGTGGCTTGGACTGGATGGTTTGACAGTTCATTCCAAGGTTAGTTGGAAGTCTGCTAGTCAGGAAGGGGGCGGAGCCACAATACCAGAAGTCATTGCCCTAATACAGTAGGCGATGTGTCAGTCATAGATTAGAGGAGACGGAATTACACTCACTACCGAAGGGGGCGGGCTGATGGTATATCAGGGGATGTGGCCAAGCAATCTGTTCCTCTGTAATGGTTACGATACGACCGGGAGGAGTAAAGCAAAACCATGAGTGTTTAGTCTTTGCTTGTCTGTGTGATTAACTGTTGTTACTTGTCATTGTAGACGGCTAAAATCTGGGCCCTGTCGTTATTAAGCCAGCATCAAATCAGGACTCAAGTATTCACTGTTTACGTGTTTACAACACCACTTTCACCCGGAGCACTCACTGTTAGACTGGTGAACATGTAGGTGTTTGAAAGTGTTATTATTATTTTGGGACTGAACCCTGTGGTTTTACTGACTTTTACACATTGTTGCTTATAGTCAGTATTATTATTTAAAGCAATTAATAAAGCTTTGTTTTCACCATTGAACTGTTGTTGGACTGCTTCTAATCACTGCATCACCTCTATACCTGTGCACTACAAACAACTTTGCCACAGTCCTACACAACTTATTCTTTACTCCTGGGATATTATTCTATTTTAACGTGTTACACATTGTATGGTCTTGCTGTAAAATAAAAGCACACACACAGGGGACAGGCCCCCTGACACTGCTGCTATACTGTCTCTGCCTGCATTCAGAGCAATGAAAAACAACAAAAAAAGAAAAACAAAAGAAAATCCACACAAATATTTAAATTATGAGCAAATATCCAAACATGAAAATCCTTTGTTCGGCCCAGCACTAATTTTATTATATATCCCAATGGAAATGTATAACTTCTCAAATTTCTCAAGGAAAAATCTTTTGTAGCAAAAATTTTGGTTTTGTGGATAAGGAAAAAGTTACAAGAAATAAATGTCTACAATAATTTATTTATTTCAGCAATATTATTATTTATTTCTTAGCAGACGCCCTTATCCAGGGTGACTTACAATTGTTACAAGATATCACATTATTTTTACATACAATTACCCATTTATACAGTTGGGTTTTTACTGGAGCAATCTAGGTAAAGTACCTTGCTCAAGGGTACAGCAGCAGTGTCCCCACCTGGGATTGAACCCACGACCCTCTGAGTCCAGAGCCCTAACCACAACTCCACACTGCAAAAATGGTAATTCAAAATTATTAAACGATTTTAGCACTATTCTTTAGTGATTTTTGACCATTCAACATCCTAAAATTTTTCCAGTTCATTCAAATTCCAGGAACTTCTCTTGTGCAAAGCCTTCTTTAACTCATAAGATTCTCAATCGGATTGGGACTTTGACTAGGCCATTCAAGAACCTTGATTTTATTCTTCTTTAACCATTCTGAAGTAGATTTTGATGTGTGCTTTGGACCGTTGACGTGTTGGAACATCCAGTTGCACTTTAAACCAAGTTTTGTAGCAGAGGGTTTCAGATTGGCCAATATCTTTTGTTATGCTATTGAATCCATTTTACCATGTACTGGAACTAAATTTCCTGTGCCATTAGAAGGATATTACCACCTCCATGCTTGACAGTAGGTATGTTGTATCAGCATGACCAAATAGCTCGATTTTGGTTTCATCACTCCACAAAACCTATCCATCATTCAAATGCAGTTTTGCAAACTTTAAGCAATTGTCCTTTTTTCAGGTTGAACAAGTCCCTTGGGTCGACATTGTCAATACCTTTTAGAATTTTGAATGCTTGAATCAGATCACCACGTAATTGTCTTTGTTCAAGACTGAATAGATTTTTTAGCCTGTCTGCATACGACATGCCTTTTAAACCCGGGATAATTCTGGTTGCTCTTCTTTGCACTCTTTCTAGAGCAGCAATATCCTTTTTGTAGCAAGGTGACCAGAATTGAACACAATATTCTAGATGAGGTCTTACTAATGCATTGTAAAGTTTTAACATTACTTCCCTTGATTTAAATTCAACACTTTTCACTTTATATCTGAGCATCTTGTTGACCCTTTTTATAGCTTCCCCACATTATCTAGATGAAGACATTTCTGAGTCAACATAAACTCCTAGGTCTTTTTCATAGATTCCATCTTCAATTTCAGTATGTCCCACATGATATTTATAATGTACATTTGTATTGCCTGTGTGCAGTACCTTACACTTTTCTCTATTAAATGTCATTTGCCATGTGTCTGCACAGTTCTGAATGATGTCTATTTTGAGTGACCTTTGCTGCTGCAATGGTGTTTGCCACTCCTCCTATTTTTGTGTCGTCTGCAAATTTAACAAGTTTGCTTACTATAACAGAATCTAAGTCATTAATGTAGATTAGGAATAGCAGAGGACCTAATACTGATCCCTGTGGTACTCCACTGGTTACCTCGCTCAATTTTGGGGTTTCTCCTCTAATCAGTACTTTGTTTTCTACATTTCCTTGAATCCTTACTGCGTTCAGTTTGAGAATTAATCTTTTATGCGGGACGTCTACTTGTTCTTGGTGAAAGAATCTTCATTTTTTCCAGACTGAGGGAGCGTTGCGACAGTACCATGAGTTTTGTACTTCTTGATAATAGAAACAATAGTTGAAATAGGGATGCTGAAATGCTTGGAAATCTTCTTGTATCCTCCTCCAGCTTTATGACAATAAATAATTTTTCTACCTAAGGTCTTTAGATAGCTCTTTACTTTTTTCCATATTGACTTCCCGGCTCCACAGTAAATGGCAGACTCGATGGGTCTCCAGATACCTTTTGTTTACAAATAAAATAAAATACAAATCTAGATTTAGATAGTTTCAGTTTATAAATAGAGGGGGGCTTAGCTTTTAGTTTAAACTAAATGGGATTTGCTTCATGCAGAATGTAGAAAACAAGCAAACGGGTGCAACATTTTATTAAACAAATCTTTAATACAATCTTAAATAAAGTTATAATAAAAATAAAATAAGCTGGACAAACATTACAATTACTATTCGTAATTGCATTAACATTATTTAAAGACTAGTCACAGGTATACTGTAATAACACTGAATAATAATAATAGTAAAATCTGTTTTATTTACGGAGCTTTGCTGTGAAACAATTAAATGGGCTTTTAAATCCTCCATGTCTTTACATTCTCATTTAAAAGTGGAATGAATAACGAGAAAATGAGCGCGCAGCATTTTAATAAGTGACTAGTTTAATAATTAGGAGTTAATACAATTACGAATAGTGATTGTAACAAGTTGCAAGATTTGCTCTTCGGTGCTTTCCTTTCACGGTAGTACTATGAGTTTATCTTCACATCTGTGTCGCAAGTAAGTTGATTTTTCTTTTAAACAATGTATTCTATTAATTTAAATCTGTACCGTGGCAGCACATTTACAGCTATAGTCTAAGTCTTAATTATGACACCCTCAGCTAACTAAATTAAACTAAAATAAATTACCTGTTAGTTTCAAGTTTATACGAAAAACAGACCAACATATTCAACACAGTATTGGTTGTACATAGTACCGCTGCTAATTTACAGTAACGCATGGCACAGTATTTTATGTATTATATTAAAGACTTGCTTTGGCTAACTTCAGATTACATGCAAGTAAACATTTTTATTTATTGTCAAATTGTTAAATTAAAGTTGCCTGTTAACTGTTAGGTGTCATTAATAAATGCTTGCAAAAAATAGCATTAATACCAAGTGTTACTTTTAGTTGTCTTTCACTATAATTGCATATTATAACAACCGGGTATGATTAATCGATTAATTAATCATCCAGATGGGTTGATTAATCGATTAAAAGAAAATGCCAAGAAACCTAATACAATTAATAAAAAACAAAAAAAAATCAAAAAAAGAAGCCCTAAGCATAAGGTACAGTGTATTATTGAAAAAGAAATGTGTGGCGGATTAAAAATGCCAAAATTAAACAGGACTGATGGCATTAACCAGGGGCCCGTTTCATAAAAGTCCTGCGATTGCAATGTAGTTGAAGTTTTCTGGAAGCTTAAGTCACGAAGAAAAAAAAGAAAGTTGCAGATGATCACTTATGCAGTAAATACTGTTGGGGAGGAGCAAATAACAGTACTGAAATAAGAAATAAACTGATATCTAGCAAGCAGAATGAAATTAAAAGGAAAAAGAAGGCAGATGAAAAAGCTTCTAAAAAGATAGAGGAAAACCAAAACAACTCACTGTCGACAAAGATTTGGAGATGTGTAGAAGTGAAAGGCTGTACTTTGAAGTTCTATAGATACAGAAGGAAAGCCCTTCTTCAGCTGTATATAAAAAAGTAAATGCATTTAAAGAAAAAGTCTCCTGATCCGAGTTTACTTTTCTTTCTACACAACTGAAAAGGGGCTTTTGGCCAAAAGCGCAAGTAGCCAGCTAAGCACTCGCTACCTTGACACTTGTATTAGTCTTTATTAGGGGGCATGCCTGATAATCAAGCTGCGTTTAGCCTCATTATTTAAACCTGTGGGGCAGGTTATAACATGGAGGTGGCTGCTGCAACAAAGCTTTATTGCTGTGGTAAACTGTAGACGAGACGATTTGAGGAAAGTGCTTTTTGTTTCCGTGATTTGGGGATCTGGCGGGTTTCTTTTAGATAGTTTTTATCTAGAAGCGAGAAGGAGGCACTCATCACTATTTTTGTCACTTGCTTGGTCCATTTTATTTATTTGGACCATGTTTGCGTGTAAACTTATTTATTGTACACATTTAATTTTGTTAGCATTATTATTATTATGATTATTATTATTATTATTCACATAATTGCTGCACAGCATTGTCATCCGTTTAAAGCAAGGCAATCTGCCCAATAATGCTATTATCATACTGAATTATCATACAGGACTTTTGGTATATGATTGTATTTAATAAATAAACCATTTTTTGTTTTTGTTTTTTACAACTTGACCTTGCCTCTTACTGTTATTTTTCACCCACATAACTTTGGGTTACAAATTTAAACCTTTTGTATATATCCAAAAATAAGCCCTATATATGCATGTGTGTGTGGGGGTGGGGGTTGTAAGATACAGAGACAAGTTAATATTGTCATCAGAATGTTTTACCCGAGAAATCCGTTCAATAAAGTGTACAGTTCCACAGCGAGCTAGTAGCATGAGCTCCATGGCATGTCCCAAAACAGGATCTGTGATGAAAATTGCTACTTGCGGCTGCTGTCTGGCAGGTTGCAGGTTTCTGGTGAAAACCGGTGATGTCGCAGCTCAGCGAAAGTTTTATGAAACCCAATTTTTTTTTTTTTTTTTTTTTTTTATTTGCAAGGTGCTTGCCTAATCGAACAGTCGCAAATCGTTTTTATGAAAACGGGCTCCAGGGCTGTCGGTATACATCAGAATGTACTATAAAGAGTGCGTGTGTGTGTGTGTGATCTGGTTTAAACACCAACACCTGCATAGCATTTAAACGTTCATAAAAATGTACACAAAGCACATCCCTAGTTATTAGTTAACAGTGGTCAAATCTTTACACTGGATCAGACATTTTGTACACCTAGCATAGTGTATCCAGGTGATCACACAATTATATAAATTATTGTTTTAAAACACATTTGGCAACATACATCAGCATCCTCTCAAACAGCCAGGGAGGCCACATTTATGCCCGCATCCAAATTACTTTGAGGAACACTGGTGTAGACGAAAGCACAAATAACAAGTCACAAATACACTGGTACAGGACACCACGACTCCAAAAAAAAAAAACAATGTTGGGACTGTCTAAATAAAAAACCTGGGAAAGTCAGTTCCCTATATATAACAAATGTCATAATAGTACACCCGCTGTTGGATTTTTACAGTCCACACTTCCATCCGTTAAGATCTGACCCAGCAGGGTCAAACACAAATAACACGCTTGTAGTGCCAGAAACTGTGAAACCTGCAGGCCTGTATTTATGAGTTTAGAATGATCAAGTGTATAATTACAAGAACAAAAATCACTTTCAATGTTTAAACCAGAAATGCATCGACCAGAAGTATTATGGAAGAGATTCATAAATCTAGAAGTCCAAATAATTGTAGAAGTGCAAGTGTTACAGTGTTTTTACAATCCCCAATGCACCTCAAACTGCTTGGTTTTATAAACTACAGCACAGCCTGCTAACTGACTAAACAATAAAAGGTTTAGCAAAATGTCACCAATATATTCTAAACTCAACTTTTCAAACACAGCTGGGGAGTCTCCTTGGATTCCACTTTTAGTTTTCTTCTAAAATAATTAGAATTTAATCCCACATGGTATATCTAAATGGATGAGGATATCGTGATTTTTTTTTCATGTTTATGAAATAGTTTAAAAAGATTGTTTGTAAAGCTCTCCAGTGTTTAAGCAGATAATCTTCCAGAAGACTCCATAAAATGGTATTCATTCTTTTACACAAAACTTTTCCATACCCTTGTTACAATTACCCAAGCCATGACTTTACTTCCCTTTAGTTTTATGACACCACATTAGCATTGGTATAAAAACAGGTAATTTGGACCTCCAACACAATTCAGTTAAAAACTGTATCTTGCCAACATATACAGCAGGTAAAAACCTTCATGCGGATAGCTTTCCCCTCACGTGTTTATCTTAAATGGTTTAACAATGTATTAAAAGCAATACTGTATTGTCAAACCAAATAGGCATTTCTAAAATAATATTTCCTGTCTGCAACTTCAAATAATTTATCCAGAAGCCAGTTCTCATGTGACTCAAGCAGCTTGATCTCCCTTGCTACCAGTTGTGAAAATGCATCTTGTAATCTTTTAACTTACTCACACAGCTCGAAAAGGAAGTCATTATGAGTGATTGATGAAAGACAGCATGTAACCTTTTAAACTAAATAAACTGTTCTTGAGTTACATTACTTGGACACTTAATAATACATGGAAAGAAAAAAGTCTAATTCATCAATTTGTACATTATTAAATAAGTAAAAAAAAAAATTACAAGTGTAAAATTTAACTAAAAAGAAGGAAATCAAAATACCCCTTGCTTTAGGTATGTAGCCATCAGGGCCTTCATGTTTGACAGTGTTGGAGCTAGTGTTATTGCAATTAAATATCATGTAATAAAGAATATAAAACAACATGCTTTATCTGAACAAAAATAGGGTCTATGATATCTAACTTGAGAGTCTTCTTTAAAAAGTATGATTAAAAAAAAAAAACAAGGCCCATTTTAAATTTAAAAAAACAGAAGCAGGTTTTAGATTAACTAAATAAACATTCCATTTGTTTTGGTGTCCCTGTAAGTACAGTATGTTAAACTTGAGAAAGGATTATGTATAGTTACAGTATAATGAGCTTTAAATATTTCAGCACTAAGTAACTTAACTGAATAAGTTATCCAATGTTTATCTTTCAGTGTTGAAAACATTCAGTGTCTTGCAGTGAAAAAGAAACCAGTACATACAGAGGTTCCTCATAATCGCGCAGTACATGAAAGATTTAAAATGTTTGTAGAAAATAGAGTTTATCTGATTATTAAATACAATCTGAAACTTCTATGGGAGGCTAGGGGTGCATGACAAAAGTCTGGTGAAAATTAAGGCAATTGCCGTATTCACCATATAGTGTGTGACAGGTCTATGGATGGACAGATGGACATGATCAGCGTATTGAAAGAAAATGTCGACCCTAATCAAAATAGGTTGGTTTACCGTTTTGAGATAATTTTTCCTATAACCACAATAATAGTCTACAGTTCTGAATGGAGTTATCTTTCCTAAATCTAAATGGTCTACAGTGTTGAGAGTTAAAACTGCACTGAATTAAGGCCCATTTTGTTACAAAAATAAGGTGTGGTATTAATTAGTGCTTTTTAAAGCTTATAATCTTTAAAATGTTTAAATAATAAAAGGAATATGTCACGTAACCCCAAGGCCAAAGTTACTAAATAGTTCCTGCTAATTTTGCAATCGGCTCTATGGAAAGTGGTTACAGCAGGCGGCCTCAATGTGCTTGGCTTTCAGATTTAAAGAACGTCTCAACACCGCCTCCTCTGTGCCACAGTCAACATGTGGATGGAATAGGGGATTAAAGGCCTTGTTGGTTCAGTGGCCTTCAATTTGGCCGACCTGACTTTCCAGAATGGAGTTAATGTTTAATATAATCATAGGGAGCCTACAAGTCTGATGCTGGATGCAAGGCAGATGACCATGTTGAAATACAAACTTTGCTATGGGAGTGTGATGGGGTGCAACCTATTTTGTGGTGGTTTTGTGTTTTTTGTATTGTTTAGAGTGGATATGAGTGAGTTTGGGGTGTGGTTCAGTGAGTTAGTGAGTTTGTGTCAGGAATGTGTGGAATGTGCCTGGGCTAATGAGGTGCGAATTGCCCAAGTAGCCCAGGCACCTGTATAAAAGGGAGTGGTTGGGTATGTTAGTTTGGTGAGTGTTTGTTAGAGGGAGAAGACCTGTGTGAGAGGTTCGTTTTGGTATAGTTTGTTGAAAGACTGTTTTTGTGTTTGTCTTTTTGGTTGGCCATTGTGCCTTTTGTTTTGTGTATTTTGTTCAATTAAAAGTCTTTTATTTTCCCTGCACATCCTGACTGAGTCTCCTTGCCTTGGTCAGCCTGTCACAGGGAGGCAAAAAAATAGCATTATGTTTGGATCACAAGTCAGTGTAGCATCCTTGTTCACTATTCCTGAGATTTTAAGGCTTAACAAACATGTTGCTCCCACTCCTATGACTCTTGAACCAAGACAAGCTGTTCTACTTTCAACCGCACAATAATCTGAAGTGAAGATTATAGTGAAGGAGTAAGTAAATTGGGGGGTGGGGCCTTGTCTTGGCTCAAAAGTCATAGAAGTGGGACCTAGCACTGTTTAACTCTGTGAGACCAAGTAGAGTTCATATAGCAAAATATATTGGGCCAGACAGTGTATAAGCACTGGTGAATGCACATGGGAAATGTGAAGCTTTTTTTAAACCTGTTGCCGCCTAGACAGGTAAAGAAACCTCACATCACAGGGAATATTTTAAACTCAATAAAAGACATTTACATTTTCATCAAGATATTGCTTTCTTTCCCGCAATTAAAATAGGCTATGCCCTGAAAATACAATTGTACCTGGCAAAAAATCCACCCTTAATATCTCAGGAATAGAGAAAGATGCCAAAATAAAATCCTGGAGAAAGTTAGACCGTTAGGGCTCCCTTGTGTGTAAATCTCAACTTGATACAACCTATGCCACATCTTCATTTTTGCCCATTTGTGGGATTACCTCACTACTGGAAAACAAAATCCTTGATGACCATTGGAGCTCAGTTTAGCCATGAAATATATAACAGAGTTTTTGATGTGGTTTTTGGAATCTATGGCTAAAAATCTATTAGACTGGTAAGTTCTGTAAGCCTATTATAAATATTTTAAAGGTTATTAGCTTTTTGCTGCAATGTGTGCGATTTTTCACAACTTCTGTCCAGGAGGCGAAAATTGGGTGATACCCCCCAAGTTATGTCCTGCCATAGCTCAGAAACTATTTGGACTTAAGAGCTAGAACGTCATATTTTTCATAACTCTACATTATCTAACTATGTACCGAGTGTTTGGGCGATTTGACACGGAATGACCCATGTGAAGACTAGCACCAATAATTGCCGCCCCATGTCCATGTCATCTAGTTTTATGACCAAAGTTATTAAGAACCTTAGAATAAAGAGGAATTACTTTGTATCTTTTTGTTGCAAAAGATATTACAAGGACAATGTGTAATAAGGCAATACATGTATTCTAGCTAGCTATTCTTGATTTTGAAAGAAAAATGGCGACATACTTTTAATTTCAGAAGGCACCCACTGAAATACAATATTACAGTTCAACTTATAAAATGACAACTGTATTTTTGTGACCTTATAAAAACAGCCAGAGAATAAATGCCAACCCTTTAAACCTCAGAACACCCATTCTGCAAATTACTAGAACGCTAGAACATTTAGTTGAATTTCAAATTTTTGGCAAAAATTCCAAGGAATCTACAGAAGGGTTCTAGAATTATTCTGGGATCTAATGGGTTTTAACTGAGCACTAAAAAAAAAAAAAAAAAAAGAAGATGCATGAGTGAGATAAACCAAAATGTTCACTTCAAAAACAGATTTAAAATATATAACATATGTGCTTAAAAGCTTTTTTGGAGCTTATAAATGTTAGAGCAATAACTTTGAACTTTCAAAATTTGGGGCAGAGTCTATATATACAGCAATAGATCAAGGCATGTAATTTAATCATTAAAGAACATTAACATATTAACTGACATATCTTATTTGTTCATTTTAGAATGAAAAAAGCATTCTACATTTTCATAAAGTAGAAATACAGCGATGTATATGATCGGTTAGAATTGTACCGTGCATTTCTGATTTTCTATGTAGGTCTTATGTGCAGTTTTGTAAGATGTATTATGCCAAATACATATTTTTATGGAAAAATGTACTAAAAAAGTAAAGTACAAGGACCGACAAGTTCGACCTTTGATAAGGACACTGGTGCAGTTAAAACGTGCAAGTGTATAAATGCAGACATTGAAACAAATGCCAGTAAATATAGCACAGCATTCTTTTACTCCCACTAACCTTCTCTTTAACCCATGAAGTACCAAATCATTTTTTCTTTGAAAAAACAAAACATCAGAACACAAGCTGTAATTTGATACATTACATTTTTGCTTAACTAGCCATTAACAAAATTGGAGTAAGTTATCATAACAACATAGTTAAAGAGAAAATTAAAACAGGTAGCAGCCAGTTAAAGTTCCAAAAAATGTTGCCATAGAAAATAAGCGGAATATTTTAAGGCAAAACATTTTCCACTTGGGATCATGTCAAACTTCCCCAATCAAACTGTAGCTTCGTATTTAACAAAAAAAAGAAGCTTTTCAATCACAACACACAATTATGTTCAACAGCAATCAGGTTATAGTACTGTCCAGCAGAAATTGAGGATCATTTTCCAATTATCCAATCCACTTACTGCAAATTTAAATACTGCATGCTGTACCAAATGTTTATGGCTGTAGCTAACCGGACATATTTGTGCCCCAAGGTAAGTCTGCTTTAAATAAGTCATTCTGCATATTTCTTACTTTCCACCAAGGATTGCACAATATAGCTGCTTAGAAGCTACCCACAAGGTTTAGAAACAGACCGAACTGATTAAACAGAAAACAATAACCTTACAGTACTTTCTTGAACATACAGTTATTGGTACAAAGGTATTGTTACCCGGCATTTAATATAAGACAATTCAAGAAAACATGTTAAATGCAATCATTTAGTGAAAATTAAACCACCAATTACTATGACAAAGACCAAAATACACAAATGCACTTATGCAAAGTCAAATATTTGTTCATGACAAAAGTATTGGCACCTTTACATTAAAAGTGTAAAAATGTTATAGAAAATCATTACACAGCAACTAAGCTACATAAAGTCAGTAGCCAGAAGAGTTCATTATTTCCAATATCTGCTGAAGAACCACCTTTTGGCAACACAGCAGATGACGGTCAAGACAAAAGAGCTGTGTACACATTTAAGAAAAAAAACACTTGTACAAACTACAACAAAGGAAATGGCTACATAACAATATCAAAGGAATATAGAATACCAAAATCCACAAATCAGAGCAATAATCAAGAAGTACCACAGAACAAATTCAACTGAAATGCTTAAATGAAGAAGTGGACATCCAAAGAAAAATTACGGATACAACAGGTAGGAGAATCATCTGAGCAGCTAAAAAAAAATCTAAGATTAACAGCCAAGGACTTGAAAGAAAGTTTAAGAAGCATCAGGCATGGGGGCTCCCGAGTGGCGTATCCAGTAAAGGCGCTCCGTGTGGAGTGCAGGATGCGCCTTATAGCCTGGCGATCACAGGTTTGAATCCAGGCTATGTCATTGCCGACCGGGGGTTCCTAGGGGTGGCACAATTGGCGGCGCCGCCCGGGTAGGGAGGGATTAGGTCGGCAGGGGAATCCACGAATCCATGGTATTTTTTTGCAGTTGAAGATATGAAGATATCATACAGTGTTTGATTTTAAATAGAAGTGCAGAATTAAACACAACCCTATAACCATGGAAATAAACACAAACATTTAAGTGTATGTGTGTGTGTGTGTGTGTGTGTAGGGGAGGGTGGTGGTATGGGTACATACATACATACATACATACATGTCTATGTGTGCTATTGTATGGTAAATAGGTAGGTTAATTAGTGAATGAAGCAGCCACAAAAGCACAAACAATTTGAGCAGAATTGACATACCTACTTTCTATATTTAATAAATATTTAAACACACATCAACTAGTAAAACCTACAACATGCACTTCATAACCCAACTCAACCCCTGCAAGATAATGATATAGAGTACTAGAAACTGTGGATACAAAGATTTCCCTCAAAGAAAATAAAGCATACAACACGCTAGGAAAGTCAATGCGTCATTTGCTTAGCAATGGGCTATCCTGGCTCTAAACAAACCAGCAACATTGCATTGCCAGTTCGTTTTTACAGCGTTATGGTTTTATTCAGTTATCAACCAAAAAAAAGTAATTGTAAATATAAAACTGCTATACAGTTATGCTTGTTTTAATGCATATTAAAAGTTTTTCTTTTCTACGACATTGCCTAATTATTATTATTACAGCTATAGAAATATCAAACCTTAATCAGAATACCGTGATGAACGTTTACTTTTAAGGAAAAAATTTAAATTACTCTTGTATGCTGAGATTAATTATTACAGTAAGCTATAGTCATATGCCGGCAAGACCAGAGGCCTAGTTTCCCTGCATTAAAATATCTATGGAATTTGACCTTGCTAATTATTAGGAAAATGTAAAGTCAAGTTGAATGCTTCCTGGCTTCCTTCCTAGGCTGGCTCTCAGCTTAATGTAAAATGTGTAAATTGCATTGTGTTTTAGCATGCTCTCAATGCAACTGAAATGCAATGACCTGCATATCTGGAGACATTTTATATTTGCAGTTTATGTTATAATCCCAGGCAGGTAAGGGTAAGTATCGTGATATAGGAGGTTGTATAATTACCAACATATTTGTATGGCAAGTACCTATACATGAACACAGTTTACAAGGAAAGCTTTTTTGATGGTGTTCTATTTCCATAGTACTGGTAACAATATATATATATATATATATATATATATATATATATATATATATATATATATATATATATATATATATATATATATATATAGATTAAAGTATAGGGTGCTGTAAAATACAAAGTGGTATCCAACCCACAAAAGGTCAGAGTGGATTTTTTGACTGCTTTGATCTAAAGTTGGATGAAAAAAAAAAAAAAAATCCCACAAACAGCTTGAGACAGCACCTTATATCATACTTTTATAGCATAGTTTTTTTTTTTTAAACTGATCTTGATAGGGCGTCTTTTCCATCGGATACAAACTCTGACGCAAAGAAATTTCAGAGAGCTGTATCTCATTGTGACCGAGTGTTGTTGAGTGGCATGTGTGGTGACGTCACGGACCAGGAAGTACCAGAAACAATGGAAGTACGGGTGAGGGCTGAAACGCTACGGCTTTCAGCTTATTTATTAAATAATAAAACAAAACAAAAGATTTAAACAAACAACTAAACACAAAACAAAAAGGCGCGTTGGCCAAACAAATAGAAACAAATAAGCGTGCTGGTTTTAGCACCAGCACGATACTTAGCAGTTGTTTTTTTAAATGTAGTTTTTCTGTCCTCGCTCTCTCCTCTGTACACTCTCTCCGCAGCACGGACAGCTGCAGGTTCTTATACTCTGGCCGAGGGGTTAACTAGCTATTAATTATCTTATTACCCCTCGGCCACAGTCTGCACGAGTTTAGTAAGGAGGCGTGACTGTCAGCTAGTTAAATAATCAGTAGCTGATCAGCCACGCATCCTCACAAGGTTTTTAAATTATAAAAACAAAACAACAAATACGCGGCGCTTTGATCTGCACCGCAAACAAAAATACAAATAATAAGAAATATATATATAGGGGCGGGACACTCCGCCACACTCATTAACATCAGAGTCTACTATATTTAAGGGTCAGTGGCATTGCTGTAGCATGTTACAATGAAATCACGGAATGCCCCAGAGGTCAAGGGCATTATTTGAACGAGGGAGTTTCATTATTACCGAGGAACACGCCACAGCAATGCCATCATTACTATACTACAGTGGTTTAAAGTTATTTGTTTATTTGTTTGTCTGAAATAATCATTGTAGTCCACATGCTATTTTCGAGAACAAGACTTGACAAGCCGCTTGAAGCGTTTCATCAGTAAGCAGCAATTTTAGAACAAGTGCCATTTGTCATCCACGCTTTATTTTACTCAATAATGGAATGGCTGACCTCCATAGAAAACAATGGGAGAGCAGTGTCTGTAGAACACGTATCATAGCTTACCGTTTTATTTCTCAGTCTGATAATGTCAGATACAGAACCTGCTCCACAGTACTCCATAACAATCCACAGGTCAGTATTCTTGAAATAGCTGCCGTAGTACTTTACTACATATGGACTGGAAAAAACAAGCAAAAACAAAAAAGGTTCATTGTGAAGAAAAAGCAAAAACAAACTATACAAATGCTTGAATACAAAAAGTAAAAATGTATTCTAAAGTAAATAAGGCATACAGTTCAAGTATGCAAACATACCAATATCCCAAGTGAGAAACATAAACACAGTAGACCCTCTCTTTCCTGAATGGATCTGAATACTATTTTTTTTTCTTGACCAGAATATTGTCTGGTTTAACAAACGGGAAGTACAAAACACCTTCAAGTATTTTGGTTTTCAGTCGTTGTGCCAAACCAATTAAAATGTTTACATTGACAGGTAGCTTTATAGGGCTTTGCACCTTGATTTTTAAACAAGATACCCAATACAGTACCTTTCAAAAACACCAACTTTCATAAAAGCCTGAAACTTGAATAATATACAGCCTTTACATACCTGTCACACTGCTGCATTATTGAAATTTCTTTTATAATTTCTTGAAGATCCGATTCAACAGGCACTTGTTTGATTGCAACCACTTGACCAGATTCCTTATGTATTGCTTTGTAAACACTGCCATAGGATCTGTGAAAAAGAGGAGAAAAACACCACATATATGGTTTACTGGTTTTACTCTCTAAACTTTTTTTTTTTTTTTTTTTTTTTAACTTTTTAAAACTAACAGATCATTTACCTGTGTCACTGTAGCTTTTATTCATAAGCCAAAGTTTGATTAAGGTACAGTGGTTTCTAATAAGTTTTCACTTACAGTATGTGTCAGTGTTTCAAGATGAAATTTAACACAGGGGGTCAGATGAACACAGAGTGATGAATAGACAGATCAGCCAACTCAAACTTCATCATCACAGCCAGTTCACCCTCACATCCACTGCAAGAAGTTGTGCAATCCCCTTCCAGTATAAACCTCTGCTCAGCAACTTTGATTCAGTAGGAAAGTACAGCATCATTGTGCTTTTTCTTTAGAAAATTTGGCAGAAGTAGGTTAATCTGCAAATACACCTTTAAAAATCGGCAACAGGCATTAAATATTATTATTATTTATTTATTTATTTATTTATTTATTTCTTAGCAGACACCCTTATCCAGGGCGACTTACAGTCGTAAACAAAAATACATTTCAAGAATCACAGTATTAATATAATTAAGAGCAAGACAAAATACAATGACTTCAGTTCTAGCAAGTACAAGTATATGACAAAATACGATTCAATAGCGGAGCAGATAAGTGTCAGTTACACCAGGATATAATTAAATACAAAATACTACAGATTAAATAAGATTTGTGCCAGATTACAGTGCTCTAAAGTACAGGATTAAATGCAGTAAAATAGGGAGCAGATAAGAGCAAGTAAAGCGCATTAAGGAAGAGTGATAAAGTGTCCAGAGGGAAAAGACGAGTTCTACAGGTGCTATAGTTAAGGAGTTGTGAATTGTGCAACGTTTTTACTCTCTAAATCCAACTTTGTACTGTTGAAGGGATTTTAATTTAAAATACAATAATGTAGTAACACAATAATTCATTTACAGTATGTAATAGTAAAATGCTTCAAACTTTGTAAAGTTTGCATAGCAGGAGCAGCCTCGTTCTAGCCAAGTAGCAGTCAAAAGGTCAATGCCCTTTTCATACTTTTTTTAAGTTTGAAACACCAGGTACAGTAAGGACACCAAGCCTACTTTTGAAACACATTTAATGAATAGTTTAAACAGTGCTTACCACAATAGTTTTACCATGAATAACGCCAAAGAAGAGTACAGACTACATTGTCAAGAATGAATGAGATAGTAGTGATCTTCCACAAGACAAAAGCCTGCTGTATGCTTACCCCTTATAAAAGCGGTTCTTATTGATAGATCATTTCTTAATTTAACTCTTCAATTATAAAAGCGGTTCTTATTGATCGATCATTTCTTAATTTAACTCTTCAATTAATGATACTGCAGTTACTGGTGACGTTTGCCATCTCTTCTGCTTCTCACATCAGAGTAAGAAAAATAACACAGCAAGAAAATAATTTTTGGAAACGGCAAGATTCAGCGTTATCAAGGCTTTAATAAGACAAAAAGCAATTATTACCCTTCACCCAGCTTTTCTAGAACATCAAAAACTTCTTCTGGCTGCTTCGTTAAGCTGTCTTCACTCAGTTTTTTCAACGTGCTGCAAAAAAAAAAAAATCAGAATCCTAATTATTATCTCAAAGTAAACATGTTAACATGCAGGCACTATCTGAGCAAAATCTGAGCAAAATATAAACACAAATCATTGTATAAAGGGTTTGGTACAAAAGCATATATATATTAAAACACTGGTATTCTACATCATACATGAAACCAGATGCCTATACTTCCATCCCCTTATTTCCTTCAGGTAAAAACCCAGACAAGTTCTGCACTGACTGTCTCACAAAACAAACATTCTAAAATGTTTAAATACTCCACTCATAGAAGCAGATATTTAGGGTATTGTAAAATGTCTTATTTCTTGAACAAAGTGTGTGATTCCGGTGATTTTAATTCCATAAAAATGCAGGAATGGTAACACGGTAAATGGCAACAAGAAGTAATTTAGCTTTAATTCTAGTATTAAAAGTTATTAAAATAATTATTTGGTAAAAAAAAAAAAATCTGTTTTAATTAAGGAGCGCACAGGCCTTCAGAGACTGCAGTAGTTACGATTTTAATTTGGAAATGGGAATATGCTCAAACATTACATTAAATACATTGACTCCACATCATGGCAGGCAGCTGAAAGGATACATCAAGACATGGGTTCATGTCTAGATTTACTATAAAGACATAGGCCTATTTACAAACTCCATTAATTATAACAAAGATTACTCTATCTCTACAAAACAGCAGCTGCAAGCTCAACAGCATTTACAGCAGGTTATCAAAGGAGACAGACAGCTCTAAAAATGTTCCATTGATCAAGAAACCCCACTCTTTGGTTACAAGAGTGCACCTGCTTGGAAATGGGAATCTGCTGAGACACTGGTCCACCATTGTGTTGTTTATATCTCCCCTGAAGACTTGAGCTATAAAATTACACACATTTCTGGTAGAGCAATTTCTCAATGGCACGTATTTTTGGCTTACATAATTACAAACAGTCAGTAAACAACATTAAATCAAAGAATGACCTATTTGCCGTTTAACTGCTGCAGTTCTTACAGAATGCAAGCTGTATGATCTCCAAAGGAAGATCTGGTTTACTATCACTATACCTGTAGTCCACTTTGCTTTTCCCTAAAGGTAGTTTGCAGCCTTTTAGCCAACCTGCAGAAAGTTATATTACTAACTTTTACAGCAAAAAAAAAAATTAATTTTGCTTTTTCTGAATTTGTTTGAAAAATGACACTCTGACCCTACTTGATATTTTTCAATTTAGTAACCTGTAGTTGCTGAGGGAGCAGAGATTACAATTGTAAAACCCAAGTGGTGATTTGAGAAGAGACATTTTTGCTGAAATAGTTAATAAGCATGGTAAAAATGATCTATGCAGAAACCATTCGAAATGATGAAGAACTAACATATAAGATAATAAACAGGTCAGAAATTAAACTGATTATATAGTGTAGCCTTTAACTGCATCTAGAAAGGAACTGATGCGAGTCTCAAAAAATGTACTTCAGTTTACTGTCAAATAGTGTACAGCATCTCTAACAAAAAGCAAAACAGCTATTCAGAAGTTCAGTGACATTATAACACTATCACATGTCATTTTCATGGTTTCGCTCAGTGAATAAAATAAAATTGAATAACCTTAAAACAGGTTTCTCTGAACAAGGAGCTGTTGAAAAACAGGATATGAGTGTGTTTCGGCATGCAATGACCCAAGAACACAGAAGCAAGCTAAAACCATACAAAGTTTCACTTCTCAGCTTTTAAAACACCCAAGTTGTGTCATCTCACTGGCAGTCGAACACAAAACCACTGAAGTGTTGTGCGTTGTCATCTTGGTTTATCCAAAGCACAATTCTGTTGAAAAGGGGGGTTTGAATTCCTTGTATAAGGTGAAAATAACCTTGCCTGAACCTGAACATATTAGGAATATCCAGAATCAGAAATCCTATCCAAAAGGTGTCCCCAAATGTCTCTCTAGACAAAGGACTGCAGATTGTTATGCAGAGTGAGTTATGCAAGCATGGATGGAATCCCACTAGCACCAAGTTACCGTTCTTGCTTGAGGACCCTGAGGGAGCGCTGCATTGCCCTCTGCACTCTCACTGATTGAGGAAAGAAAGCCGACTGGCACGAGGGAGCCTCAAAGTGCTTCACAGACCACTACTGGTCAGTAAGCCTAAGAGTCCAGTCAGACTTCCCAGGCTTGGCCCCGCATCCAAGACTCAGAACTTTCATAAAGCTGTACTTGGTGAAAAGAGGCTATGGGCTTGATAGCCAGAACAGAGGGACCCTGTTGATCTAATGGTGGTTTGCTATGGTGAGGCAACATTCGGATTGGGCACTCCAAACTGGTTAAATCAACGGGGTATACTACACAGTAGGCCAAATTGACCAAAAAAAAAAAAAAAATAAGAGTTTCCAAAAGTACCATTGTTATTAGGTGACTGTGACATAGCCTGTGTTATTTAGGCTGAAATAAGGGACTGAACATGTATACACATCTTTTTAAGCCTGCCCCCAATGTAGAAGTAGAGTCAAACCAGTATACCACTACTAGGGACCACATGGACAATCCCTTTGTAGATTATCATAGTTCCAACATTAAATGACCCATAAACAAAGACAAGCAGTCACTTTAAGGGTTGTCATTAACAGTGTCTGCAGTTATGCTGTACAGGCCAGAACCAACACACAGTATTTATATTTCTGACACTAATATATTTTATTAGGGGCCTCCTGCAGCACAGTATTCCATTTCCTTTCCATTCAGTAGAAACCTCCCATGTTACATAAAGGTTATCGGCATCACATGCATTTTCACTTGTATATGGTTTGCCAAAAAACAGAGGAGAATTAAGTAGGGGTTTGATAGTTTATCCAAAATGGGTTCGATTCAACACAGCGTGTACGTTGAGAAAACCTTATTTCTTTTTTTCTTTTTTTTTTTCCCTCCTAAGCAAAAATGGAAAAATGGAAAAACATCTACCGGTATTTCATGAACTTGGCAAACATGACCTACTACCGATATAACCAACAGAGTAACCCTTGTTTATTAAAAAGAAAAAGAAAAAAATAAACGAGAAACAATCGTACAGCACTGGGAAAACACCATAACAAACCAAGGGAAATAAAAGTTTAACACATCAAACAGTATCTTCCCATATCAAATGGACTGGTATATTACCTTTTGGGCGCTGGCTGATCCATTCTTTACAATTTCCAAAGACACCACGTTGCTAAAACGATGTAAAATAAAAACGCTGGTGGAAAAGTCTAAACTTTCATGTTCTTTACTCCAGCTGTCCGCTCAGTGACACTTACATTATGTCAGGAGCGGCGCTTTCTAACGTGCTACCACAAAACGTCCCTGCCTTCCCATGGAAGCTTTGCCCTGGTTGGGTGGAAGAACAGAATGGAATATCCACACTGGTTACATTTAATGCCAATTATAGCTGCAGCTGTTTGGGGTCTCTCTTGCTTGCTTGCTCACTTGGTACAGTAGGAAGTGAAACTGTGCGTTGTTGTGGCATTGTGGGAAAGACATGTCAGCTGGGAAAATGCTTAAACGAATGACAATGTAATGATGGATGTAGTGGCTATTATTTAGTAAAGGAATCGCAGCTCAGCTGTTTGTCGAGCGTAATAATCAAAACGTGAAACTGTGGAAATGTATTTAGTTTTATTTATAGGACATTTTATTGTTGCAAATTGTGTTATCTTCTACAGCGGTTGCCTCATTTCCTGTTTTGGGGTGGGCTTTAAAAGCGAGTATAATGGGAATTTAGGGTTGATACTGCTGCTTTACTTCTAAAGTTTTGCCTTATAGTGCAATGCGCAGCTGTCGTTGCGAAGTGAAAGGATAATGTTGGTTTCGGCTGAGTCCTCAAGAGTCTCGGCTTCCGTGCTGAAAAAAGGAGTTAGAAGTTAGAAGTTAAATGTTTGCTGGCTTTTTACTGGGACATCCACCATATGACATCCATGACCATTTTTACAACAAAAACGATTATTTAAGGAGTGTATGAACAGCTGACACATTACACTAGTCCCTGTTTTCCTGGATCTTCACGGTTTTGAGCAAGTTGTCTCAGGAATTCAATATGCCTTTCCAGGACACAATATGTCAGTACCACAAATTGAGCCCAAGATAGATATAAAGGAGGCTGTGTGGTCCAGTAGTTAAAGAAAAGGGCTTGTAACCAGGAGGTCCCTGGTTCAAATCCCACCTCAGCCACTGACTCACTGTGTGACCCTGAGCAAGTCACTTCACCTCCTTGTGCTCCAAGTGACTCTGCAGCTGATGCATAGTTCACACACCCTAGTCTCTGTAAGTCGCCTTGGATAAAGGCGTCTGCTAAGTAAACAAATAATAATAAAAGGCCAACATAATGCTCAGATATATAGTAAAAGTATTGAATTTAAATCAAGGGAAGTAATATTAAAACTTTACAATGCATTAGTAAGTCCTCATCTAGAATATTGTGTTCAGTTCTGGTCACCTCGGAACAAAAAGGATCTTGCTGCTCTAGAAAGAGTGCAAAGAAGAGCGACCAGAATTATTCCGGGTTTAAAAGGCATGTCATATGCAGACAGGCTAAATAAATTGAATCTATTCAGTCTTCAACAAAGAAGACTACGTGGCGATCTGATTCAAGCATTCAAAATTTTAAAAGGTAGTGACATTTAATAAAAAAAACCAAGCACCAGGGGTCACAAATGGAGATTAGATAAAGGGGTATTCAAAACAGAAAATAGGAGGTTCTTTTTTAAACAGAGAATTGTGGGAGTCTGAAGCCAACTCCCAGTAATAGATGCGTTTACACTGCCATTTCTGATCCGGATCAAATGCATCGGTAGCATTTGATCCTGTCAGCGTAAACGCTCGACCGGCTCAAGTTCCAGCATGCACTGCACCGCAGTGACGTCCTTTGTATTGAAACATTCCCTCCAGCACTTCAGAGGAGCAGGTAAGAGAATACATCTCCTGGGTTGTTGTTTTTTTTTCTTAAAAATAAAATATTGTTGACAGTAAATGGCTTGTTCATATTTGTTTACAAATAAATTCATTGTTTTATTTTTATTTTTAACACAACGACACAATTTGTGTTGCTTCCTTTAGCAGGATGACGTAGAACGTAATACCGTGAAGCTCGGACTTACGCTCTAAGTGCGCATGTGCATTCAGGCTGCGTGGAAGTTGATCCTGATCAAATGGCAGCGTAAACGCAACACCACAGTCGGTGATCAAATGTACAGATGCATTTGATCCCGATCAGAAATGGCAGTGTAAAAGCGCTTAATGTTGTTGAAGCTGACACCCTGGGGTCCTTCAAGAAACTGCTTGATGAGATTCTGGGATCAATAAGCTACTAACAACCAAAGGAGCAAGATGGGCCGAATGGCCTCCTCTCGTTTATAACCTTTCTTATGTTCTTATAAATTTGGATACAGCTGGGTCGCCGGAACTGGGGGGGCAGAGGGGCCATGGCAGCCCCACTTTTGACAAAAGAAACGTGTACATACTGTAGCGGGGGAAAAGCGCTTGTATACTATAGCATACAATGTTTAGTTGCGGTTATAGGCGCAGGAGCAACCGGTGCTACACCACCTAGAGACCCCAGAATAAAGTTTCTTCATGTTTAAAAATGTGTCAGATCATGACTGCAATAGAACTGCAAGAGAGGGATATATACATCACCCAGTTCAGTGGCAGACGGACAGTACAGCCTTTACTTATGCTGTGAGATAACTTTTTTCAGCGCGAGAAATATAGAGAATTTGGCTAATTAAAGAATGGAAAAATGATCGCTTTATAAGGCGATAATATTGTGTATGAGGCAGCAAAAATCACTGCAACCAAAATATATACTAAAACAAGGCACCATGTTAAATTATTTTTTCAGGAGCCTCTTTCCACAGCAAAGCAAAAACATTGACAACTTTAAACACAGCTTTGATAAGCATACACAAAGGCAGAATTAACACCGTAAATGCTGGAAAAATTATGGGTGCATAGAAGCCAACCGTGTAGTGCTGTAGTGCAAAATACAGTTAATAGTGGTAACAAGTGAAGTGATATCCGGGTTTGTGCTGGCCTCTGGCGACAGCTCCGGACGTGTTTAGCCGCCTACCAAAATAACAAGTAACAGTTAGAGACAAGACAAAACAAACAAAGCACTCAATCACGATATAACACAGGTCCTTCCGGTCGATTCCTTAACCAAAAAGAAGGAACAGATTATGTTGCTTCGTCCCCTTCTTGTACCGTCACACATGATCCCTTGGTAAACAATTGCAGCCGCTCCTCCAATCCACAGCTACAACATCTTTTCCCTTCCGGGTCGATGAGTTAATGCACCAAAGCTCCGCCCCCATCCAGACTGGCCGACTTTCCGACCCTGGGAAAGAAATGTCAGACAAGCCCGTCCAAAGAACTCTGTTTTCGCTGCTTAGTGCCCTCACAGGTCGGGAGGGCGATTTACAACCAAAAATCATTGTATTTCTGTCACATATCCCACCGCTCAGAGTGGGGCCGAAGGAACATTCGGCTGAATCTATCTTTCCCATTACTCCCCCCTCCTGGGAAAAGTAATCCGTATTTTGATGGTCTTTCCCCGCACGGTGTACCATGTGGTACATGACTGGTTGCAACGCCAGATACCACCGAGTTATTAAGATCAAATGAATGTAGGTAATATCATAAAAAGTGAGTAGCCCATTTAATGGCCAAACACTCCTTTTCGAATACGGAGTAGTTGCGCTCCCGAGGTAGCATCTTTTTATTCAGATATACAGTAGTATCAGGTGTTCTACTCCCTCTACCTTTTGGGACAAGACAGCACCCAAACCCACGTCCGACGCATCGGTGTGGAGGATGAATCTCTTTGTGAAGTCAGGTGTAATAAGGGTGGAGGCCTGGCACAGTTTACACTTAATAGTATCAAACACCCCCTGACACTCAGCTGACCACTTAATTACATTTAGAGCACTCTTTTTGGTGAGGTCGACTAAAGGGTTAACTACTGCGGCATACTCAGGGATAAAGCGGCGACCTCACCTGAGTCTTGGTTTTGGGGATCGCCGTGTCGACCAAAGCCTGGATTTTGGTGACCACAGGTCTTACCCTTCCATTTCCCATTAAAAATCACAAATATTGAGTCTCTGTCTTGGCAAACGCACATTTTCTCAAGTTAGCTGTTAGCCGGGCTACCCTTAGAGACTGAAGGACAGCTGTAACCCTAGCCAAATGCGCTCGCCAGGTGGAGCTGTAAATCACCACATCATCAATATACGCTGCTGCATATTCATGATGTGGGCGTAAAACCTGGTCCATCAGTCTCTGAAAGGCAGCGGGCGCACCATGTAGCCCAAACGGCATGGTTTTAAAGTGAAACAGCCCTTCTGGTGCTGAAAATGCGGTTTTCTCTCTAGAACTGCAGGTTAAGGGGATCTGCCAGTATCCCTTTGTCAGGTCCAGAGTCAAGATAAACTTCACCTTTCCCAGTCTATCTAGAAGTTCGTCGACCCGAGGCAAAGGGTATGCATCGAACTTGGCAATAGCGTTTACCTTCCGGAAGTCCACACAGAAGCGATTGGTGCCATCTTTCTTAGCCACTATGACAATTGGACTGCACCACTTGCTCCTGGAAGGCTCAATCGCCCCAAGTTCGAGCATCGCCCATACCTCTTTACGAACGCCACCTTGTCGACTTTCTGGGATCCAGTAAGGTCTCTTTCATACTGTGACAGCTGAGGGACAGAGAATGTCACGTCAGAAAAAAACATTGTTGAACTCCTCATAAGCTTACACAGTTCCCATTGCTGATCTGGAACCAATTGTTCCCCCATCGAAATGATTTTAGTGCTAGGGGTCTCTGGACAGGGGCCTAAATCATCCTCTACATTGCATGGGGCTATAAATAAGACCTCCCTTGCCTGCCAGGGCTTTAATAAATTTACATGATAAATTTCACGTTCATTACGGCGATCGGGCTGTCTAATTTTATAATTCACCTTCCCTATAGCCCAAATCACTTCATATGGCCCGTGCCATTTAGCACATAATTTCGATTCTGAGGAGGGAGACAGCAGGGAGAACCCTGTCGAGCTCTTCGGCACCTCCCTCACTGCAAAAAGGAGGTAGGGAAGAAGCGATGCCCAGTGTTTTTGCTCTTGTGTTACAAAACGTCTCAGCATCTGCTTCAAGGTCTGATTAAATCGTTCCACCAAACCGTCCATCTGTGGATGATAAACAGATGTCCTGATGGGACGTATTTTTAATATTTTATATACTTGCTGTAACGTGTTAGACAAAAAGTTGGTTCCATGATCAGTCAAAATCTCCTTGGGGATCCCTACTCTAGCCATAATCTGTACTAACTCTGTGGCTATTGCAGTGGCACTAGTGGACCTCAATGGAACTGCCTCCGGGTATCGCGTTGCATAATCTACCACTACTAATATATGCGTATACCTAGAGTCAGAAGGTAGCAAAGGGCCCACTATGTCCATTGCAATGCGTTCACAAGGAGTGGAAGTAATCGGCAGTGGGACCAAAGGGGTGGGGCGCACTCGACCCGGCGCTACTCGCTGGCAGTCTCAGTATGTGGCTACATATTTCGGTATGAAGACCTACCAAATAGAATCAAGCCAATATCCGCTCCCTTGTCTTGTCAGCTCCGAGGTGCCCCGCAAAAGGGATGTCATGCGCCAGCCTCATGACCTCGGTCCGACAAGCCAGGGGAACCAATAATTGTATAACAGGCTGTCCTGTGCCCGCGGCTAGATTGACCCTATACAGTAATTGCCCCTTTATACTGAAGTGTGGATATACTAGTGCCCCAGTGCCATCAACATCCTTACCTTCAATAGACCTGACCTGCCCCCAAGCATGCACTAGTGACGAGTCATTATGTTGGCCCCACACTATATCCGTGCTTGACTACCACATGTCCGGTATATTAAGAGGGGCTGGAGTAGCATCTGCCCTAGATGGTCCAGTAACCTCGCCCTCTTGGTCACACTGCGTTCCGACTCCCTTTGACTGGTGTTTGTTACCATCCGAGTGCTCTCCCACCAAACCCCAGCCTTGTTTCAGTAATGCTCCCTCCCATTTTGCGGTCCTTCTCTCTTTATTTGTTTTTCTAGGACGGAAAATAGGAGAAAACATTTCAGCTTGAAAAGGAAACACATCACCAATTTGTTCCCTTTTCTTTTTTTCTGCCACATTTACGTGTGCAGCTGAGACTGCCATTATTTGCATTAATTCTTTGAATTTTGGCCAGTCTCGGCCCAGAATAACTGGGTGTGGCAACCTTTCCGCCACCCCTAGTACCAGGTGAAGTTTTATCGGTCCTACCGATAAATATACTTTTAGTGTGGGGGATGCAAGGGGGCCCATTAGGGTCGGCGGTCTCAGAGGTCTGGGTCCTGGGGCTGATGGTGGTTGCAGAGGATGGAGAGGAGAGTCTCGGCTGCTCCGAAGGGCGGGAACTGACAGTATCCCAGTCCGGACGGAAACTAGGGAGTCCTCATAATCCTCTGCCAGTTTCACGGTGTCTTCCAGGGTGTCGGGGTTGTGGCGCCATATCCAATTGCAGGTTCGTTTTCTTCTCGGGTGTTCTGCCAGTGTACCATGTGCTCACACAACCGTTCCGCAACCACCCTGGGGCGTGTCTCCGAGGATCTTTGGTACTCCCTGAACTGTAACCTGTGGGTCTCTGCCGTAATGTTGAGGTGGCAGAGAACGGCCAGCTTGACCAGGTTGTAACTGGCGGCGTTGGGGTCGCTCATAGCCTGGTAGGCTGCCTGAGCTTCCCCGATCAGGCAGGGTCCCAGCTGGTTTGCCCAGAGCTCCCAGTGCCGACATTGCTGGTGTTCCTGTAGGGGCTGGTGTTGTGGCAAGTGTCAGCCCTACCCGTTCAATGAGCACAGTGTAGCGCTCCTCCCTCCTTCTCTCCTCTGTCTCTCGTCAGCTGTCCAGCGCCTCCAGCAGCTCTGCCAATGCGTGACGATCCATTTCCCTTGTATGACACCACGTGTGGCAAAGTGGTTGATTGGGTACAGGTGCAGGAGTGATGCAGTGCGTGAATGAAACAGAGATGATTATAATCCGGTTTGGAAAGGATTTTATTATTTTCTTTTCCAGGTCTCGCAACCAAACAATAATCCCCAGGCAATACACACCGATGTGTACTGCACGGGGTAAATAACAATAGGATTGCAGTCCCAAATAATAAACAATAATATCCGCCCCACAATAACACAAACACGGTCACCAGTCCTGGGTGCTCGTGGTGGGTGATACAGTTTATCGTGACAGTGGTGAAGTGCTGTTCCGGCTTTGTGCTGGCCCAAGGCAACAGCTCAGGGAACGTGTTAGCTGTCTGGTGATTCACAAGCAAGACAATTATTAACAGACAGAACAAACAAACAAAACACTCATGATACTGCTACAGTCACTGGGGTCTCTCACAGTCCTTCTAGGTTAAAATACAAAACCAACACGAAGGAACAGATTGTGATTTTCCATCCCCTTTTATGCCATCACACATGACCCCTTGGTAAACGAGTGTAACCATCTCTCCAATCTGCGGCTGCCATCTTTTCCCTTCTGGGTCAATGCTTTCTTGCAACGGAGTCTCGCCTTCATCCAGATTGGCCGACTTCCGACCCTGGGAAAGAACGGTCAGACCAGCCCGTCCAAATAACTCTGTTCTCACTGCTTAGCTCCCTCACAGGTTGGGAGGGAGATTTACAACCAAGAATCATTGTATTTCTGTCACATATCACTTTCTAGTTTCTTTCATTACATGATGTTAAATAAAAGATCTAAATTATGTTAATGTATTGTAGCATTTCACAGGGCAGCCAGAAAACAGGAGAGACAGACATGCTTGTTCCTAGTTCCAAAAGCTTTATTCAGCGGTTTCTTCCCTCACACACAAAGAGTCCACAGCTCTCTGTCAGCTTTTCTGGAACCATGGCAATAAAACCACAACCACAAAAACAGGGCATCACAGCATCTCTTATAATCCCAGCCCCGCCCCTTTATTCAAAACTTACACATCCCATTGGTCCACAGCCTCACACTTCAGGCCAATGGGAACACACTGAACACGTGAACACACAGAGACTCACAGACGGGACCAATCACGAGGGGACACAGACCATGCATTACATGACTGATACAACAGGACAGGGCCAATCAGAGGGGAGACACAGAACATGCCCCATATATATATATATATATATATATATATATATATATATATATATATATATATATAATTTATTTATTTATTAGCAGACACTGTTATCCACGGCGACTTACAGTCGTAAACAAAAATCAAGAATCACAGTACAAGTATTAATACAATTAAGAGCAAGTTAAAATACAATGACTTTGGTTCTAGCAAGTACAAAGTACATGATAAAATACGATTCAATAACGGAGCAGATAACAGTGTCAGTGTGTGGCAATGTGCCCCGCCCCTGTGTGCATGTGTGTGTTATATGTTGCATGTCGCATGTGTTAATGTTGGTGTATAGCGATTGGTACACGGGATATAAGCGGGTCTGTGTTTCACGTGTGTTTAAAAATGTATAATTGTAGTTAGGCACGAGGTTGCACTTAATTAATTCACGTGCTGGGATTCAAGTAAATAATTAATTAGTAATTGAATCCCAGCACAACAGTATATATAGATGCACGATTCACTCACTCGGGTTGTGTGTTTAGGGCTAAAGGACGGAGAGTGAGGAGAAAGTAAGAAAGTAAACAATTGCTACGTGGTGCTGGAGGACCAGCACGGCACGTGTTTGTTTAGTGTTCGTCCCTGTGTGTCAGTGTCTGTTCGTTTTGTTTGTCTATTTATTTTGGCGTAAGTGCCGTGTCCTGTGTTTTGT
This sequence comes from Acipenser oxyrinchus oxyrinchus, assembly GCA_030684275.1. NCBI lineage: Eukaryota > Metazoa > Chordata > Actinopteri > Acipenseriformes > Acipenseridae > Acipenser > Acipenser oxyrinchus. The sequence continues at coordinate 61,530,539 of CM060250.1, forward strand.
GTTTGTTTAAACCTTTTATTTATAATAAACCGCGCAACAGCGCTTTCATCATTTCACCTCATCTGTCCTGTCTCTGTGTATTCATTTCCTGGATCTGGACGACACCACTCAGCCAGCTCAGGAACGGATGACAGCTGCCCCTAGCGCCAGACCAGGGAAAGTGCATTTTTTGTTGAAGTGTCCTTTTGGGGAATTCCAAGGATTACAAATATTGTTTTGGGGAAAAATATATAAGGAAATGGAAGGCTGGAGAGACCGCTGCCAGGACCTGGAGGATCTCCTCGGGGCCTAGAGGACCAAGGCTGGTGCCTTGCCTGTGGGGAGTTCGGGCACCCGGTGGTGCGCTGCCCCTACCAAGAGGGAGAGGAGGAACAGGCCCAGGAGAGGAAGGTGAGGAGGAGGCAGAGAAGGGAAAGGGGAAGAGGAAGGCAGAGCCTCCACCCCAAGTCTCCACCAGCAGAGGAAGAATGCCTGCTGGTTTTGTCTCCAGAGCCCAGGAGGGAGGAAACAGAGCCTTTCCGTCCTCTGAGGAGATGTTAGACTGGGTGTCGGACCCGAGTGGAGTGGGGAGGACCTCCCACTGGTTGTTGACCTGCTGTGGGCCAGAGATGGGGAACGTTGGGAGCGCTGGGAACAACATTTCTACCCAGTGCCCTTCGTGAACCCGCAGCCGTGGTGATTAACTACTTGGCTGCCGATATGGGACTGCCCCAGCAGGTTGCATTCCAAGTGGGAGGAGCCACACCTACCTGCCTCCTCAATGGGCTGAAGGGAGACGACATGCAGCTCCCATCTCCACCAGCAGAGGAAGAAGGTTTGTTGGTTTCGCCTCGGAGCCGGAGGGAGAGGAGCCTGAGCGCCCACAGCCCAAGCGTGAGGAGCCTGAGCGTCCACAGCCCAAGCGTGAGGAGCCTGAGCGTCCACAGCCCAAGCGGGAGGAGCCTGAGCGTCCACAGCCCAAGCGGGAGGAGCCTGAGCGTCCACAGCCCAAGCGGGAGGAGCCTGAGCGTCCACAGCCCAAGCGGGAGGAGCCTGAGCGTCCACAGCCCAAGCGGGAGGAGCCTGAGCGTCCACAGCCCGAGTGGGAGGAGCCTGAGCGTCCACAGCCCGAGCGGGAGGAGCCCGAGCGTCCTACGCCTGAGCGGGAGGAGCCCGAGCGTCCTACGCCTGAGCGGGAGGAGCCCGAGCGTCCCCACGCCTGAGCGGGAGGAGCCCGAGCGTCCCTACGCCTGAGCGGGAGGAGCCCGAACGTCCTACGCCTGAGCGGGAGGAGCCCGAACGTCCTACGCCTGAGCGGGAGGAGCCCGAACGTCCTACGCCTGAGCGGGAGGAGCCCGAACGCCCCACGCCTGAGTGGGAGGAGCCCGAACGTCCCACAGCCCAAGAGGGGGAGTCGGTGCGCCCACAGCCCAAGAGGGGGGAGTCGGTGCGCCCACAGCCCAAAAGGGAGGAGTCGGTGCGCCCACAGCCCAAAAGGGAGGAGTCGGTGCGCCCACAGCCCAAAAGGGAGGAGTCGGTGCGCCCACAGCCCAAAGAGAGGGAAGTCGGGGCTTCCACAGCCCTAGGACCCAAGCTGCCAGCAGAGGGAGAATGCCTGCTGGTTCCACCTCCACCAGCAGAGGAAGAATGCCTGCTGTCTCCATGTCCACCAGCAGAGGGAAAATGCCTGCTGTCCCCATCTCCACCAGCAGAGGAAGAATGCCTGCTGGTTTCCCCTTCAGAGGCAGAGCTGCACCAGTCCCCTGCAAGAGAGGCAGAGCTGCACCAGTCCCCTGCAAGAGAGGCAGAGCTGCACCAGTCCCCTGCAAGAGAGGCAGAGCAGCACCAGTCCCCTGCAAAGGGGAGACTACACGCTGCTCCCACCTCCGCCGCCAGGAGACTACACGCTGCTCCCACCTCCATCGCCAGGAGACTACACGCTGCTCCCACCTTCGCCGCCAGGAGACTACTCGCTGCTCCCACCTCCACCGCCAGGAGCAGAGCAGCAGGAGCTGTCTCTGTCTCCATCACCATCAGGGGAGAGGAGCAGGAGCTGCCTCTCCTTCACCAGAAGGACCAGGACTAGATGCTGGCGGTCCTCAGCAGCCCTTGCATAGGCTGCTGAGGGAAGCACGGGAAGAACCGCCCGCCGCAGAGGCCGAAGCGGGCTAACACCCGCACCCCAGCTTGTCCTGACTCCTGCCTCGCTTCGCCCAAGGATGCCTGCCTCGCCCAAGGATGCCTGCCTCGCCCCAAGGATGCCTGCCTCGCCGCCCAAGGATGCCTGCCTCGCCGCCCAAGGATGCTTGCCTTGCATCGCCTGGGGTTGCCAGCCGCTCCGCATCGCCTGGGGTTGCCAGCCGCTCCACATCGCCTGGGGTTGCCAGCCGCTCCGCATCGCCTGGGGTTGCCAGCCGCTCTGCATCGCCTGGGGTTGCCAGCCGCTCCGCATCGCCTGGGGCTGCCTGTTGCTCCGCCTCGCAGCAGGAAGTACTGTGGCCGGAACCCCACCAAGGGGAGCTGCCAGCCACGAAGAAGGTGGGGGAGGTCAGGAGACCTGCTCCCACTGCAGCAGTTTCGCTGCCGGAGATCGTGGGGGAGGTCAGGAGACCTGCTCCCACTGCAGCAGTTTCGCTGCCGGAGATCATGGGGGAGGTCAGGAGACCTGCGCCCACTGCAGCAGTTTCGCTGCCGGAGATCGTGGGGGAGGTCAGGAGACCTGCTCCCACTGCAGCAGTTTTGCTGCCGGAGATCGTGGGGAGGTCAGGAGACCTGCTCCCACTGCAGCAGTTTCGCTGCCGGAGATCGTGGGGAGGTCAGGAGACCTGCGCCCACTGCAGCACTTTCGCTGCCGGAGTACTGTGGCCGGAGCCCCGCAAGGGGAGCTGCCGGCTTTGAAGAAGGGGAGGAGGTCCGAGACCACCAACCCCAGCAGCAGTTTCGCTGTCGGAGAAGGGGAGGTCCGAGACCACCCAAGCAGCCTTTCCGCTGCCAGGACTGCCCGGCTGAAGGAGTCAGTCTGGGAGCTGTCAGCACGCCTGCTGACAGCATGGCCAGTAGCAGCCTGGCTACTGGCAACATTGCCAGCCATGGGCCCACTGAAGCCTCCCTTCCCAGCCCGAGACTTTGTCCTGGACTGCTGGGTTTTAAGGGGAGGTGGCCGTTGAGGCCATGTGTGCTGCGCACAAGGGGGGTATATGTGGCAATGTGCCCGCCCTGTGTGCATGTGTGTGTTATATGTTGCATGTCGCATGTGTTAATGTTGGTGTATAGCGATTGGTACACGGGATATAAGCGGGTCTGTGTTTCACGTGTGTTTAAAAATGTATAATTGTAGTTAGGCACGAGGTTGCACTTAATTAATTCACGTGCTGGGATTCAAGTAAATAATTAATTAGTAATTGAATCCCAGCACAACAGTATATATAGATGCACGATTCACTCACTTTCGGGTTGTGTGTTTAGGGCTTAAAGGACGGAGAGTGAGGAGAAAGTAAGAAAGTAAACAATTGCTACGTGGTGCTGGAGGACCAGCACGGTACGTGTTTGTTTAGTGTTCGTCCCTGTGTGTCAGTGTCTGTTCGTTTTGTTTGTCTATTTATTTTGGCGTAAGTGCCGTGTCCTGTGTTTTGTGTTTGTTTAAACCTTTTATTTATAATAAACCGCGCAACAGCGCTTTCATCATTTCACCTCATCTGTCCTGTCTCTGTGTATTCATTTCCTGGATCTGACGACACCACTCAGCCAGCTGTGTGACACAGTGATAGTTACATCAGGATATAATTAAATATATATAAAGGTATATATAAATATATATATAAAGGTATCAGCTTCTCATGATGGCTTTTTGATTGGTTACAAAATATGATACATTTTCAAGGTTTAAACGTGTTTAATTGTACAGTTTAGCTGTTTAGGAAATAAAATCAAATCTAACTAGCAGACATCATTCTAACAAACTGGCAGACTGAGACATCACACAGCTAATATGCATCCAAATACATTTGATTTATGTCTTCATATTTGGGGCATACTGACTTGCCTTCAATTTTAAAGTTATTAAGAAAAACGCTGCTTCCATTCGGTATCCTCACATCTTCCTTGCCCTGCCATTAATTGTGCTTGGATTATCTTAATGTAGTTTTTGATCGTCTGCATTTCTATAAAGAGTTTGTGCCAGTCTTGAAATGCACAGAGCTCTATTCAGGTTATTAGTCACATACTGACTGTTAACTGACTATATTGGTTCTACAGCTTTCATCGCACCTCTACTCTTGGGCTAGGTATACTGATCTTCTGAAACATAAGGTTGTAACCCTTCCAAAACCTCCCCCTTGCTGTGGAATATGAAATCCAAGACCTGAAGACAAACAAGCCTTTTCTTGACTTCTGCAAGCTTAACACTAAATGAAGATCAATGTCATTCAGTCATTGCAAAAGCACAGATTTAGCTCCCTTTCAACTGGTGGCATGAATGGAATAGACAGGTATTGTCATTGCATGGACAGGAATTGTTCAGAGCCACAAGGTAAAGTATTATTTCCTGACCCATCCCTGTTTGCACTCATCATTCATAATACGTTTGCATGTAGTTTGCCTGAATTTCTGACTTTTAAGTTTAATTCAAAGCTGTCTTGATAGGCCCCATCACATTTTTCTTTGCAAACAAATCTGTTGTGTTAAATTTCAGGTACATGGTTTGAGCAGGAAAAATTGGAATGTCCTCTTTCTTAAACCCAGTCTGTCCATTTGCTCTATCCAAAATTCAGTTTTCTCAGATTGTAAATTGAGTACATTTTCGCTAAACCCTTAAAAATGTGATCCATTTTCAAACTTTTACTAAAGTCACCATAATTTGGGATATAAAATTCTGATTAGAATAGTAGTCTAGTAAATAATAAGTTTGTGCATAGAATGATAAACTGGAAGAAATAATAATACCTAGGAATCACTTTGTATGATGAAGTACAGTCGGTGCCATCTAATCAGGATACTGATAATCGGGATTTCTGCTTAAATGGGGTCCAACTCTGGAAGGCGGTTTTTCCCAATGCTATTGATGTTGTTTAATTGTGATGTCACTTCATTTAATTGGGATACAGTATTTTCAAATGATGAACAGAGATCGCTTTTCAGAGCAAGATAGGTTCACTTAGCACAGTGCAGTGAGTACATGATTACGCTGTGACTTGCGTAGATTGCGTAAACCACGTTGAACTCTTGAAGAAGGAGGAGTCTCCTGTGGTTTCTCAGGCTGCTGTTGCAAAGAAAGTTGGCGTGTCAACATCGTAGGTGTCTCACCTTGTGATAAGATGTGATTTCATTATTTTTCTTTTCATTAAGAAACAAAAAGTGTGCCTAAGGTCATCTCAACTGCCTCTCGTTTAATTGGGACAGCCGCTTATTCTAGATATTTTTCTTTCTCCCAAGGCGTCAGCTTTATAATAAAACAACAAATTATAACATAACATGCATAAAATGAAAAATAACATGCAAAAACAAATGTCACACTTTGACAAAAGTATTTGGGCACCCTTACACTAGTATTTTGTGTGCCTACCCTTTGCTTCCTTTACAGCTTGCAGTCTTTTTTTGTATTGTGAAACCAGTTCCTGGCATCTTTCCAGAGGTATTTTTGCCCATTCTTCAACACATACAGCTTTGAGTTATGCAATTGACAACATCTCAATGGGATTTAAGTCTGGGGACTGAGATGGCCAATCCATAATTGTAATCTTCATTTTTTTTTCCTTTGTAGACTTCACAGAACACTTAGGGTCATTATACTGCTGGAATACAAACTTCAGTCCAATAAGCCTTCAAGTACTGCACAACAAAGAGTGCAAAATGTGCTGGCATAGAAAAGCAGAGGCAAGAGACAGGAGTCTTCAAAAACAATGCTCTTTTATTGAGCTGTGCCAATGCAGCACTAACAAGTGCTAGAGCCAGACAGAGACACACACAGGGAGAAAGGGGGGGAGGTCACCTCTGAACAGAACCAAGCAGCTGAGGGTGACCTTGTTCAACACCGAGAAAACACACAGTAGGGGCACAAGAGACAAACAAATGTGACGCAATTACTGCAACGGCAGGTAAGATAAACACATACAATAACTAATAAACACTAATAACAGAAACACGAACAGTTTACAGCCCGCTAAGCATCCTGGGATACTGCTGTAGCAGCTCTGTCTCAGTCCTGAAGATGGCAGCACCAGGCACGCTACAATATTTTGCAGCATTCATTGATCCTTCTACAAGACAACAAAACAATGGTCGCCAGTTCCTGAGGAAGAAAAAAAAGGCCATACCATCACGCAACCTCCACCATGTGTAACACTGAGCATGAAGAAGTCAGCTTTCTTGGTGAAAAATTGTATATTTTGGATTTGTCTGACCATACAATTTGATTGACAGAATCATCAGGCTAGTTCAAGTATTCAATGGAAAACTCCAATCACTTTCTTTTGTGTATTTTTTTAACAAAGGTTTGCATCTTGGTTTTCACCCATGGATATTCATCTTGTTAAGGTATCATTGAATTGCTCGCTCATGAATTTCTTGACCATCTTCTCTCAATTCTTGTCAAATCTTTTGCAGTAATCCAAGGATTTTGCCAGGCTGCTCGAACAATTCTTCTTCCAGATTTTGCAGAAATCTTTCTTGCTCTTCCACACCTGGAGCCAGTTGCAGTAGTTCCTGTTCTCTTGTGTTTGTCACTAATAGCCCACACAGTGCTTTTGGTAAACCAAGTCTTTCTACTATTTTTCTAGTAGCTTCTCCTTTTTCATTTAGTTGTATCACTGCCATTTTGAGATTGTTGCTGTACTCTTTAGTTATAACAATTTTTGTTCCTTTTTTAATCACAAATTTCCAATTTATTTTTCAGCACTTCATGATTATGCAATCATGAAAATTGTCAATAATTAGCAACGAATGGGTTTCATACAAAATATGTTGATTGCCCAAGTACTTTAGTCATGAAGTTAGTTTTCACGTGTTATTTTTCATTTTATGCATGTTAAGTAATAATTTATTGTTTTATTATAAAGCTGAATCTCTAATTTATATCTTTCAATAGAACAATTAGAAATGATAGAAATCACTATCTTTGTGTTTTTTTCTCATTTTTTAACTGCTCAAATACTTTTGTCTGCAACTGTCTATATAGAGATATATGAGGAAATCAAGTATGCAACAATAACTACTACAATCCTATGAAATCTGTGCAACTCCACCAGGCATACATGCCCTGAACCCCTAATCACCTTCTTGCGCTGCTAAACCTGCACACAACTTCACCATTCCCTGCACTTCAGTAGTGATTCTCTATTTCAATTTGTGTTGATGGTCTCTCTCTTTCACTCTCACTCTCACTTTCTCCCTCTCTCCCTCTGTTTGTATGCCAGCCAGCATTGAAAGTGGTTGCTAATTCAATTCATCATTGTTATTGACTTGCTTCACCTGGGTCATTCCTATTCAGGTAGTCCGAGGTGGGGTGGCTGACCCCTTGCCTCATCACACGTGGTTCATATATCACCATCCACAAACAAAGGAGTCTACTTGAGTTGGAATGACACACCTCTTTACTGATAACTGTAAGGCTTCTATTTCTCTTTCTTTCCATTGGTGCAGAGCCTGGGGGTCCAAGACACTGTGTCAGATCCTGATGAGGAGGCCCTGTGCAACAAAAAAATAATCAAATAGGTGTCTGAAAACTAAAAATCAAATTGGTCAGATCTGAATAAAATAGCTAGGTCAAAAGGCTAATTTCAGAATCTACAGTTTCTGAATTTGTTGCTTTAAATAAACAAAAATAATCTGGCTGTAAAAAAAAGTATGTGTTTGAGTGTTTGAATACATAATATTTACAAAATATAAACATTAAAATGTAATAATTGCATTACTATCAACTATTTTCCAGACTTTTTTTCAGGAAGTAACACCCCCAAAATGCAACACTTTGGAATGAATTATTGGTGGTCCAGGTTATGCTAATTAATAATATTATATTAATATTATGATAATTAATTTTGTTTGCTATATTTTTCACCTAAGAAGCACGAAATGGTAATTAGAACAGATTTTAAATATTGTTACATGAACTTGTTTTTGTTTAACAGTGAAACCAAATCATTTTAAATAAGACTTTTTGCACTAGAAATATAGATGTAATATACGTGGGTGTTTTTGATTGCAATGTTCACATCATTCAACAAACCAACACTTTTGCATTAATCTTGCTGTAGATGTTTATTTAATGTCTGATTTCTTGATGGTTTTTAAATTCTGCATCAGGCTTTTTAAACCATGTTCTGTATCTTAACAGTGAAATAAGTACCTGGGTCCAGTTTCACCAACCACTTTCAGGCAGCAGTTACAATGCTACAGTAAACCCAGATCAATTATAGTACACTGAAAGACAATACAGCGTTTGGCTTATTAGATTTCTGTGATACTATTCTGTTAAATGCTAGAACTGAACCATAAGAAGAAGGATAGTTCCAGAGGGAAACCTGTAGAATACATTTAAAATCCCTAGAATATGAGTTGTTCTTTTCTCAGAATTGTAGCTCATGCGATTTGTTCTGCTACGGTGAGTCAACAGCATCATCAAATATTTGAATAAATGAAATGGACATTTACAGTACAGTAAGCCTTTCTTTGTAAAAAAAAAAAAAAAAAAGTTTCTGTGTAAAAGAAATCAAGATGAATATGCTGTAGAATATTGGCTACTGCGTGGTAAAGTTGTAAGTGTGTTTATGAAATAAGATAAAACAAACAAACAAACAAACAAATGACGTATTATTTTTGTTCGACCAAAAGTAAATAAATATACATACCCCGATTAAGGTCAAATCTTCTTGTTATAAAAAAAGATAACAAACAGACTGTTAAATGCAAACTGGAATAAAGACTGAGCAGCATTTTAATATGTGTGCGTTCCGCTTTTTGTCATTGTGTTCAGACGTTAGTACACATTTGAAGACTAGGAATGTGTTTCTTTAAATACATTTATACATCGCTGCAATCGTGTGATCGTATTGCGCGGTCGATGAATGTGCAGCTATTGATAGCATAGTGCAATATGCTACTAAATGAAAGTAAATGGAATGCTATTTATTTTTACAAGCGATTCTAGTTATGCAGGACGAACATAAAAAATGGCCATTGTACAAAGCAACCGGTACTGGTATGTTATGTTTGATATAGTCTATAATAGAAAAAAGAAAGTCCATGTTTCTATTGTGACATACAAATAAAAAAAAATAAAAAAAGTTGAAATATTCAAGAGTGGGTTAGATTAGTTACAATTTGATTTGTACACCAATAACTTTTTTTTTTCACTAAAGTGAAAGCCCATACTGTTTATAGCATCTCCCAATACTATAACAATATTAATACAAAATACGGAAATCTATTTAAACGCAAGTCTTTAAAAAAAAAGTGCTCAACTATGCACTTGTAAACGTCAAATGTGTATTTAACAAAAATCATATTCTACAGAATTCTAAATGTACATATATTAAAAACCAGTTGAGACAGATTCATTGCAGTACCAGTGGCAGCTCAGAGTACTGCGATGTTCTCAATAAACCACAAGGCGGCGCTGCAGACTTGATTTAACTGAAGAACCGTGAACTTGTACGTGCAGCCAGCCTTTTGAGCTTTCTCGGTCTGTTCCTCTCAGTTTTCAAATACACTGCAATTAGTTGGTGTTTAGTAACATTACAATAAATAGGATATGTTCATTCAATTGAATTCTTGTCTAAAAATGTACCGGTCGTTTTAAATGAACATAACATATAGATGTAGATAATTATTAAGATGTTAAAGCATCCAATTAGTTTTAACTTGGATTTTTTTAAAATTCTTGTACTGCTTTTTTTATTTATTTATTCATGCAATGCGAATAATTATGCATTTGCTAGCCGGGCTGATTTTAATTTATACTATGGTCTATTTATTTAGCGCGATTTATTTATTTATTTATTTGTATGAGGTTTACTTCCTTTCACTCCGACCTTCAAAGAGGACCCATATGAACCACAAAACATACCTTTTACTGTAAATTGTTTTTTAAAGCTTGTATTGAGTAATATTTACTTTTTCTGAAGCGCATAGTTTTAAATGAAAATCATACCAATAGTGTTCTTATATTTTGAAAGAAACAATATTGGTCAACCTGTCTTAAACTAAGATGTATTAGAACATCTTATATAGCAAATATAACAGCAAATAGAACAGATCTTTAAACTCTTGATAACTTCTCTCCAGTCCATGGTAAATTCAATACAGTGTTGCTTAATAAAACGGCAGAAATCACTTGCACCGCCTCAGTGATTGTGGTTCTTCATTTTACAATACACGTTCGTTTTTAAATTACCGTTGTTACTATAACACGTTATCTAGCTTTCTTTCTGTAGCCTTTTCAGTTTAACAAATTATGATTAAAAAAAGATTAATAAAATAATGCTGTTTTACAAAAGTCGGTTTGCTGCTAAGCTATCAATAAAACAACTTAGTTAGCTTTTTCAAAATATAGTACACCGTATTTGTTTAACAGGTGTATACTGACAATGTTGATAAATAAATAGGAAAGCTAATAATAATACATAATACATTAATGAATATCAAGTTCTTGTCTGTTTAGTCTGAAGTGTGTACCCTGTTTTCCTTTAAGGAAGACGTCAAGTAATTTAGTTTGAGTCTATTCAGCACCTGTTGCATATTAACTTTTTCCACTCAGTTTTAAACATGCAATGGAAAGTTTGTATTAATGTAGGGTATATATATATATATATATATATATATATATATATATATATATATATATATATATATATATATATATACAATTAAAACTATATATATATATATATATATATATATATATATATATATATATATATATATATATATATATATATATATATATATATATATATATATATAGTTTTAATTGTTTGTGGATTTTAACCTATAAAATGTGTCGATAAACGACTGGTGCTTCATTAGCATTTATTATTATTATTAATAATAATAATAATAATAATAATAATAATAATAATAATAATAATAGCTTTACCACACTATTCACACATAAATAAATACCTATGCGTCAAATAGGCTAGTGCAGAAAATGTAATTCTGTGCACTTGAATCCGTTATTTTCTTGCAGACCACACTGTCAAAGCAGGCTAATTTTCCAAATAATGTGAATTATTATTATTATTATTATTATTATTATTATTATTATTATTATTATTATTATTACAAGTTAAATGTTTACATAACAAGTTCGTGTAAATGTCCCATGTGATATGTAAAATCTAAATCTATAAATATACAAAATATAGCCTCTATAATATATGTAAAATAAAGCGTTTTAAAAAATGGTGCTGGAAGCGCTAAATCACAGCTCAATCACTGAAATCTCTTTTCACTCCACTTTCATTAAAGACTCTTTGTTTCTCCGTGCAAATTTGCTTATTGGTATTGGTGTGAATGGGTGTCATACAGTAAGCTAACCCATATTGTTTATTTTATGATTGCATTTTGTGGTGGTTTAAAAACGATGCCTTATAAAAAATAAAAAATAAAAATAAAACACCCAATAGAGTTAAGTGTTAACATAATAGAAAATGACACAAACTACATGCTATTGTCTTTTTATTTGTTCATCGATAAGTCCCTCCTGTCGAAGTACAGCAAAGTAGATGTATATTGGAAGTGTATACAGCTTTTAGAATAATATCACTTCCATGACAAAAGTTTGGGCTGCATACGATGAAGGGGGAGTGCCTCCCTTTTAAATCGTAGTTGCTATTCAAACACAAATACACAGATTAGAACATTGCAGTTAATAATACACAGAAGGCGTGTCTAAAGGCGGGGTCTGAGTTCCAGTGCCCAAAGCTCTGAAAAGTAGAGGACCTGACACACACATCTCAGACGCAAGTCTAACTTCAACTCAAAGAGCCGGGGACAGACTTCAGCGTTGGCATTCGGACACGAGCGAACTTAGGACTTTTAAAAAGTACACCAGCCTAACTGTTTCATCTGCAAGAAATACTTTATTGTATTTAATTATTTAACGCAAAATCATGAATTATAAAAGAAAAACTTGGAAAAGTGCTGACGTTTGACTGGAGTTCAGTGGATTAATGAAGTTTTGTAGAAATCACTGCTGGCGACCTTTGGCAGCCTGTATCTTGGGGTAAGTCTTTCTAATCTGTATAATGCAGTGCTCTGAACAGAAATGTTTTCCGATACGTTACAACATAGAACCTCGGGCGTTGTGAAAGCAATTACATGTATGTTAATACAGCATATAACTCATGGCGTGTATGTGTTAATAGTTCAAATGTCTGCCAACCTGCAAAATCTCTTTATGGCTAATAGTCAACATGATATAACACACTGTTATTATGGGACATTCGTATAGGCTATCGAAGCTACTTTCCAGCTGCATTATGTAAGTTTCATTCCGTACATTGTGTGTGTGTGTGTGTTTGTGTGTGTGTGTGTGTGTGTGTGTGTGTGTATGTATATATATATATATATATATATATATATATATATATATATATATATATATATATATATATATATATATATATATATAAACACAATGAACATGATACCTATTAACTCAATGTGAGAACAACATTCCTGCCATGTTTGGATCCAGGCGTGTCAATTGTTTATGAATAGCTACCGTGCCTCGCATCCAAAGCTGTCAATCCAGCACTTAACTAAGAACAAAAGGGAGGATGTTAATTCCACTCAAGGGACTCTAACAATATCACTTTATTAAACTAACTGTTAAATAATAGGAAATAAAAAACTAACACCTAAAGAGTGTGTTTTAAAGAAGGAAAGGGGCTGCCTGCACCTCAAAACACTTGTTTTAAAGAACACGTGTAAGCATTGATGCACATAGTCAGGACATGTTCTTCACACATGCTTACTGTATAAACATGACGCATTTAATAATACCACAAAGATTAATAATAACAATAACATAACAACAAAAGCGTACCATAGGGAGGTTGCAAACACAGGCAATTGTATGTCTAAAAGCAAATGCAGCTGGTAATTTAGGAATGGTTGTTTATACGGTGGATTAGGCCCCCAAGAGCAAACATTGCAAAAATATTATATATAATGAATTTAAGAACAGCATTTCTCCAAAAAGTACTGCGACTACTGGCCTTAAGCATTGTTTAAGAAAGAGTTGCTGCATAGTAATTACATTATCTAATTTGCCTGAAACATCTTACAACTCCTGCTTTTTCATGAATACTTTTTAGTTTTTAATTTTAGCTAGCATATCATTAATTGTCACTAAAATGCGTTATATATCTACATACACAGTTTAATCGCCATATAAGCCATTTTCATTATATTTTAGTTTATTATTATTATTATTATTATTATTATTATTATTATTATTATTATTATTATTATTATTATTAATTGGATATGTATATAACAATGTAGTATTGTTTGTAGTGAAAGATTGTTCAAATGTCATAGGCTATTTACAGTACACGTGAATCAAATTATGTTTTTTGACAAATGATTGCAGGGAGCTGTCAGCTATTCAACTTGAAAATATCAAACATAAAAATACATTTCAAAAAGCTTTAATATGTGATTTTAAAACGTTCATAAGCAAATTAAGTTTTTTTCGTATATTAAAACCAACTATTCTCAAAATAAATTCCATTCTGTTCTTAGATAAGGAACATGTCAAATACAACATTTCAAAGTTGCCACTGGAATTAATCAGACACTGATCGTAATGGTGAAGACACATTAAAGCGATTTGGTGGGAAAGTTTCCTACAGTTTTTGTGTTTTCCCTCCAGTTAACTTGAGTAAAACCCTCTGCCAGCCACACAGCTCACCACTGAAACCCAGTACACGACAGAAATATTGCACTTAACTTTCGTTTACTATTCGAATATATGCATTCAGTTGCAATGGATGAGCGCGGATATACGATAAGATTCAATGTAACACAGACAGTATCACAATACAATTCAGCAACAGTGTGCTCTTGTTAATAAACTATAGATAAATACTAGCTCAACTTAAGTACTGTCCAAAATGTAAGCGATATTTTGAAATATTGACGACTATTGCTTGGTTAACCAAAATAGTGAAAAACGTGTCTTCGGCTTTTATACGTAGGCCTGTTGCTGAAATTTAGTCATATTGTAGAATTATGTTATTCTTATTTATTTATAGTCTAAAAACTGTTTTTTAGTTGAGTTATAATCCCTGACATTGAAATAAAAATAAAATGAGCGTATGTGTTTCAAGAAGGCTGTTGTTTATAGGACTAAACAAATGAAATATATTGTTAACATTTCAGTAGGCCCTCTGCAACTGTATAAGGTTAATCAACGAGCTGTTTCTAAATTTAATTTATTTTCAGATGCCCGAATATTATTTTTTGGGGTAGCTGTATACGTGTAGGCCTATGTTCAATACAACATGTTAGTTTTCAGTCAACGATAATTTAATTTAAATAGTGTAACTTTATAGCCCTACCATATGTATATTTTACTACAATTTAAAGTAATAAAATCGTAAATAAAATGAAAAAATAGAGATAGACAGATGCGTAGCGCAGAGCAATAATAGCCTACATTTCCTCCAGGGAATCTATCGAGGCTTCACTGCGCTTTTGTTTTTATTTGAGGAGTTTAGTATCTTTTTCGGGGAAAGGCGCGTATCTTTAGTTAATCAATTTGTAATTGGTCTGACAGCAGGGTGAATTTATTCACAGCCTGTCGTGCTGGAAAGGTGTCGCTTTTCTCTCCAATTATCTTGACAAATGAAATCTTGTTGAAAAAAGAAAACTAAGCACCAAAGCGCCCGAATAAACTTCCCTGCATAGACAACCCCTCCACCCTGGCTCCAAACACAGTCTACCTAATTAATTTTACCTGCAGATTTTAACAACACCCCCTCCCGTTCTGAAAGAAATAATCAACAAACCCATGTAGAAAGGTGAGAATTCTCTCTCCATGAGCGGTCACTTCTGAAGACCCTATACAGACGTAAAGAAATACGCATATAGGTGAGCATTGCAAATTTAGTAAAAGATAAAGATCGTCGATCTGGTGGTCATCAGAAAATAATTTAAACATCTTCGTTTTTACAAAGCTGTTTTGTTTGCATTCCTTTATTTAGGGTCAGACATTATTTGTTTGTGTGGTTTTCTTTTTATTTATTTCTTAGCAGACGCCCTTACACAGGGCGACTTACAGTTGTATACAAAAAAAAAATACATATATATCAAGAATTACAGTACAATTAAGAGCAAGATACAAAATACAATGACTTCAGTCCTAATAAGAGCAAATACAAAACACAGTACAATTTAATATCAGGGCAGTTCAAGAGCAGATAACAGTGTTGATAGTTACATCAGGGTTAGATAGGCGTGCAAGTGAAAAACAAAATATTACAGCTTGGGTTAAGTGCAGGATTAAATACAGTAAAATAGGGTTTAACGTTGGCTATTAGAGACACCTTGCTAAGTTAGATTTGTGAGGCATTCATTTTGATTGTGTAAGGTTAGCGTTGTCATTTAAGTTGCCATTTATATGTACTGCTTTATTTTGAAAAGTCTGGCATTGATTTTGTCTCATGATCTATTTCTAGTTGGGCTAATCTGAAGGATGAATGTGTCTATTCATTTCTTGGGGTTAGGTGGACATAATATTGTAAAGTATCATAGATAATGCTTTTACTTTGGACATAGTTTAAAAGCCCCCAACCTATCGCCCCCCACCCCCAATGTAAGTAGTAAGGCATTCCAAAATTGTCACAGAAGGCTTATTGCAATGATTTAAATGTTACAATAAAAGAAAAATATTAAACTATTTTATGCCACTCTTTTTTAGGAACTAGTTCAAGAATCTATCAAGTTCTATTGAGGCCTTCCGTTAGCGTCTAAAGTGAAGATGGGAAGTAAAGCGCTGCCCGCTCCGATCCCTCTGCATCCTTCCATTCAGCTGACCAACTACTCCTTCCTCCAAGCAGTCAACACCTTTCCAGCTGCAGTGGATCACCTGCAGGGCTTGTATGGACTGAGCGCAGTGCAGACCATGCACATGAACCACTGGACACTGGGCTACCCCAATGTGCAAGGCCTCAGGTCTACAATCACCGAAATGGCTGCTGCCCAGGGCTTGGCAGACACCAGGTTTTCTTTCCCCACTTTACCCTTCGCAGCCCACCTTTTCCATCCAAAGCAAGGCACCATATCTCATGTACTCCCAACCCTACACAAAGACAGGCCAAGGTTTGACTTTGCCAACCTTGCAATTGCTGCCACACAGGAGGACCCACCAAAGTCTGGAGACCTGTCAAAACTGAGTCCGGGGCTGGGGAGTCCCATCTCTGAGATAAACAAACTTTCCCCAGATCGGAAACCCACTAGAGGGAGGCTGCCTTCCAAGACTAAAAAAGAATTTATCTGCAAGTTTTGTGGCAGACATTTTACTAAGTCATATAACCTGCTTATCCACGAAAGAACCCATACTGATGAACGGCCATACACCTGTGATATTTGCCACAAGGCCTTTAGAAGACAAGACCATCTTAGGGACCACAGGTAAGAACCCTATGAATGATTACATTATTTCCCACAATATATTGTGAAAATGTATATAGTTTAGTTGAGAGAACATATATTCTCAGACAGAATAAACAACTAATATGCTCCTTACTTATTATTGAAACCTACATTTGGCCTCAAACTTCTATATTACATCGTGTTATTATATGTACACAGCTGTTTTGCATTTATTTTGTAATATAGTTAACATCAATAAATGATACAAATTAATTATATCCTTAGTAGCTAGTGTTACAGAACCTTTTTAATTCACACCATGTCCCTTTAGGGGTTCCATATAATGTAGCATATCGTTGTATTTTTATTGTAATTTTTAACGACGCACCTGTTCAAATTCTTATAGTTATTTATTTCTGTGGTGTCAATTAGAGGGGAACGTCAACACATCTGTGAATTACATCACTCTCCTCTCCCTGTGTCAGTTTTATGCGTAATTACTAGATACGACAGGCGAACCTTTGAAGAGACACTCTCTGTAGATCTTGTGGAACACCTCAAACAACATAAACACGACGAGATTAAATGTATTGAACGTTTGTTAAATTAAAGTGCTCTTGTAGGTGGTATTTTTTTCTATTTGCAGTGCATTGAAATCTGTGTCCAGTATTGTGACTTTTCTGAGAGGGTGCTGAAGGTTTTCCTAACGCCTATTGCAAAACAGAAGAAGTTATTATAACAAAATAACTGTTATGTTCAATATTGTAAATTGCCGTTTATTATAAAATATTAGAAGATAAACTACAGTAAACATGGGCTTACAGTAGGGTTAATGCACTTCCACTAAACTAAATCCATGTATTGATTTTCAGATATATCCATTCCAAAGAAAAACCATTCAAATGCCAGGAATGTGGTAAAGGATTTTGTCAATCAAGGACTTTAGCTGTGCACAAAACATTACACATGCAGGTAAGTTCTTAACAGCTCTTGTGGGATAACATGTATTTCTTAAGGTTGTCGACGGTTTAAAATGATCATAATCAAATGATTGATTACAATTGAATATTGTACTCTAATTTAATTTTTTGATGTCTGTTTATTATAGTGAGGATGATCAACTGTGTAATGCTGTGCAAACATGCTATAGTTAGTATTGTTTATATGGAGAATGCAGAATTGTTTTTGCATTTAAATAACGGACATAGCCTGTGCAGTAATTTCAATAAACTGATAAACATTAATTTGAAATGATAAATAAATAAATAAATAAATAAATAAATAAATACAAATTTAAAGCAAAAATAGAATACGTTTTGTGAAGGATTAATCCTTTGCTTGCTTCAAATCTAAACAGGAATCACCTCACAAATGCCCAACATGCGGAAGAACCTTTAATCAAAGAAGTAACCTGAAAACTCACCTTCTTACCCATACAGACATCAAGCCCTACAACTGTGAGCAGTGCGGGAAGGTGTTCCGGCGCAACTGTGACCTGCGGCGGCACAGCCTGACACATACGCCCCAACAGGGCTACTAGCCGCTAGCCATTGGGGCCTAAACTATCCTAAAAACTTTATCTAACAACAGACTCTCAGAGTTTATAGCAATAACAGACTTTCTGACTTGTAAAACACAAACCCCGGAAAAGAAAAAAAAAACTCCTTCTCATTCATTGTGTATGTGGCTCCTTCACTGAGCTTTTGTAAATACTGTTTTTGTACTGTCCTTTTTTGGATACAAATTGTAAAAGTTTTGTAATATGAAAATATGTTAAAACAAATTGTATTTTAGAAATAAAAGATGTTTACTATTCACATTTTATTACTTTGTTTGTCATTTTCTATTATCTATGTTCAAATATTGACATGTCATGTTCTTGGAAAACAACAGCACACACTCATCAGCCACATATACGGATGTTCTCATATTTATTATAATATTGTAATCAAAACCAGACTAGGGAATGACATAGTTTTGCAATAATAGTATTTTGATAGTTCAACCTCTTATTTAGTTATTTCAGATGTTTATGAAACATCCTGGACGGGTATATGCAAAAAAGAATGGGTTTATAGGCACGTGTATTTGTATTTGCAAAAAACAAACAAAAAAAACAACAACATAAGCATTAAAAAGTATTTCGGTAGAAGATGTATGTATTTACTTAACAAACCTATGTGTTAATTCTTGCTAGCCTATAGGTTTTGTGAACAACAATAATTATTTAAAGCTGGGCAACACTGCCACACACAACCCCCCAGGCCTAAGGAGGAATAGCATACAGTTGACATGAATCGTTTTGTTTATTTATTTATAAATATTTGTCTCCTGTCTGTTTTTTTTTTGTTTTTTTTAAATGCATTGTACTTTGCACTGTACACCACTGGTCAACTTCGCGACAGCAACTTACTGAGTCAGAATTGATCTGAGGTAGGGATACACGTGTGTTTGCATTTTGTAAGTTAATTAAAATAAAATCTAAATCACATTTTAGGCATACCACAGTTTTGAGACATCAAACATACTGTACATATATATATATATATATATATATATATATATATATATATATATATATATATATATATATATATATATATATATATAGTATATACGTGTTGTAATATAAATTATGACATTCTTTATTTTATAATACAAAATGTGATAAATAACGAAACGTTGAAACAATTCCTGTTAGGATTTGGATAGCTTTACAGAAGTCAGCAAATGGATAAGACAAAAGAGACAATACTTAATAATCACAATTACCGGTATTATTATTATTATTATTATTATTATTATTATTATTATTATTATTAACCACCCAAAACGGGTGGTTTCTCGCTTACAGCCGCTAGAATTCTAAAACCAGGAAAAGTGAACACCCCTGTTTTGGCCTAGCCTATTTGCACTGGCTCCCTGTGGAGTATAGAATTGATTTTAAGATTTTGTTGTTAACTTATAAAGCCCTAAATGGGTTAGCACCCAATTATTTGCAGGAGGGACTTACCCCATATCTTCCGAATCGCACTCTTCATGACAGGATGCGGGGATACTCGTTATTCCTATAGGGTCAACAAAATCAGCAATTGTGGAATGCTCTGCCTGCGTCTGTCAGGGAAGCTGGGACCATTACAGTTTTTAATAGTTTTTATAAAATGGCTTTCATGTCTTAGTGGGTTTTAATGTAACTTTTATATGGCTGCATTATTATTATTATTATTATTATTATTATTATTATTATTATTATTATTATTATTATTATTACATCAAGATAACATAATGGGCATCATATAACTTGTTATTAGCATTAAGCAGTCATGAATACAGGTACTGTTAACATAAAAATAGGTGCATTTGTTTTCCAATTTATACTTCCAATCGCACGCCCGTTTTTAAATGATGGGTCAATCTGTCACTGATGATTTTCGTACTAATCACTAGATGCTAATTTTCAATAATCTTAACGTTTTGATCTCTGAATATTTAACCAACAGTCATACCATAGCCATACCATTTATACAGGTGGAGAAACACAGATGGGCGAGTTCAAAGCACGCATGTTCATTCAAATACATTTACAAAATACAGGACACGCTAACAAACTTCACAAATATGAAAATATATACATTCATGTTCTTAATAATATATATATATATATATATATATATATATATATATATATATATATATATATATATATATATATATATATATATATATATATATTCACATAAAAACAAACAAACAGTTGTCCCTTATTATATATTAAGCGTTTCGAGCTCCAGAGAATCAAATCATACAATGATATACAACTGGACAAGCCCGCGAGAATCATAGCGCACAATGATGGACATCTGTTAGAAAAAGAAAATGCCAACGAAATCTGAAACAACCTGCTTTGATGGAAGGCCACAGTCAGCAGGCTATGGACTGTAACTAAATGTTTAAGAGTCAGAACATAAGTCTATTTGTTATTAACAAAATACCTCCATTATATAATCAAAACATAGGAGTGCGTGTTATCTATATTTGCACTAAAGACTAAAGACGTTTTGTTTTTATAGAATTTTACATTTTTTATATCTCTTTTGGGAAGTTTTAAAATTGTCTGTAATGCAATGTCTACATTCATTGTCTATTATAATGACATTTTATATGTTATAAGTAACATTTTTAATAATCAATTTAGCAAATCAATATTAAACCATTCGAATTAACTTCATTTTAATAATAATACATCCATTTAAATGGGCTGTAGAATGAAAATGTCACATATGTCTATAAGCAATATACTATATTATTATGATTATTATTATCCCTTGTAGTAATCTATTTTCCCCGATACAATAAAAATGTCTGCTTGTGACTATTGCTGTCTATGCATGTTCATAATGTCTATCACATTGTGCTGTATTTGCAGATAGATGTTCCCCTTTATGATACATTTGTATCTATAAGGAAGATGTATACAAATAAACGTTAAGCATAACAAACAATTTGAGCATTGATTGTTTAATTAGAAATAATGAAACCAACCTAAATTATTATTATTATTATTATTATTATTATTATTATTATTATTATTATTATTATTATTATTAACGGTATTATCATTCTGTATTATAATTATATACTGTCGGTAAATAGTAATATCCCTATGTGATAAAACGTATCGAAAAAGAAATGATACACACAAAGACATGTTTGATTTAGAAGTGTTTTTCTTATATTGTCTTATGATTAACAGTTTTGAGCACGTTGTTAACAGTTATGAAAAATATCGCTTTTTATACATATCTTTTTTATCAGCTTCTAAACTGAAGACAAATGAATTGCATATTATTAAAATAAATAAATATATAAATGTACCTTTTATACACCTTAGCGCACTTATGCATATTCTAAATCATAATGTATATTCAACCGCGTTTCTTCCATACAGGAATCCCCACAACCACTGCAAATAACGCCGTCATGCCAGTCAATTCTGAACCAAACTTGGGTAAAACGACTCATCAGAAAGAGGCAAGATCTGAACAGGCAATATATTCATGGAAAATGTGTGATTAGCAATCGGAAAATAAGTCGATCACCATAGACTGAAAATGAAATACAGTAATAACTATAAAAGATCAATATAAAAGATAAAAGAAGAAATGTAAAAAAATATATACATTTCGCCTAATGTGACATAAGGTTTAACTTTACTTTTAGAACATATAAATATATACTTTGATTACTTAGTTGAATATAACACAAATAGTCAAACTAATTCAAGTATTATTATTATTATTATTATTATTATTATTATTATTATTATTATTATTATTATTATTGTACTTTGTGGTAAATCACCTAGTTGATTTTGGCACTTTAGTCCCTCCCAATTTATGTTCATAAAAAGCAACAAAATCATCAACAAATTTAATAAATGTTCAAAAAGCAAGATGGCTTTTTATTTAATAGCCTAAAAAAAGATTTTTTTTAAAAAACATAAATAAAATGCATCCTTAATTAAATATTTGTTGCTAAATGAACAATAAAAAAAACGATTATAATATGAACAAAACGTACCACAATATAACCAATTCCCTGAATGTGACAAGTGATTAATCAAGTGATCAATACTTTATTTATATAGCGCCTTTCATACAAACAGTATATCAAAGCGCTGTACAGGACAAACAGAAGAAAATCAAAATACAATTCATGTGTATAGAAATTAAAGAACAAGAGTTTAGAATTCAGTTTAAACAAGCTAATCTAAAAAAGTAAGTTTTCAATCTTGACAAAGTCATCAACTGATGTAGCACTTCTGCTATGAGGTGGCAGTGCATTCCACCATCTGGGAGCACAGTGACTGAAAGCTCAGCTGATCTTAAATCAGGAGAAGGTATATATGTGACTAGAAGCTCCTTTATTTAATCTGGTGCCATATCTTTACGTGCTTTATAAGTCAGAAGTACCATTTTTAAATCAACTCTAAACTTCACTGCGAGCCATTGCAGTGAAGCCAGCACAGGAGTTACATGGTCTCTTTTTTTCGTTCTGCTGAGAAGACTGTTAGCTGCATTAAATATAAGCTGCAGGCGATTCATGGCGTGACCTGGAAGCCCAGCAAACAGAGCATTGCAATAGTCAGGAAGTCAGGAAGACACCAAAGCATTAATTAGGTTCTCAGCATCAGACAACAACAGAAATGACCTAATTTTAGCAATGTTTCGCAAATGATAAAAGAAGGCTTTGGTGACATTGCAAATATGCGACTCAAAAGATAAATCAGAGTCAAATAAGACTTCTAGAATTTTCACCTCCATATGAGGAACTGTATTAAAACTCAGAATCAGGATTTCTTTGTTCCCATTCCCAATGCCATTTTCTAATAGAATTCCTGCCCCTCAGTTTGTTCATTTTCACACATAGGATTCCTAATGAATGACGTATTAAATAGGTAGGCTACTCACTGTTGTATTTTCTTCATGTTATTTGATAAGAAGCATTCAAAATGAACCGGTCCTAATGAGGGGCAATATCGTTCCTTGAAGTACAGCACATCAGATGAAAACTAAAAACAATGATGTCATTATACGACTATATTTTCATTTATGTTTTTTTTTTTCTTTACCAGTCCCCAAGGCATATCTGATTGGCTAGCAGAGATTTATAAGTTCTGGCACAGGTCCATTAAGCCAGCTGATGTAATTGTTACTCTACTTGTGACTGGTGTAATAATTTAAAACATGACACAAAACCCTTTCATCAGTCTAATATTTGTTTCCGGTGCCAAATTTCTTGCATTTATAAACAACAAAACAATAAAATAACAAGCGTGTATGCTACATGTTTAGGTGCTTGTCTAAACATAAAGACCTACAAACACCGGATTCACACAACTTCAGCTACTGTATACCTTAAACTAGCCCTACCAGTTTAAGTAGATTTTGGAGACTTCTGGCATTTTGTTAACCAAGAGCCTCCGGAAAACTTATATGGGGATAATTTGAGCTTAATACCACCGTTGGCTTTGGACGATATTGCGTTGATCATTGCAAACGGATATCTCATCTGGTTTTGTTTTAAAGTATTCAAGAATAAGCTAAATCTTCAAATGAAGATTTAGCAATAAGTAGTAATAGAATTGATAAATGCAGTGTTGTTATTGTAAAAAAAAAATCATGTTATCAGTTAGGTCATGTTGACATATACAGAAACATAGGTTGGTAAATTCAAGCAAAATTAATAAATAGTTTTTCAGGGGTGGTTTAACCTTTTTGAAGTCCAAAAGTTATAGAGCCATTTACTATCTAATTTGGAAACATAAATGTAACCACTGTAACAAACATGCCATTGTATTATACGAGTATGCCCCCTAACATTTAAAGCAAACATAATGAGTTACAGTGCTTAGACCCCCCAGAACAACATTAAACCGCTATCAAGTACTCATGTAAAGGAAGCAAGCATTCTTTTGTTCCTATATACAGTAACACTAAGCACGTGTGTGGCGAAAAATCCAATTGAAATGAAACTCAATGTACGTGAACCCGCTTTTCGTTTGATATATAATCTGTCTGCAAATTGAAGCCATCTTTTTTACCACCCCTCCCCAAAGAGTTTCACACATAAAAAAGTGAACACTACTTTTCCTTTGAGTTTACACTATAGATTGAACTAGCGTACACCAGACAGCAGACCTAGAGTTTTGGGGAAATCAAAGAAAGCAAATATTATTATTATTTATTTCTTAGCAGACACCCTTCTCCAGGGTGACTTACAATTGTTACAAGATATCACATTATTTTTGACATACAATTACATTATTTTGTTATACATTATTTTTACATACAATTACCCATACAGTTGGGTTTTTACTGGAGCAATCTAGGTAAAGTACCTTGCTCAAGGGTACAGCAGCACTGCCCCCACCTGGGATTGAACACACGACCCTCCGGTCAAGAGTCCAGAGCCCTAACCACTATTCCACACTGCTGCTCAATTACCAAGGTGTATTCCTTTGCTGCCAATAAACCAGTTTCCCAAGCCTAAAATGTTTTCATAATCATATTAAACTTTATACTAAAGAACCTTGCTTGCTAAATTTACCCTTATGTTTTCTTCAGCTACAAGGACACTATGTGGTATTATGAGATGTTCTTCAATAGAAATGGGACTGGAGTGAATTCTGGTTCATGTTCCTATTAGAACAATTAACTTCTTGTCACTTTGCAAATGTCCACATTATCATCTTCAAAAACACCCTGACCATCAGGGTAAAAGGGAAGCATGCACCTGATGGGCTGTAATGCTCAGATATGAATGAGCAATAACTCCAGAAGAATAACTTGTGCCAGGCCAGTCAAACAAAAGCATGAGCAAACCATTCCTGGGCACCACCAGCAGCTTGGACAGGTGTTAAAGGGGTTCCTGTGGAACCAAAACGAAACAATTGAGGCACAGGTTCTTAAAGAGAACATTGTGTTTTTAACCATGTTAAAGATCTGTGGGATCAGCATTTTGAATTTGGCAATTGGGTCACCTGCCCTTTGTAAACAACACTGTACAGAGTCCAATAAAGGTCAGGAGAGTTTGCTTAAGATTGCAGTTATATGGGGATTATTGGAGATTAGAAATCAATGGGATTCTTTAAGTGCTTGTGATGGGTCCTGTAATAAATGTAATAACCAGTGATAGAGCTGCTGCTTTATTTCACCTAGTGTCATCTTACCTTTGGAGTCATGGTTCCAATACTGTCTGAGAAAGAATGCTACAGCATTGGAGAGTGATACATAGAGAATATTTATATATATATATATATATATATATATATATATATATATATATATATATATATAATTTGCTAGGTCCTCAGTATTATGCCTCATGGCCAGCACCTTATCTGATTGGATGTTATCGCATCTAATAACCTTCATGTGACTGAGGAGATAGTAGTTTAGGGGAATGGTGTTCACTGATGCCATTGTGGTAGCATATGTAGATTTGCACATATTTTGTGGTTTCTAGAGGGAAAAGACAAAAAAAAGACTGGACAGTCATGGACAGAAAACACAATTAGAAGATCAGTCTGTTAACGCCTGCAAAGGTGATTGTAACTACAATGTGTGTAAATAAATGAATAAAAAATATTAGGATACTAATGAACTCAGTGTAAACGATCAGGAGGGGCAAAGGTCAAAAGGGCATAACACACTTAAGGGAGGTATTTGAAACAGTAGACCTAAAAAATAAGCATTCATGGTTGTGGAGTAGAATAATATCATAATGAAGAAAATAATACAAAATACCAGTAATTACATGTTGTTATTTTATAATGTTAAACTTGTTATGGATACAGTCCTGCAAGTTAGATTTGGCTGAATAGTGTAATTGCAGTTCCAAGGTATTTTCCAAATTTTGAATTTCTTCATTATATATAATCCTGTATTGTTGTTTCTCCTTTGCCACGCTTACTAACTATTCCAGCAAATATGTCTTCTGAAAACCCTTGCTTCTGAAAGCTGCTCATTGTGAAATGAACCAGGGAAGCATATGAGTAGTGTACTGTGCACTATATACATACATACTATTATTATTTATTTCTTAGCAGATGCCCTTACAATTGTTACAAGATATCACATTATTTTTACATACAATTACATTATTTTTTTTACACATTATTTTTTACATACAATTACCCATTTATACAGTTGGGTTTATACTGGAGCAATCTAGGTAAAGTACCTTGCTCAAGGGTCCAGCAGCAGTGTCCCCCATCTGGGATTGAACCCACAACCCTCCTGTTAAGAGTCCATTTACCCACTTACTAATTTAAGCATGGCACGTACTGAATGGACAGGCACCTTTCCTACCCCCATCAACGGATAATAAACAGTAGACCCTGATGCCTGTCCCAATTCTTGCTGAAGGGTAATGTATGTGATGTTATACTCACAATCAATTAATGTTTGACTAGTATGGCAAATCATATGCCATGGTTAAAATACGTAATCCAACCAACCCTTTCTAAAAATTCTGGCAGACACTGAATACAGTGAACAAGCCACATACAATCATGTAACTGTTTAATAATAAAACACCATTTGGATAAAAAGATCATTTTTTACCCGATTCCAGTTTTCTAAACTAGTAAACATATCACGTGGGGCAGTGGTTGGAGCAAGCCTATGGACCAGGTGCTTGAATAATTACAGCTAAACTAGAAGTTTAAAAATTTAAACAAGGTCCTTTTTCTTAAGTAGAATGCACTTAAGTTATTATAAAATTGAACATCACTGTGAGACACTATTTAATGTGTCCAAGCTATTTTCGCCAGTTTTTTTTTTTGTGTGTTTTTTTTTGTTTTGTTTTACTGTTGTTAGATTTGTGGCTATAACTCTTTAACGATAAACTTTACAGGTACATGTCATACTTGAAATGAATGTGAACACACTGGACTTCCATTAAAAAAAAGGTTAAATAGGCTGAGACTCAGTCTGTTTAGTACAGATAATGAAAAACACAAAAAAGAGAAAACATTATTTATTGTTTTTAAAATTATTTTAGCATGGCAATGGAACTTTAACATGTAGGGAACATGGGGAAAATGTGAACAAATGGCCATATATACTAAAGGGACCAAAAGCAACCAAAAAAAAAACCTGAACAATTGCAAAATGTGCAAAACTAAAATAAAAACAAAAACAAAAAAAAGACACATTCAAATTATTCGTGCCAGGGACCCTGATCATGTGGTGCAAGATGAAGCTATTCACTGTGGCTTCAAGCCCTGCAAGGTGGCAACCATGGCAACCTAACCCTAACAGCTGACTTGTGACGTGCATCTGATCCACAAACATAAAAAACAAATATATATTTATCAGAAAATAGGTCTTTGTGCCTTGTGTCATTTCTCTTCTTTTGTAAGGATTGTGTCTGAAAATGTTTGTTTACTGCACCGAGGTAGGTCTGTCTCACAACGCAACAGTAACATTGCAAAGCACTCACATTAACCGATCTCTCCTGACATGGTCCAATGCCGGTGTGGTGTTATTTTGCGGTATGCATTAAAACGTGGTACGCCGTGTACTGCGCTTTCCCGGGCAGGCGCAAATGATTTTAGCTCTGAAAACAAGGAAAAGGCCATCTGAACGTGGTACAATGTATTGCGTTTGGCCCTTAAAGTTATTTTTAATATCATTCAGCAAATTTATGTGACTTTAAATGATGAGCAACAAATTGGGTTATCTAAAATTGTAAACGTATCCAATTCTATGGGTGTTCTGTAGTTTGTCTTGTTCGTAGTGATTTGTGCAGTCGTCAATCGCAGCACTTCCGAAACAATGTACCCTTAATTAGAGCCTCGTATGGCTGGAGATCTAATTTTAAAATATTATTATTTATTTCTTAGCAGACACCCTTAACCATTGCGACTTACAATTGTTACAAGATATCACATTATTTTTACATACAATTACCCATTTATACAGTTGGGTTTTTAACTGGAGCGATCTAGGTAAAGTACTTTGCTCAAGGGTACAGCAGCAAGGGTACTCCCACGACCCTCCGGTCAAGAGTCCAGAGCCCTAACCACTACTCCACATTGCTGCTCCAGTGTGGAGTAGTGGTTAGTTATTATCATAAGAGATGTGTATTTTTAGTGCAATATGAGGATATACTAAGAGCACAATGATAGCTGAGCAGTATTTTGGTTTGTTTGTTTTTAATGATCGTGTGTTAGCTAGTTAATAAGTGCCTTACAAGACGTTTTATTGACTGTTCTACCACTGCATTGTCTTTAATGGTATCAACAAAGGTTTTTAATTTTTTAGTTTATTTATTTTACTTATTATACTGAAAAATAACTGCATTTTACAAATGCAATGTGCTCTGGGTATTGAACCGAACGCTGTTACAAATGCAATGTGCTCTGTGTATTCAACCAAACGCTATTTAAACAAAAGTAAAATACAGGAGAAAAAGCAAGCAAACTAAAAATCTGCCAAAAATATTATTATTTTTGTATTTATTTTTATTTTTAAATAATGGTAATCGCCTTTTATCGATTCATGGCATGCTGTTTTTATTCTGATGACGAGACTCCCTAATCCTATTTCTTGCAAACGGACATAGTAGTGAAGTTCCCAGCAATTCTCCAATTGGAGTCCACACAGGTTTCTTTTTGTTTGTTTGTTTTTTTTATCATAGGGATGCAGCACAGTATACTCCACGTATAAGAACACCTCCTAAGAGAACACTTCGCCTCTGGGAACACCCTTGTGTGTAAATGCTCTGGCTAAAGGAACAAAAACTTTGCTTAAAAGAACACCTTCTTGGCACCGATAGTGATCTGTTCACAACGGATACAGTACTGTTTGTAAAAAAGCAACTTGTCATCGTGAGAGTGTCTTGATGGACACTGATTGGTTTATTAAATCTTTCCAGAACCAAGTGCACCTCATCACTACAAATGTAAAATGCGCCGGTGTTTCTCTTGCTACACATAGTTGGAAATTGTTCCCAGAATCAGAACAGAAAAAAACCCAGAATCAGAACAATTTGGTGTTTCCCATGCTGGTGAGTTGCTTCACCATTCTGTTAAATAATGTGCACGTCTTATATATTGCGGCTGCAACCCATTCCCCCTGAACACAGACACACACCATGCGTACACACAACCACACCATTTACACTACCACAATCCCCGCCCCTGGATCGCTACATTGCCCCTCAGGAAACTGTCCTGTAGCCTCCGCGGGACCTGACGGGGACTTCCACTCCGATGAAAGAGGCCCTGTGGGGGATTTGGCGGTAACACAGTTCTGGTGGGCCGCCTCAGCATTGGGCCCCTCCCCTGCCAGTGATGCCGGGTAGCACCTGAGTCTAGTGGTGTAGAGGTGGTCCCCCCCTGGTCAATCCCCGGCTGATAGGGGGCAAGCCGGTCCCAGTGGAAGACCACCTTCTGCCCCCGAGTCCACAGCTAGACCTGATACACCACCTCGGAGAGCCAGAGAAGAACCTCACAGGGCCCCTCCCACTGGCTGGTCAGTTTAGGGCTCAGTCCCTTCTTATGCCAGGGGCAGTGCACCAAGACCCGCTCCCCTGGCTGGAAGTCTCGCCCCCTGCTCCGCACATCATAGGCTCATTTCTGCCTCAATCCAGCGCCCGATAGATGATTGGTAGACCAGGTCCAGCCAGTCTTGCAGGTCGTGCACAGTCAGGGCCACGTACAACCAATGGACTCCTAGACAGCTGTCTGGTAGGCGAAGAGAGCCAAGGGTAAGTGGTGGTCCTAGTCCTGTTGGTCTTGGCCGATTAAACCGATCAGCTAGCTTGTTGCCCTGAGGATGGTGCGCGTGTTCCGAGCATTCCAGCCATTCTGCTGATGGGCAGACAGCGGGCTGGCGAACCAGGGCGGCTGTTGAGCAGGCAGACAAGCTGGTTGGCCGATGAGCAGGCAGGCGAGCTGGTGAGTCGGGGCGACTGTTGGGCAGACAGGCGAGCTGGTGAGCTGGGGCAGCTGGGGATTGTCGGGGCGATGCCCCTGGCTTTGCAGCTCTCCCCCTTTGAGTTGCAGCAGTAGCGATTTGACCCAGCCTTGTACCGACAGCTGTTGCTGTCCCAGGTCTAGCATGGCCCCCGTAGCCATTAGGACATCAGCCCCCAAAATGCACTCCTCCCGGATGTCTGACATGGTGACAGCATGGTGGTGCCGGTGTCGACCAGGGCTCTGCATTGTACCGCACCGACCGTGTGGCTACCCTGGCCAACCAGCCCCACCATCACAGTGTCTCGGTTAGTTGCGAGGGTAAGCTGTGTATCGTGGGCCAACTGTCAATGGGAGAAGGCGGTCTGGGATGGCATGAGGATCTGTTCTAGGTGGCGTGCCTCCTTTATGGCCTCCCCTATCGTTTTCGGCTCCCCTAAAAGGAGAGTTGTTATTGCCCCAATAAACGCATCCTTCCCTATTTTGTCCCTCTCTTTGTTGGTTCTGGGCATGTCTTCTTTATTGCCCCCAATGACTCACCGGTCGCCTCCGTCGCTCCTTCAGCCACATCACATGTCTGAAGTTGGACATGGCCTGTCCAAATTGTTGTTCCACCGCAGTTGCCAGCGCGGTGTGGTTGGTTCTCTCCCCCGTCGGTCAGGATGAGGCTCTGCGCCTCCCGATCTAGTGCAGCGATCAATTGGCTCCCCTTCTTCGTCTCTGACCACCGGTTCACTATTGCGATCACTTCAAACTCTCTCAGGAAGGCCTCCCAGCTGCCCCGCCTATCAAACCGATTTGTTTTGATGCACGATGACGACATCACCGCTGCATCTTGCGTGGTTATTGCCGGCTGCGCTACATTTACTGCCATCCCCGGTCTCGCGTAGGGAGCCTCTCCACCTCAGAGTCACTTTGGGTGGTCTCGGCCGCAGCCACTGCCTGCAGGATCTCTTCAATCTGGCGCTGGGCCTCCCCACACTGTCGGTGGACCAAGCACTCCAACTCACCCATTCAGTCACTCCTGTCCTGACTTGGTGCTGCCGCACTGACTTCCTCCCTCGCTGTTTGACTGGCGGTCGCTTTCGCCTCAACTCCAGACTGGGGTCCTGTTGCTGTGACTCCACAAAGCGGTTTATCTTGGCCCGTACCTCGCTCTTGTCATCCGCGACCAGGTCTTCTCCCCAGATTGGGGCTAGCTCTATCTGACACCAATGTAGCGTTTTTGGACTGAGGCTGTGATTGATTTGAAGGCTGAAGCCATTTATTTTTAACACAATAATCAAGAAAATTAAAGCAAAAGGTAAGGGAAGGGAACTGGGAGTCTAAAATGAAAATAAAATGTATTTATTTAATTTATTTATTTGCATTTTTATAGTGCTTTCTATACAGTATCTCAAAGCACTGTACCGTACATAGTAGAAAAATCAAACCACAATACATACCATTTAAATAACATATTCAAACAGTATAACAGAAATATATATATATATATATATATATATATATATATATATATATATATACTTACACATATACACACACATACATACATAGATAAATATACTTACTGTACATACACACATCCATACACAATAATAATAATAATAATAATAATAATAATAATAATAATAATAATAATAATGCAATATAAAAGACTACATTAAAACCCACTAAGACAAGAAAGCCATTTTATAAAAACTATTAAAAACTGTAAAGCTTCCCTGACAAACGCAGGCAGAGCATTCCACAATTGCTGATTTTGATGACCCAATAGGAATAACCAGTAGCCCCGCATCGTGTGATCTCAAGAGTGCAATTTGGAAGATATGGGGTCAGTAACTCCTGCAAATAACTGAGTGCCAATCCATTCAGGGCTTTATAAGTTAACAACAAAATCTAAAAATCAATTCTATACTCCACAGGGAGGCAGTGCAAATAGGCCAAAACAGGGGCAATTTGTTCACTTTTCCTGGTTTTAGTCAGAATTCTAGCGGCTGTATTCTGAACAAGCTGTAAGTGAGAAACCACCCATTTTGTGATAACAGAAAAGCGCATTAGAATAGTCAGTTCTTGAGAAACATTAACCTCTGATCATCACGTACGGAAATAATAGGTCTAAGCTTAGATATATTTCTCAAATGATAAAATGATACTTTAGTAATTTTCCTAATGTGATTCTCATGATAGATCAGGATCAAAGATGACCCCCAAATTTCTCATTTCTCGTTTGAGTTCCAATGAGACTGCTGATATCTAACTTATGTAAATTGATATTCTTTAGTTGATGTTGTGGGCCTACACGCATGACCTCCGTTTTCAACATTAAGAAGACATCCAATACGATGATTAATGTTTGTCTATTTCACTACAACCTTGATCCTTCCCACCCTCTCTCCCACTCTTTCCTTCCCAGTCATTTCCACACACCCCTTATATCCCTCCGCCCCTTACGCCAGACCCCCGCCTCCCACATCTTTTGCGCCATTCCTGCAACCCAATCCCCTGACACACACTAACACACCTCTAATCAGTACTTTCTGTTTTCTACATGTTAACCACTCCCTAATCCATGTAAATGCATTTCCTTGAATCCCTACAGCATTCAGTTTGAGAATGAATCTTTTTTGAATGTATTATTTTTAGGCTCAGCTCACCACTACCACCCACGCGCTGACTCGGGAGCGGGGAAGACGAACACACGCTGTCCTCCGAAGCGTGTGCCGTCAGCTGACCGCTTTTTTTCACTCTACAGGCCCGCCATGCGGCCACCTCAGAGCTACTGCGTCGGAGGACAACACAGCTCTGTGCAGCATACAGACAAGCCCGCAGGTGCCCAGCCAGACCACGGGTCGCTGGTACGCAGTGAGCCGAGGACACCCTGGCCGACCTAAGCCATCCCCACCCGGGCGACGCTCGGCCAATTGTGCGCTGCCTCTTGGGAATTCTTGTTCACAGTCGGCGGTGAAATAGTCTGGACTCGAACCGGTGACCTCCAGGCAATAGGGCACATCCAGACTACAGGAGCCAGTTTCACAATCCACTTAGAAATAAACAGGGTGCTAGCCAGACAGTTGTTCTACCTGTTTCACAAAACACTATTTTAAGAACGGCATAGTTTTGTAAAAAGTTAGTCCACAGTTGTGTGCATTATTCTCACACTGCCACACAAGCGAGGCAGCTGATGCACCCTTAATTGAATTGCTGCACTCATCGCACAACTTTTACTCAAAGGCATTAGTCTTTCTAAAATAGCTTTGTCCATCAACGGGAAAATCATTCTGTCTCATTTTGTCAGACACACTCATCCAAATACTAAACTGCCGGTGTTACAGGCTAATTCTCATCCCAGGCTAATTCTCACCCCCAGGGCTGTGAAGGTTTTTTTTTTTTGAGATCAGTAAGACAAGAGGATATGTGTCCTTAGTGTGATTTAACCTTTTTGTTACGTTAATTAAATTAAGATATACATTTAGTTTAAACTTACTGTTTAAAATAAAAAAATATGGGAACACTTGAACTCAGCTGTATGAATATCATATTTTTTTTCTATACATCACCAGCACCAAGGCTTTCCACAATGTTGGAGTCTTACGTTACTCCACTTTTGATGAGCTATGTCAACCGCTACATTAAAAACCTGAAGCCATCAGACCTGCAGTTGTCACTATAGGGAGGAGATGTGGTTCTCAGCAAACTGGATCTAAAGCTGGATGTCCTAGAGCAGGTATACATTACTGCCTTTAAGCAGCACAGTGCTGTGACTTAATCTGCAGGGGAGAATGACACAAATGTGTGTGTAGTCATCCAACAAGGCCTAGATGTTTTTTCCACTCAAACAATATAGAGGAGTCTTTTTCTGCAGGGCTAAGAAACGTTGCACTCAGATTAAGTAGTGCCACCACATATATATTCACAGCTTGGTTTAAGGATTACTTTCTGACTAGTAAAATGTTTATACCATTGCCAGCTTGGGTGCCAGACAAATCGCCTTTCAAACACATTTGGACAACTTGAGCCCGAAGCTTCCCTCGTCACCTACAACTAAAGAGGAGTGGGTAGTCTTCCACAGTGTTACTGTCTGACGCTAACACATCAGGCGATGTGATGTATGTATTGAGTCTACAGGTTAAGAAGTGGAAGTACCAACCGGTTTTTATTTATTTTTTATTTTTTAAATGTGTTATCCTGATGTAGAACAAATATGGACACTGAGGTTGTTCTAGGAATCAACACAAGCTTTCTGGGATCCAAAGGATTAACAAAAACCAACATAAAATAAAATAACTGCACCTCTTTTTCTTAAGGCTGTGGCTGTTTAAGACCTTTTGACTTCTCTGTGTCTTAGAAGATTGAAAAGACTTTGTTCAGTGAGAAATGCTTGTTCATTTTTTTTCAGAATAATGTTACTACAAGGTAAAGCTCTTAACACATGATTTAGCAGTTGCTGACAATATTAACATCACATTTAGCCATGTGCTCAACACTTACATATGGATGTAAAGTTACAGATGCATGAAAATATATAAAATGTCAGTCTATGCAAGATAATGACAGCAGAATGTGAGATTTAGTTGTGTGTATTATACATTTAAAATAAACAGGGAAAAAGCAGTAAAATGTGTGCATGAACATCTAGGAGCATAACTTAAAGTAAAACAGTGTGGGTTTAAAAGCAGACACATGCTATAAATCCCTTCCATGGCTTCCTTCAAAATATGTTTAATTCAGTTTTGGATGGGAAAAAGAAAAAAAAGTCAAGGCTATGTAGGCATTGTGGTTGCTGGAGATATTTTGTGGTGATTTTTTTTTTTTTTTTAATGGCATACGATTCTTACAGTTTGAAAGCTACTATTAAAGTTTAACACTTACACTTGTCCCACATGAATTATTTTTTATAGTTTCCGTCTCAAAAACACAATACAAATGAGACTTCATTAAATGCTATAAAGTAGTGCATTTTTTATGGTTCTATAAATAAATTCAGCAGGGTACATTTATTTTTACCTTTCTGATGGATTTTAACACTATTGTTTCTGATAAGGCTGCTGTGGAATTTCAATTACTTGGGTTATTGAAATCCATTGCCTCCTTAGTATTGGGTTGGTCTTGATTGAAAGTTAATTTTCTCTGGAAGTAATAGTGATTTTATACAATGCAATGTGATGTACTACTTGTTTTCAAGATTTTATTGAACCCACTTGTATGCATGTGCAGCATTTGTTGTAGTTTTAGAACATAGCATGTTATTTTTCTGAATTGCTTAGGTGTTTTATTTTGCTGAATTTCAGAAGCATCTGTAAGAAATGAAAAAAAAATCAAAATGTTCAAGTATTTTAATAATGCTTGCTTGGTTTTGTTTTTTAAGAACTTAAACTGCCTTTCACTTTCCTGAGAGGACACATTCATGAGCAGCGTATCCATTTGTCATGGATGAAACTCGGTGAAGAACCAGTGGTCATTACCATCAACACCATGGAGTGCATTTTAAAACTTAACTAAGAGGCACAGGTTAGTAATGCTATTGATAATGCTTTTTTATACACTTCAACTCTCAGACAGCCTCCATATTAGGGATGGGCATTTCTGTATATTTTCTACTAAATTTACTAAACGACTACAGTATTATACTTTACATCAGTGTGCCACTGGCTGAAAATAATGCTTACATAATACTAAAATTGATGTTACACATAAAAAATTACAATTGTGGTCCAATTTAACAGTGCTTCAGTGTGCATAAAGCCCAACTTATGCATAACATCCAAGCAGCAAATACAACGCAAAACATAATAACGTACAGAATATAATGAATCAAAAAATGATGTCTTCATTGGACAACTAAAAAAACATGTTTACAGGTAGGGAGGTGGTGGCTGTTCTGATACATGCCTTTATTTCATCAAGGATCAACTACTGCAATACTCTTTTCTCTAGCATTCCCAAATGTGTTGTGTCTCGTCTGCAACTGGTTCAGAATTCTAACTAGAACAAGGAAGAGCAAACACATAATTCCTGTACTAGCCTTCTTGCACTGGCTTACTGTTAGGTTCAGAATTGATTTCAAGATCTTGTTATTGACCTGCAAGGCATTAAAAGGCTTAGCGCCAAATTATCTTCAGGAATTACTGAATCCATATATTCCATGTTGATCCCTTAGATCACAGGATCTAGGCTTGCTTTGTGCCCCAGAGGTACACAGAAACAGCTTGGGAAGCAGAGCCTTTAGTTACGTAGCCTATGGACTATGGAATGAAATAGCATTATATGTTAGGGAAGCCTCAATGGTTGCTACTTTTAAAGTACGACTAAAAACTTACTTTTATACTCTTGCTTTTAATCTGTGAAGTTGCAATTCATATTGTATTCACTGTAATATTTTCTTGTTTTATATTGAATGTATGTATATTACTTTCTTTCACTTGAACAGTGCTTTGAGATGATTCATCATGAAAGGTGCTGTATAAAAAATAAAGACTGATAGATCAGTCATTTATTACAAAGTGAACATTTTACTGTTTTAGTATCTACTTTGAAAATGTCTCCCCAAAAACATATTTTTAATTAATTATTTCAATTCAGACTGGAATTTCTGAAAAGTTTGCATGGTTAATGGGTCTGTTCAGACCATTTATATTTGTTGCAATACAAGATAGATTATATGATTTGTAATTTTCTAAACGATTAACATTTTTCTAATCGATTATTCGAATAAACAATTACATGTACCCATCCCTACTCTATATTACCATGGGATCATGATTAAGGATATTGTCATGGGTAAAAATGTATAAAAATCACGACACAGTCACAGCTCAACATAGACAATTTCACAAATAATGCATTGTAATATTTTAATATGTCTGCTAAATAAACATCTATTTAATGTATTTAACATGTATTTAATGTTTTTTCTTTTAACAAACGCTCCTAGTCAAAAATAAACACGTACCATATATATATATTTATATATATACAGTATATAAACATCTATTTTCTTTTTGAGCACATTGTTAAAAGATTAGAGGGATCTTTCTGCATCTACACTGTTGACAGGTACTGTTAAGCACTGCAGGGCAAGTAATGCAAGAGCTGCAAATCGAGATTTCATGCTTCTCCAAAACTGTAAACAGTCCTCCCTTTAGGTTTTGCATTATCAAGGATATATTTTCTGCCCAAAAGTCTTCGGTTAATTTGAAATGTTTGTTTCTCCTCAAAGCTGCTCCCTCTGCTTTCATGAAATTGTTTGGGATATTGCTCTTCTAGTTGCTTACATTTTAATTCTGCCACTTTTGCTGTAATTCTGTGTAAGTATTAACCTTTATTTGTTGTTTGCTAACCACTTGAATTTTGCACTGCCACCAATTCAGAAGACTGCTCACTTCCTATTTTCATGGTAAGAGAAAATAAATGGCAAAATTCACGGGGTCCGTGAAAGTCGTGACCACCATGATACAATCGTATTATTATTATTATTATTATTATTATTATTGTTATTATTATTGTTTATTTCTTAGCAGACACCCTTATCCAGGGCGACTTAAAATTGTTTCAAGATATCACATTATTTTTTACATACAATTACATTATTTTTTACACATTATTTTTTAATGTGTACCCTGAATCTTCAGGATACGAGAATGCAAGCTGCATCACAATTGGACAAGAGGTTACATATATATATACAGTATATATATATATATATATATATATATATATATATATATATATATATATATATATATATATATATATATATATACAGTACTGTGCAAAAGTTTTAGGCAGGTGTGAAAAATGCTGTAAAGTAAGAATGCTTTCAAAAATAGACATGTTAATAGATTATATTTATCAATTAACTAAATGCAAAGTGAGTGAACATAAGAAAAATCTAAATCAAATCCATATTTGGTGTGACCACCTTTGCCTTCAAAACAGCATCAAGCATCAATTCTTCTAGGTACACTTGCACACAGTTTTGAAGGAACTCGGCAGGTAGGTTGGCCCAAACATCTTGGAGAACTAACCACAGTTCTTCTGTGGATTTAGGCAGCCTCAGTTGCTTCTCTCTCTTCATGTAATCCCAGACAGGCTTGATGATGTTGAGATCAGGGCTCTGTGGGGCCATACCATCACTTCCAGGACTCCTTGTTCTTCTTTACGCTGAAGATAGTTCTTAATGACTTTCGCTGTATGTTTGGGGTAGTTGTCATGCTGCAGAATAAATTTGGGCCAATCAGATGCCTCCCTGATGGTATTGCATGATGGATAAGTATCTGCCTGTACTTCTCAGCATTGAGGAGACCATTAATTCTGACCAAATCCCCAACTCCATTTGCAGAAATGCAGCCCCAAACTTGCAAGGAACCTCCACCATGCTTCACTGTTGCCTGCAGGCACTCATTCGTGTACGCTCTCCAGCCCTTCGGCGAACAAACTGCCTTCTGCTACAGCCAAATATTTCAAATTTTGACTCATCAGTCCAGAGCACCTGCTGCCATTTTTCTGCACCCCAGTTCCTGTGTTTTCGTGCATAGTTGAGTCACTTGGACTTGTTTCCACGTCGGAGGTATGGCTTTTTGGCCGCAAGTCTTCCATGAAGGCCACTTCTGACCAGACTTCTCTGGACAGTAGATGGGTGTACCAGGGTCCCACTGTTTTCTGCCAGTTCTGAGCTAATGGCACTGCTGGACATCTTCCGATTGTGAAGGGAAGTAAGCATGATGTGTCTTTCATCTGCTGCAGTAAGTTTCCTTGGCCGACCACTGCGTCTACGGTCCTCAACGTTGCCCGTTTCTTTGTGCTTCTTCAAAGAGCTTGGACAGCACATCTGGAAACCCCTGTCTGTCTTGAAATTTCTGCCTGGGAGAGGCCTTGCTGATGCAGTATAACTACCTTGTGTCTTGTTGCTGTGCTCAGTCTTCCCATGGTGTATGACTTTTGACAGTAAACTGTCTCCAGCAACCTCACCTTGTTAGCTGAGTTTGGCTGTTCCTCACCCAGTTTTATTGCTCCTAAACAGCTGTTTCTGTTTCAGTTAATGATTGTGTTTCAACCTACATATTGAATTGATGATCATTAGCACCTGTTTGGTATAATTGTTTAATCATACACCTGACTATATGCCTACAAAATCCCTGACTTTGTGCAAGTGTACCTAGAAGAATTGATGCAGTTTTGA
The DNA here is from genome assembly GCA_030684275.1 of Acipenser oxyrinchus oxyrinchus. Lineage (NCBI taxonomy): Eukaryota > Metazoa > Chordata > Actinopteri > Acipenseriformes > Acipenseridae > Acipenser > Acipenser oxyrinchus. Next base: position 61,569,784 of record CM060250.1, read on the forward strand.
AGGCAAAGGGTGGTCAAACCAAATATGGATTTGATTTAGATTTTTCTTCTGGTCACTCACTTTGCATTTAGTTAATTGATAAATATAATCTATTAACATGTCTATTTTTGAAAGCATTCTTACTTTACAGCATTTTGTCACACCTGCCTAAAACTTTTGCACAGTACTGTATATATATATATATATATATATATATATATATATATATATATATATATATATATATATATATATATATATATATATATCCTCCGCAGGGGAAAGTGGATAGTGGAAAATAGCTGACACTATACATCATCCAGAAATCCCTTTGTCCACTAACACTGCAGTATACTGCTTTGAAATCATTTCTGACATTCTCTGAATCCAATATCCAAATGTCTAATTAAAGCTAAATGAGGAATCTGCTTTGTTTAGTTTGGTGTGGCAACTCATTCGTTGCAGTGAGTCATTATTCACTCATGAAGAACGCAGGCTATGCATTTAAGTGCCAGATGGATCTGTGTGTTTTGCTTTTGCCAAGATTCCTGGTCATTGTTTCTATCATCATTCCAGACATGTATTACACACAGTAATCCGTCGCATATCCGACTGAGGTGGGACCAGAGTAAGGGCGGATATGTAAAAAGTCGGATGAATGAATCGAGTTTTAAATGCCATTATAAACAGCTGTTTTTGAGATTCAGCTTTTATTAGGGAGCTCCCCTAAGTCCCTTGTTTAGAAAGATGCAGGGTATTAATGCTTGTGACAGGGTAGTCGTCTGCCATGTGGGTGCGTGCATTCACTGCTGAGTGACAGGCAGGAGATCGAGACAGAGGTTGCAGTTAATATACGCCCCGTAGGCAAACTGGAGTTATTTACATATCAAGTGAACACACTGAACAGCTCACATGACACTACCAGCAATGGCAGCGCAGGAAGCACATACAACACATGTATGAAAAACTTTGGTAGGATCAACAATCTCTGAACTAATGTTTATTCAATAATAAACTAACATTGCTGAAGAGGTTGATCATGGTGGATAAATGGTTAGGGTGGATATGTGACAGGTGGATACATGATGGATTACTGTACATGTGTCCATCATATCTACTGCTGTTAAACAGCTGTCACTGAATGTTTTAAAAAAAGAAGAATGATGTAATGCATGAGTAAAGTGCCTTATATTTTTATCTTCATTTTCACAAGAAATAACCATTGGATTTCAGCATCAGTTTTCAATGACAAGCATATTTGGAGTCTAGGTTATAAAGGTTTCTGGCCATTCCTCTCCCCAGGATTAGCAAATGCCCCTAATGTTCAAATCAAAGTTTATTTATATAGTTTATCTAATGTTGACATGTAGTGTTCTGTATGGCAAGCCAATTTATAATTTAGAGATATCAAATTAATGTTTAGATATCTCAAAGTATTTTAAGATATCTCTAAATCATTTTAAGATATATCAAAATAGCTTCCTGTTCATTTTTAATATTCTCTAAACAACTTCCTGTTCATTTAGAGATACATGTATCTCTAAACCATTTTAAGATATCTTGAAATAATATGACAAGCCAAATTATCATTTAGATATCTCAAATTGCATTTTAAGATATCTTGAAATACTTAGATACCTGTAAGTCATTTGCAAATATCTTTAAATTAATACAAGATATCTGTACATAATCCTTTTGATGGTATGTTAATTTCAATTTGAGATATCTAAAAATTAAATAAAGCTATATCAAATTGATTTACAGATACACTCACCCCCTGTTATATCGCCCCTCGCTATACTGCGGATTTGGATACGTCGCAGGCCTGGAGTTGGCTCCCCATTTTTACAGTCTAACTGTGCATGCCTTAGCTGCAATATACATAGACAATTTCACTTAGAATCACTGTACACTTTTTGTACTGCACATCACAAACTAAAATAATTAATTAAAAACAAAGTATTAATATCATACTGTTATCATATACACACGCATTGCACAATAACACAAAGCAAATTAAATATCTATGCTGAAGCATTCTTTTAAGCAATGCACTAGCAAAAGTCACTGGACAGTGACGTCAGCTCCCTAGCAACAAGCCTCCTATGTTGTGAATGGATTATTTCAATGCAGTGGTTTGGGCATTTGAGAAAGGAGAGGAAGACTTATGAAATTAATTGGAGACTTACATTGATGAGAAGCAGTTACCCTCCACAGTATGAAGTAAAACGGAGTGCTGCTTTTTATCCGAAAATATATAGCGGATTTGTATTGGACCCTGACACCCACGATATAATGATTGGGTGGTGTATCTTTAAATAATGTTTTGCTAGCATGGTACGCCAAACTGTCATTTAGAGATATCTCGAAATAACTTCCTGTGAAAATGCTCTATGTTTTGAAGGATATCTCTAAATTTACAGGAAGTTACTTCAATATATCTTGAAATAATTTAGAGGTATTTAAATGAACAGCAAGTTATTTCAAGATATCTCTAAATAAATTACAGTTTGGCCTACCGTGCTAGCAAAACATTATCTATCTATCTATCTATATATCTATATATCTATATATATATCTATATATCTATATATATATATATATATATATATATATATATATATATATATATATATATATATATATATATATATATATATATATATATATATATATATATATATATATATATATATATATATATATATATATATATATATATATACAGTGCCTATAGTAAGTATTCACCACCCTTGGACGTTTTCATAGTTTGTTGTGTTACAGCCTGAAATCTTGATGCATTTAAATGGGATTTTTTTCCCTTTGATTTACACAACCTACTCAACACTTTGAAGAGGCAAGAGAATTTCTATTGTGAAACAACAGTTAATGTAAAATAAAAAAACTGAAATGTCTTGGTTAGATAACTATTCACCCCCCTGAGTCAATACTTGGAAGAACCACCTTTGGCAGCAATTACAGCTGTGAGTCTTTTGGGGTAAGTCTCTACCAGGTTTGCACATCTGGATTGTGCAATATTTGTCCATTCTTCTTGGCAAAATTGATCAAGCTCTGTCAAGTTGGATGGGGATAGTTGGTGGACAGCAATCTTCAAGTCTTGTCACAGATTCTCAATCGGATTCAAGTCCGGGCTTTGACTGGGCCACTCTAGGACATTCACTTTCTTGTTTTTAAGCCACTCCAGCGTCGCTTTGGCTGTGTGCTTGGGGCCATTGTCCTGCTGAAAGGTGAATCTCTGTCCCAGTCTTAGGTCTTTGCAGACTGAAGCAGGTTTTCCTCAAGGATTTGCCTGTATTTAGCTCCATCCATTTTTCCCTCTACCCTGACAAGCTTCCCAGTCCCTGTCGATTAAAAGCATCCCCATAGCATGATGCTGCCTCCACCATGCTTCACAGTAGGGATGGTGTTACCTGGGTGATATGCTGTGTTGGGTTTGCGCCAGCCATAACGCTTTGCATTTAGGCCAAACAGTTCCATTTTTGTTTCATCGGACCACAGAAAATTTTGCCACATCTTTTCAGTCTCCTACATGCATTTTTGCAAATTCCAAGCAGGATTTTACATGGGCTTTTTTCAGAAATGGCTTCCTTCTTGCCACTCTTCCATACAGGCCAAATTTGTGGAGTACCTGAGCTATTGTTGACACATGGACAGTTTCTTCCATCTCAGCCATGGAACGCTGTCTTTCAGTTGTCATTGGCCTCTTGCTGGCTTCTCTGACCAATGCCTTTCTTACCCGGCTGCTCAGTTTAGGAGGAGAAGCCTGCTCTAAGCAGATTCTGGGTGGTGCCGTATACCTTCCACCTTAATGATCGACTTAACTGTGCTCCAAGGGATATTCAATGCCTTTGAAATTTTTTACCCCTCTCCTGATCTGTGCCTTTCCACAACTTTATCCTAGAGTTGTTTTTAAAGGTCCTTGGCCTTCATGGTAGTATCTTTGCGTTGAATGCACTACCCAACTGTGGGACCTTACGGAGACAGGTGTATTTAATCTGAAATCATGTGAACCACTTTAATTGCACACAGATGGACTCCATTTAACTTATTGTGTGAATTCTGAAGGCAATTGGTTGCACCTGAGCTTATTTAGGAGTGTCATAGCAAGGGGGTGAATACTTATCTAATGAAGGCTTTTCAGGTTTTTATTTTTAATTGATTTGTTTTTTCACCCCCCAATTTTTGAAAATGTTGAGTAGTTTGTGTAAATCAAAGAAAAAAAAATCCCACTTAAATGCATCAAGATTTCAGGTTGTAACACAACAAACTATAAAAACGTCGAAGGGGGGAGAATACTTACTATATATATATATATATATATATATATATATATATATATATATATATATATATATATATATACTGTATATATTGTAGCGTGCACGGGGGAAGGCAGCAGCAGGGCTGGTAGGTGACGTAATCATACACAAAGCCATAAGCCCGATATACGCTCCTTGCAAAGGAGCCGGCTCTTTTGTACAGCGGTACCGGCGCTGTGCTTTAGTGCGAGAGGTCCCGGGTTCGCGCCCGCCCTCCACCTGTGCGTGGATTGCCTCGCCCTGTGTGATGTGCCTGCCTGCGGGAACCAGGATCGCTACATTGGTGTCAGAAGTGGACGCAGGTACCCCGGTACACACTCGTCAGACTGTAGCCTGGTTAGCAAGTCCGGGGCGGACTTGAGGCTGGCAGGGGAGAGTGTATCGTGCACGGGGGAAGGCAGCAGCAGGGCTGGTAGGTGACGTAATCACACACAAAGCCATAAGCCCGATATACGCTCCTTGCAAAGGAGCCGGCTCTTTTGTACAGCGGTATTGGCGCTGTGCTTTAGTGCGAGAGGTCCCGGGTCCGCGCCCGCCCTCCGCCTGTGTGTGGATTGCCTCGCCCTGTGTGATGTGCCTGCCTGCGGGAACCAGGATTGCTACAATATATATAAATCAATTTCTTTATTACATTTTTAAATATCGCAAAATGAAATTAAAATACCTTCAAAAGGGTTTATCTACAGATATCTGCAAATGATTTACAGGTATCTCAAAATATTTCAAGATATCTTAAAATGCAATTTCAGATATCTGTAAGTTATAATTTGGCTTGCCATGTGTTCTGTACAGGCTGTTTGCTCTGTGCCATGTTTTGCTAATGTAGTTAGAGGGGCTCCAGAATCGCTCCCAAGCAACAGTTAACAATTTTCAGCTGATCAGTGCCTGAATTCTTTCAAGTCTCACACATGAATGAGTATTATTACCAGTGGTAATTTAATACGATATGTTGTTTCAGGTTTCAAAACACACCAGCTTATTTATTTTTATCAGAGTCTTGTCAACCTAAAAATGATTGATTAATAAAGAAATGTCTTAATTACAGTAAAGATGCCCAAAAGTCATACTTTAGAGTATTACATATATCTATTGAAACACTTGTTTTCTTATGACGTTTGCTTAGGGCACACAAGTTATTGAGAGTATCTGAATCTAGGGCTATAAAGAGGTCACAGCCCATCTGTCTACACCTACTAGGCATGTATTCCACAATTAAATTGTTATGTACTTGTACTAACGAATCTGTATTTGGGAATGTAGGTAGAAGCCTTTCTCTGTCTGTCTCTGTCTGTCCGCCAATACACATATCTCACTTACATAAGTTAATTATATTAATATTTCTGTGTTACTGAAAGCTTTGTATGCATACTGTATTTACAGCTGTGGCATGGGATGTATGTCACTAACATACTTGTTTTTAGTTGACCTAATGAGTAGCCAGTTTATCTTAAGTGTGCTTATCTATTCCAGTGAAACTTCTTTATAATGTATGTTCTGAAAGGCAACCCTGCTTACCCTTTTGGCAGTTCATAGCTAAAGCTAGACATACAGTACACAGTAAAACAAATCAAACAATGTTTCTCCATAGCAGCCACTGTGGATTTTAGCATGCATCATAAATGAAGAGCAATGAACATATCATGCCCAGAGAAGATGATTGAGTGCATTTGGATTTCATTATACAAAGCTGAAGTTTTTCTGTATAATACTAGAAAGTCATTTCAAGCGAGTTAATTTAAGAGAAATGCTTCTGGCTTCCAACTCGTGGGGACAACATTGCATGCCATAGAACCCCATCATTTCTCACAGGGGTTTGCTTCTCAAGCAACTGAGGCAACGTATGTTAAAGCTCCTGAACATAAACATGTAACTTCAGGAATTAAGTTTAGTTCCCTGTACACCAAACAATATTAGTAAAAAAAGATTGGTCCTAATCTGTAAACAGTTACATTTTAATTCTTTGTGTTTTGCTTGCAGACCAGACCAGTTTAAACTGTTGTAGCATCCGAATATATGTGTTTTGCAATGTGCTTTGATTTGCAGGTAATTTGGTGGCAAAACCCACAAACATCCCATTCTGTTACTTTAACACTTTTCGTGATCGACAGCAATGGCACATTCATGCTGTGAATGAGGGTTACTTCAAAGCTATACCATTTGTTATGCAGACCCCTTTCCAAAGAAAAATCACTAATCAATTTGGATGGTTTATGTATCAATGTCTCTATGACTAAGTCTGTTAATAGAACAATTAGTTACAGCTGCAATTTCGATTAAAGCTGTTCAATGTCATTATGTTAACTGCTCTCTAGATGCAGATAATTGCTTTGTATATTTGGGGAAGTTTCTCTGGTCTTGACTTTAGGAACTTAAAAAGACTATAAATGCTATAAGTGTAAATAATGATTAAGAAGAGGTGTGGGTTGTTGTGGACACACAGACGAGTTATGACGGCTCAGAACCGGCACTGATGCGGCATTTTGGTCTTTGTGAATTGCCTATACCGTCACAGAGCCATCATATTTTATGTGAGATGGTTCAGAGACGGCACTGAACCGTCTCCACTCTTGTGTGAAATGCTATGCCGGCACTGAAGCGCTATAGTGGGCGTGGATTGCAAGTCAACATCCCACGTGACTATATCGGACGTGTTGGCTATTTTTGTCGTCGGTGTTACACGCTTTCATTTTTTTCAAATACAATGGCGGATCAAGAACAAGGTAGTAATTGGAGTCTGGAATAAATGAAGGAATTGGTAACTTTACTGGCTGACCAGGATGTGAATTCACAAATAGAAGGGACGGTGCGTGATGCTGTAATTTATGGGCGAATCATCGTTGCCATGAAAATGATCTGTTGACTGACAGGTTTGAAAGGTGTACTCACATGATCCCTTTGGCTATGTGAAAGGGTAATGACGGTATTATACCGAAATAGATTTGTGCAATTTTGTGCTGTGTGAATGGGTATTTTAAATAATTTTTTTAACATCTCTGAGACGGCTCAGTAGCGACATTTGTCTGTGAAAGGGGAGTCTAATAAAAATAAAAGTGCACTGCAGCAACATTACTTACATTTTTTTGGAGTACTAGGTGCTTGTAGATTAGATACTGAGATATGCAAGAGGTAGCTACTACAGTTATCTCATGCATGTCAACAAATAGAAGTTAACCTGAGGTAGGTTACATTTTGAATCACAGACAGGGGGGAAGGTTGATAAACATCCTGGTAAAAGAGGTACTGGGCAGATCAGCAAGAAAGTGAGAAAAATAACATTTTGGATATGGAGATTTACACTATACTGTTACAGTAACTCATGTATGATTTAACCTACTAAGGGGTAGATGTACTAAAGTGTTGCGTCTGTCGCAATCGTTGCAAACCACATGCAAACCAGTCCGAAGTGTAGCGTGAAATGTACAAAATAAATGCAACGCTGTTAACATCATTTTAACAAATGTTTTGAAGCTGCAGTTCTTATATGCACTTTAGCCTTAAATTAATAAGTAATTCTGGGCGTTCCTGCAGAACTTTGCAAAAACAGGGTGGAGGAGGTACAAATGAGGGATCAAAAATAGTATAATGAGATGTACTAAAGCTGTGGGCAATTGCGACACTTACAATTGCATCAATTTGTTAAGAACTTTTGAAAACATGTTTTAAACAGCTGCAATTGTTGCTGGCATTTCCCAGTTCACGTTTTCTCGTGCGTTGCCAGTTGTGCTCAGTGAAGTAGGAACAGAATGCATTGTACAGATGACGTTTACATTTAACAAACAATGTTATTTTGATTCTTGCACCCTTGCATGTATAGACGTTAACCTACGGGCACCTCCTGCTGCAGCAAACCACAACTCAATTCCCGCTATTTATATGAGCAATGTTGCAGGACTCTCACAGCGTATAATGCTAGAGATCTCGCTAAGAAGACGAAAAAAATATAAGAACATAAGAACATAAGAAAGTTTACAAACGAGAGGCCATTCAACCCATCTTGCTCGTTTGGTTGCTAGTAGCTTATTGATCCCAGAATCTCATCATGCAGCTTCTTAAAGGATCCCAATCCCAGGGTGTCAGCTTCAACAACACTACTGGGGAGTTGGTTCCAGACCCTCACAATTATAAGAATATATCACAATTATAAGAACATATTTAAATTAGTATATTGTGGCTCTTTTCATTAACATATTTTCTCTTAGTACATGTGACAAAATGTGCACTTTGCGAATTGTCGTAACGAAAATTCAAATTACGGTATGTTTGTGCTACTACTGGTCCATCTTAGTACATCTGTCCCTAAATGCTTAGCCAATGTATGCTTAGCCCAGGACAAAATTAAGGGCAAATCAACATCAAAGTCTTTGCAGATATATCTATCATCATAAAATGTTTATTTCTATGCAGTATACAATATACTTTTATTTTCTAAACATGTTTTCATGTGGTGAACATTTTAAAATCTATCCAAGCTGTAAAAACATTTCAATATAACATTTAAGCATTTAACATTTACAGTTCTGACCTTTTACCACAATAAAATGCACCTTATTTTCCAGGCATCATCATGTTACCTTGGGTTTCACAATGCCTTGCCATGCGTATCAGTGCTTTATTCTGCTACCTGTGCTTCGTCTTGTTCTTCCTTTCTTTACTTTTATTACTGCTTTTCCAGCCTTTGGTAAGGGTGGATTGAACAACTCTATCGGCACAATGTTCTTCTACTGTAATAAATTCTAGGAAAGAATATTTTATGTTGTTGAGTTGATATGTGTGGTGGTGCCTGGCACACTGTTGGAAAGGCTATAAAAGGTTCATAGTACAAGGAGTCTGTCCTTTTTAAGGGCATCTGCAAGTGACTCAGAGATAGTTAGTGAACTATCAACACATAAATCTGAAAACAATTATGAAAAGAGAAATATTTATATTTTATTTATGTTATATTTAAATATTTTTATAATGGGAAATGAACTATGAAAGGCATTTTTTGGGATTTGTTTTTGCACAAGAATCTGGTTCTACCTATGCCACCCATGCAGTTCTACAAATAGAAAACAGAGTTAAGTGCAGTTCTCCATGTGAAGGTGGAAGTTTCAAGGCCAGATGTCCCATAAGAAACACATTTCTGGAGAAGTCAATTACAACTAATTATACAGGCTGCAGCAGTAGATTTGTAACACATGAGCTTGAACGGTCCATAACTAATTGTAAATATCATACTATGCAGATGGCTACTGCTGGAACGATCATATTTCCGACTTTATGGAAATTTTAACTTGATTTTTGAGCTGCGTACAACTAGAGGTCAAAAACCACCAATGTAATGTACTCGCAAAACAAGTATTTGTTACAGATGTTTTATAAGATTCTTGGTCAAGAAAGGATTTTGGAAAATTGCAAATGACATTTGGACAAATTATTCAGTGGTATGTACACCCCAAGGGACACAATTTGGAGCTACGCCAGGCTTGCAACAGAAGTTATAGCAGTAGGAATTCAAATGAGAACAGCTATGCACATTTCATGTTTGAGTATAGCATCCATTTTTAGGATCTTTTTTAATTTATGAGCCAACATGTGGCTTTTTGTCTAGTTATTTTAAACTTAATTTATTTCCTTGCATTTTGTTGCTGTATATCAAGAACAACTGTCCTTTAATAAGAAACTGGGCTGAATTTTAGTTCAGAATCTCAAGCAGATCTATTTTGCTCTATTTTTCTTTTTTATTATTTCTTAATGTTGAAAAAAGTTTTTTTTTAATTTTTTTATTTCATTGTTTTGTTATAAATTACACAAACCACTGGAGTGGCAGGTGGGTTTAGGATATAGAGTAAGATAACTAACATTACTAAACGTGCAGTAGTTAAATGTTGGTGGATTTAAAAGAGAGATCATGATGTGATTTTTTGCTTCAGCTGCTGATTGTGTAATAGAATATATCTTTAACAGGAAATTAGGCATTGCAGTTGCATTTAGGAGGGGAAATGGAGTGATGTAACCTGTTATAATTATGTAATTAGAGAGACTTAGCCATTTACCCTGTGGGTCTAGAGGTTGCAAATAGTTGTAAATATTGACTTACACTTATTAGAATTATTCTTGCATACAAATTGTGAAGTTCAAAATATCCTTTTTTTTATGGAGATGTGTTGGGGTGCAGCCAGCCTCTTGAAGAGCACATTACAAATGTTGTGAGTGGCTTTATGTAACCATGATCACTTATGGGGTCATGCCTCTTGACATGGTTTTAGTTATTATATTTCAACCCTTACCCCTGGCCTGTTCTCTAAATCAACAAAGACAAAGGTCTGCTGAATTAATATTTGGATTATTCCATATTACTCTAAAATAATACCTGACCAAAGATCTTTAATGAAATGACTGTCGTATTAGTTCTGGAATTGAGTTACATGGTACCAAAACTTTAGGCTACATATGTTGGTCGTTATGTGGCATTGTTTCAGTGTAGATTATTCAAGTAAATATTTGACCACATTTCCCAGAACTTGGAGAAAATGATTCTGATAAATGTTGCGTCTAAGACAAACACTTCTAGTGAATATTGTTCTGGGTGCAGTCCATGTGCCGTATATTTCAATATGAAAATACATTACCCATATCAGGAAGGAGGAAGAGATTCACCTCTCTGTCCCACAGAACACTATGAACCTGTATTCAGATCCTCAGTCCCCATAGCACTTAACCATGGGACAGGTCATTTAAATGCATTTGTTCCACTGGTGAAAATGTTTGTCCATACCAGGCAAATCAGTATTTTAAACAAATATTTTTGGAGTATTTGGAAGCTGCTGTAACTTATTGTGTGTGCATTTACGAATGGCTTCTATTATGTGGTGAGTAAGACTGGAAATCTTTACACTTTGAAGTCTGGTTTGAGATTACAGAACCCGTCGACAATATAATAACCTAAAATGGAAGGTAATGAGTTTTGCAGTGTAGAAATGAGATTTCTAGCTTAAGGCTATTGTTTCCAATAAATGTTGTCAGATGTTCTGAATTTATTTTGCTTACCAATAAATAGAGCTATACAGCTCTGCATTATGCTGTGTTTACCATATGCAATATTACATATTACAAAATATTTTAAGTGGCATTAACTGAATGAATGTGCTATTTTTGAAAACGCTGTTTTAACGAGTACTGCCAGAAATATTTTGTATAGAAGTGCTGACCTTCTGTTACAAGGACTAACCATTGTAAATTGTAATTTCATTTTTTGTGTGCTGTTCCGAATTCATCTGACCTCTGTCGCGTGATTGGTCAGATTACCGCCATGGTGCAGCAAAGTTTATGCAGATTGGCTTCCTCAGCAAAGTTAAATATAATACCGGCTTGCTGAATACATAACTTGCCCTACAAATTTTCATCAACACGTGGGTCAAATTATGCTTGCCCACACACACTGATGACAGTATTAAATGTTCCTTAAAGTTTAGTTCTTACCCTTCATAAAATAACTTTAAACATTTAAAGATTAAAAGACAACAGTAAATCCTTGTATGTTTTATTAACTGTCATGAAAATATGTCTGAGCTTCTTTGAAGTCCAAATTATTAACAGCCTTAATCAGACATCGCTGATCTTTTTTAATTTCCATAACTCCAAATTTTAGTTGGGCGGGAATGTGTGTTTTTTTATGGTTAGTGAAAAAAAAAAACTTGTTCCCACTGTTAACCCCTTTCTTTTCAAAATAATTATTACAAACTGTTGAATAGAGGTTGTTTATATAAAAAAAGCCACAAATAAACCATGACATATTTTTTTGTGGAATTCTGCAGGGAAGAAAAAAAAAAGTGTAACCATACAAGCGCTTTTCCACACCCACGTTTACATGACCTTTTTTATTGTCAAACAATTACACAGAGTTTAAGAAGTGGTTATGGCTAAAAATATAAAAAAAGACAGTTTTTAACATTGCCTTGGATAATACACAGGCAGTTTGTTTAATATACCACTTCTTGGGCTATATAAAACTTAAGAACTGTCTAGCCCACAGCAGGGTACTGTCATCAAGTCTAACAGCTCCTGTAGTTAAAAATATTAGGCCTGAAAAAAAGTTCTTGTCATCTGCCCTCTAGACTTGTGGTGTCTATGAAACTCTTCAACTATATTTAGGCAACCGTAGGATTGAAATACTAACAAAACTTTTTGCCTGTTTAATTAAATAGTTAATCATTAACACTGATGTAAGTTAGCAGGCTAAATACACTTTTAATAACCATTTAAGATGCACTAGATGTTAGACAGAGGTGTGATAACAGACTAAACAAGACTCATTTAATTTACTCAATACATACTGATACAAAATAATTGCATTCAAATGCAATATTTTAATGAGACCAACAGGATTTACTGTTGAGGCCTTTTGGCTTTTGGCAAACAACAAAAAGTGATTTAGAGTTTCACTGCACTGCATGTATTTTGTCCTGGTGTTTTGTATCTGATTGATGCATTGCCATGGGATGCTTGTGGGAGATTTCTTTTAATACTTGCTGGTTTGGCTTGAATTCATGGGCCCTTCTTTTATAGATTTCTTCCAAACTATTTTGGTGTACTTTTTGTACAACCCCCCAAGAAATAAAAGATCAACTTAGTGAAATAGAAGGCCTTTAACTCTGAGACTGGTAAACATGCACATTTAGAAATTCAGCTGAGTGCAGCCCACTGTTTGTTTTGTTTTATGTTTGTGGTCTTTTATATCATATGACTTCCCAAGTCCATACACTTCTGACATGTAAATCCCTCTAATGAAATCCTTTGGAATATAATTAAAGTAATGAAAGAAAATACATTAAAAAAAATGTCTGTCAGAAAGAATGACAGATATTTTGTCCCACCAAAGACCATCTTTATTCACTTGAAATCTTGTATAGATTTGTATTCCTAATTAAATCACCTCTTTCATCAATGTTGTTGTACATCATCCTTCAGTCATGAGTATTTGCCAAATCTTATGTCTGCACCTATTGGTTAAAAAAAAAAAGGTTCTGAGCTATGAGTTAATATACTTGGTGTTTGTTTCATATTGTGTATGTCTGGGTATATTATCAAGTATACAAACTGACTTGCTTGTGGTATAAACCGCGAAATGCATTTTGGAAAGATTAGATACTTGTGCGTGTTTTCTGGGGCTATGTCAAATGCACACTTCAAGCAGCAAATCTGGCCAAAACGCAAAAGTAGGACTGTAACTCATGAGTTTAGCAAGTCATACTGTGTTCAGCAATCAGCTAGCTAAGGGACCAGTATTAAGCGCTGATTTTAGGGAATTAAATAAAATGTATTATTAGCCACAACCTGAAGATAAAGACTGCTATTTAGAGAAGTGTTTGATCCTTGATTCTCTTGGCAATAGTAAATGAATGTACTGTCCCCAGACTTAAAAGAAGATAACTCTGTGGTTCAGCTACTCTGAGAAATAAAAGCAGCCCTTGTAAATTTGTAACCTGATATCACAAACTGGATTATCCCTGTACAGTAACCTTTCAATCACAAGTTGAAGACAGAGTTTTGTCTGATCAGAGTAATATGCTGTTTCTTGTATTATTATTATTTTTTTTTAATTTAGTGTGTCCCTATTATTATTCTAACTGCAATTTTCTCCCAATTTGGAATGCCCAATCGCTTTCCCCCTCACCACAGCAATGCCCCACATAGCTCAGGAGACCCAAAGGTTCAGTGGGCGTCCTGCAATCCCACAACCAAGCCAGCTTCCTTTTTCACCCAGAAACTTGAGAGTAGATGTCAGCAAGGTACCGATCTCTGGGGAGGACAAAGGCCAGCCCTGCAGGTGTCTGTCTTTGAGCTCATTGGGCGTCTGGCCAGCAGGGTTCGCTGTAGCACGATGAGGAGAAACAGTCCCTGCTGGTTTTGCCGCCCTGACCCACGGGAGCGGCAGAGCCAATGAGATGCTCCCTATGGAGTCCCCAGCGAAGACTGGCCTATTTGTACAGCCAGGACGTGAACCTGTGCTGTATGACTCACCCTGCGCACCACGCGGGTGCACTTCTAATATGTCAGCCACTCGGGGAACCCTGTTTCTTCTTGTATCATTATTAATATTGAGTTCAAGTAAAGAAATAAAAAAAAAATACTGTTGTTCATTGACAAAGTAACCTTTCTTCAAAGCATTTGAAGACTTCGCTATCGGGTTGCCTTTTCATATTGATTTTATTTTCAGTTTAAGGCATTTCCTAGGCCTAAGATTTTTAATACAATGCTTCCCTCTCTCTGTGATGCAGGAAGGCCCAGATGTCATTTCATTCACCCTTAATCAGGACCTGCCAAAACAGATACTTAGGCAATAGAACAGTGATTAGTGGGCATTCCCTGCTTGTAGTTGACTATGTCGACGAAAGGGGAGGGTACTTACTGGAGGGACAAGGTCAACTACCAAGGTAATGACCGGTAATCTGTGTTTGTTTGCAATTAGAATATGTTCAACTATTTAACTATTTCCCTTTTTGAAAAGTGGCAGCATGGTTACAGTTGTGCTTGTAAGTACAAGAACAGAAGTATGTGCGAGAGCTAGTTTTGCAACAGGAAATACATTTAAATTCTTGTGTGAAAGAATGCATTTTCCGGAACAAACTACATTTCTCCTAAAGCAGTATTTATTAAGTGAAAAACAGCAAAATATTTTCTAGTGGTTAACTATCCTGAGGAAGTGCTCATTAATTGAGATTTCTTATTGGTGGATGAAAGATCTATGGTGTAAGATTTTTAAGATTGGAAAGCCATAATCAACCTAAAAGTTTCTATGTATATTTCTAGCTACTGTGCAGTTGGTGGTCACGAGTATATTATATTTTATAACACTTTGGGCCATTGTGAATTGAGCTACAGTAAATTAGGCCAACCTGATCTGAGTTAGGAAAACTATAGCGAGAAAAAGCTCAGGAGTGACTAAGCTTAGTGAATAAGCAATAAAATCTGAAATTGCTAAAACTGATCTGCAATCCTTATTCCATTGCCTTAAAGAACAGTTTTGTATGGGCATTAAATATTACAAGTATCTTAACTGAGGTATGTAATTCTTGTTCAGAATCATGTTCTATGATTTTCTGTTTCAGTAAGCACAACCTGGACTCAGATGTTAAAGCACCCCTGTGGCTTCAATATAGGTTACAATCTATGCTCTCCAAGTACATCTGGTACACCAGAGTGTAGCCATAAACCTGCCTCCTGCAATGCACTGCACCAAGTGAATGTAGAAATACCACATTTGTTCTATGTGGTATTTGTTACTGATATATTTTTTACATCCACTAAAGGTAAAGTGTTGATCTTTAAAGGTACCAGCTAAACATCAACAATGAACAGGAAGAGCAGACATAACCAAGAGGATGGTATTAGTAGCATTTTGTAGCACAGGGGGCCTCCTTTTGAACCAGCTTGTGGTATGGTATAAAACCCTCACAATGCAAAAAAATGGTCAGAACACACTATATTTACTCTGTATATAATTTTTTTTTTAAAGCAATAATGGCATGTGTTTTTTATTAGAGTTCAAACTAAGATCAAAGAGTAATGATGAACTATAGGGGTCCAGGACCATATTCTCAATTATTATATTTATCATACTTATTATGCACAAATGACTTCTGGCTAACTTTTAATACGTGACCCTCAGAAAATAGTTTATTTATATAAGTCAGTACTGTAGGTGTACCCACCACCCCTTAGGCTGTTTTGTCAGTTCACATCTGTAAGTCTTTTTGGTGTAAATGTTGTAAACTGACTGATCTGCCATTCATTTTTATATTCAGGCAAAGTCCATGTGGTATCATATCATTCATTAGCATCCATACTGGGTTATTGTGTATATTCAGCTCTTGGTTCACTTCGTGTTGAATATACATGCCAGTTTGTTGTACGCCACACACATGTAAAATCTTTCATCTTGCAGATACTTTGTTGTATATTTATCAGCCAGAGAAGGCCATGGCCTTCATTACTGTCCTTCCCTCTTCTATTCTGAGCACAACATAAAAAGATAAAGAACGTAATTAGAAAAACAAAGTGTCATGGTTAATTTGCAATACAGTTTCTCAGTCTTGAAACAAATGTGGTGGTGCTCTATATAGTACATGAAGCATGATGTAAAGTTAGTTTTGGACAATAATACCAAAATAGTTGTGAGAATGTTAAATAAACAAGACTATACAGATTCATCAGTTTTGGACCTGTGTGGTCAGTGTCTAATATTTACATATTGTGTGTGTGCATTTGTGGCTGGCACAGCTAAAAAATTTTTGCAACAAATTATTTGTCAAAAGTATTTGTGTTGCAAAGGTATATTTCACTTTGCACAACAGATAGTTCAATCCATATGTGCTGCAATAATGCATTTACAAAAGCTTGTCTGCTTTTTATCTGAAGATACCATGTAAAACAATGTCTTAAATTATAATTATAGATTTCAGATAACCATTAATGACACCTTAAAAACATTTTGAATATATTTTGAAAATCTGCTAATATTTAAGGCATCTATCTGGGTTGAGATAAATATGATCTACATGTCCCATGTAATTTTGAACAAATCAAGTTTTGTAAGAATGATCCATGGCAAGTTTTCTGTTTGGTCTCTCAGGGGCAAAATTGAGTTTTTAGCTCAAATTGTTATGGGCCATAAAGCATAGTAAACTGTGCAATACTGTATTGTACGTATGTTTTGTGGAGGGGGAACTGTGATATATATATATATATATATATATATATATATATATATATATATATATATATATATATGTATATATATATATATATAGAGAGAGAGAGAGAGAGAGAGAGAGAGAGAGAGAGAGAGAGAGAGAGAGAGAGAGATAGATAGATATTATTTTTATTGTTCATTGTTACACATTCAATAATTCCCAAGTTCCTCAGTTTGGCATTCTAAATAAAAGCTGTAAAACTTCACATTTTCCCACACTCGTACCAGGTCCCGAGTTGCTGTTAAATTGAATTTCTCCCACACCGCTGACTCCCTTTAAACTTTATCTTCAACTAAAATAACTAACAGGGAATACAGTATACAGGTCTCATTTTATGTCTTTACCAGTTTTTGTATTGCATTCACTTTTGGTATTTAGGATCTCATGGTTGGTTTGTTAAGACATTCCCTTTATTGAAAATATTGCTTTGACATTCAGGGAAAATAAGTCAACTATCTGGAGCCCTAATAAACAGCACTTCAAAAGCTGTACATCGGAAAATAGGAAAGGGCTGCATTCTTCTTTTTTTGACTGAAAAATGTTCTGTGATCTGTGGGTAACAAAGAAAAAATGCAGTTTGAATAATTGCTCCACTTGTTACACTTCATGCAGAAAAAGCATTTTTAAAGCATATGGTTAGCTTAAAAGATAATAAACATTATATGCCTTGAAAAGTATATCACGCTGTTGAGAAATGCCACATTGCATGATAAGAATTTACATGTGCTGTAATTATATTATAATTGCTTAAATCTTTTGCAAAACTTTGTGACAGTTATAATTTCCAGCTGACTTGCAATGTCCATTGTAATGAGCTTCATTTCAGGACTGTTTTTAAATGATATGTTTCATGACTAACCCCTTCCAAGCTGTGAGTAGCCTTGAAGGCAGTATCAAATTTTAGTTGCACATAAAAAGTATTTAGCCTTATTTTATACCGTATTTTTCCGCAGTGACGTATTTGATTGGTAAAAATTGGTTGTGTACTTTTAAGGCATGGACGAAAACATATGTTAACTTAAAAAGTTATTTGAAATGTCATCATCAGAAACATACATCATGTCACCAACACAATCCAATAAAAGTATAAATTAAGTGTATCTTTAGGGAAACATCAACTGAGAAAGAAATGCAAGCTGGCATACCTATCCCTAAGTTTTTTGTTTTTTTTCTTCAGAATTCTTAATGATGAAATATTAGAAATGAAGTTCTTTTGGATCTCACATATCCTAACAGAGCTGGTACTGTGAGTATTTTGGTACACACATTGCAGTTATTAGCATGGGATGTGTGAGTTTTCCCAGAATGCTTCACATGCTCCGCCAGGGCATGTGGTTAGTGGATGGAGACATCTAAGGGACTGTAGTTCTTTAGATCTAAATCAGTAAAGAATTTTTTTTCAAAAAGAAAAATTAACCAGCTGTCATTGTGGTCCAGTGGTTAAAGAAAAGGGCTTGTAACCAGGAGGTCCCCGGTTCAAATCCCACCTCAGCCACTGACTCATTGTGTGACCCTGAGCAAGTCACTTCACCTCCTTGTGCTCCGTCTTTCAGGTGAGATGTAATTGTAAGTGACTCTGCAGCTGATGCATAGTTCACACACCCGAGTCTCTGTAAGTCGCCTTGGATAAAGGCGTCTGCTAAATAAACAAATAATAATAATTAGATTTTTCTTTTTTTGTTTTTGTTAAATGATTGCCAAACTAATACCTTTGTGCTAAGTGATTTGTTTATAAGGTGTTCTAGTTACGCCTTGTTACTAACTAAAAACAGCCACATATGCATTAAATTGCAACATTGCTCCGAGCTTACCTAGCCCTCTAATGCAGGATCTCCAAGTATATTACTGTGTTTACATCTATTACTATATACCATGTTTACAGCTTTGGGACTGCATGCTGTAATGATTCTTATCAGTTGTACAGTAACTCTGCTCAGAACTGTCTCTGCAATGTCATTTGGGCACATACCCCCACAGCTAAGGGGTGTGCATGGTCACTGTTTGAGGATTCTATAAGTAAACTGATGTTCAAACTGTAGTTCAATAAAATGATTTCAAAAAGAAACTCCCATACAATTACTATATTTTTCTGCCTACTCAGCCTAAGCTACCATACCTTACTCACTAAAACTAGGGTTATATTCTTTTTTATTCTAATCTTTGTTTCTTTTTTAAAGCAATTAATGCAATCTTTGTTATGAGAACTGTTGCAGATTATTATGTCAGTTTTATCAGGATGTATGTGTTTTCTCTGCACCCTTGTTTGACAGATGAGCATGTTGTCAGCGTGTGTAAATGCAATTAATTAAATGTGTACAATAACAAACTTCCCATTCTCTTGCCAGTTCATTTTAATATTTTTTTTGGTTTTTCTTAATTTTAGGATGAATTGATCTGAGTACTCTTCCCATCGTCCTCCTCTTGAGATGCATATCTAGAGAAACACTTGACCTTTTTAATAGCACTCAAGTTATTGTTTGTTCATTCATCCATATTTTATCTCTAGAGAAGAGTTTACTGGTATTCAGTTGTGAAGAAACATGTTTTGGATATTCTTTATCACAAGGCTGTCTGTCTGTATGTTACAATATATTTCTACGTCTTCATACAGTGTCATGGTGGTCTACTTTTTTGTGTTACTGATAACTATGTGTCTACAGACATTGTGGGGCATAAAATCCAGTGACGACTTATTAACACTAAAATAAGTAGAAATTAGCATGCATTGTTTTCTTATGAATAGAAAGCACAATTATTACCAGATTCTGATATCGAACTATCCATTTGAAGTCTCTGCTTCTTCTGTGAATCAGGTGGTGTTTAAGTGTGGGGGTAAAGATTACAGTTAAATGTTTGAAATACAGCGCTGTGGAAGAAAACTGCAGATAATCGGACACTTGAGTTTTCCTGAAAGGAAATAAAACACTTTTTGTTTTAAGTAACTCCGATAGTACTTAATTTAGGGATTGTGTCATCAGGTACCATGCCTTTTTTTTTTTTTTTGTGGCAGTGGAAAAGCAAGAACTTGAGCAATGCATTTTATGTTTACTGCAGCTAATCCTAAACCTAGTTTCTTTCTGCATTGAACTTGCATCATTGCAGCAAACCAGATTTTAAAATATGGTATAAAATATAACATGTAGGTCTATAACATACAAATCATTATATAAACCTGTAAATTAATCTTGTTAAATGGTTTACAGTGTATGTAGGCTGTGCATGTTTGCTGATTACTATGGGTAAGCAATCCATGATCTGAATGAAGCAACTTGGTGTCTGTTTTGAGAACTGTGCCAGGATTAGCTATACTGATACCTGTCATACTATATAATGAGAACACTGAACTGTTACCATACTTAAATGATTTCCTGATGCATACAGTATACCCTCCACAGTAATGCCATTAATACATAGCCAAAACTCTGTTTTGCAATCCACTATGACCATCTACTAATGTGTTTTCATCTCAAACTATTTTGGTTTATTGAAACAGTGCTGTGCTGTATTAATTCTTATAAATGACAAACAAAAAAGAGCAATCCAGATCTCTGTGGTGCTTAATAACAGATAGAGCTGTGGTTGTCCGTCCTATGTCAAAAACATCTGCAAAGCAACTGTGGACAGTTATAGTTTTTCAGGTTAGTTAGTCAGAAAGAGCCTTTGCCCAAAAGCAAGTTTTAAAAACTAAAGCAAGAGATGTTGTCCAAAAGCAAGTTTGAAAAAAAAGTAAAGCTAGTGTGAAGTAGAATCAGTCAATGGATTTGCTTTATTTTTGTTTTGATTGTTTTCCAGGACTGAACACCAGCTATTATGCCTGTACTATACATTTGACTTCAGTGGTACCCGTGAATACTTGGCAGCGCTAGGTTATGACATCACTTTAATCTTTGTGATTCCAGTTGGTTCCAGTGCGAAATATTTTCATAATTATGCGGCCCTTTGGCAGTTTGCTTGGAACTTTTTCACATCCCTTTTAATGAACGAGTTTTATTTCTGGGCTTCTGAAAGAGCCACATGTTTGGAAAATGAATGGTGTGCTTTCACTGTAACATTATGCAGAGCTAAAAAACACTTTTGGTATCAGAGTACTTGTAAACAGTTCTACTTTTAGAATGAAAAAAATAAACTGGAAATGGGTTCCCTTTCAAGTATGAAATGTAACCATTACCTAATGGGTGTTTATCTATACCAAAGCTGCTCGGACGAGCCTGTGGTGCAGCCGGGACCAAGGCTACCGCACTGGTACCGTACCGATACCGCACCATACCGACCCGGTGCTTAAGTCTCCAAGCCGGTAATGAAGCGACCTGGCACTGTCCCAATTTCGTTCTGGTTTCTGTGAGTTTTGTTCAGCTTTCTCCAAGCGCACGCTGGAGAGACGTCTCTCCCATAGCTGTGCACAGCGCGCTCCCCCAGCATCTTCTGTTACAGAGGTGGCTGCGTCCTCACCCCATGGCTCTGTGCCAAGGGGGATCGGGTGACGTACTCGAGGAAGTAGCCCACGCAGGACGCCGGCTTCACTGTCTTCCTCGTCCTCCTCTGCCTTTCCTTCTCCTCCCCTGAGGAAGAAGAAGAGTCGTCGTTCAAACCGGCAGACTCGAATCACGTGGAGAAGCTCTGGACTACTGTTTCTCATCAAGGAATGGTGCTTGCAGAGCTGCTGTGTGAGCATGCAGCACCTCCAGCCCCTTCTGACCCCTTGGGGCCCTAGGGGGCTACGAAGCGCAGATTGGCAAGAGGACATGTTGTCCATCGCCACCTCGGAGGAGGTGGACGAACAGGAGGTGGCTTCCAGTCTGAGGACGTGGAGTCAGACAGCACATCCCCTGTGGTTAAGCTCTCCCCGGCGGAAGTGCTTCTGCCGCTAATTAGGAGGGCCACTGCAGTTTTGCAGGTGCCCTGGCCTACAAAAGGTGAGACAAGGCAGTCCAGATGAGCCAACCACCTCTCCTGTGTCCCCCCTCTCCAATGCACCCGGACTTTCTTTTTGAAATCCAGTCGTCCTGGTGCATGATGTGAATAAGCTGGGTTTGGCCCAGTTCCGACTAGTGGAGGCTTCAATTGCCGCTCTGGTCCAGGCGCCTAATTTAGCACTCCTGTCCAAGGACGCTATCTGCCCTAACAAGCAGTGCCGGGTATCAGAGGTGATACTGAAACATGCCTATTCAGCCAGTGCGTTCACCGCACGGCTGGGCATAATAGCATACAGGTTCCGCCGCCATGCGCAGAAGCAAAAGCCTCAGGCCAGGCCAACAAGCCCAGCAGCAGCCCTAGGAGCTTGTCACCACAGGCCCAGGGCCCCTACTCAGGGAGCCATCTGGAGTGTTGGTGACAGTGCACCACGGACATCTGGGTGCTTACTACCATTCAGACTGGCTACTCACTGCAGTTCAGGCATGGTCCCCCTCCCTTTCGGGGCGTGACTCCAACATTAGTCATAGACCTGCAAGACACCGCAGTGGTGTCACAGGAGGTATACGTTATAAAATGGGCTATTTGCACGTTAGACCCTTTTCACTTGAAGGAAGGGTTCTACTCCAGGTCAACCTGTATCTGAGCTGAAGGAGGTTCAAAATGTTGACCATGCCAGAGCTGTTGCAGTCAATCAGGCCAGGCGACTGGTGCACCACGGTAGACCTCTGCATCCCCATAAAACCAGTGCACCTGCAATTCACCTTTCAGGGAACAGCGTACAAGCTCTGTGTCCTGCCATTCGGCCTCTATCTAGCTCCCCGTGGCTTTTCCAAGTGCATGGATGCCCCACTGTAATGCATGTGCTCAATTATTTGGACGGCTGATTTGTGCCCAGTCTCCAGCATAGGCAGAGGCCTACACGGAACTTGTCACCGGCCACCTTCATTGGTTGGGTCTGTCAGTAAATTGTGCAAAGAGCCAGATCATGCCATCTCAGCCTCCTATCTAGGAGTGTGCTTGGACTCAAGGTCCATGCTATCAACTCTGTCGGACGACATAGTGTAGAGAATAGATGCCTGTTTAGAGCTCTTTCAGCTCAACAGAGTGCTCACGCTAATGACGTTCCAGAAACTTATGAGGCTTATGAGACAACACAGCAGTGGTGGCTTATATCAACCACCAGGGTGACTTCAGATCACTGAGTCTCCGTCGTGTGGCCCACAAGCTTTTGCTCTGGCGACATGAGAACCTGTCACTACGGGCAGTACATCTGTCCGGGGTGATGAACTGGACTGCAGTTCCCAGTGCCTCAGAATGGAGGCTTGGATAGAGCTCTTTGCCTCCCAGGAATCGACCCACTGTCCCCTCTGGTTCTTCATAAGAGGAGCCGGGGACCCACTGGTGATGAATGCCTTGACACATATGCCTTCCCACTGCTCGCCCTGCTCCCGCTGTGTTTCTGGAGAAAATCAGGCAGGACCAGGCCAAGATGCTCCTAGTAGCCCCTTGTTGGCCCAGGAGACTGGTTTTCAACCCTGATGCAGCTCCTGAGCGACCAGCCGTGGAGGCTACTCAGTCAGGCACGGGTTCAGGTTTCGGGGTCTTTAGGAGATAAACACCAATTAGGTAATGGTTACATTTCTAGTTCAGGGAGCCAGGGTTATGATAATAACCTAACATTTTCTTTGTAGTGTTGAAGCTAATTTCTTAAGTATGCGGTTTGTTTAGCAAAAATACAGAAAAAGGGAGACAATCTTCTGAAACCAGTTTTATGTTTTGTGAACAAGCAAGAACAAAAGGTGAGCTCTACAGTATTACCTTTGATACAGAACAGTGGCTAATTTAGTTAAGAAGTTTACAGTTTTCTAATATTATGTGCAAATTGAGTCTGCAGGTTTTTTTTTGTTTTTACTACAGCTTTCTATAGGGCAGGGGCTGCCAAACCTTTTTGTGCAAGAGAGCCAAACTGAAAAGAAACTTAGAGCAAGTTGTTTGCAGAGAGCCAGTTGTTACAGCAAATCAAGCCCTATACATGGTAAAACAGACTTCAGGAATAGAAACAGCAATAACAGCAGAGGGTAGGTGAACCTAAAAGAACAGTGTGGTAATATATGATGACTATGAGTTGAGCAGCATTACATTTGTGTGGATGCTATCTTTTTTTGTTTGTGTGAATGTGTATCTAAGACAGCTTACCATATTTAATTTTAAGTTAGAAAAGTAGTATAACAGGTATTTTTCATTTAAAAACAGAGCAATTTAAAACAGTTGCAATAGTGTGCTATCAAGCTACTGCACAATACTGATTTAATTCATCAAAACAGTACAAGACTCCTGCAAAAAAAATTTAGCTTTACTTCCTGTTTAATTCTTAGTTCTTACCTTTTTGGAAATAAACAAAAAAGAAAAGTGATTATTTATCATAGTAAATTACCATCTTGAAAACTGGCAAAATTCTGAATTGATACCCTAGCTTTAATTCAGTGTAGTGTGTCCAGCAAACAGTGATAACCAAGCTAACATTCCCATCTCAATTAGCTTGAAAAGTTGCCACTCTAATCTGAGTGCCATTTAATTTATCAAGTCAATTAAGCGTTTCCTAAATAGTGATTTTGGCTTGCATAATTTGTTTATCTTTTTTCTTGTTTAGAAACAGTTTAACATTCAGCTAAACCTCCCCCCACAATAAATAAATAAATAAATAAATGAAAGAAAAAAACACTGGCTGTTTAAAGCCCATTCCAGACTCTCTGGCTGCCTGACACACTCAAAATAAAGTCAATCAGATAACTAACCCTGTGTTTTCTTATTATGTTAGGGTGGTTTTGTGGCTTGTTCACACATTTGTTCTATGTGCTTAATGACTGGAGAGAGTATTTTCCAGGCCATTTACCTTGTTCCATTGTCAATTGAGCTCCTTTGTGTCTTTTTAAAAAAATGTTATTGAGTTGGGTCTGGCGTCCATCTCCTGCCCGTTGAGAGTGTGGACTTTGGTGCGTTGGGCTGCCCAGAGGATGAGCAGTCGTCCAGCCTGTGTTTATTTGTTTTGGGTTCTGTTTGCTGTTCCAATGCTCGAACAGAACGTCTTGCTTGGGGGACCAGCTTCAATTAGCTCAGATAGAGAGGACAAGACTTTGACATGTCGGAGCTGTTGGGGATTGCATTGTGTCATTGAGATAAGCGGGGATAGAATTTCAGCATTTATTTTCTTTGACTGGTTTTTACCTCCTATCTGTTCTTTTTATTTCTTTCTTCCTTTAAAAAAATTAATTATTTTAAGAAGTCAGCATCTTTAGATCATCACCTGCCTGTTTTTATTTAATATAATATGTTTGTGAATGGGAGGACTGAGGTTAACAGTGTTAGTGTTCACTTACAGTAAGTGTGATAAGTTAATTGATGGTTGTATTGTGAAACTCACTGAAGTTAGCGCTTACATTTATGTGTCTCTGAATATGGCCCAGAAGTTATTACCTTTTACCTGTAGGCCTATACTTTTAGTTACTGTCTCCTTATCTTTTTATGGTGTTTGCATTTATTCTGAGTGGTTCTTACTTCAATTGCTTACAGGCTTTACATTTTCATTTATTAATTCTGTGTTATGGTGTTTTTAAGGTTTAGTTACCTGCCGTACTGTAGAGATGCAATCTGTAGCATTAGCTAAATTGTCCAAAGTATCACCTTAGGAGTACTGACCATCTATTGATCATTTCCTTTTATTTTGCTGGCAATACACCACTGTGCAACAAGATATTTTCACTGTTCTAGCCTATATTACTCCTAACATTAAAGATGCATGTTAGCTATTTCTTCTAAAGTACAGTCTCTATCTTACAAATAGGGGCTTTTGTTATGAGGATACTATTTTCAACTTTTTGGATGCTTTCCAATGTGGCTTCATCCACCTCTTTCTGTATTATATTGAGGGAGGAAGGTGAGATCGTATTAAGCTCCAGGATCTATCTCCCCTGTCAAGGCCATGCTGTGATTGACTGTTAGAGGTGTGTTTTCAGCAGAAGGGGTCACATATCCTGTTTCTGCACCCCAGCCCTCAAAGGGTAACCATTTAGCCTCAGAGCAGGGGGAACCTTTCCCTCTTTTCAAGCAGTCTGGAGCTTGATCTCCTTTTTTTAAAATAATATATGAACTCAGGCTCAGATATTGATTCTTGGAGACATCATTTTAAAACGGCTCAGGCAACACTGAGCAGCTTGTGCACTCTTATAACAACTTAATTGTCGGGGCAACCAGTAGCCAATGAAGTAGTGAGAAGCAGAGGAAGTTAGAGATGAATTATTATAGGGGCTCCCCTCTTAAATTTCAGTGGGTGGAAGCTTCTCTCCTTGTAAAGCCTTTTAATGAAGTATTGGTGTTGAGAAGCTGTTTGCTTCTTTGTTACAAAAGGGAATGTTAGGGCCCCCCTTCACTGAATTATTGAAGAGGTGAAACTTGTAAATAGTCATAGCCCTATTATTCCTAGTGAAAGACAACTACACTTCTGTGATTTTAGTGTTATATAATATAGAACATTTAAACATATATTAAACATTCTTCATTACATCCAAGGTGTTAACTTGAAAAACTTGAAGGAATGCTTTTATGCACAGGTTTGTTGTATTAAGAGCCTACCTATTATTAGTATTTCTTTCCATTAATGTGTTTTTCCTTGCACGTCTTGGAAAAATATGGGCAAGTTTCATTGACATTTTACCGAATAATTCTCTTTGATGAGTTACAATAGAGCTATCATCTGTAATGATCTCATGTTTCCACGATTGTAACCTTTTATTTATTTTATTGTTTTTCATTCAGCTATTTGCTATATTGACATTATAAAACAGTGTCTCTTG
Source organism: Acipenser oxyrinchus oxyrinchus (assembly GCA_030684275.1). Lineage (NCBI taxonomy): Eukaryota > Metazoa > Chordata > Actinopteri > Acipenseriformes > Acipenseridae > Acipenser > Acipenser oxyrinchus. The sequence continues at coordinate 61,596,601 of CM060250.1, forward strand.
AGATATTATTGCATCTAATCTTTATTACAAAATTCACCAATGATTACATAACATCAAATAGGGACAACCAGATGTGATCCATTTTGACACCTTTACTGTTTACATTACTCGGGATAACTGTGACTTTTTTGAAACCTGTGACTTTACCCAGTGTTAAATGTTAAACAGATGTGATCTGCGTTTTGACTGCCTGCACATGTCGTCTTTCACATTGAAAAGGTTACGCTGTACTATAATCCATAATGAAAGCCATATTAAAGGTTAACTTCACTGTGTCACATGGTTCCTTTATTGTCATTTTTGCTGTGCATCATTTCTTTAAAATGGAAGGAAATCCAGCTCTCACTGAATGCTTGTGTGGCCTTCCTTTTTAAACTCATCACTCTGTAGATGCTGATAATGGCAATAAAAAGCTCCTCGGTGGAGCATTTGCACCATGCAGTTTATAATCAAAGTTTATTTCTAAAGCTTCAATAATAGCTGTAAACTCTCTCTCTCTCTCTCTCTCTCTCTCTCTCTCTCTCTCTCTCTCAATGACTGAGTGACCCAGATGATTATTTGTTGATGTTGTTTCACAGGACGGCCATGAAAGTTGTGGCTCCAGTTCAACCAACCGCAGCACCACAGAGAGTGTTAAATCATTAGCCAAACCACAGAGGATCCCTCAGGCATCCCCCACTGACCCTGACTTACCACCGGGTGAGTGATGAGTGCAGAAGGGGCAATAAAGCTAGACACTACTTTTCCTAAACTTTATTGTATGCTGGGTTTATGAAAAAGTTAAGGAGAGGAGGAGGAGGAAAGGGTTAAGAAGGCAAGCTGATTAATCAATTATAGTTGATGTAACAGGGCGAGGTACCCTGTACATTGATTTGTTTAATTATTTTTAGAACGGGGTTTCCTCCTCCGCCCGTGTTATTTTGTATTTGTTTATTATGATTTATTTATTGTATTTATGTGACGGCGTACCGCCGTGTTATTATGTTTTGTATTTGTCGGCGAAGCGCCGTATGTTTTGTTATTGTTTTGTTTATAAATATGACGGCGTAGCCGATTTGCTTTGTTTAGCAGCGTGGATGGGTAGCCCCATCCACAGCAGTTTAAAAACCTTGTGCAGAAGGTGGCCATCTCCCAAATTAAGTGATTCATTTGTTGCTAAATTGGGAGATGGTCACCTGCATAAAAGCCTGCAGCTCGCTGCACTCAAGGTGGGTGTTAGAGTGGAGAGAGCGAGCGAAAACGAAACTAAAAGAAAAACATAAAGGATCAGTGAAGGCTACTGCCCAGCCTGATCATGTATTTTGTGTTTGAGATTTGTTTTGTTTGAACTTTTATTTTGATCGTTGAGCACAGTATTTTTCTGTTTAAACTTTTTATTTATTTTTGTATTATTTAAATAAAATGGCGCCGCCGCGTCTTTATTATCTTGAAACTCCAGTATACTGGTGTCAGCTTGTTTCCCTTCCTGCTTGTACCTGACGTCACCGCCCAGCCACCCTGTCACAGTTGATGATTCTTATCCTGACTGATTTCCCTTTCGCTGAAGGATAGCTGGGTGGATCATTTAAACACAGTGTTGCTTCACTGTGTACTGGAATTTATTACCTGAGAAATGTTTAAAAGTGGAGGGCTGTCAAAATAAAATGTTATGTTTGATTGCTGCAGATTTGTCTACGTGTTTTATTGTGTCCTCCTGTAAATGCAGTTATTGAAATGATGCTAATGACATAAAAAAAAAACTAATGCCAGTATAATAGCTGCTTTGTTATGCAAAAGTTACCTATTTCTGTATATGTCGCCAAATACCAATCTTGTGTGAATACAAATACAGTATATGCCCTTTAATGCCTAGATACAAACTCAAGAAACTGCATGCTGGGAAACCAAAAAGCACTACACTTTCTTAACAGAACAGCTGCTTTATGAATCCATTAAACAAAACAACATGTATATCTACATCAATATTATCTCTCTCTCTCTCTACACACATTATATATATATATATATATATATATATATATATATATATATACACACAACATACATATATATTTTTCAGCAGTGTAGCAAACATTTTTTTAAATCTAACAAACTTTGTAACTTTGCTTTAGTTTTAAATCAATGGATGTGCAGTGAACCTTACTTCTGGAATCGTACTGTGCAAGCCATAGGGGAATAATCTATCGCACTATGGGTTTTTTTAGTGCAGCTGCTTTTGTTGTATTTAGAAGAAAGTATTCTTTGTTCATGGTCTTTAGAGATTGTAGATAGAAAAATCTGCATGTTCAGCATTCCTTGTAATTTGTTTTGACAGTTTTGACGTATATGGATTATTTTGATAAATTGCATCAATGTTATTGTACTGTAGTCCCAAATGACCTAAGAAGATTTTTGGAATTATTTAGTAGTTAAAAAAAAAAGTTGTAAAAATCTAAAACTAGTACAAGGAGAGATCAGGTGACTAAAATCAAAGAGAAAATAATGTATCTCTTGCCAGAGAGAAATAATTGTTCTGTAATGTTTTTTTGCATGCTGTCCTATGTCAAAAATATTGAATCTGATCTGAGTTAGTTGTGCAAATTTCTAAATGCACTGAGTAATTTCACCTTCGGCTATCCAAAAACTGATTAAGTTGCCAATTGGTTGTGGTAAGACTGTTGGCCACCAGATGCTGTTAACAGTTGTAGTTTTTAAAGATATGGACCATGGTTGGATACCTATGTAAAATAAAATGGATATACTTTTTTTTCTTGCTATCTGTTTCAATGATTACCCTGCTTCAGTGAGCTACCACATCTGTTTCCAACGGTCTCCTGTCTCTGCCCAGTCTGAGGCACCAGGAGGTCACACGTCAGTCTTCCCACTGAGTTGGGGTATTGACCAGTCTTTTGGCTCCTAGCATTCAACTCTTGACCACCAAGTTTCAGTGCCTCCTTTTTAATATTGATTGTTTTTTTGTTTGTTTTTTTGCATATGATGTTTAAAAATAATAATATTTTTTCTTATTTGTTATAGTTTCTCTGAAAATGGGATATGATTTGCCATCTTTTTCATCTTTTTGTCCCTTGAAGGAAATTACTGAAAATAAAATGGGCTAAACTAATTGAATTTTTGAAAGTTAAATAAAACTATATATATATATATATATATATATATATATATATATATATATATATATATATATATATGGTGCAATAGAAATGAGCAACAAGTAGCTGTGTTTCCAAATGAAACACAGCTACGTGTTGCTCATTTAAGTAGTCATTTAAGTCATTACACTAACATTAAAATATTTAAAAATGGAGCTCCACATACCAGATTGGAAGAGCTCCCATCTTCCTGTTTGGCTCATATGGCACATCAGGGCATTGAGTATACCATGTCTGTGCTGCACAGAGGCTGTTCCATAACCCAGTCAGTCACTGCTGAATGAACAAGGTTCTACCTGGTAGGTAGTGGCAGAGACTACCATGAAGAAAATCATTTGCATGAGCAGCAATGAGTTAGGATCAGACGTTCCTGATTACCAACAACAAAAAAGTAATATGCAATTAAATGCATTAGCACATTAAACCAGCATTTGGTCTGAATTTGTTTTGATGCACTTAAAAACTTTGTTCGGCCATCTGGAAAACCTCCATCTTATTTCGTATTTTTTAAATTAATAACAGCTATTGAATGACAAGTAAAAATGTGTCCTGAAATGTAATGGGTTTTTGGGTTTTTAAAGCACTTGTTCAACAGGGGATGTCATATTTAAACCAGGAGTGACTTTTTTTTCTTTTAAAGGTTATTTCTGAAACAACACTGAAAAAAAAAATCTTCTTTGTATAGAAATATATTTTCATGCAGAAGGTTAATTGCTACTGATTCGTCTGTCTTTTCCAAACAGCATAATAACTGGCACTGTTAATAGCTGCTAATACTTTCCGTATACAGGAAAATGTGGACATGGACAGTATAGTATTTCTTTCCTGTATTGCACTGATGAGAGTACTTGCCGTGTACTGGGAACACATAAAGGAGTTCGTTTTTCCAGTCATTTTATGGTTGAACAGTTTAAGTAGGGTTCTTCCCAGTGGGCTGCCATGCAGGTGCTGACTGTGTCAATTGTTGACAGTTAAGACTGTTCTGCTTGCTAGAGAGCAGGGTTTCGAGCAGCAGTACATTATTAGCCTTGGCAAATTAGGTCCAGAAATCAAAATAGCAGGAGGTTGAACGTTGATTTACTGCTCGTCTGTAGGTGTTGTAAGAAGGGTTCTAGCTTGGGGTCTATTTCTTCATCAAAGTCTAAACCACTTATTTTGAATAGGTTCAGAAGTACAATATCTGATGTATTATTATTATTATTATTATTATTATTATTATTATTATTATTATTATTATTATTATTATTATTATAGTTTAACATAAAGACATTTACGTACACATTTTTTGTGAGAAAAAATAAGACTAAAGCATTAAACTTTTATAAGTTTAAGCTCAGTGATTTGAGTTTAACAGTACATGGGAGAAATGAATAATGCTGTTGTTCTTGTGGTTTAGAGGATTTATTGCAGTATATTTTCCTAGTTTATGGCTTAAACTCCCTTGCCTGTAATATTTTAAGTTATTTCTTACTTTGTTGAGTAATGACCTTACCATGTATGTTGTTTCTTGTAAGCTTCTGTTTCTCAGGAATGGTATACAGTTAGTAGTGGTGTGTAATACCACTGGAAAGCTTCCCCTAGTCTGCTCCTAGATCGATGAATCAAATATGACCAGATGAAATTGTTAGCCAAAATGTAGACACAAAATACTAAAGTAATGATTTAATTGCATTGATATAGTAGAAAGGCCTACACACATCCCCATCAGTAGTGGCTCCTTAATAAGTGGGGAAGCTATATATATATATATATATATATATATATATATATATATATATATATATATATATTTTTTTTTTTCAAAAGGTACTTTGTAAATAAATTTTTACAGTCTATGGAAGATTTTTTAAAACACTTTAGCCCACAGAAATCCACTGTGAAGATGAAGAGCCGGTTTGAAAAACCAGACAGCAAATACTCAAGGTCAACAATTTTGTTTTTTCGTACCGTGAGCAATTAAAAAAGCAATTTTGTTTTGGTCTTCCCTGTTGAAGAAGGTCCAATTTAGGCTTTGGACAACCTTTATTGTTGTTGTTTTTTGGTCTTATATTTTTCTAAATTGAAAGTGAGGAAAATGACATATGAAAAATCTACAACGTACTGTATGGAAATCGAAACTTTAAACGAGTACCCACACGTGACCCATAACCTGCCTGGCAACAGACATGTCAAGATTAAATTATGAGTGGTAGAGGCTAGTCGCAAACTTGCATCCTGTAGCCAATACAAATACATTAAAACTTGACAGACAGAAGGTGATTGTAGGTTGAAGACACACAGAATCCCACCCATTTTGAGGCTACATTAGTCAATAGCAATAAAGTAGACCTTGAAAAGCATGACGTAAGAAGATTTTTTTTTTTTTACTTTTACAAAATTACACGTAGGCTTAGCCTCCATAGCCTCTTATGATGAGCTGCCAGTGATTCCCATAGAAATTATTTAACTGTACAATAATAACTGGTTCTGTGCAGATCTGTTGGTAGACTCGGACTGCAGATATTACAAAAGGTATGTACTGTATTCCTAAATAAAATCATCTAGAAACAATTACATGCAACAGAATACTGATCTGTGTTTAGTCTTAATTTCCTTAAAGCAAAGAAATTGTTCCTTTTTGAGGAATGTGTTTATTGAAGTAAAACCAACTGTAACCCCGGAGATGTTACATGACCCATATTTTAAGAAATATTAACATGTGGCCCTCCCTTAATGATACATTGTAAATTATCTGCAGGTAAACATGGGTAGGTAGTTGTTAAATTCACATTTTCTTTCTTTCTTTCCTTCAAATTGAACCTATTAAAAACAAAAAAAATAGGCATTTTTTTCCTGATTGTTTTTGTACTTGCTTGAAAATAGGGCCCAGTTTCTTCACAACAGCACTAACACAGCAATATGTGTGGGTTTTCTGTAATGCAGTATTATACTGAAGCAGTATTTTAAATTTGGATATTCAGGAAGACGTTGACTTTTGTATAAGATTTAGATGTTGGATGTAGGGAACATATTGGAACCAGATTTAAGAGCAACTTGATGTGAGCATGATACATTACTCTGAAGGGGCATATGGAGCCGATCTTGAAATCTAAGCTTAATGTCTTGTGACATGACACATGACTACTGCGCAAGTGTCTCACGTATAAGCCATGGGCTCTCTTCTGCTTCAAGTTTGGCATGTCAACTGCAATTCTGTCCAGTTCAGTGTTCAGCACTTGCAAACATTGTTTTGCACATCCATTGATTTAAAACATTTAACATTGCAGATTTTCACTCTATCCAAAGTATTTAAACTATTCCCTAATTCTGAAAGGTTTATCTTCCAAGGGAGGTTAAAGCTGAACTTGCTGTGCCATGCTGCAGACCATGTAGCTTTCCAACTAATATTAAAAGTTCTTTTTCTGCCAACAGTAAAACTGTGTGCTTTATGAATACAAATATCTGATAAACAAAAATATACTTGAAAATGAAGTTCTAAAATGCAAAGAAACACAGTACTTTACCTGTGTTGTCCATAGTGTGGCGATATAATATTAAATATAAATTCATATTTTTAAATTACAATTTTCACATAAATCAGCTTGAGAATAAAACTTTGATAATTCATCGGCTTTTACTTGGCAGAAAACAAACAACGTTGTAAGTAGCTAGAGAATACAGCATGCGTGTTCATGGGGTACCGTAGCTATTTCACAAATGAGGTGGGTTGTTTACAGCCATCCTTACTGTAAGAGTGAAATTACCACAGCACTCCATGAACATTCCTGGAGTATTCTTTTTATATTAAATACAATATATGTAGGGCCCTATGAAATCTGTTTTTATTATTTTGAATTTTTGGATATATTTTTTCCTGATTTCGGATTTTTAGGTTTTAAAAATCTGTAATTTGTTAGTTTGTTTTTTATAACCACAAGTGTTTGATACATTGACAGCAATGATGAAGCTAGAAATGCATGAAAAAATATGACAAAAAAACACCTTTCTAAACGGTTTAATCAAGTGCTTTCAGAGAAAGGGTACAAATTGGCACAATGTAATAAAACAATTTACTATTGTAAATTTAAAAAAAAATCTAAATGTAGGCATTTTAGTAGTTTTTTTTTTCAAAACAAGCTGAACTATAACATTTCAAAATAGATTTAATGTTTTCATTAATAATTACTGACAAACAATGTAAATAAAAGCCTAAATATTTTTGATTTATTCTAATTTAATAAAAAGGCACTTAGTAATATCTCCCTGAGAACTTTGGAGAAAAAAAATGCAGCAACTAGACACTACATTCTGCATTAGTCATTACAGTACTATCTGCTCAGAATAACTTTATAGTTAGTCGTTTTCCCCCAAGCGCAGTGCTTAATTTGTGCCAGGGCTTGCCGGGGCTCATAGCACCGGTTCCTCGAGTTAAAAATCTCATAAAATGCTTTATTTTTAAATTCTCAACACAGTTGTATCAAGTATGCAAGTTCTTGCATGCGCACTAAAGAGAGTCCACTGCCACGTTTGCAGCCTACTTTAAATTACTTCACGATTTCAGCTTGAGTACCTCTAAGTAAGGTGACACTAGCTGCAACTCTATTGTCGTTTTTTAAACAACAAGCTTACTTGATTTGAAAAACGTCATGAACGATACAAGCAACTTCTTACACTACTTGGTTTAATTAAATGAGTAGTACACAAGAAAATATGAAAGATGAACATTCATTTCAACAAAGAACAACGACAACGTTTTAATGAAAAACATTATTGTAGCCTACTTCAATAGGAACATTAGCCTGCTATATTATATTAAACCAAAACAATAAAAAATAAGAACGATCTGGTTCTGTCTTGCCTTTTTCAATCAATATAATTTAATTAATAGAGAATAAAAACATACTAAGATAACAACTACCTAGCCTAAGTTTTAATTAATCGTTTTTGTAATCTACCAGCGGCTTCTGTTGCATATACATTGCTGATAATAGTGCAGACCGTGGGTCAAACCAATGTTCGTGTTGGGGTGCATATTTTCTTTTTTTTTAAATCAATGTCGTCCTTCTGGAGTCCTCTGAATGCCTTTAATTTGTTTGTTTTCTAAACCATTTAAATGCAAAACCTGCGGTTGCCTTTAATTAATTTATCTGCACGTACTACTACTTTGTATATGATGTAGAATAAGTGATTGTAAACATCTAACACCAGTACGTACAATACTCTCAAATAAACGTGTTATGATTTGGAATATGCGCTTCTTAAGGATGGTCTTATTGTCATTGCTTGGGCCCCAAGTGATAACGGTAGCTAGCAAGTGAAGCAGCACGAGAGGCAGCGCTTGTTTACAGTTAAAATGAGGTATGACACAGGATCGGTTCCCTTTCAATTCGAAGACGACCACCAATGACATTACGTATGGGATATGCCTGCCCATTGTGTAGGTATTGCTGAGCTCTCTATGCCAGAGCCGCCGATAGGCCCCATCCTGGGATGATGCACTCGGTCCCGCCCACCTAGGGGATAAAACTGTCCTCCAAAGGAAGCCATTTCTCTTTTTCCTTCTCAAGACGGTACGGTAAGACCTCTGTGTTGAGATGAGCGTGTTGATAGAAAAGAGATTCTCGAGTCGAATCGAGTCGACTGTATTTCCCTTGCATTCGTGCTGAAAGCTGGCTTGCCGCTTTCCCGGAATCAACGACTTTGAAAAGACCAAGCCTTTTTGCCTTTCTGTCTTTCAGCGGCCTCCTCGCTTGCATGGTAGGCTGTGCTTTGTTATTCATGTTATTCTGCGCTTTGTTAGTCGTGTGTGAGCGACTGCCGCGAGTGGTTGTCTATTCTTTCTGAGAGTACACAGTTCCTCCACAGGGCTAGGCCTTGCCTCATCCCCGCTGTCAAGTAGACCCTGTCGGCTGCGTAGGCCTGCCCACTTTGGTGAGTCGGGCTTTGTAAACAAACTGTGTTCTCTCCCCTGTACTATCTTTCTACTGTGTTTTTGCTGTCTGCTTCCACTCGCCCCCCGCAGCTTCGACCTTGTGTCTCTCTGGTACACGCTACGCGCTGATCAGGTGTGTGTGACCGTGCGGTTAGGGTAGACACACATGGCGTTCGCATGTAGCTTGAGCAAAGTGAAGCGGTGTTTAGTGCACGGCCCATGCACAACACCAGGCCCATGTCAGGCAAGTCGGGGTTCCAGCCCTGCACGGCCTGCAACACCAATATAACACAAGAGGACAAACATACCCTCTGTGTGCGGTGCTTGGGCGTCCAACATGCCACCTTGGCCCTCGAGAGGGACGCGGCCTGTAGCATATGTGAAGCTTTCCAGCTCCGGGTAAAGAAGCTTGTTTGGAGAGGGCCACAAGGGCGAACTCCGCGTCCTCTATGGCCGGACCGTCAGTGGCTCTTGGCGCCCCAGATCCCCTCCATGACCTGTCCTAAGACCCCCTGCTAGGCATCCCTGATGCACAGGCCTCCCACAGTCACTCCCCATCTCCGCAGACAAGAAGGGTGAAGCGTTCCAAGCAGGCGAGGGACATTATGGTCCTCAAGGCCCAGATAGCCCAGGTCTCAGAGCTCTTGGCAAAACAGGCACCGGCGGCCCCGGCCTCTGTCCAGGCCCGTTGCAGCCCCACTGCCATACCCCTCCCCAGGGAGTTCAGGATGGATGGTAAGAGGCCCAGCTGGCGTAAGAGGACACACTCTCTATAGCAGCCTCTGGGGAGGCGGCCTCCTTCTCCTCTGACATGCAGGTGGGCGAGCCCCGTGCTGAGGACAAACCTGGCTTCGAGGTAGCCTTGGAAGCCAGTGCCCCCCCCCCATTGTCTAGCTCGGTTTCGGCACTTATGGGACGCGCTGCAACCCTCCTGCAGGTCCCCTGGATGCCAGTGGCAGAACCATGCCAGTCTGTTTTCCGGACGCAGGCGATGGCTCCTCGCCCTCAGAACTTTCTGGCCTTCCTAGATTTCATAGAGGAGGGATCGTCCGGCCTCAGGTCCTAGCGTGCTAAAGCAGGCTGCACTGCTTGCCTCTCTAGAAGGCGCAGCAAAGCTTTTCCTAGCGGGGTTCCCCCGGTAGACTCCACCATCGCGGCCCTTGTTAAGGCCCCGCCGTGAGTGGGTTGGCTGGAGACCCGGCGTGCCCGAACCCTCAATGTAAGGTAACGGAAACGCATCTCAAGTGGGCGTATGCAGCAGAGGCGCAGGCAACTCGCCTGTCTAATACAGCGAGTGTGCTTACTGCTTATATGGAAGGTGTACTGCGTGAGGCCCCGCTCCCTCAGCCGGTGGCCACAGATTTACGTCTCCTGTCCAGCACACTGCTGCAGATCATCAGTCTACAAGGGCAAGCTCTTGGCCGGAGCCTGGCTAGCTTGATTGTGGCTCGTAGACCGCGCTGCTTGACACGCCTATATCCGCAGGACATACTGTACCTTTGGGCCAGCCATGGAGGAGATCTTACAGACATCCCACCGGGAACGCGGCGGCCTCAGACCCCCTTTTCGGCACAACAGCTGCAGTACTGGCGCGCTTGCACCGCAGACTCCTGGGTGCTCGCAAAACAATTCGCTTGGGACCTCCTCCCTTTTGAGGCATCACTAATACTTTTGTGACAGACCCTCTCCAGGCCCTGGTACTCCAGAAGAAAGTGGCTGCCTTGCTGTGCAAGCGAGCCATTCGTCTCGTAGACCCCGCCTCCCACAGAGAGGGGTACTACTCGACGTATTTTCTGGTACCCAAAATGGACGATGGCTTTCGCCCCATCTTAGACCTGAGGCTCTTCAATGGGTTCTTAAAAGAAAGGAGGTTCCAAATGCTGACGCACCGTCACATTCTCCAGTCTGTCTGACCGGGCGATTGGTTCACCACCGTGGACTTACGTGACGCGTACTTTCACGTTCCCATTCGTCCAGAGCACAGGAAGTATCTCCACTTTGCTTTTCAGGGAAGCGTTTTTGAGTTTGCTGTGCTGCCATTCAGCCTCTCCCTAGCTCCTTGTACGTTTTCAAAGTGCGTGGACGCTATCCTGGCTCCCCTGCGGCTGCAGGGGATCAGAGTAATAAACTATCTCGACGACTGGCTGATCTGTTCCCAGTCACAAGAGGGAGCAGTGGCCCACATGGCGGTTGTGACAGAGTATCTGGCAAGGCTGGGCCTCACCATCAGTACTTGGGGCTCCGGCTGGACTCCAATACGATGCGCGCACACCTGTCAGACGACGGAGTTGCAGCTATCCAAGATTGCTTCTGTTTCAACAGGGATCACAGGTCACCCTCCTATTGTGCCAGAAACTATTGGGTCTGATGGCCGCAGCCATATCAGTCATTCAAGCGGTATCCTCTCTACCGCTTTCTCCCAGTGCTGAGCAGTACACATGTGTTGATCTGGACAGACAACAGTCCCCGGCGTTGTATTGCATGGCCTTCTGGCTATTGACATGATCTCAGAGGAACTTGCTGTCCCTGTGGGTGACGCACATTCCCGGAGCGGTGAACTGGGCAGCGGACCTCCTCTCCAGGAACGGTCCGCATACGTCAGAGTAGTGACTCCACCTTCAGATAGTGGAGCACATTTGGGAACGGTTCGGGAAGGCACAGGTCGATCTCTTTGCCTCGGCAGAGACGACACATTGGCCTCTATGGTACTCCCTCCATCGCTTAGGCAGTCCACTCGGCGTAGACGCCCTAGCGCACGAATGGCCCAAGGTGTTGTTGTACGCTTTTCCGCTGCTCCCGGCCTTTCTCAAAAAATGTCCAGTTAGAGGAAGCATCAGATCTCCTAGTGCCCCCCAAGTGGCCCAGGAGAGTCTGTTTTTTGACCCTGTGCCAGCTGTTGCATGGCCAGCCCTGGGAGATTCCACTGCGTCTGGATCTCCTCAGTCAGACGAAAGGCTCTCTTTGGCTATTACACTCCCAGGAGGACTGTTCTCCCTGAATGGAGCCTTAATATTGTACTGGAGGCTCTCACTAAGGCCCTGTTTGAGCCCATACACTCCATAGAGCTGTACCTGTCTTTGAAGACAGCTTTCCTCGTGGCTATCACCTCCGTTAAGTGGGTCAGTGAGCTGCAGGCTCTGTCTGTGCACAGCTCCTGCATGTGCATTTGGGAGGGTGGCAGCAGGGTGTCTCTGCGCACCAACCCTGCTTTCCTCCCCAAGGTGATCACAGCCTTCCATGTTAATCAGTCTATGGAACTGGAGTCCTTCCATCCACCTCCGTTTGCTTCAATGGAGGATGAGAGATTGAATTTCCTCTGCCCAGTGCGGGCATTGAGATGCTACGTGCATAGGACAAGAGCTCTGCGTCAGCTCTTCGTCTGTCACAGGACACGAAACCTAGGACAGCTCCTCTCTAAGCCGCCTCTGTCACATTGGATTGTGGATCGGCTGCGTATAATGGTGCTGGCTTGCCCCCACCTGGTAGGGTAGCCGCACACTCCACTAGAACCCTTCCCAGTCTTTTCCCTGCACCCCCTTATATGCCCTCGCTTCCCCCCCTCTTTTCCGCCAAACTCCAATTCCACTCCAATTCCCTTCCACACACATCCACACACAACCCCTGCACACACACACCACCATGCAACCCCTGCACGCATACACCCACCATGCAACCTCTGGACGCACACACCACCATGCAACCCCTGCAAGCATACACCCACCATGCAACCCTTGTACCCACACACCACCATGCAACCCCTGCATGCATACACCACCGTGCAACCCCTGCACACACACACCACCATGCAACCCCTGCACGCACACACTACCATGCAACCCCTGCACGCATATACCCACCATGCAACTCCTGCATGCATACACCCACCATGCAACCCCTGTACGCACACACCACCATGCAACCCCTGTACGCACACACCACCATGCAACCCCTGCACGCACACACCAAAGCAGTCACTTTCCTTTATTAAAGGCTAATATTAAAACACATTTTTGAGAAGGAACATGGTATTCCAAAAAAAGGATATCTCATTTGCTTATGTAATGTCCATCAATATATAGTCATGCATATGTGGTTTATCAGACCTTCTGGGTTTAAGAGACCAGTGCCCTTCAACATCTTCAAATAAATCTTATTGTATTGTATTAGTCAACATTTTCCTTATCTATAATAACAAACAGTAGGCTTAATTCTTAAAACTTTTAATTACAAGTATTTGGATGCACAGAATTAAAAAGACAAGTATTTGGTAATCTCTTCAGAAACAGTCGTATTTGCTTTCTATTTGGCAAAGTTAGTATAAATATTACAAAACAGTGTGCACTGTAAATGTTTTTTTTTACGTTAACATTTACTTCCCAACTCTGCATAATTTAAAATGTCTATTTCAAGATAAAACTATAATATCTACTAACAATGATAAATGTTTTTATTAAAGCCAACATAAAAAAAATATCCAAAGGGATTCGGTATAACTTTGCACTCTAGACTCTTGTGTTTTCTTCCTTTGTTTTGCAAGTAATGTATCCATTTCATCAAACATTGAAAACAAATTCAACCCGCTACTATTACTGTTACTAAAATGCAGCCGTGCCTAATAAATAAAACAAAAACCATCAAACTATGAGTATTATGATTAATAATTATATATACCGTTATTATTTATACTGTACTTCTAAAGAATGCAGAAAGATTACGCTTCCCTGATTAGGAGGCTTGGTGATCCAGTGGTTAGGGTGCAGGGAAAAGACTGGGAAGGGTAGGGTAAAATACAAACTACTACAATCATTTATTTTCATTTTTGACTTCCAGTCCCCGTTCCCTCACTTTATGATTTTTTTTGTGATTATTTCATTATTGTAAAAATAAACGGCCTTCATCTACTCACGGTTGCAGTCTCATTTCTGTCCCAAAAAGAACCCGAAACACTACAATATATTGATGGACATTTGGAATACCATGTTCCTTATCAAAAATGTGTTTTAATATTAGCCTGTGATAAAGGAAAGCCACTGCTTTAATGAATTTTCATGTATCTATTTCAGTGCATTGCAGTTTCTTCATAGTAATAAAGAAATATGTTTTTTTAACATTTACATTTTATTTCTGTTTTTTCATAACAAAATAATGTTTTCTGGGGAGAGTAAAAAAATACATTAACTTTGATTCATGTACAAAGGGTTACTCTTAAATGAATTTCATGTACTAAGGGTTACTCTTAAATAAATTCACGATCCAGTTTATGGTAAACTGTGCATGCAGGACTTAGAAACTCGGCTGTCAGCTGAGCAGAATATCCCAAAAACTGAGCTGAATTCGAAAATGCAAAGCGGCCCAGAATTTGGGAAGTTATCTAAAAACCAGAGCGGCCTGGAATTTGGGACTGTAACAGGGCGAGCCCTGTACATGATTATTTGTTTATTTTTAGAACGGGGTACCTCTCCGCCCCTGTGCAATTTATTATTTTGTATTTGTTTTGATGTATTATTATTATTATTATTATTATTATTATTATTATTATTATTATTATTATTATTTATGTATTTATAAATGTGACAACGAAGAGCTGTATATTTTGTATTGTTTTGCAGCGTGGATGGGAAGCCCCATCTACATTAAAAACCTTGTGGTAATGTGTGGCTGCAGGTTAGTGCGTTGTTAAACTAGCCGGCAGTCACACGTAATTCATAAACTCATGCAGATTGTGGCTGAGGGGTAATAGAATAATTACTAGCTAGTTAAACCCCTTGGCCACAGTATATAAACCTGCAGCGCTCTCAGTTCGGGGTGGGTGTTCAGAGGAGAGTATGGGAGAGCGAGAGGAGAAAGGAGAAAAGAAAAGTTAAACATTATACAGGATCAGTGACAACATCTGCCTAGCCTGACCTGTGTGCTTTGTGTTTGATTTTTGTTTCTGTTAAAACTTTTATTTTGCTCTGTGAGCAGTGTGTTTTTTTTGTTAAACCTTTTATTTTTGTTATTGTTTAAATATACGGCGCACGCCACGCCTTTTGCCCTGCAGTACTGTGTTTGTTTTATTCCTGCATCTGGCCTGACATCACGACTCAGCCATCCCTGTCACAGAGACGTTATCTGCAAACCAAATTGTCCCAGAATTTGGGATATTATCTGAAAATCAAAGCGGCCCAGAATTTGGGACGTTTAATGAAAACTGGGGCAGTCTATATGTAAAGCTGTGATTACATTAGATATAAACGAATGCATACCATAACAAAACTAATAGTGTGGAAGATATACATTTGCTATTAAAATATATCGCGCAAACGATTATATAATATATATACTGTATATATATATGCTATTTGAAAGAAAAAAGTACACCACCACAGAAAGCCAATTCTTACATGCGTGCATAACATGATAATTCATATAAAGTAATAACCCATAGTTTGTTATAATAACCCATAGTTTGTTATATTTTAATTGAAAGGTTGTGGAAAGCAGATCTCTCTCTCTGATCTCAATGTTAAAAATGCCTGCAAGCTTTCCCACTCGTGTGACGACATATTCATGTGACAGACAAGGACCAATCAAAACACAAGACTGTTATGCGGTTCAAATTCCAAAAACCGGTTCTGTGTCATACCTCGTTAAAATCACAGTTGTGTATGGTGGCTGAGAGGTGCAAAAATAGTTTCATACTGTAACAGGGCGAGGAGGCCTGCACATTGATTTGTTTGTTTATTTTTAGAACGGGGTCTCCCCCCTCCACCCCTGTGTTGTATTTGTTTGTTTTATGATTTATTGTATGTATATATGACGGAGAGGCACTGCGTGTTTTGTTATTGTTTTGTTTTTATTTAAAATGTGTTCTGGCAGAGGCGAGGTTGAGTGCTCGTCCTCTGCCAGGAGTAATTAATAAACTCGTGCAGATTGTGGCTGAGGGGTAATAGAATAATTACTAGCCAGTTTAATCCCTCGACCACGAAATATAAACCTGCAACTCTCTGCACTCCGGGTGGTGGGTGTTCGGTAGTGGAGAACGAGAGCGGAGAAAAGAGGAAGTAAGACTTCCACCCAGCCTGACCGGTTTGTGTGTTCAGTGTTTGTGATTTGTTTTATTTTGCACCTTTTGTTTTGTGCTCTGTGAGCAAGTCTTTTTTTGTTTAAATATTTATTTTGACTTTTGTTGTTTGAAAATAAACGCCGCTCGCTGCACCTTTGCACTGCAGTACTGGTGTCAGTTTGTTTCTGTTCTCGACTCTGGCCTGACGTCACCACAACGCCATTCCTGTCACACATACACTACCGTTCAAAAGTTAGGGGTCACTTAGAAATTTCCTTGTTTTCGAAAGAAAAGCAAATTTTTTGTCCATTAAAATAACATCAAATTGATCAGAAATACAGTGTAGACATTGTTAATGTTGTAAATGACTATTGTAGCTGGAAACGGCTGATTTGTAATGGAATATCTACATAGGCGTACAGAGGCCCATCATCAGCAACCATCAATCCTGTGTTCCAATGGCACGTGGGGTTTGCTAATCCAAGTTTATCATTTTAAAAGGCTAATTGATCTTCAGTTTCTTGGCAATTTCTCGCATGGAATAGCCTTCATTTCTCAGAACAAGAATAGACTGACGAGTTTCAGAAGAAAGTTCTTTGAAACAAAGAACTTTCTTCTGAAACTCGTCAGTCTATTCTTGTTCTGAGAAATGAAGGCTATTCCATGCGAGAAATTGCCAAGAAACTGAAGATCTTGTACAACGCTGTGTACTACTCCCTTCACAGAACAGCGCAAACTGGCTCTAACCAGAATAGAAAGAGGAGTGGGAGGCCCCGGTGCACAACTGAGCAAGAGGACAAATACATTAGAGTGTCTAGTTTGAGAAACAGACGCCTCACAGGTCCTCAACTGGCAGCTTCATTAAATAGTACCCGAAAACACCAGTCTCAACGTCAACAGTGAAGAGGCGACTCCGGGATGCTGGCCTTCTAGGCAGAGTTGCAAAGAAAAGCCATATCTCAGACTGGCCAATAAAAAGAAAAGATTAAGATGGGCAAAAGAACACAGACACTGGACAGAGGAAGATTGGAAAAAAGTGTTATGGACAGACGAATCTAAGTTTGAGGTGTTCGGATCACAAAGAAGAACATTCGTGAGACACAGACCAAATGAAAAGATGCTGGAGGAGTGCTTGACGCCATCCGTCAAGCATGGTGGAGGCAATGTGATGGTCTGGGGGTGCTTTGGTGGTGGTAAAGTGGGAGATTTGTAAAGGGTAAAAGGGATCTTGAAGAAGGAAGGCTATCACTCACTCCATTTTGCAACGCCATGCCATACCCTGTGGACGGCGCTTGATTGGAGCCAATTTCCTCCTACAACAGGACAATGACCCAAAGCACAGCTCCAAACTATGCAAGAACTATTTAGGGAAGAAGCAGTCAGCTGGTATTCTGTCTATAATGGAGTGGCCAGCACAGTCACCGGATCTCAACCCAATTGAGCTGTTGTGGGAGCAGCTTGACCGTATGGTACGTAAGAAGTGCCCATCAAGCCAATCCAACTTGTGGGAGGTGCTTCAGGAAGCATGGGGTGAAATCTTTTCAGATTACCTCAACAAATTGACAACTAGAATGCCAAAGGTCTGCAAGGCTGTAATTGCTGCAAATGGAGGATTCTTTGACGAAAGCAAAGTTTGAAGGACACAATTATTATTTCAATTAAAAATCATTATTTCTAACCTTGTCAATGACTATATTTCCTATTCATTTTGCTATATTTCCTATTCAAACTCATTTCATGTATGTTTTCATGGAAAACAAGGAAATTTCTAACTGACCCCAAATTTTTGAACGGTAGTGTACATTCCCATGACGTGTGTTTCTTAAAGCCTCTTGTCATACAAACACCATGCTATTTTCAATGTAATTTTAAAAATATATACATATATATTTTGTTTGTTTAAACTGATTTTGTGGTAATGTCCTTGGGTACCTAATTAAGTTTTTTTTCTCTGAATTCCGCGATTCTGTCCATGTTCTCCACAACGCGGATTTCATAGGGCCCTGCATATGGAAAAGAAAATATGTTTGAAACTAAATCAACCAAATGAAGTATAGAATTATTTTGCTTAGATCAAGCTCTGCATCTGCTTAGCAATGCTGCATAATTTGAAACAGTGCCTGGTCATTCCGTCTTTAGATTTGAATGAATGCACATTAAAAGAAATATTCACTCAGCAGCATCAAACACGAAAAAGAGATTTGATGCTAGATCTCTCAAAACCTGCATAAACAAGTGTCCTCTTGAAGGGAAATAATAAATGATGATAAGATAAGTACATGGAAGGGGTTAGGCTTCTGGCATCCGCAGCAAAATGTTACTTGAAAAATGTGTTGCTTGAAGAGTGTCAAAAAACATTAGGATCAAGTATTCTCTGGAAAACAGGAATCAGCTCTGCAAAGCACCAGCTGAAGAAAGGTCTTCAAAATCAAAACACGTGTATTAAAAAAATAAACAAATGTTTTTTGTTTGGCTTACACAAGGCAACATGGCTTACACGAGGCAGCGGTAATGTGTAAAAGGATATGAAATAAAAGGGAATTTTTTGACAAAACTGATTTGAGAATCAAATATCATTTACTTTAGGCACAAGTGGACAAAATAACATATCAAAAGTTTGAAGTGACAGTGTTGTAGGAAGTAGATGTACATGTGCATTTTAATTTCCAAAATGTTACCCTGTGTTGCCTTTACATGATGAGAAATACAATGTCTCCGATAAAGAAAATAAATTAAACAACTGTTTTGTAAATGGCAATCCTTTCCCTACAGCATTGAGCTGTGCTCATTTAAATACCTGAAAACAGAAAAAACGTTTTAAAACCACTGTTGAAATCAAAAGAATACTGCTTATTCAGTAAAAGGGTTTACAGTAACTGAAATAGAATACAGATCCAAGGCACCATTCATTTACCATATCCATTCGCTGATATTTCTGGTTCCTTTTCTTTTTGTTTCAGGTTATGTGCAAAGCCTCATAAGATGAGTTGTGAACAATGTTAATATTGTAGTAAACAACCTGATCTTGAAATATGTGGAAGACGACATTGTTGTGCCTGTAAACATCACCTCCGCTGAATGCTACACAGTTGACGAGTTCTGGGATTGGGTGTTCATGGATATCTCACGTGAGTAATCTGTAGGGGTACAGCCAAAAGCTAGGTGTAACGGTGGAAAAAATAAACCCTACAGTAAATGACTTTTAAAATAAGAGCTGGTATGGCCAAAAAAAACGTTTCCAAATTGGATGATGTTAAAGCTGGGTTCTGTAATATTACATTTTTTCCAGCTCCATGATTAACAGTACTAAAATACTGGATGAATTTGCTACGGATACCTGGCGTTTCATTGTTTTGTTGAGTAACTTTTTGTACTTTTTCCAGCCCCTGATCTGGTCCTAAGGAAGGTCATTAATTTTTCTGACTGCACCATTTGCCTTGATAAAAGGAATGCAAGTGGGAAAATTGAATTCTACCAGGATCCTCTGCTGTACAAGTTCTCCTTTTGAACACACCTGCACTTGACTTATGATAACATCAACTCCAAGATACCCTCTGTCATAAAAGTATGCACTAAAAAGTGTTTCTTTTCTAATAAGTTAACAGCTTTATGATTTTTTTTAAGGCAGTTCATTATTGTTTATTTGAAACGTATTAAAGACAGGAATGCAATTTTTTTTGACTTGTACTATCTTAATATTTTGCACATGGTGTTTTTTTTTATTTTAATATAAGGATTTCGATTTGTCTGATCTTTAAATCCTGAGTTTGTTTTTGTGAGTCAGTTACCCTCAGGACTTGTGTATATATGGTTTTGGGTTCAAATGTGGATCATGGAAACATTTAAAATTGTATCTGACTGTTAACAGTAACAACTCAAATTAACATAGTTTCATAATTTATTGTTTAGTAATTTCAAACATCAACAGCTTGCTTGCCAAACTTTATAGGATTTTTTTGTTTGTTTTTCATCTTCACTGTGCATTTAGGATTATATTCTTTTCATCAAAAAATTTAAGGGGAGAAAATGCAAATTGGGAGGCCTTTCAACTTTTTTGGTTAATGAATCAGTTTTTCCCTTTCCCAGATAAAGCACAATAAATATATTCAGAATTTAACAAGAACAAAAAACCTGTTATTGGAAACCAAGCTCCAGTTTCATTCTAATTACTTATGCACTAAAACATGAACATTTTGGGAAAGATCTTGCAAAGTTTGAAGCTTTGTAACGTGTCTGACAAAATGTTGCCTGCGTTTTTAATATATATATATATATATTTTTTTACAGATTCAAACACTTAGAAACCTTGAAGCGATCTATTACAGATCAGCAGTTACCAATGTTTATTCACATTATGGAGCTCAGCATTGCTCTGTACTGTGGTGAAACAGGCAATCAGAAAGGGGCAGAAATGGAAGAGCCGGGCACACATGCCAAAAAAAAAAGTTGTTAACATGACAGGTGAGTAAGTTTGCAGTCTCATGAAAGCAGGGTTCATTAGATTAAGACTAAATTAGGTGAAAAACTTGCATGAGCTTATGTCCTGAAGAGTTTTTCTTTTTACTCCTTTGATTTCGGTTGAGTTTGCATTTTGAAGTAGATCATAACGATCAAAGGATGATGCACCTTTGCCTGTCGTAATCCAGTTGTCTGGTACATCATTTCTCTCAGTTTAACTGTTGTGGAAGTTGTAACCCCCACCCCATTTTAATTAACTAAAACTTTCTTATCTACAACTTTTAACCTATGCTGATGACCTGAGTAAATTACACTAAGATGGACTGGCACTGTCTGCGCAGTCAGGTCTGTTGTTGCTGAAGTTTAATTTATGGAGGGGAATGTGGGTAGTGAGAACTGATCTGCCAGAAATGTAGTGCGAGTTGGCACAGACAGCATTCCCAGTTTAATGCCAGATGTAGGATTCAGTGTCATGCTACTGCTATGTGGCTCAGAAAGTGAATTAGTATCCTATCACAAAAATATACAAGAGGGGATTAACTGTTGGAACAAAACTGTTCAAGATCTTATGTTACATAAAAAAATAAAAAATAAAAAGGGTTCACTAGTAAAACGGCCATGAAATCTAGAAATAATTTCTGCTTGGTACTTGCGTTATAATGAAAACCCCAAGACAGGTACATAATTATGATCGATCAAATAGCAATGATAGATTTTTAAAAAAATTTTTTATGTATATTCTTAAATTTGGTTTGGGGATTTGTAAGGGGGACATAATTATCAGCAGTTTTGTTGTATTTCTTTTTCATAACTTACCATATATTTTAGAAAATACTAAGCTAATATAGTTCCTCACTTTGGGGGATTCAAACAAAAAAGCACCTACCGGTATATTATTTTTCTTTCCATGGTAACATTCATTAGCATTTTTCAGCTATGAGGTATATGTGTGCTTTAAATTATGGGCTTATTGAATCATAATGCAAGGTGTCATATTATTCCACATGTGTGTATTTTGGCCCTGTCCTCACATGTCTGAAAGTTTAATTAAATCGCATCAAAGAACTGTGAAATAAAATGAGCCTTAAAGCATCGCTGTATTTTCTGATTGAATCCACTCCTTCAGGCTTTTTTGCCGACAACTGCAGTAGTATCTACTCTTATTATATTGGGCTGCTTTTCTTCAGCTGGAGATGTACAATACCACACTTCTTGTACTATATGTATAGTATGTTAATAATTCGATCTACATTTGTAGATATTATTGGGGCACCCTTGGTTTTTAATTGCTTACTTTAACTGCTCCTTTAATTAATAAACTTGAAACAGTTTTAGGGATTTTGTCTGAATTATTATTGTTTATTTAAAACACAGTAGATGCATGTGTGTCATTTATTAAAGCATTCAGTCAGGAAGTTATTGTTTCACTAAAGAAATGTATTGGAGTTTGCTTTAAAAATGCAGCAGTTGGGGGCTCTCGAGTGGCGCATCCATTAATGGCGCTCCACGTGGAGTGCAGGATGTGCCATACAGTCTGGACGACGCGAGTTCGAGTCCTGGCTATTTCTTTGCCGACCGAGGATTGGAGCTTCCAGGGGGCAGTGCTCAATTGGCCACGCGCCGCCCGGGGGGAGGTAGGGTTAGGTCGGCCAGGTTGTCCTCGGCTCACCGCGCACCAGCGACCCCTGTAGTCTGGCTAGGCACCCGCGGGCTTGCCTGTCAGCTGCCCGAGAGCTGCGTTGTCGTCCAACGCTGTAGCTCTTGGGTGGCTGCATGGTGAATCCACAGTGTAAAAAAAGCGGTTGGCTGATGGCACACGCTTCAGAGGACAGTGTACGTTCATCTTCGCCCTCCCGAGTCAGCGCAGGAATGGTAGCGGTGACCTGAGCCTAAAAAAAATAATTGGGGAGAAAATAATAAAAAATGATTGGCAACGACTAAATTATTTTTAAAAAAATGCAGCAGTTGGAAATTTGGATGACTAATGCTCATATATTTAACTAACAATTAGAAAGCTTTCCATGCCCATTCACGTACATAATATAATGTCTATTAAAACAAAAAAGAAGTTTTAAAAAAATAAAAAGTTGTGTATTAAAATAATGTCTAGCAGTGTGCCTGATATGCATTGTCAAAGCGTCTGCTTTGTGAGGGAGATCTTTCATAAAAATCACAGGAACCTTCTTGAAATCACTTTTTTGACTTTATGCACATGCACCCGACGTGTAAAAATCTTAGCAACTATCCGGGAACTACATAGGGAATTGTTTAAATGTTGAACATGGAAAGACATCTCCAGGGAGTTAAAGGCACTGTTTAATGCTGGGACAAAACAGGTAGATAGATGATGGTGATGTCCTTTAAGAAAAGAAAGACATGCAGCACAGCATTCTCAGTACATTGTAAATGGCTGTGCATAGTTCCTTACTCCAGGATACAATATTATAAAAGCAACTTGGGAAATAAGGTATCAGTCAAAATGAAGAGAGTTTACTTGAATATACTTGTTTTATATAAAGAATGCTTTTTTAAATGATTAATTGTGTACATTCTTATCCTTAAAAAAAAGTGGTATACATTTTTTAAATAAGAATGATATTAGTTGACTTTATTTTGTTTCAAAACATTTCAATCAGGTACACTGTGTTGTGGATTTACAACTGCCAGAACCCAATGTGAAAATGTAATTAAAATATTTCACAATTTTGCCGTTTTAAGCCTTTCAAATAATTCTGAAATGACCTCACTGATGACATTATTTTCTCGTGGAGATGTTAGGGATTACACATTCTTGCATATTGACATCAACTTCCTCTCACAGCGTGCATAGAAATATACACTATGTGAAGGGTTCAAAGGTCAAGGAGTACATTAAAAACAGTCATTGACCTTCCCTTCAATACTTTATCACACATTGTGTCCCACTCCTATTTCACTAAGCAAGGCCTTTGACTGCATCCTGCTGCTTCAGTTCTACAGTATATTTTGCCAGCTGTGCGGCTGCAGCCATTCCTGTCAAGCTCTAAAGCAACTAAAAGATATGGGCTGTCAAAAGTGAGCTCAATTAGATCAGTTTCTCAGACCTTTAGGAGATAATTACTACTTTAACCTTAAGGCTTCAGCCCCACTTCCAATTTCAAAAGTTGTGTCAGTCAGGTTTACATAACTCACAGCACCTCCTCCCTCCTGCATGTGTTACTGGCTTACAATATGCTTGAAAAAGGATGATAAAACAATTGCGTGTCCTTTTGTTAGACCCCCATCGCTGTGAAGTAATACTGTATAATAATTTACATGGACAAATTGTATGTTATTTATCATCTGTAAACTCACACATAAACTGTCTTGAGTTGTTATGTTTGAAACTTATATTGTCTTTATTTTCCGACTACCTACTAATTTTTATATATTGATATTAACTTGGTAAATATGTTTTATGCAGGTGGTTTTATAGGACAAATCTTGCTTTGGAGCAATCTTTAATTAAGGCTAAATAATCAACTATTTTATTGCAGAATATAGTCCTAATCAATTGATGCTGTTGTTAAATTCCTAGAAATATCAGACTAAAAGCCTTACTATCATACTCTCCTAATTACGATTACTTAAAGTACACCCTTTCACTTAAAAACCACAGCACTGAAATAATTAGACTCTTGGGGAAGTTACGTGGTATTGCAATAAATGAGCCAAGTAGTAGCTTGTGGCAATAAAAAAAAAAAGAGAGCTGTGGTTTGTAACTGGGATTAGATATTAATGACAGTGATGTTGCATCTGTGTAATGGTACAGGAGACATGACCACATAAGTAACATGCACAGGAGTTGCAAATCTGTGTTGTGGTGACAGGTGCTGAAGATGAAACCGGACTTCAAGTGCAGCACACATCCCAGTACCTACACCCAGACATGTACCTGCAGCAAGGGAACGATGATGAGCAGGCCTGGGTTTCATGGGCTAGGTCGTACGTTCCAGCCATTGTGAACACCAGCGATGAGTACGATGGAGAGGAGTACTATGAAGACACTGAGGATGGTGTACAGCAACGCAGACAGAAACCCAAGACACCCAAGGATCCCATCATTTGAATATGTTATCCCTGAAGAGTAATTCAGTTTGGATACAAGAAAGAAATCCTAAGAATGAAAACCTGTTTACTAAAAATGTGTGATTCACTTGTCAAACCAAACAAATTAATTCTGTCCACAATGTTATCCGATTTGAACAGTGACATGAGGTTGTAGCTTGTGATAAATTGGTGCTGTTTTACTGATGTATGTCAGTGTCTGTTTGTGCAATTGATTGTAATCCACAATACAAGCACTTTTACCTTTCTATTTATACATGTAAAACTCTTTTAAATGATTTTGTAAATCATGTTGTATAGTAAATGGTAGGGATGTGCTTTTTGTACATTTTTAAGAACGTTTAAACTCTTTGCAATGTCAGCGTTTAAACCATATCTACATACACACACACTCTCTTTATATTACATTCTGATACTGACAGCCCTGGCTAGTATTTTCTAAGCAAATAATCCCTAAATAAGCAAAGAACGTTTTAACATCGTAAAGACAACTACAAAGTAAAAAAAAAAAACCTCATCAAAGTATATATTGAAATGTTTATATTTATGACTGTAATTAAAGTTTCTAATGGAGCTGTGACTATATACATACATATTATTTAACACATTTTTTGGATAATGTTTTAGAATAGTGTGTTTTTAAAGGTTCTTTTTAACAACTAAAAAACATGAACCTGTTCTGTTTTTTTGTTTTTGTTGTTGTTGTGGTTTTATTTTTAGAAGTAACTTTGCCCCAAATTATTTGGTTTTAAAAAAAAGAGAAAAACATCACCCACTGTACAGCGCTAATGCAAAATGGCAACAGGAAAGCGAAAGTGAGTTGGAAATACTTTCACTTCTGGAAAAGGTAATTACCAGGGATAAAATAGCACAATATTTTGGAATTTTAAAGAGCACTGTGACTGATAGAGCAAAGTCTGCCTCAGAGATTTAAAAGTTTGTGGTCTTTGAAAGTATCAGTGGGATTTTTGAGATCTACAGTTGCTCGAGACGAGTACTCTAATCAAACGCCACTCTCCTCTAGATACTGTAGTGTACATAAACCTCCCAAACTTTGGCACAAGTCCTATTTTAAATGCCAAATTAACACACAATCTAGTAATATATTAAGTAATTAATATAATGTGTGCCTTATTGTGCAGTTAATTGTATATGGTCAGGTAATACTAAATAACGTAAAGTATATAAATTCACGTATCCACACAACTTTATATTAAATTATAAAAAGAGATGCCTGGTCTCCTTGTTTGAACTGTGTCTCAGAGGTCCTTTACTTTAGTGCAGTAGTTCCAACATACAAATAAAAATTTTACTAAACATAAACAGCAGTTCGGTCCAAAAGCTTACAGAATAATTTCAAGTGAAAAAAAGCCTTCCACCTATGGGAAGATGGGGGAATGGGGTCCACGAGTCTGTGGTAATTGCAACCTTTTCTCCCTTTGAAAGTTTTGTATGAACAGCTGAAGCACGATTTTCTTGTTTTTCCAGCCTCTCTTTTATTGTTTTATGGGTCGGCACAGTATTGGGATAATCATCTTATATCGATTTCAAAACTGCATTCACGATTCGCACGCAGTGTTCTAATAGGGGATAACGTAATCATGCCCTCGGCCAAATCCATAGCAAATGTTGTTATGGATGTTTGCTTTTTATTGCCATCAGTAGCTCCATCCACAATAATTCTGAATGTTTCATTTCAAATGGTGAAGTAATGAACTTGTGTTTTTGAGGTACGGCAATTTTGTTTGGCATAATTATTTACATACCACGGATTTCTCGTCCAGTTCCTCAAAATACTTTCAAAAGTTGCTTCCTTTACTTAGAGATGTCGTTATAAATATATAACAAACTCGTAAAAAAAACTCTGGTCATTAACATGATTTAACCCCGTCGTGGAATTGATACCATACCTCTCCTACTACAGGCATAAACGCACAGAGCACCAATGAAGCGCCAGATCGACCGAGAATAAAACCCACCCCAGTGTCAATCTTTCTGTTGCACCAACTAGAAAAGCCACTTGGAGGCAATGGCCAA
Source organism: Acipenser oxyrinchus oxyrinchus (assembly GCA_030684275.1). Classification (NCBI taxonomy): domain Eukaryota; kingdom Metazoa; phylum Chordata; class Actinopteri; order Acipenseriformes; family Acipenseridae; genus Acipenser; species Acipenser oxyrinchus. Next base: position 61,623,287 of record CM060250.1, read on the forward strand.
ACCCCTTCCTTTTTATAATATCCGCCCTTACTGTGGCAAAAGAGCAGTCTGATACGCGACGGACTACTGATGATAAATTACTAAAATGAATGCATAAAAAAAAACATGCGTTTGGTGACATTTGTCATGTGACTGGTTATACGCCTAGCATATTATTAAACGTTTAACCATTTCTTTTGAGTTTATACTTTAAACGTTTAAAATTCCCATCCCTAGTAAATGGTTTGCTAACCTGTAAGAATTAAATATGATTCTTCTTGTCTGCTTATGTTATTAACTTGTGGTTCACTTCTGGTTAAAACCCAAGGTCAAGTTTCAACATTAGCATTTGGAAGGGTTGGTACTGTTCCAGCTTAAAATCATGCCAAATTAAACCCTTGCATTTTTGTAAATAATGTTTAATAATGTTCTTGTAGTGTTTGAGTTCTTTTAATCAATTAATTGCTTTTCCTCCAAAATAATTGCAGACAGCTGAATGCTGATCAGGTTTTTTTTTAGAAAGAAAGTTTTTCTCACAAATTTAGTTTGTGGAATTTAGCTTTGAACAGTTACCATCTGTACTTAGCTGTAGAAATGACTGTGTAATGAGAGCTACAGGTACTTCAAACCCTAATGCATAAATCCCTGATACATAAATACCAGTAAATTGAGATAATTTGGAAATTAGTTAATGGTAAATGCGAGAACATAGAAAATATCGAAAAATCTTAAAGTCCTGTTTATTAAGATATATTTTTAATCATGTAGATTATAGTCATAATTAAGGATACAAAATCCCTCTTTTATATTACCTAATAAAACACGCAGCTATTCACACTGTACAATCTAACATTTTAACTTAGTAAAGAAAGATGTTTTGTCTCTGGATAATGCATTAGCAGCACTTTGTTTCTGAATAGGCATTCTTCAAAGGCATTGTGTGATTGTGAAATGGATCAAGGGGGTTCATCATGAACTTCAAGCTGCTGGGAAATTTGTGGTGTTATCCACACGTGATTAAATCACTGTACTCTGCAAGAAGGGATAATAAGTTACAGCTGTTTTTCTGCACCTGTTTCCTGCCAAAAGTATAATTTGGCTGATAGCACAGATTCATTTGTCTTCGTCAATTCTTTGCAGTACTGTCAGATATCGGCTCTTTAAATACAATACGTAGCATATTTTATGGTGTTTATCTTATTGTTTCACAGCTCACTGAAATGCAAACTGAAAGCAGTTATTACAGCCCTCAGAAGATAAAGTCCAAAGAAATTCTTTGTATGGAACAAGAAGGGATGACAATTGAGGTAATAGTTCACTTTCTCGTCTTACACTCTGTATGAATCGTGCCGTATTATAATACAGTACATTCAGTTTTGTATTATTAGTAAAAACACTTCTTCAATTTATTTATTTTTGGTAGATATGCATCAGTTCAGTTACTATAATTATTATTATATTTATTTACAGGATTTATTCACAGACGCAGTTCCATTGAATACTATTGTGTAAACTGGTACATACAAACCTGTAAAACCTTTTTTTTTCTAAAACTGATATAAAAAAGAAAATATATCAAACGTTTCATATTAGGCACATCAGTTGAATATATAAACGATATATTCAGTTTGCTGTATGTATCTGAGTGCAGCTTGCCATATTCCAATCAAAATGACTACTTTCAAGATTAAATATTTCCTTCAGATATATTCGCATTGCATTTCTGGAACAAAATGAAGGATTGCTGTCTCCCAGTTACATTGAGAAATAAAGTACAGACTTTCACTGAGTTGGCTTCTTGGTGCAGTTGTACAAATCCACATTCATAGCAATCTCTGTCTCGTATTCAGTCTACAAACAAAGAAAGGCTTGAAATAAAAAAAAACATGTGCTAGAGGAGGAAGGGACATGTCTTGTTTGCTACATTTACAAAAAAATTGAATATCTTATGTTATATTTAAAAAAAAAAACCATGTATTGTAATGCATGGGTCACATTGACCCAAATGGCGGTTCTAGGTAGAACTTTATCATTTTTGCGATTCTGGCTATTAAACGCCCTTATGATATGTAATTCATATATTTAGGAAAAGTCAAAAACGGACATACACATACGATTTACAACGGAAGAGTAATTAACATTTTAAATCCAAAATGGGTCAGTACCACAGTACCATTTTCCATTTCCATGATGCAGGTTTACAGAGCTATTTTGTAACATAATAACCCAATGTGCATTTATTTTGTAACGTCAATTGCTTTCTTCACAGCTGAGCAGATTTTTTTTGCATTTTTTAAATTTATGATATATATATATATACAGTCACCCCCAAAATTATTGGCATCGTTGATAAAGATGAGCAAAAAAGGCTGTATAAAATAAACAACACAGGTAATGAGCTATATTTTGTGCTCAAATATATGGGAAAACCATATTCTTTTATTCTAATACAATTGCTTGTTTTTTTTATTAACAAGTAATAAAATTTGTTCTCAAAAAGGTGTCAGAATTATTGGCACCCCTAAAGATTCTTATAAATAAAATCAAACAAAATTAAATCTGCCTTAAACAAGTTCACCTCAGTCTTAAGGAACTATATTGAGGCCTTCCATGGCTTCCTGTTTCACTGGGGTATAAAAATGAGGTAACACGCATATGAAATCCAATTGTCATCCATCACCATGGGGAAAGGCAAAGAACTCACAAATGAATAGAGACAAATTGTTGTTGACCTTCATAAATCAGGCCAAAGGTACAAAACAGTAGCTAAAAAACTAAATATACCACTTACCACTATTAGGGCAATAATTAAGAAGTTCAAAACCACTGGAACAGTGGTAAACTTGCCTGGTAGAGGACGCAAGTGTATCTTGCCCCCACGCACAGTGAGGCAGATGGTTTGGGAGGCAAAAGGAAATCCAAGGGCCACAGTTGGAGAATTACAGAACTTGGTTGCATCGTGGGGTCACCAAGTCTCCAAATCTACAATTAGACACCACATCCATGCCAATAGGCTATTTGGAAGGGTTGCCAGAAAAAAAAAGCCTTTATTGAGAGCAACCAACAAACGTAAGCACCTGGAGTTTGCTAAACGGCATTGGCACTTCGATTGGAAATGGGTGCTATGGTCAGATGAGACGAAAACAGAGCTCTTTGGCCACGCACACCAGCGGTGGGTTTGGCGTCGAAAGGATGCGTGTGCAGAAAAGAACATCATACCTACTGTAAAATATGGTGGTGAATCTTTGATGTATGGGGCTGTTTTGCTTCCACTGGTCCTAGGGCCCTTGTTAAGGTCAACAGCATCATGAACTCTACCCAGTACCAGGACATTTTAGCCAAAAACATGGTTGCCTCTGCCAGGTGGCTGAAACTTGACTACAAGTGGATCTTCATTGCAAGACAATGACCCCAAGCACACATCAAAATCCACAAAGAAATAGTTAATTGACCACAAAATCAACATTTTTCAATGGCCATCTCAGTCTCTGGATTTGAACCCCATTGAAAACCTATGGTTTCAGTTGAAGAGGGCAGTCCATAAGCGCAGACCGAAGGATATCAAGGATCTGGAAAGATTCTGTATGGAGGAATGGTCTAAGATCCCTCCCAATGTGTTCTCCAATCTCATTAAACATTATAGAAAAAGACAGTGCCGTTATCCTTGCAAGGGAAGGGTGCCAATAATTGTGACACTTCATTTTTTTTGGAAATAAATTTATAATTTGAGAAATGTGTAATTTTGGTTGATTCCATTGAATCATTAATAAACTCAAATATATTCCACATGTTGGAAAATTACTCATCTTTATCAAGGGTGCCAATAATTTTGGAGGTGACTGTATATATGTGCATTTACGTCGGACGTGCACAGAGAAATAGGAACACAGTTTATTTCAGACACTGTCTGTTTCGCTACGTAGCCAGTGTGAAAGCCTACATCTGCAATAGCTCCGGCTGGAGTTATTTTATTCTCATTTTGGTTTTGGCCAAAATATTTTTCTTTTCTCATTATATTTTTCTGTTTTCACAAAGACTAGACACAGGCTTGTCTGCATTGCGTGCTGGACTCAGCAGCGCTGTGCAGGACCAAGAGGCTGCTTTGGAGGTGGTTGCTTGCAATCCCTCCCACAGCATCTTGATGCAATTTTGGTGACAGCCTTCACATCACCATTACGAGGGCTGTTATTTCATCTAACAAGCAGGCTTCCCTCAGTCTCGTATGGGTACTGACTGAGTGGTTTTGCCAGTAGCTTGCACAGGTGGGCATCCCTGTACATAGCTACCTGCGGTAACGGCGAACCAAGTAGACCTGTACCGTACTGCAAGTGAGGTCACCAACCCGCTCCGTTCCGAACCTGGTACTGTCCGTACCGAACTGGGGCCGAGGTTACCACACCGGTAAGGTGCCTGTGACAAGGATGGCTTGAGCGATGACGTCAGACCAGGAAATTAATCCACTACACAGGCAGTATTACGGGGCGAGATGCAAATGCGCTCGATTTTCTTTTATTAAATAAACAAATAAAAGATTTAAACAAAACAAAACACTCAAAACAAAAGGCACAAGGGCCAAAACAAACAAACAAACAATAATGACAATTGTTCCAGCACAAGTAGCAGTTGTTATTTTTACATTATTGCTTTACCTCCTCTCTCTCTGACTCTTGTTCTCCACTCCTGAACTCTCAACCCGTTACAGCCAAAGCTACATGTCTTTTATATTATGGCCGAGGGATTAACTGGCTATTAATTATCTTGAAAAAAGAAACAAGGACCAGGGGTCACAAATGGAGATTGGACAAAAAATGCGACCACCCCCAGTCCTCAGCAGCCTCAGAACCGGCCCGCGGCTGTTCGCCGCGGAGGCTATAATAAGTTATGCCGCCCGGCGCAGAGGCGAAAACCTCAAACTAAGCCACAAGGTGAGTAGTGACCCTAGGGGTATGCTGACACAGGCCTAGGGCCCCTTTTCAGGGAGCTGTCTGGAGTATTGGCGTCAGTGCAGCACAGACATCTGGGTGCTTACTACCATTCAAACCAGCTACTCCCTGCAGTTCAAGCACGGTCCCCCTCCCTTTTGGGGCGTCTCCAACATCAGTCACTGACCCGCAATTTGCCGCTGTGGTGTCTCAGGAGGTAGCAGCTCTGCTGTAAAAATGGGATATTCACATGTTAGTCCCTCTCCAGTTGGAGGAAGCGTTCTACTTCTGGTACTTCCACGTGCCCAAGCGGAATGGTGGCCTCAGACCAATCCTTGACCTCAGACAGGTCAACCTGAATCTGGGCCAAAGGATGTCCAAAATGTTGACCAGAAAGTACCTGCGGTTCACTTTTCAGGGAACTGTGTAGGAGTTCCTTGTCTTGCCATTTGGCCTCTCTCTAGCTCCCCATGCCTTTTCAAAGTGCATGGAAGATATCCTGACCCCATTGAGATTCAAAGGCATCAGAGTACTCAATTATTTGGACGACTGGCTCATTTCTGCCCAGTCTCCAGCACAGGCAGACGCCCACACGAAACTTGTCACCTGCCACCTTCAACAGTTGGGTCTTACAGTGAATCATGTGACGAGCCAGCTCATGCCTTTTCAGACAGCCTCCTGTCTAGGAGTGTGTTTGGACTCCAGGCCCATGCTGTCCACTGTCAGGTGGCAGAATGATGCTATTTAGCTCAACAGAGCGCTCACGGTAGTGAAGTACAGAAACTTCACAGATCCTTTGGGTCTCCTGCGCATGCGCCCTCTGCAGTCCTGGTTCAATAGCAGGGTTTTTCAGCCTGTGTTGAACCGCAGTTCCCTATTGACCGTGTCTTGCCACTGTCTAAAGGCATGCACTTGGTAGAAACAGCCTGCCCACCTACGCCTCAGCGTAGCGCTGGGCGGTATCACCAGAAGGGAGGTCGTCACCACGGACACATCCAGCCTGGGCTGGGGCGCTGTGTGGAATGGCAGAGAGGCGCAAGGGTTGTGGAACCCCCCATGGCAGGGTCTCCAGATAAATGTTTTGGAGCTGCAGGCTGTTTATTTTGTCTTGCAGCATTTTTTGCAGAAGGTTCAAGGAAGGCATGTGCTTGTCCATACTGACATCACAACAGTTGTGGCTTACATTAACCATGCCCAGTCTCATGGCCTGCAAGCTTTTGCTCTGTGCACACGAGAACCTCCTCTCACTGCGGGCAGTATATCTGCCAGGGGTGATAAACTGGGCGGCAGACCTCCTCTCAAGGCGGGTCCCAGTGCCTCAGAGTTGAGGCTGGTCTCGAGGTGGTCAGTCTCATTTTTAAGACGTTCGGGAGAGTAGAGATAGATCTCTTTCCCTCTGAGGAATCAGCCCACTGCCCCATCTGGCTCTTCATAATAGGAGGCGGGGACCCGCTGGCAGTAGATGCCTTGGCACACCAGTGGCTGAGGCAACTGTTATATGCCTTCTCTCTGCCTTGCTACTCCACCGCTCTGCTCACTCCACTGGCTCCCAATCACCGCTCGTATCCAGTTCAAGACTCTTGTACTCGCCTACCGATGCCTTGACCAGACTGCACTCAGCTACCTCCAGGCCCTCATCTCTCCCTACACCCCCACCTAACCTTTCCGCTCTGCCTGCACTAGAAGACTGGCTGTATCTCCTCTACGCTCCCCTGCCTACAGAGCCCGCTCCTTTTCCACCCTCGCCCTGCAGTGGTGGAACAACCTTCCTATGGGTGTCAGGACTGCCCAGTCCCTGACCACTTTCCGGCGCCTCCTCAAGACACACCTCTTCAAACAACACCTGTAAAGCTCAACTCTTCCCTTCTGGACAATATAGCACTCTGCCCTTAATGCACTTTAACTTGCACTTATCTGCTCCCTATTTTACTGTATTTAATCCTGCACTTAACCCAATCTGTAGTATTTTCTATTTCACTTGCACTCGTGTCTAACCCTGATGTAACTATCAACACTGTTACCTGCTCTTGAACTGCCCTATATCAAATTCATCTTCGTGGGCTTTATTCCAGGGTGCATCTGTCAAGAACATTTGCAATGCAGCGGTGTGGGCTACTCCCCATACCTTCACTAGGTTCTACAGACTTAGGTTGTGGATCCTCAAAACCCGGGTTTTGGAACTAGAGTGTTAAGGGCGGCTTCTCAATCAACCCTTACAACACAGGCATAGAGATGAGTTTCTCCCTCAATTTTTTTATCCCTAGCTACTTGTTACTGGGGTCCCGAATGGTAACGCACAGGGCAGCCTCGGCTTAGCCTTGTAGCATTCTGGTCATGCAGCAATCTTGAACTTGCAACGGGTTGGGTATACTGATTACATTTGGTAATGGTTACATTTCATACTTGAAAGGGAATGTTAGGTTATTATCATTACCCTGGTTCCCTGAAATAGAAATTTAACCATTAACCTTCAAGGTCACTGCGTCCATGACTGCAGCAGGCTTGAAGGAAAAATGGCGCTGAGATCTGTGATCGCCGTCCTTTATACCCTCGGGGTGGTTATGACTGCGTCGCAGAGGCTCGGCTGAGCAGCTTAGTTATATCTTATTCAGGTTTTGAGTCTTAAAGAGGTTAAAACCCATTCAGTAACAGTTACATTTCTATTTCAGGGAACCAGGGTTATGATGATAACCTTCATTCTTTTCAATTTCATAACATGGTATTAACCTTAAAATTACCATGGCATTTTGTTAATTTGCCAAAGTATACCTGCCTAAGAAATATATACTGAATTATCTAAATATTATTTGAATTACAAAACATGGGTACATTTTGAGAAGCTGAGGTTTGTGATTGCGACTTTCCCAGACTTGATTTTATGTATTGTATGATCTTCAAGATAATATAAATAGATATTGTTGTCTTCCTAAAGGATGCTGTTTTCTTTCGGTGTGGTGAGAATCTGAGCAGTAAAGTAATGACATACCTCACCAACTCCCTGTTTGATTACAGGAGCCCAGAAAACAGCAGTGTCTGGGCAGAATTCATTTAGGAAGCTGCACTTCACAAGGTCTTCTGGGGGGACGGGGGGGACTAAATAGTTTCCAATATAGAAGTCTTTTGTGAAATACGTATTTCTGACAAATGTATCACAATACAATTTAAGGTTTCTAAAACAATGGTAATAATAATTGTGCTTTTATCAACTGTCAAATATTTCAAATGGTGTTTAGAAAGTGATTGAAAGGGAGCCCTTCTGTTAGTATAGTAATGCCTTCCCACTTTTATCAGTGTTATATCCTGTAGGAGATTGTTGCAGACCATCCAGAAACCAATAATTAGCTATTACTGTAGATGCTTACATTGGATGGCTATTAACTTCTGCTGTTAAATATGCTTTAGACACCCGTTTTAGACACTGTCAGTATGTGTGGAATGCTGCTGTGGTTTAATAGAAAGGAAAGTGTGAAACAAACCGTGAATGGTTGCAAAGATTGTTAAATATATTCATTATAAAATGGTGACATTTGTTATAATCTCTTATCAGGTTAAGTGGATCATACATCAGGGCTCCACCTTAAGCCACCAGTCTGCACACACTGTGCCAGATAAGGCAGGGTGACGCTCTCCATCTTGATAACTTGCAAAGCCAAATGTCACTTCCATTGAAGTGCTGTCTAAAGGGGTTGATTTATATGTGTGGTCTGTAATATCACTGTAATGTCATTAAAGTTTTAATTCAAATGAAGCTGCCTGTAGAAAAAACATGATATTATATAATAGAAGTGTGCCAGCAATGGCCATTTTAAAATATTGGGTGGTATATTCAATTGATCTAAAGGGCTTTTCACACTACACCACCAAAACCCAGGTTGAGTCAACACAGGGTGGCCCCGGGATGACTCCCCCCTGAGTTCAGCCCTGCATGCATTCACATTTGCCCGGGGTTGGACGTGACCGTTTCACGCTGCATATTTTCAAAACACAGTGGCAGAAGGAAATATCCAACATGGCTCCCAACATGGCTTTCATTTTTTAAAATTATTTTGCGAAGGAGGGCTTGTGTAAAACAAGCTCGGAGGAGGCGCCGGCAGCGTGTGCTCCGTGCAAGACGTAACCTTCTCAGGTTACTACGACAACAATCACAAGCCCGGATGCTACTTTTAAGTTTATTTTTGTTCCATCCAG